>CM040422.1:107873982-109073982 GCA_022702705.1 Papilionanthe hookeriana x Papilionanthe teres | reverse complement strand
TCTATTGTTAGTGCATCTCTTGGGAACTCTCAATAATAATAAGCTTTTGTATTTTGATTCTGCACAAGGTTGTCCTAACTTTTGTATGAATAATGATTTCTAAAAGTATGAGTTTGAGTTAGATTTTCGGGGCTAATATTTGGAAACTTGGGGTAAGATTAATGATGATGGGTTTCTATTGGGTTTTGCTTGTTTGAAAAAAATTGTCTTTCTATCCAAGTCTGATCTTAAAATAATTTTAGCTACAATTGACAATGTAACACCACCAAGCCTTACTACTCTTCCTAGAATTGCAAAGATTTTGAGAAGGTTAATTTACTGAAGTTCATGCCCAATTTTTCATAACTAGAGAAACTAAGGATAATTCCTACTTCGAAAAGAGAAAAAGCTTACAAGATTTATATTAACCACTTAATTATTTAGTTGTCCCATAATATTTTAAAGTTTTATTCGCTTTGTACTATCTCTTAGTTCACATTTCTTCTTCCTCCATCTTATTTGCTTTTGTGCTTTGGAAATTCATTCAGATTGTAACTTATTGAGAAATTTTCATTTCTAAATCGAAGTTGCATATATTATTGCCACTTCTAAGCTATATCCTAGTTGATAAAATATTCACATAACACAATATCCTAGTTAATTATATCTTTAGAAGTTAGTAATTTTACCTTTTTTATTACCATTTACTCTTTTGTTGAAATTTTGTTAGTTTTATTTTATAATATTTTTTATGATGCATTGAAGTTCGTAATTTTTTCAGGTCTAATACCTACTTGCAAATTCCATTATGTCAGAATAAGGACGTCATTTTCATGCAAAATTGAGCATAAAAGTACTAATGCTAGTTTATATTTACCAAAGAAGCATGATTCGGAACCAAAGTTTGATGTTGCTGCGAATAGGAGAACCAATTTGGCTATACCAATATCAATGGAAGCTGCTCAAATTGGAACTATTCCATTAGTCTCTCAAATTTTAGAAAGAACAACAAATAAAAGTGAACCTTTTCATGTTTCTCAAGTTGAAAGAACGGTGAGACTCTTTGTCCCATCATGTTCCTGTTGTGAATGTTCTTCTTGTGCCTGTTGTGTTATTCCTATGGAAATTGAAATTGTGTTTAATTCAACTTAGTTTCCTTACTCTATCTCACATATCCAGCATTCCAACAATAGGACACATGATAGAGATTTCAAAGGCTCAGTAGAGACTATGCGAGATTTGAAATTAAGAAAAAAATATCAAAAACATATGTGAGGAAGAAGTACCGGAAACCTTTCATCAAAGGTACACCTGCCTCCTTTTCACACCTCTGGTCATCTCTCTCTCTCTCTCTCTCTCTCTCTCTCTCTCTCTCTCTCTCTCTCTCTCTCTCTCTCTCTCTCTCTCTCTCTCTCTCTGAGTATGTGTGTCTGTGTGTGTAGACACAATTATTTAGTGGACATAAGTTTTATATCACAATTTGTACACAATATTTGATTAATTGAAATTAACTTCAATTAAAATATGTTGAGCATGATATATCTACTTGTTAGACAATGGTTGGAAAAAATGTGATTTTAAAATGTTATGATTTTAATTTCATCATGTATCCTTAGGATATTTTTGTGAGTAAATTTGATCTGATAAGTATTAAAAAGGCCATCCCAAGTCTTCAAATGAGCATTCAAATTCAATCAAACTTACCTTTTTGGGCAGCAGTGAGCAAACTAGAATTGTTTTTGGTTGCATTTTATAAATTTGTGTAGGGTGGTGATGCCCATGATTTTGGCTTAAGGTCCGAATCATCTCATGTTAGGAAGTGGCGTATGTGCACTCAGTTTTCAATTATACTTAGTAAATAGGAAAGGAAAATATTAGTTATATATTTCTAACTTGATCCACATTCTATGATAATAATCCTGATTCTCCTTAAGATGCAATGTTTGTCTTGGGCTTTTTCCTTGAAATCCTAGTCATGGATTATCAAATATTTCATTTTTTTATTTTATTTTAGTAATGGTTTGCTATCCATATTAATTCTCTTTATCTTTTTAATTAATCTAACTTGACTAAAAATTGATTTCCTTTTTTATCCTCTACAGCTGAGATGCTTGATCATAATGGTTTGCATCTCCTGGCAGATACAGCTCTGAACGTTGGATCAGGTTTGACCTTTCTTCTATGTTTTTACTATTCTTTATTGCTTTAGATACATTTTAATTGCAAGCTTACGTTGTTGTCTCCATTCATCTTTGTATTCATTGCATGTTTTTTGTCCCTTCACAAATCTTGAGATTCATTCTTTGGTGTTTCATTTCAAAAGTACTTATTTTGGTTTCTTATTAACTTATATTATTCATATTAAATATTTTTCCTTCCTTCATGAACTCTTTTTACTTGATCACATTTTTATCTTTATATATACAACTATTGTTATTCTCATGGTTTAACTTTATTATGCAATTTGCTCCCATGTGAACATCCTACAACTTTTGACTCTGGTTTTGGTTCTAGCAAGTTTGACTTTAAAGGGAAAGGGTTATTTGGAGAAAGTTAGAGACGAGATGCCCCTGATTGGAAGTTGTCAATTTTTTGGTTTTCCATATTAGAACTATTGTCAACTTTCTCTGAGCTACAATCCAAGATTTTAGCTTTTTATTTATGATTTTACAGTCTACTCTTTTTAAAATTTTGCATATTTTTTATCCCTTTCTCAACTCTTGAGATTCATGATGTTGCATTAGAGATAAATTAATTGGCATTGATTTGTTTTTCTTGAATTTTCTGGTGATATAGCTATAGTAATATGATAATAAATTTAAGTTGATTCAATATATTTCAGTCCTATTTAGCCATTTTGAACTAATCTTCACTCGATGATAGGCTTAAACTACTTTACACTTTTTTTAAGCAATTTGTACCTTATTTTTTGTTCGCGAATAACAAGCTATTTTGACAGCCCTGTTTTCGTTATAGAGCTCCTGAACTATCGAATGGAAAGACCGAGCAATCCCAACAAACTGCCAGATTGCTCATTATCCCGCTCTGATTCATATAAACTGAGCGCCTTTGCGGCCTGAAAACTTCCAACAAAAAATTGCAAGCAAGAGCTCTGGATGAGTAACAATACTGCTCCCAATCGCATTCTGCTCATGTGTACTGCAAAGAAAAAATTTCTTAATCTCTTTTGCTGCCCTCCACTCTTTAGTTTGTTGAAGGAGATGACCTCGCTGGTGGCTCCGCCGACGAAGGTAAATCGGTTCTTCCCTCCCATAGTTTTGTTTTCATTCTTTTCTTAAACCATATTCCTTTCGATCATCAATTGAATAGAGGACTAGTGTCTTGCTGTTGAATTCTCTATTAGGCGCATCTTCATTCCATTTAGCTATGGGTTGTTTCTTCTTCATTACCAATGAACAATAAAGATTTTATAGGAATTTATAAAAACTAGCATGTCTTCTACAAAAAACGAAATTGAGCAAGACTGAAAATGCGGTATGTAATGATAAAGAGTTGAAGAAGTCGTTCTGCAAACTTGGGGATGATCATAAGAAGGTTTTTTTTTCTTTTGCTTTCTATGTTGTGTGCATTATTTAGTCGATAAGTTGGATCGTTGAAAGTATGTCAAAATCCATTCATATGCTTTATTTTTATTTATTCCCATATGCTGATTAATGTACTTTTCAGATTCTTGAAGTAGCAGGAGGAAGATTGCAGGATGTGAGTGTGGCCTTGTACAATGCAAGTGATGTGACTTTAAGTGAAAAGAAAGAGGTGAAAATTGAAGAAGTGAGAAATGAATTCTGAATCTTGTTTTTGGATTCCTTTACGCTGATATGTAGAATTGTGTGGGTGGCATTTTTTTTTTTAGCTTGCTCCACAAAAATGATGGTTTTTAAAGCCAACTATTATCCAAGAAAAGAATGAAAAAGCCTATTTTTGATGTTATCCAAGACATGAATGAAATAATATTTATAGTGAGGTAATTGTATGCATCAAAGATATTTTAACATTAGGAGAAACTAGACAAGGTGTTCATGTGCATCTGCGTACATGACTACATTGTCTAGTTTCTCTTAATGTTAAAATATCTTTGATGCATACAATTACCTCACTATAAATATTTTTTCATTCTTGGATTGGATAACATCGAATAGAGGCTTTTTTATTCCTTACTTGGATAACATCGAAAAGGCTTTATCTATTATTAAATAGCTTTTTTTGAATCCACTGTTGAAGGATATGTTATAGAAACCTATCATCCATTGTCCACTCACTTAAAAAAGTGAAAATAATAGCACGCCATGGAAGGTAGTGACTCGCTATCTATTGTGTATTTTTCATGCTTAGCTTGATGTAAACATTGCACATCATTAATCTTTAATGAAGTTGATATGGAACTTGCACTAATATGAGGCATTTCTTTTTATGTAGTGTATTCGTGTGCCATATTGTATTTGCATTCGTCTCATGTTAATGAAATTGGTAGAATGTTCAACTTGTTAAGAGGGTGGATCATCGAGGTCCTAAGTTATATCTTATATACTATTGCTTATATACCCATCAACCCAAAAGCTTAAACTAATGGGTAAACGTCACTACTAGTATATTAGGAACTCCAATCCTATTTTTACTCTTGATTTTATGACCTTTTTCATTCTCATATTACCCTTATAATATCTCGTTATCATTAACCGTCAAATGCTAGCTTTTTAATACCATCAAATGTAATTCACCAAGATCCAACTCAACTCCATGGAGCCCTCATTAGATTCACTTTCTCATAAATGTTGTTTGATCAAGATAGAAGTCATCAAAATCTATGAGTTGCAAACTTTGTGTATTGCTTGATCCCAACTAGATGACAGGCTCAGGGAATTTTTACCCTTCACCACTGGATTGTAAAATTTCCACTTTATTTTAGTGTTATAATTTTGTTGTCCATTTGATACAGTTGTTTGAATATTATAGGTTTGGAGTGATCATAAGCAAGGAACGAGAGGCAATCTACAAACTTGTCGTAGCTATATAGATAAATTTAAAGAAGATAAGAATAAAGCACCTTACGCTTCTCATCATGAATACTTCGAGGATAGACCAAAGCAATCAAACAACCAATCCTCCTCTTTATTCAAGATGAAAAATCTTAAAGGTTTATATATGCTACATTATTTTTTTCTCAAATTTAATAAAAAGATCAGTAAGCCATGTATGGCAAAATATTTCTCTCATGAAAGAATTTGTAAGAATGCAACTAATAACTTTGAAAAGAAGGAAATAATATTTTCTATTTTTAGTGAATCTCTTGGGAACTCTTAATAATAATAAACATTGGTATTTTGATTCTACACAAGGATGTTCTGGCTTTTATATGAATAATGATTTCTAAAATTATGAGTATTAGTTAGGTTGTTGGGGCTAAATATTTGGAAAACTTGGGGTAGATTAATGATGATGGGTTTCGGTTGGGTTTTGCTTGGTTGAAAAAAATTGCCTTTATATCCAGGCCTGATCATAAAATAGGTTTAGCTACAGTTGAAAATGTAACGCCACAATCCCTTAATACTATTCCTAGACTTGTGAAGATTTTGAGAAGGTTAATTTAACGAAGTTTATGTCCAATATTTTTAATAACTAGAGAAATTAAGGATAATTCCAACCGCGTAATTAAAAAAAGCTTACAGGATTTTTCTTAACCACTTAATTATTTAGTTTTCCCATAATATTTCAAATTTTTATTCCTTTTGTCCTATCTCTTGATTCAAATTTCTTCTTCCTCCATCTTATTTTCTTTTGGGCTTTGGAAATTCATTCAGGTTGTAACTCACTAAGAAATGTTCACTTCTTCATAGAAGTTCCTTATACTGATGCCACTTCTAAACCATATCCGGGTTGATAAAATATTATCATACCATAGTATCCTAGTTATTTATATTTTTAGATGTTAGTAATTTTACCTTCTTCTTTACCATTTAATTTTTTGTTGAATTTTTGTTAGTTTTATTTTATAATATTTTTTATGATGCATTGAAGTTTGTAATTTTTTCTGGTCCAGTACCTAGTAGCAAATTCCATTATGTCATAAGGACATCATTTTCATGCAGAATTGAGTATAAAAATACTGATGCTAGTTTATATTTACCAAAGGAGCATGATTCAGAACCAAAGGTTGATATTGCTGCCAACAAGAGAACCTATATGGTTATACCATTATCAATGGAAGCTGCTCAAATTGGAACTATTCCGTTCGTCTCTCAAATTTTGGAGAGAACAACAACTAAAAGTGAACCTTCTCTTGTTTCTCTAGTTGAAAGAAAGGTAGTTGAAAGAAAGGTGAGATTCATTGTCCCATCATGTTCTTGTTGGGAATGTCCTTGTGTTTGCTGTGTTATTTCTATGGAAATTGAAATTTTGTTTAATTCAACTTGGTTACCTTAATCTATTTCACATATGCAACATTCCAACAATGGGACACAAGATATAGATTTCAAAGGCTCAATAGGGACTATATGCGATTTGGAAGTAAGAAAAAAAATCACAAAAATATAGGTGGGAATTAAGTACCAGAAAACTCTATTCAAAGGTACGCTTGCCTCCTTTTCACATCATTGATTATTTTTTTTTGTCATTGGGACTCATAATATAGATTTCGAAGGCTCAATAGCGACTGTATGGGATTTGGAAGTAAGTCAAAAAATCAGAAAAACAAATGTGAGAAATAAGTATCGGAAACCTTTCTTCCAAGGTGCACCTGTCTTGTTTTCACACTATTGATTATATTTTTTTATCTCTCTCTCTCTCTCTCTCTCTGAGTATGTATGCATACTCAGAGTGAGAGGGACAACTATAATTAATTGTGTATAAACCTATGTATGAAACTATTTATTTGTTAAAAGAAAAAAGATTAATGATGGTGGTATTTGTTAAGTGATATTAATGATGAGTGCTATTTTTATAAATATGAAAGTTCTAAGTACTAGAAATGTAAATATATATGAATTGTGTAGTATGAATTTAAATGCCCCCAAATTGGAGCAGAAAAAAAATCTCCAAGTAGAAATTTTGAACATCAGACAGCTCATCCATGACCTCATTCTGCTCATTCATGACCGAAGCCAACTGTGAATTTAGCCAAATTCTTTCATCATGATCTTTAAGCTAATTTTTTATTCAGTTGTGTTATACAATCGCAAACTAAAGGCCTCTATTTCTAGTGAAGGGGCTCTTATTTATGAAAACTTAACACTTGTCAATCTATTGAGCAAGAAAAATATGAATTGAAGGAGCAGTGATAGGCAGATGAATTTCTAAAGTCGAAAGAACCATCAGAAGAAGATGAAGAAAGCATCCCACTGCATACAAATGCTAAGAGGCCTCATAAAATTCATTAATGCTTTTTTATGTTTCCTATTACAACATATTTTTGGTTTTCGAGCAATGTAAATATTTTTCATCTTGATTTATTTTGTTGATTATTTTAAACTGATTACGCAAATTTTTTTATAAATATTATTTTTCTAGCTTATTTGTGAGCTTCCTTCTTTGTAGATCTGTGTTTTTTTTGTTTTTGTTTTTTTGGGCTGTACCTAAGAGAAGCAATGGAAGATAAGGGTATGAACAAGCCAAGCTTGAACAAGTTCAAATATTATTTGGTTCAGCTAGTTATGCAAATGTGTCTAATTTTGTGTGTTCAGCTCGTTAAGTTATTGTGTAGAGCAAGAATTATTCAGAAAAAAATTCAATTTAAAAGTCGATTGTAAAGTATATAATAAACTTTAGATGATAGATATGTAAACACTAACGAATTGTATCATATGTATGTTTATGATTATTAAGTAGGGAAATTTTCGTGCATACTAAATACATATCTCACATGTAAAGTTTGATATTTACACTTACAATGCCTTGAGGTCATTTATATATGCTTTTTCCTTAAATTGAAATACAAGAAGATCAACATGCTATTTTTAAAGTTGATATCATTAAAAGTATATAATACATTATAGATGTGATTTATCTCTTGACGTGCTAAGAGCTATAGTTTATTAAATTTCTTAGATTTTTACATATCCAATATATACTTTAAAGTTATAGCATATAAGCTTCTGATTATTAATTGAGCCCATATGATAGAATCATCAAGGTATTCTCTCTTAATTTTATTACCCTTAATTAGTATTAGGATTTTAATCAAGCATCTTATCACCCATAGGAAGTATTGGGACTTGCTCATTTCAATCTACAACCCATTAGTGGCATTGAGATGGAATTAATTTGCTTTGTCACACCATTCAATGCCCTCGGACGACAGATTTGATCAACAAAGATTGAATCATCCTTATCTTTTTTGAATCTCAACTTGGATGATTTAGGTTCGCTAATGACTAATTTAAGACTAAACCAAGCCTTTATGGCTTACCTTTGCCAACCTGTTCAACTAGGCAAATTTCTCTAGAACTTAAGATTATTGGCCCAGCAAAGGATCCATTATGACTCTACAACATTTTTAAAAATATCTCTCACCTAGTACAATTTAGCTTGATAATGTAACCCTTAGCAAAGATTAACCAACCCTAGAGAAGTGTTGTTAATTAAATGCAATGATTAACTGACGCAAAGAAAAAAGGTTAAGATTTTCATGTCTATTTTATACTGATTTTGATGATATTGCACTTTAAGGAAATGTATTTTTAGTGTTTTTTTGCAGGTATGAAGATTTAAGGATAAATGAGCGAAAATATGCAAAAAGGAGCAAATTTGGAGCAAAAAGGACCAAATTATGCAAAATTGACCTAGGGCGCCGACGGCGTGTTTTTCCCGAGAGTTTAGAATTAATTGCAAGGAAGGCCGCCGACGGCAGAGATCGAGGCCACCGACTGCGGGGCCTGTTTAAAGCACTGTTTCTAGAAGGGCGCCGACGGCGCGCTCGAGGCCGCCGACGGCGGGATCGACGATTCTTTATATAAATAAGTCGAATGTAGACGTTTTCGAAGGGGTGCCTGCAAGACCCTTAGAGACTCTTCTACAACTTTAAAAAGAACCATTTTAGGCCGAAAAAGCGGTCTCCTACGTGTTTACTAGAGAGTCCAAAGTGTCAATTAGTGTTGTTATTTAGTGAGTAGTGAGTTCAAATAGAGATTTTGTGAGGAATTCTTTGAGGGATTGTATGAGTGGAAATGGCTAGTGATCGATAATTATTTTATTTCTCTTTTATATTTTTAGAGTAGGAAAACAACATGGACATGTTAAGTGACTCAAATTGATAAAAGCATACGAGTGTACTAAGTGGAACTTAGTTTAAAGACCCAACACGATGTCATGATTCATGTATAGACTTAGGTCTAGCCAAGTAAATTTTTTTTTTAATTTCGTAGAGTGTACAAAAAAAAAAAAAAACAATTTCACTTATATTATGATCATTGATTATTTTGTTTGATTGATATTTATCACCACTAAATTTTAACTTTTTAAGCAAAAAGATTGCCTCAATCAATGTTAGGCTCTAAGAATTAGTTATAATAATATAATGTATAAATAGCCCCAATTTAATAATAGAGTATACTTTCAAATAAAATTATTACATGGTTTTCTCTAAATTCTATTCAAAACTAAACAATAAACACTTTTTTTTGCATTTCTAGGGGCTATAAACAATGATTTTTCCGATCATACCATTCACAAAGGGTACCTTTTCCATTATTAATAAATAACTAATACTCATCATCTACATGCTTTGTGAGTCTCATATAAGATATATCATTAACTGAAGTTAGGGCCATACAATTAAATGAAATTTGCATATTTATGCACATTTCATGACCTAAGCGGGCAAGTTGCCTTTTCTTTAGTATAAAGCTCTTACGCCATACTTGAGATATCTTAGCCTACTTTTGGTTTAGGTTTTAAGTTTAATCCAATACCGATCTTTGTTTTAAGTCTAATTTGGTTCATGTTGGACCAATTTTGATATTATTAGGTCTGTCTCATCGAGCCGTTCAGTTTAACTGTAAGATTGTTTAAATCGAAGCTCTAGATAACTCTTAATTGAAGTTTGAATATGTATTGCTTAGAAGATTGTTTTGAGATCCGTGATATGCCTCAAGATTTATGATAAGTAGTTCCTACTATAATAAAATTAGTGAGCTAGTTCCTATTATACCACAGAAGCCTAACATTCCTTATTAGCGTATTAATTCCTATTACAATAAGATTCGGAATGGAAGGATCTATCATTAATGTTACACTTTATTTGTCATTGGCTAGGTATTCAGAGAATGAGCTAGTGATGAGTAGTTCTTTCTTTATACGATTTCAAATAATGACATGCAAGAATAATAGTGATGATAAATGATGAGTTTATTATTTGAAGCAAAATTAGTTTTATTGCATATTTAAGTAGTTAGACTACCTCTCACAACATATGCAATATTTTATAGGAAAAAAATACTAAGAAAACCCACATAGCCTAGCCTAAATGAAATAATTTTAATATTAAAGTATTAAGTTATAATAATTTACCATATTTAGTTGCAAGAGAATATGAGATTATAAGACTTGCAATCTAAGTGGGATCTTCACAAAGGAGACAAAGAACATTATAAAATGGAGAAGGGCATTGTTGCTAATTAGTAATGGACATAAATTTTGAGCAATTACATGTGATGATGGATTGATTGGTGAAGATGGGCATTAGTCGATGACAAATAATGACTAGTGATGTTGGTCGGTAGAATGTTTCGATAGTGTTGGTGATGTGTGGCAATATTGTTGACAACGAAGTTGGTGGAGACTGATAGCATATGCCAATAAATTTCAATAATGGTTGCCGATGATTAACAATAAGCATCGATGATAGGTTGCAGTGGGAGTGAATGATGAAAAGTGTCAGCCATCAATGACTATTGTTGACAAATGCTAATATTGATGGACAGGAGCTCTTGAGTTCTCCAAGTTCTAAAATTCTCTACTTTGAACAATCTCTTTAATGTGTAAAAAAAAATTGTGTACAGATTTCTGATCATGATCATTAAACAATTCAAACTAAGTTTTTTATTATTTAATATTTTTAAATATCAATGATCTCAAAATTAGATAATCATGAGTTTATTAAGTTTCTTTTGTCTAAATATTACTTTTAATTTAAAAAATGGAAGATGCATACACTGTAAATTATATTGAAAAATTTATAACTACATTTTCAAATAATTCAAAATCCAAATTACATTAACATTGCTACTTATTATCATTATTATTTTCCTTATGGCCTATCCTTATATCTTATGTATAATGTATTCGTTACAGAGCTCCTGAACTATCGGACGGAAAGACCGGGCACGGCCAACAAAATGCCAGATGCCTATTATCCCACAGGCCACTGGCACACTCCGACTCCTATAAATCGCGCGCCATTGCGGCCTGAAAACTTCCACCGAAAGTTGCAAGCAAGAGTTCTTGATGGGTAAAAGCACTGCTCCCAATCGCGTTCCGCTCATGAGTACGGCAGAGCAAAACTTTCTTAATCGCTCTCGCCGCCGTCCACTCTTTGGTTCGTCGGAGGAGATGACCCCGCCGGTGGCTCCGCCGACGAAGGTAGATCGTCTATTCCCTTCAATATTTTTGTTTTCTTTCTTTTCTTAAACAATATTCCTTTGGATCATCGATTGAGACAGAGGTTTAGTGTCCTGCTGGATTCTCTATTAGGCGCTTCTTCATTACATTTAGCTATGGGCTGTTTCTTCCTCCTTACCAATGAACAATAAAGATTTTATGGGAATTTATGAAAACTACCATGTCTTCTGCAGAAAAGGAAATTTAGCGAGACTGAAAATGCGGTATGTAATGAGAGAGAATTGAAGAAGTCGTTCAGCAAACTTGGGGATGATCAGAAGAAGGTTTTTTTTCTTTCGTTTCCCTCATTGCGTGCATTATTTGGTCGATAAGTTATATCTTTGATACCATCTCAAAATCCATTCTTATGCTTTATTTTTATTTGTTTCGATATGCTGATTAATATAAGTTTCAGGTTCTTGAAGTAGCCGGAGGAAGATCGCAAGATGGGAGTGTACCCTTTTATAATACAAGTGATGTGACTTTACTTGAGAAGAAAGACGTGAAGACTGAAGAAGTGAGAAATGAATTCTGAACCTTCTTTTTGGATTCATTACCGCTGATCTATAGAAAGTGACATTTTTTTTTCGTAGCTTGCTCTTCAATGTTGTTCGATCATGATAGAAGTCATCAATATCTGAGTTGTAACTTTGTGTAATGCTTGATCCCAACTAGACGACAGGTTCTGAGAATTTTTCTAGGGGCCCAAATTAAAGCCAATATATTTTTTGGTGGACAATTGCCAACATAAAAATTTTAGCCAATAGAAAACTGGACTTATATATTTGTCGTGGCCCTATTTCCACACTCATCTTTAACTTACCACAAATTTTGCAGAATAAATTTTAATAAAAGTGACCAAATGCGGCCTTGAAAAGACTTATCTGAGTAATGTTGTAAGTCACATTGTGTATTAAAATCCATGTTGATGCAATAGTATGTTCATCAGTTGATTGGAAATTTCAAATTTAGCATTCATGTATCCAAATTATGTGGCATCTAAGTTAATCGACATGTTACTCAAATCTTGAAGATTTTCAAAATATCTACTTGTATATGTTCATGCACTTTTGCTGCCTCTTACCATTGTTTTCCTTTTTCTTTTCTTAGGATCTTTGTTTGATTTTACTAGTCTTTTTTTTTCTCATTTCTTTACTTGTAGTTCTCAGATTTTCAATCTAATATAGAATTTTAACCTTCACCAATAGATTGTAAAGTTTCCTCTTTAGTTTAGTTATACAATTTTGTTGTCTGTTTGATACGGTTGTTTAAATCTTATAGGTTTGGACTGATCAGCAAGGAACCAAAGGCAATCCGCAAACTTGTTGTAGCTATATAGAGAATGTTAAAGAAGGTAAGACTAAAGCACCTTATGCTTCTCATCAGGAATACTTCAAGGATAGACCAAAGCAGTCAAACAACCAGTCCTCCCCTTCATTAATGATGAGAAATCTTAAAGGTTTGTATATACTTCATTATTTCTTTCTCAAATCCTATAAGAACATCTGTAGGCCATGTATGAGAAATTAATTCTCTCATGAAAGTATTTGTAAGAATGCAAGCCATGTTATTTCTAATAACTTTAAAAGAAAGGAAGTAATATTTTCTATTGTTAGTGATTCTCTTAGGAACTCTCAATAATAATAAACTTTTGTATTTTGATTCTGCACAAGGTTGTTCTGGCTTTCGTATGAATAATGATTTCTAAAAGTATGAGTTTTAGTTAGGTTGTCTGGGCTAATTTTTGCAAACTTGGGGTAAGATTAATGATGATGGGTTTCTATTGGGTTTTGCTTGTTTGAAAAAAATTGCCTTTCTATCCAAGCCTGATCTTAAAATAGTTTTAGCTACAATTGACATTGTAACACCACCAAGCCTTAATACTTTTCCTAGACTTGCAATGATTTTGAGAAGGTTAATTTAGTGAAGTTCATACCCAATTTTTCAAAACTAGAGAAACTAAGGATAATTCCTACTGCGAAAAGAGAAAAAGCTTACAAGATTTATATTAACCACTTAATAATTTAGTTGTCCCATAATATTTTGATGTTTTATTACTTTTGTACTATCTCTTGGGTCAAATTTCTTCTTCCTCCATCTTATTTGCTTTTGGGCTTTGGAATTTCATTCAGGTTATAACCTATTGAGAAATGTTCACTTTTTCATCGAAGTTGTATATACTAATGCCACTTCTAAACCATATCATGGTTGATAAAATATTCACATAACACAATATCCTAGTTAATTAGATCTTTAGATGTTAGTAATTTTACCTTCTTTTTTACCATTTAATCTTTTGTTGAAATTTTGTTAGTTTTATTTTATAATATTTTTTATGATGCATTGAAGTTCGTAATTTTTTCAGGTCTAATACCTAGTTGCAAATTCCATTATGCCAGAAAAAGGACATCATTTTCATGCAAAATAGAGCATAAAAATACTAATGGTAGTTTATATTTACCAAAGGAGCATGATTCGGAACCGAAGGTTGATGCTGCTGCCAATAGGAGAACCAATTTGGCTATACCAATATCAATGGAAGCTGCTTAAATTGGAACTATTCCATTAGTCTCTCAATTTTTAGAAAGAACAACAAATAAATGTGAACCTTTTCTTGTTTCTCAAGTTGAAAGAACGGTGAGATTCTTTGTCCCATCATGTTTTTGTTGTGAATGTTCTTCTTGTGCCTGCTATATTATTCCTATGGAAATTGAAATTGTGCTTAATTTAACTTAGTTTCCTTACTCTATTTCACATATCCAGCATTCCGACAATGGGACACATGATAGAGATTTCAAAGGCTCAGTAGGGACTATGCGAGGTTTGGAAGTAAGAAAAAAAATCACAAAAACATATGTGAGGAAGAAGTACCGGAAACCTTTCATCAAAGGTACACCTGCCTCCTTTTCACACCACTGCTCATCTCTCTCTCTCTCTCTCTGTCTCTAAGTAAGTGTGTGTGTGTGTAGACACAAGTATTTAGTGGACATAACTTTTATATCACAATTTGTACATAATATTTGATTAATTGAAATTAACTTCAATTAAAATATTCTGAGCATGATATATCTACTTGTTAGACAATGGTTGGAAAAAATGTGATTTAAAAATGTTATGATTTTAATTTCATAATGTATCTTTAGGATCTTTTTGTGAGTAAATTTGATCTGATAAGTATTAAAAAGGCCATCCCAAGTCTTCAAATGAGTATTCAAATTCCATTAAACTTACCTTTTTGGGCTGCAGTGAGCAAACTAGAATTGTTTTTGGTTGCATTTTTTAGCTTTGTATAGGGTAGTGATGCCCATGACTTTGGCCTAAGGTCTGAATCACCTCATGTTAGGAAGCGGCGTCTGTGCACTCAGTTTTCAATTATAATTAGTAAAAGGGAAAGGAAAATATTAGTTATATTTTTCTAACTTGATCCACATTCTATGATCATAATCTTGATTCTCCTTAACATGAAATGTTTGTCTTGGGCTTTTTCCTTTAAATGCTATTCATGGATTATCAGATATTTCATTTTTTATTTTATTTTAGTAATGCTTTGCTTTCCATATTACTTCTCTTTTATCTTTTTAATTAATCTAACTTTACTAAAAAAATTGATTTCCTTGTTTATCCTCTACAGCTGAGATGCTTGATCATAATGGTTTGCATCTCCTGGCAGATACAGCTCTGAACGTTGGATCAGGTCTGACCTTTCTTCTAAGTTTTTCCTATTCTTTATTTCTTTAGATACATTTTAATTGCAAGTTTACGTTGCTATCTCCAGTCATCTTTGTATTCATTGCATGTGTTTTGTCCCTTCACATATCTTGAGATTTATTCTTTGGTGTTTCATTTCCAAGGTACTTGTTTTGGTTTCTTATTAACTTATATTATTCATGTTAAATATTTTTCCTTCCTTCATGAAATCTTATTGCTTGATCACGTTTTTATCTTTATATATACAATTATTGTTATTCTCATGGTTTTAACTTAATTATGCAATTTGCTCCCTAGTGAACATCCTACAACTTTTGACTCTGGTTTTGGTTCTAGCAAGTTTGCCTTTAAAGGGTAAGGGTGGGTTATTTGGAGAAAGTTACAGACGAGATGCACCTGATTGCAAGCTGTCAATTTTTTGGTTTTCCATATTAGAACTAATGTCAACTCTCTCTAAGCTACAACCCAAGCTTTTTGCTTTTTACTTATGATGTTGCAATCTACTCTTTTTATAATTTTGCATATTTTTTATCCCTTTCTCAACTCTTGAGATTCATGATGTTGCACTAGAGGTAAATTAATTGACACTGATTTATTTTTCTTGAATTTTCTGGCAATATAGCTGTAGCAATACAATAATAATTTTAAGTTGATTTAATATATTTCTGTCCTATTTAGCCATTTTGAACAAATCTTCACTTGATAATAGGCTTAAAGTACTTTACACTTTCCTTAAGCAATTTGTTCCTTATTTTCTGTTCGCGAACGACAAGCCGTTTTGACAGCCCTGTTTTCGTTAGAGAGCTCCTGAACGATCGAATGGAAAGACCGAGCAATCCCAACAAACTGGAAGATGGCTCATTATCCCACTCCGATTCATATAAACTGAGCGCCATTGCAGCCTAAAAACTTCCATCGAAAAATTGCAAGCAAGAGCTCTGGATGAGTAACAACACTGCTCCCAATCGCATTCCGCTCATGTGTACTGCAGAGCCAAACATTCTTAATGTCTCTCGCCGCCCTCCACTCTTTGGTTCGCTGGAGGAGATGACCTCGCTGGTGGCTCCGCCGATGAAGGTAAATCGGCTCTTCCCTAGTTTTGTTTTATTTCTTTTCTTAAACCATATTCCTTTCATTCATCGATTGAGATAGAGGACTAGTGTCTTGCTGCTGAATTCTCTATTAGGCACATCTTCATTCCATTTAGCTATGGGCTGTTTTTTCTCCATTACCAATGAAGAATAAAGATTTATGAGAATTTATTAAAACTAGCATGTCTTCTGCAGAAAAGGAAATTGAGCAAGACTGAAAATGCGGTATGTAATAAGAAAGGGTTGAAGAAGTCGTTCTACAAACTAGTAGATGATCAGAAGAATGTTTTTTTTTCTGTTGTTTTCCTCATTGCATGCATTATTTGGTTGATAAGTTAGATCTTTGAAAGTATGTTAAAATCCATTCATATGCTTTATTTTTATTTGTTCCCATATACTGATTAATGTAATTTTCAGATTCTTGAAGTAGCAGGAGGAAGATTGCAGGATGTGAGTGTGGCCTTTTATAATGCAAGTGATGTGACTTTAAGTGAAAAGAAAGAGGTGAAGATTGAAGAAGTGAGAAGTGAATTATGAATCTTGTTTTTGGATTCCTTTACGCTGATATGTAGAATTGTGTGGGTGGCTTTTTTTTCTTAGCTTGCTCCACCAAAATGATGGTTTTTAAATCCAACTATTATATCCAAGAAAAGAATGAAACAGCCTCTTTTTTATGTTATCCAAGCCAAGAATGAAAAAATATTTATAGTGAGGTAGTTTTATGCATCAAAGATATTTTAACATTAGGAGAAACCATACAAGGTGTTCATGCGCCTCTGCGCACATGACTACATTGTTTGGTTTCTCTTAATGGTAAAATATCTTTGATGCATACAATTACCTCACTATAAATATTTTTTCATTCTTGGCTTGGATAACATCGAAAAGAGGCTTTTTCATTCCTTACTTGGATAACATTGAGAAGACTTCATCTATTATTAAATAGCTTTTTTAAAAGCCACTGTTGAAGGATCTCGTTATAGAAACCTATCATCCATTGTCCAGTCACTTAAAAAAGTGAAAATAATTACACGCCATAGAAGGTAGTGACTCACTATCTATTGTGTATGTTTCATTCTTAGCTTGATGTAAACATTGCACATCATTAATCTTTAATGAAGTTGATATGGAACTTGCACTAATACGAGGAATCTCTTTTTTTGTAGTGTATTCGTGTGCCATGTTGTATTTGCGTTCGTCTCATGTTAATGAAATTGGTAGAATATTGAGGGTGGATCGTCGAGGTCCTAAGTTATATCTTATATACTATTGCTTATATACCCATCAACCCAAAAGCTTAAGCTAATGGGTAAACGTCACTACTAGTATATTAGGAACTCCAATCCTATTTTTACTCTTGATTTTAGGACCTTATTCATTCTCATATTACCCTTACAATATCTCGTTATCATTAACCGTCAAATGCTAGCTTTTTAATACCATCAAATGTAATTGACCAAGTGAAGATGATCAGAAGAAGGTTTTTTTTCTTTTGTTTTCCTCATTGCATGCATTATTTGGTTGATAAGTTAGATCTTTGAAAGTATGTTAAAATCCATTCATATGCTTTATTTTTATTTGTTCCCATATACTGATTAATGTAATTTTCGATTCTTGAAGTAGCAGGAGGAAGATTGCAGGATGTGAGTGTGGCCTTTTATAATGCAAGTGATGTGACTTTAAGTGAAAAGAAAGAGGTGAAGATTGAAGAAGTGAGAAGTGAATTATGAATCTTGTTTTTGGATTCCTTTACGCTGATATGTAGAATTGTGTGGGTGGCTTTTTTTTCTTAGCTTGCTCCACCAAAATGATGGTTTTTAAATCCAACTATTATATCCAAGAAAAGAATGAAAAAGCCTCTTTTTTATGTTATCCAAGCCAAGAATGAAAAAATATTTATAGTGAGGTAATTTTATGCATCAAAGATATTTTAACATTAGGAGAAACCGGACAAGGTGTTCATGCGCCTCTGCGCACATGACTACATTGTTTGGTTTCTCTTAATGGTAAAATATCTTTGATGCATACAATTACCTCACTATAAATATTTTTTCATTCTTGGCTTGGATAACATCGAAAAGAGGCTTTTTCATTCCTTACTTGGATAACATTGAGAAGACTTCATCTATTATTAAATAGCTTTTTTAAAAGCCACTGTTGAAGGATCCGTTATAGAAACCTATCATCCATTGTCCAAGTCACTTAAAAAAGTGAAAATAATTACACGCCATAGAAGGTAGTGACTCACTATCTATTGTGTATGTTTCATTCTTAGCTTGATGTAAACATTGCACATCATTAATCTTTAATGAAGTTGATATGGAACTTGCACTAATACGAGGAATCTCTTTTTTTGTAGTGTATTCGTGTGCCATGTTGTATTTGCGTTCGTCTCATGTTAATGAAATTGGTAGAATATTGAGGGTGGATCGTCGAGGTCCTAAGTTATATCTTATATACTATTGCTTATATACCCATCAACCCAAAAGCTTAAGCTAATGGGTAAACGTCACTACTAGTATATTAGGAACTCCAATCCTATTTTTACTCTTGATTTTAGGACCTTATTCATTCTCATATTACCCTTACAATATCTCGTTATCATTAACCGTCAAATGCTAGCTTTTTAATACCATCAAATGTAATTGACCAAGTGAAGATGATCAGAAGAAGGTTTTTTTTCTTTTGTTTTCCTCATTGCATGCATTATTTGGTTGATAAGTTAGATCTTTGAAAGTATGTTAAAATCCATTCATATGCTTTATTTTTATTTGTTCCCATATACTTGATTAATGTAATTTTCAGATTCTTGAAGTAGCGAGGAGGAAGATTGCAGGATGTGAGTGTGGCCTTTTATAATGCAAGTGATGTGACTTTAAGTGAAAAGAAAGAGGTGAAGATTGAAGAAGTGAGAAGTGAATTATGAATCTTGTTTTTGGATTCCTTTACGCCGATATGTAGAATTGTGTGGGTGGCTTTTTTTCTTAGCTTGCTCCACCAAAATGATGGTTTTTAAATCCAACTATTATATCCAAGAAAAGAATGAAACAGCCTCTTTTTATGTTATCCAAGCCAAGAATGAAAAAATATTTATAGTGAGGTAGTTTTATGCATCAAAGATATTTTAACATTAGGAGAAACCAGACAAGGTGTTCATGCGCCTCTGCGCACATGACTACATTGTTTGGTTTCTCTTAATGGTAAAATATCTTTGATGCATACAATTACCTCACTATAAATATTTTTTCATTCTTGGCTTGGATAACATCGAAAAGAGGCTTTTTCATTCCTTACTTGGATAACATTGAGAAGACTTCATCTATTATTAAATAGCTTTTTTAAAAGCCACTGTTGAAGGATCTGTTATAGAAACCTATCATCCATTGTCCAGTCACTTAAAAAAGTGAAAATAATTACACGCCATAGAAGGTAGTGACTCACTATCTATTGTGTATGTTTCATTCTTAGCTTGATGTAAACATTGCACATCATTAATCTTTAATGAAGTTGATATGGAACTTGCACTAATACGAGGAATCTCTTTTTTTGTAGTGTATTCGTGTGCCATGTTGTATTTGCGTTCGTCTCATGTTAATGAAATTGGTAGAATATTGAGGGTGGATCGTCGAGGTCCTAAGTTATATCTTATATACTATTGCTTATATACCCATCAACCCAAAAGCTTAAGCTAATGGGTAAACGTCACTACTAGTATATTAGGAACTCCAATCCTATTTTTACTCTTGATTTTAGGACCTTATTCATTCTCATATTACCCTTACAATATCTCGTTATCATTAACCGTCAAATGCTAGCTTTTTAATACCATCAAATGTAATTGACCAAGATCCAACTCAACTCCATGGAGCCCTCGTTAGATTCACTTGCTCCTAAATGTTGTTTGATCAAGATAGAAGTCATCACAATCTATGAGTTGCAAACTTTGTGTATTGCTTGATCCCAACTAGATGACAGGCTCTGGGAATTTTTACCCTTCACCACTGGATTGTAAAATTTCCACTTTAGTTTAGTGTTATAATTTTGTTGTATGTTTGATATGGTTGTTTGAATATTATAGGTTTGGAGTGATCATAAGCAAGGAACGAGAGGCAATCTACAAACTTGTCGTAGCTATATAGATAAATTTAAAGAAGATAAGAATAAAGCACCTTACGCTTCTCATCATGAATACTTCAAGGATAGACCAAAGCGATCAAACAAACAGTCCTCTTTATTCAAGATCAAAAATCTTAAAGGTTTGTATATGCTACATTATTTTTTTCTCAAATTTTATAAGAAAGATCTATAAACCTTGTATGGCAAATTATTTCTCTCATGAAAGTATTTGTAAGAATGCAACTAATAACTTTGAAAAGAAGGAAATGATATTTTCTATTTTTAGTGAATCTCTTGGGAACTCTTAATAATAATAAACATTGGTATTTTAATCCTACACAAGGATGTTCTTGCTTTTATATGAATAATGATTTATAAAATTATGAGTATTAGTTATGTAGTCGGGGCTAAATATTTGGAAAAGTTGGGTTAAGATTAATGATAATGGGTTTTGGTTGGGTTTTGCTTGATTGAAAAAAAATGCCTTTCTATCCAAGCCTGATCATAAAATAGATTTAGCTACAATTGAAAATGTAACACCACCATCCCTTAATACTATTCCTAGACTTGCGAAGATTTTGAGAAGGTTAATTTAACGAAGTTCATGCCCAATTTTTTATAACTAGAGAAACTAAGGATAATTCCAACTGCGCAATGAAAAAAAGCTTACAGGATTTTTGTTACCACTTAATTATTTAGTTTTCCCATAATATTTCAAATTTTTATTCCTTTTGTCCTATCTCTTGATTCAAATTTCTTCTTCCTCCATCTTACTTTCTTTTGGGCTTTGGAAATTCATTCAGGTTGTAACTCACTGAAAAATGTTCACTTCTTCATGGAAGTTTCTTATGCTGATGCCATTTCTAAACCATATTCGGGTTGATAAAATATTATCATACCATAGTATCCTAATTATTTATATTTTTAGCTGTTATTAATTTTACCTTCTTCTTTACCATTTAATTTTTTGTTGAATTTTTGTTAGTTTTATTTTATAATATTTTTTTTGATGCACTGAAGTTCGTAATTTTTTCAGGTCTAATACGTAGTAGCAAATTCCATCATGTCATAAGGACATCATTTTCATGCAAAATTGAGCATAAAAATACTGATTCTAGTTTATATTTACCGAAGGAGCATGATTCAAAACCAAAGGTTGATGTTGCTGCCAACAAGAGAACCTGTATGGCTATACCATTATTAATGGAAGCTGCTCAATTTGGAACTATTCCATTCGTCTCTCAAATTATGGAGAGAACAACAACTAAAAGTGAACCTTCTCTTGTTTCTCTAGTTGAAAGAAAGGTGAGATTCATTGTCCCATCATGTTCTTGTTGGGAATGTCTTTCTTGTGTTTGCTGTGTTATTTCTATGGAAATTGAAATTTTGCTTAATTCAACTTAGTTACCTTAATCTATTTCACATATGCAGCATTCCGACAATGGGACACAAGATATAGATTTCAAAGGCTCAATAGGGACTATATGAGATTTTGAAGTAAGAAAAAAAATCACAAAAATATATGTGGGAATTAAGTTCTAGAAACCTCTATTCAAAGGTATGCTTTCCTCCTTTTCACATCATTGCTTTTTTTTTTTTTGTCATTGGGACTCATAATATAGATTTCGAAGGCTCAATAGCTACTGTATGGGATTTGGAAGTAAGTCAAAAATCACAAAAATATATGTGAGAAATAAGTATTGGAAACCTTTCTTCCAAGGGGCACCTATCTTGTTTTCACACTATTGATTATATTTTTCTATTTCTCTCTCTCTGAGTATGTATGCATACTCAGAGAGAGAGGGACAACTATAATTAATTGTGTGAAAATGAGGTAGGTGCACCTTGGAAGAAAGGTTTTCGATACTTATTTCTCACATATGTTTTGTGATTTTTTGACTTACTTCCAAATCTCGTATAGTCCCTATTGAGCCTTTGAAATTTATATTATGGTTCCCAATTTCAAAAAAAATAAGTAATGATGTGAAAAAGAGGCAAGTATACATTTGAATAGAGGTTTCCGGTACTTATTTCTCACATATATTTTTGTTATTTTTTTTCTTCCAAATCTCGTATTGGAAGTACGTCAAAAATCACAAAAACATATGCGAGAAATAAGTACCGGAATCCTTTCTTCAAAGGTGCACCTGCCTCATTTTCACAACACTGATTATATTTGTTTCTCTCTCTGAATATGTATGTGTGTGTGTGTATGTGTGTATACACACACACACACACACACACACACAACTATTTAGTGGACATAACTTTTATATCACAATTTATACATAATATTTGATTAATTGAAATTAACGTCAATGAAAGTATGTTGAGCATGATACATCTAATTGTTAGGCAATGGTTGGCAAAAATGTGATTTTGAAATGTTATGATTTTAATTTCATCATGTTACTTTAGATTTTTTTGTGAGCAAATTTGATCTGATAAGTATTGAAATGGCCATCTCAAGTCTTCAAATGAGTGTTCAAATTTGATCAAACTTACCTTTTTGGGCTGCAGTGAGCAAACTAAGCTGTTTTTGGTTGCATTTTCTAGACTGGTGTAGGGTGGTGATGCCCATGAATTTGGCTTAAGGTCCGAATCACCTCATGTTGATTGAGTAGAAACAAAAATTTCTTCTTGAATTAAATGTGTTGTATGCTAGTGATGACAATACTTTTACAACTATATTCAGCTGACTCCAAAATAACTTCAAAAGACTTCTCAAATAAAACATGTACCTCAAAAAAATTAAAGAGTTAGGAAGTGGCATCTGTGCACTCAGTTTTTAATTATAATTAGTAAAATGGAAAGGATAATATTAGTTATATTTCTAACTTGATCCACTTTCTATGATCATAATCCTGATTCTACTTAACATGAAATGTTTGTCTTGAGCTTTTTCCTTTAAATCCTATTCATAGATTCTCAAATATATCATTTTTGTTTATTTTAGTAATGCTTTTCTTTCCATATTACTTCACTTTTATCTTTATAATTAATCTAACTTGACTAAAAAATTTTATTTCCTTGTTTATCCTCTACAGCTGAGATTCTTGATCTTGATGCTTTGCATCTCCTGGCAGATATGGCTTTGAATCTTAGATTAGGTCTGACCTTTATTCTATGGTTTTTTCTTATTTTTTATAGTTTTAGATACATTTTATGTGCAAGGTTATGTTGCTATCTCTAGTCATCCTTGTATTCATTGCTTGTTTTTTATCCCTTTCTCAAATCGTGAGATTCATTCATTGGTGTTTCATTTCCAAGCTACTTGTTTTGGTTTCTTTTATTAACTTATATTATTCATATTAAATATTTTTTCCTTCCTTCATGAGCTCTTATTACTCGATTAAGTTTTTATCTTTGTATATCCAACTGAGGTTATTTTCCTGATTTTAACTTAATTATGCAATTTGCTCCCTAGTGAACATCCTACAACTTTTGACTCTAGTTTTGGTTCTAGCAAGTTTGCCTTATGGGGAAAGGGTTACTTGAATAAAGTTACAGGCGCGATGCACCTGATTGCAAGATGTCAATTTTTTGGTTTTCCAAATTATAACTAATATCAACTATCTTTGAGCTACAACCTAATCTATTTTGTTTTTTATTCATGATGTTGCAGTATACTCTTTTTGTAGTCATTGAATATTTTTTATCCCTTTCTCAACTCTTGAGATTCATTCTTTGGTGTTTTATTTTCAAGATACTTCTTTTGGTTTATGTAATTAACTTATAATCTTCATATTAAATATTTTTACTTCGTTCATGAACTCTTATTGCTCGATCATGTTTTTATCTTTGTAAATCCAACTATGATTATATTCATGTTTTTAACTTAATTATACAATTTGCCCCCTAGTGAACATCCTACAGCTTTTGACTCTCGTTTTGGTTCTAGCAACTTTTCCTTTAAGGGGAAAGGTTTATTTGGAGAAAGTTACAGATGAGATGCACCTGATTGCAAGTTGTCATTTTTTTTCCAAATTAGAACTAATGTCAACTTTCTTTGAGCTAACATAATCTTTTTTTATTTTTATTCATGATGTTGCAGTTTACTCTTTTTGTACTTATTTTTAATTATAATGTAGATTTCCCTCAATACTCTCTATTCACATACAATCTTTAAAATTGCACAATTTAGTACTAAAGCTTTTTTGTTCATTAAGTAAGGCATAAGCTTCAAGTCTTTTTGAGAGCTAAGTCTCAAATTTAATACATAACTTGAGAAATATTGTATAAACTATAATTGTTAGGTAAGAATTAATATTTCAATATTCTAATTTATTAAGATTTTGAAAAGTAATATAAAAATATTTTATTTAAGTAAAAAGTAATTAATTGTGTAAAATTAAAAGCAAAATGTTAATATCCTAATATTAAATTATAAATAAGATCGGTCATGCAAATAATAAACTATCAAAGAAAACTAACGTATTAAAATAAAATACTAAAATATCAAACATAACAATCACAATGAGTTCAACATTAATTTTTATATCACACTCATACTAAACTTAAACAATTTAATTTATAAATCTTTATTATTATTCTCATCAACCAATTAATTTTCATTAAAGTTATTAACATAAAATATTTTCTTTCACCATATCTTTAGTCATTTCTATATTTTTCCATCATTATTATCTTTAATCACAATTATTTTTTATTATTTAATGACTAATCATAAAAAACTATATTAATTACAATAATGGCTATATTGATATTTAATTTAAAATTTAAACTACATAAATTTTAGTGGATTTTCTTTTAAATTTCTTGTTATTTAGTCTGTGAGTTGTGAGATTTAATAAATGAGGTATATTAATATTACTTCTAGTTTTGTTTAATAAAATTCCGAATAGTCTTAGAAATTTGAGGCGAGGGACTTCTCAGCTTGGGTGAGATGCATTCCCCATTTTTGGACAATGAAGCATTAGCCTCCTTGCAAATTTTTGTAAAAAATATTGAGTTGGATCTCATAGCATCCCTCATGCACATTTAAACAGTGCTCACATACATAATTCGAAATGTTGGGCTTGTTGATGATTATTTTTTTTCAAAGCAAAGTGTACTTATATAAATTTTTATGTAGTTGACCAACAAATTTGATGTAGAACTAGAGCTATGAGTAAACTTCTTTGAGAAACATAAGAAGAGAATTATATAGCTAATTGCGTCGTAAACGATTTAAAAAGTCTTTTGTTTGAAAAAAGTGCTTTTTGGCTTGGTTAACTACCTGAATATTGAGGGTTTTGTTTTTGTAGATGAACTAAAGAAACTAATGAATGCCATGTATAGCTTCAATAGTGAAAATGAGAATGTCATCGACAAATGGCAAGGTAAGATCCAGGGGTAAATTTGAGGGAGATGTAATATTTCACCTTACTAGATGCATAAAGAAGAGAAAATTTACTAGACAAGACTTCAACATGTATGATGAATGAATGGACTAGAGAAGAGGGGGTCACATGACAAAGTCCTTAAGAGGAGTGGAGGAAATTATTATGTTTCCCAACTAGACAATGAACTGACAATTTGTAATGGCATTTACGATTAGATGAATCTATTGGAAAAAGAAGCTGGAACTTTGATGTCTTTGAATAGAAAGATCCAACTCACATCATAGAAAGGCTTAGCCAAGCCAAGTTTTATATGCTACCACCTCTTATTATTTAGGAGATGGATTGGCATAAAATATCAAGTTGATTATAACGAAGTTAGAATATTCATCACAATCAGCATAGGAAAGAGATCCATCACAAATAGCTCAAGAAAATACCTAGTTCAAACAACAGCCCAAATTAATTGCATTTTTTATTTAATTTAAAATTTTAGATTTAAAAATTTCATGTTAAGTGTAAATTCAAGTATACCATTTTTTTTTCTTTTTCAACCAGGCTTGGAACATGACGTGTTCGTCCTGTGTCTTGGAATGGATAATTTATTAAATATTTATATGGTTTATTCATCAATTTTATGTGGCTAGCCCCCATCTCCCTTCATTTCAAAATTTAGATGTTTTTTTAATGATGAAAGTACAAGAGTTGGTGTATACTTATAATAATTATTTATATGTAATGCAAATATTTAAGTTTGGATGACATTAAAACTTGAAAAAAGTTATTTAATTTTTTGTTTTGGAATTAGTGGTAGGCCATTGACCTTCCTTTGTGGGAGAGATTTGTTATCCTTCGGCGTATGTTGTTTTTCTTATAACATCTTTTTTAAATATCTCCAACATCTCTCTCTATATTTTAACCATATGAAGAGCAATCATCATATCATTAGAAGCCTTAAACAAACTCTCAATCTAGATTAGGTTAACCCTTACCTAATCTTGTTCCCCTTCCTTGAACAAGCCCTTAAGACACTTGAAACTTTACCAAAGCTCTAAATCATAACTTCATATTCTAAGCTAGCCCTCCACAATCAGTTTCTCCCATTTAGCCATCCCTTAAACACATTCCTAAAAGAGACAAACAAAGTTAGACAAACTAGATCCATATGAGATAGTCTTTGTTTTCCCACCTTAAATTACCTTAAAGGTCACCCTTTTCCATTATGGACTATAGAATACACGTCCTCATCATAACTTAATCTTTCATAGCTCTCCTACCTAGCCATTACCCAACTTATTAAACCTCCCATCGCCAACATGGATTGAACCACTTTGTGACTTGGTGGACATTAGAATGATGGGGGATTTACATACATAGTACTCAAAATTTTATATTTACTATATTTCACATCTAAACTTTATCATTTTCATTTAAAGCACCCAAAATATTATTTAAAAGAAAAAAGAGCACATTTATGTTAAAACATTACCCATTAACAATTTACCATCATGTTCTCGCCGATCAAGGATAGGTTTGCTAGATGCTACAATAGTTAGGAAGGCAACGATGGAATTGCGGCGTACAAAGACCTTCAAACTCCCATATTTATCCTCCTGCCCTGTTCCTAGTTGAAACAATTGAGGATGGTAACACTTTTGTTCCCCTGCTTTCTTCCCACCCCCATTTAGGAGCTTCAGGTTCTCTAAAACCAATAAATTTTTCTTCCAAAGGGATTAACTAAATCCTACATTTAAGGCGAAGCTGACAAAAAATGGGATTTAAGAAGCAGTAGGTTTAAAAAGCTGAACATTTTTTTTTTATGAATTCATATTTTAGTAGAGTTGGTTATAAAAAGCAGCATCTCACTATAAAAAAAATTAAAAAAAAAAAAACAGAGAAAGAAAAATTTACTAAAAATTGCGGTAATTGTTTAGAAGGTTGCAAAAAATTACTTCAAAAATTTGACAATAATAATCTTACTAAAAAAAAATTTAAAGAGTAGCAATAAAAATTTGGTACTATCGTGTAATATTTGCTTAGACATCTTTTTAAATATTTATTCTAGCAAAGAAATAACCATTACTTGAGGTAGCACAATAGCAGGATTTAATAACAGACTTCCAATTGTGTATGTTCTTTGAACTTAATTGTGCACAACAATTTAAATCAAGACATGTAAATTTGGGTTATTAAAGAACTCAGCACTTGGACCTGCTCAACACTTTGAACTTTACTAACTTGGCCCTTGGAACTTGGTCTTTAGAACTCGGCTAACTAAGGATTTGGAATTCTTCCTTTAGAACATAGCCATCAGTATTCGGAGATCGGCGCTTGAAACTCAGCCCTTTAGACTCTGCCTTTGAACTTGACCCTTGGAATTTGTTCAACTCAGCTTTTAGAAGCCGGTCAATTGGATAGGCTACCCTAGCAGTATATATTTAGTTTCTATTTGTTAATAGTAAGATTAAATTATAATAAATTAATAAATACTTTATATATATGATTATATGGGTCTATTTGAGAAAAGATGATAGAACATATAAGCAAGAGAATCATGTGAGATCAATATGAGTACTTTTACTTATAATTTTTGGAGTATTTTATTTCTTCTATACAAATTGCATTAATAATTACTTATATTTGTTAAGTCTAGTTGCATAATTTTATTCTAATTTATATATTTTTTAATTATTAGTTATGTTGTTGTAAAAGTAATATATTTTAACAATACTTACGATTGCACTTTATTTAAAAATATTTAGATTATATTGAATTAAATGATATGAATAATAATATATAAATTACTTTCATATGCATGTTGAATATGATAAAGTTTACTTCTTATACTATTAGTTAAAAATGCTAAGATACTTGTGCATGTATATTAGAAATGTTATTATTGATGTACTTTAATAGGGAAAAAATTTATACATTGTTCCTATGACTGTTGTAAATGATAATATATAAATAAATTCAAATTAAATATTCTACAATATGATGATATCAACCTTTTTAAATGCGCACAATTGATTAATAAATTGTCATTTAATTTACACTGATATACTTTAAATAGCTAACATTTATATTATTTTCTTATCTATTATATTATTGTTGTATAAAGATAGGAGTATTCATTAGCTATTTATATCTCATTATGTTTCATATTAACATTTTCATTTTGATTAGGATAAAATGTATAGAAGGTGAAGGCAAGAAATAGAAAGGTAAATTTATAACTTTATTAATTTATTATTAATTTTTTTGTTGTAACTTTCACTTATTCTTGTATGATTAATTGCTAGTGATAGAAAATAAAATTGAAAATTTAATTTCATCGTTTGAATGTCTGTTCTCGCCTTGAAAAATCCAAGCAGCTAGTTCAAGCTGTGACAATTAACACAATCAAAATCTCTCATTTAAGTGGCCATATAGTTTACTTTGCCCCAACAAATCTAAGCTATTGTGCGGAAGTGAACATAGCTTCTAAAGATTGTTTTGCTTTTGACTTGCTAGTTAAAGTCTATTAATTTTTAGTGAATTTTATTGTGGCGGGCCTTGGGAATTCCTTTTTTTCGAAATTTTCTCAACATTGCTAAAACCAATGAAAAAAATATAAGTGAACTTTGTTTCCTTTTTCGTTGTGCTCACTGTGTTCTTATGTTGAGGAAATCACCAGGTTTCTCTATAATCAAATATATACAATGACGCACAAATGATGTCCAATACATATATTATTTTTTGTTCATTATGTTTTTCCCAATTAGTCTATGTGCATTTGTATTATTTGTATTAAATTGATCCAACTAGATGTTGTCTAATCTCTTATACGACTTTGTCAAGAAATTCAAATTGTACTTTACATCCTCGCCTTATTTGATGACTTAATATTTTTTAAGAAAATAATGTCGTGGCCATTATTAATCAGAATATTGATCAAGTTTCTATCTTGATGTTAGATCATCATTCAAAGGTAATCGTCTGTCCAGTCTGATTGCAAGTTCTCCTAGTCTTCTCAAAGATTCCTGCATTGTTATTTAGCTGTTCTTTCAGCACTCAAGTTCTCAAATCATATATATGACGGTTCTAGGCTTCGATCATAAGAACTTGTGAAATGAAAAATAAGAGAGGGAGCTTGCAACATTATAAAGAATGGTATTATCATAAAATAATCTTTCAAGATCCAGATAGACACATCTGTTTGGCTCTCTAGTATTTTTATTAGACATTCTATTGTCATTTCTCGCATCATCTCTTTCATCCTTCACACTTAGAGAAAAAATGTGAAACAAATCTATCCGTGAAAGGGTTGATGTTGCTCTAGTGGCAGAGAAGATTAGAGAGAGTCATTTTAAATGGCATGTTCACATTAAACGTCGACTATTTGATAATCCGGTTAGGAGAGTAGATGTTTTAGATTTGACTTATGTTAAAAAGGCAGAAGTAGACCAAGAAAGACTTGGGCATAATTTATAAAAAATTATCTTAACCTATTAGAATTAATGAAAATATCACACTCAATAGCACACAATAGAGAAAAAGATTCATATAGCCAACCCTACTTAGTGGAATAAAGGCTTGTTGTTTTTGAAGGTCCTTTTGTTTCTCTACATGATATTTGTGGCAAAGAAGATATGAAGACTTTGACATTGAGCCCCCTTCCATAATAAAAATTAACACCATTTTATTGTATAACTATCATTGTGCTAAATATTTTGACATGGTGAGCTTCTTCATATATGCACAGGTCTCCTCTTTCACTACCTTATGTACCATAACAATGAGCCAATATTTTTGTGAGAGCCAGCAAAATTCTTGTTCTTTTTTATAATGGCCCTTTGAACATGTGTTTTGTTATAATCACTTCTAATATATGTCTTTTCATTCTCTCCAATATCAAATTGTACATTATGCCTCAATTTCAAGCTTTTTCTTCTCGAGTTTCTCATTTATTCCAGCTATTTCTCACAAAATCCTAGGATGAATATTTTGATTTAAAAAAATTGAAACATGCTATTGTTCAAATAACAAAATAATAATAATAATAATAAATATACAATTTAAAGAAAGTAGATTGGGAAAGAAAATTAAAATTATGGCTTAAGGATTGTTACCGGGTGAAGGGTAGATATTGGTGGAGGAAAAAGAGTTAAGAAGAGATTTTGGCTGGTAAGAGGTGGTGATGGTGACTACATAGAAGGGCAAAGCAAAGGCAGTCGCCACCAATGTTGGTGTCTTTGAAAAAGGCCTATGGGTTTGTTCGGTCTAGTAGGAGGTGTGAGTAGTTAGTCTGAGATTTTGGCCCAGGGGCATGGGGGCATGAGGGTTAGCATTTATAAAAAATAGAAAATAGAATAACTCTAATTTGGCACTATGCACGCCTCATCTAGTGAGGCGCGATGTGAGTAAACATATAAGGCATTCGCCTGACACATGTCCAATGAAGTGTAAGTCTCACTGCATTGTTTGGGAATAAGTACTGAGGTGCATCTCAGATTTTGCAATTTTACACATTAATTGCTTGTATGTTTTAAGATTGATTCACAAACAAGACCATTTTGAAATTTAGTGAACCAAAAGTCAAGCTTTTGAAACCTATAAATAACAATGTACAAGGTCTAACCCTTAATGACCTACAATTTTCTCTTAAAGATAGATATCCTAAAATAAATTAGGGTGAGAAGCTTTGAAAAACTTTATTGTAATGCCACTTTGGGAGATTCATACGTTGTCTGTAGTTTGTGGATCCCTTTTGGCAATTATTAAATGTTTGAATGTAAATTTATTGATATGACACATTTGGTATTTTAGCATCACTTTGCGATGCTGTGTTGAATTTCTCTTTTGTTTTAAAACGTTTCTCTCATACAAAAATCTACACTACCAATAATCCACAAGTTTGTTCGATGTTTCCCTTGGTGGAGAATTAGACGAATGGCATATGAATCTTTGTGGTGGGATTCCGAAGTCAATCAAATCATGATTGGGTTTTCAAATAAAGATGTTGCTTAATAAGTAGCCGCACAATGTGCATTATATGTCATTTATGGCCATGTTTAATGTTGTTTTTTATTCTACTTTTATCTTGTTTTGTTTTCATTTTTTTTTTGGGGTTTGGTTGCTCATAAAATAAAAGACTTATTTGATGTAAATGTGATATGAAATGTAGTAAATATGATAAAATTATGTCGAAACTTGTTAAAATGGAGTTAAAACTTAAATTAGCAATCATTATTGAACGAGGTTTCAAATAGCCAAATCCTCCTCCAACAAACACAGTAGGGCTAAGAATGACAATGAACATGGCATTGAGAAATATCTTTGAATTATTATATGCTTGGTTATCAGGAAAACTTGTCTAATGACAGAGATTCACTTAACCCAACAAAACAAGCACTTCATTGAGGCTACAAAGACCTGGTTTTCTTATGCCTACGAATTTCATGTACAAATTGTGCTAATTATATTTTTGTCTGATGAAAAAAAGCAAACACTTCTATATTAAAAGTTGCTTCTAGCCATTTGTTAACCAAGACATCTATTCGTAGTATAATAATCTCTAAAACCTAGTGATTCTAATTCTGTTATCTTCATTCTGAAGTCGATCCTTCATGTTCAATTGCAAAAATAAGAAGGTAAATCTAAGCATGGCCTTAATGAGCATGAACCATTAATAACCCACATCAAGAATTAACCCTCCAAAGTCAATGCTGAAAGAAATGGAGGGTAGGAATCCACATTAGTAGCTGCTTTTGTTATTCAATGTGATTTGCAATCAGATGATGGTTCCTTTAATTTTTCTCCTGAAGTAAATTATTTAATTTGTATATCTATCATTAAGAACAGAATTTCAATCAGGAATTGAAGAAAGGGAATAAGGAATTAGTATAGTTAGTTTGATTGAAAACAATGGTTTTCCAAACACTTGACTTTTCTTATCTTTTTATCTTTTTTTTTTTTTTGAACATTTTGTGATTATTTTTTATCTTTTCATTTATCTTTTGCAGACTTCAAAAAAAAATTTCAGTATCAATTCACATATGGTAGGATTCCAGGTTGCCAAGGTATTTAATGCTCGATTATCATAAACTTTGTTTTTCTTAAATATTATTGTTAATTATCTGACATCCTAGATTCATTGTTAGCTTTTACCTTTTTATTTACATATGTTTCTTTGCTGCGTTTGAGATACAATTTATTAATTGCATATGAATCAAAATGAACTATTTCTAATAGAATATTCTTCTGATGATAGTTCAATCAGTGTGATGTCTGCTACAAATTATGATGTATATTATGTTATATTGTGAAGGGATAAAGAAATGTATGCTGCAATCATGGAAAATCAATGTTCTGTTCAATTTGTTAAAATGAAGAGTATGTTTCTAAGCATTATATTCCAGAACTAGTTTCTAGAGCTTCTATCTACAAACCTACAAAGAAAATCTTAAAATGAGTGTCCTCACAGCTTCAGTATATATAAAAGTCCAGATGTCAACCTTAATTTTCTTTACCTTAATTTATGTGGAAAATCGTGCCCTTTTTTGCCTCAGATTATATCATGGTCATGAAGGTATTGTCTATTAAGATGAGCCATTTAATTTCATCTTTGTAAATTAACCTCACCATATGCTTGGCATTTCAGATTTTGTAACTAGATTTCTTTTGAGGTTGGGTGGATATTCTTACAAATTATTTTATTACACGAAATTAGCCCAAATTGATTGAGAGAGATGTACAAAATTTGGCTTATCACAGAGAAAATTTCAACTCCATTTAATTTAATGCTCATTCTGTAACCATGTTTTTTATATTATCCCACGTAGATTTAGCTTCTTCATGAACGTCCTAATCTTGAAATTTTGAAATTTATTCATATAAATAATTTATTTATCTTTTAATTGTTTGTGTCTAATTCTATGACAATGTTTCATTGTATTATTTATCTTTCTAGTCTTCATCTTAAAATTCAGAACTAATAATAGATGTTGAGTACTTAAATTTTTATTTAGAATGACCTTACAATTTTTATATTCCCGATGATTTATTTTTCTCTTAAGAAAATCAATTTGTGTTTTATAATATCTATTTTTATACGCAATAATTTGCTCATCTTTTTTTTAAATAAAGTATTGGCAACAACAAAGTCATCTGTTTAAGCAAAATTTAATATGATTCTACCTTCTTCGTTAATAATTTCAAAATTGTAGCCACCATGAGTATCTATAAAATCTTCTACCACTTTACCAATATATCCATTTAAATTTCCTCTAATAAAAATTCTTTTTTCATAAGGTATCATTTTTATCAATTCTTCCAAGTCTTTCCAAAATTTTTCTTTCAAATCATTTAAACCTACTTGAGGAGCATAAGCATTTATAACACTAAAAATCTTAGTATCAAAAACAATTTTTTCGGTTATAATTTTATCTCTAATTCTATTAATTTTAATAATATTATCTTTTAAACACTCATCTATAATTACACATGCATCATTTTTAGTGCAACTCCTACCTACATGCTATAATCTAAAACCTAAGCTATTAATTTCTTTACCATCTTTTTTGGTTCATTTAATTTTTTGAATATATAAGATATTTTTTTTATGAATCATAGTATCTACTAATTCCATTAATTTACTTGTGAGAGTACTTTTTTTTCAAGCTTCTATCTTAATATTAGTATGAATTAACTTCTTTGTGTGTATTCATTTATGATTTAGGAACCCTGATTTATTTAATATTATACCCGGGCGCCGATGTAGCGGTCCTCTCACACTTTTCACTATATTCAAGCCATATAGCGCGTTGCTTCCAGGGGATGTTCTATTGTTTACATAATGATTTAAAAAATTTATGTCATGATTTTTTCGACAAAAGTTATGAGCCAATTGTTGACTATCTAACACAACTCTCATCTTTTCACATTTGGAGGTTGGAACCCGACAAAAGGGCGGCATTGTTTAAAGATACAATAATAAAATTATTTAAATACACTGCTGACACTTTCTGTAAAGGCTTACTAAAAACATTATAAGAAAAGCCTCTTTATGCTGCTTGTACGTGCAGTTTCACTGATCTACGATAGCATTTGATTTCTATGCTATTCACGTATGTGGAACTGATGGTTTTCTTTTGCGGTTTTGAATAGCGTAAGTACACGCCACTGATATGTCTAAAGGCATATACTTAAAAAAGAATATTTGGTTGCAGCATCGCCAAACATTAAAAAATATGGTCACCAAATGGTTCCAACAGTCTTTTGATGTTGTCCAGCTTTGTAATACTAGCATTTGCTATATAGGGAATTGTAAAATGTTACAGAAAGCTAAATTAGATTTCATTGCTTTATGAAGCAAAGAAATGTTTTCACATGTCGGCTTTTTAAACAACTCAAATATTTTTGTTGTAGTTCGTTGTTTATTGCAGAATGCTTGGATTTCGTTTGATTATGATCATGACTCCATGATTTAGTCATCCCATTGAAAATGGTTTGCTGTTGGAATTTGAGATATATTGAAAATTTTATATTTCATTTGAAGCTTGACACTGCTAACTTCCCCTTTCCCTTCTATGAAAAAGATACTAATGGGGAAAAGAAATAAATGACTTTATTGTTCATTCGGTGTTATTTAGTAGGAATTTTTTATGACCTGTTAATTGCACACTATAGTTCAACTGTTCGAACATATCATCTCATATCTACTAAGATATTCTTTCTAGTTTTCATCCTGTGTCAAAATCTGAAATGGATAATTCACTAGATTAGCAGATTTATATTATGTGGAAAGGCTTAAGCCTGGGTACTCCCTTCTTACTAACTAGTCTTCTATTCTGCTTCACCAGATCAGCAGTTGCTATGAGTTTCAGCAGATGATTTTTATCGTGATATGTATAGCTTATTAATGTTTATTTTTTTTACGGGGATTCAGAGGCATAATTTTTTATTTTTTTATTATTTTTTTAGTTTAGTTAATAATGGATTTCTTCAAAATTATATCACTTTGCTCATGATGCTGCACTAATTTTCTGTTGATTTCATACAATGATTTTAGCTAGGAAAGTAACACAGAAAAATCTTTCCCGATACAACATCGTATTTGTGTAATATATCTTTCTTTATAATGATTTTATAGGACACCTTTCTTTCTGAACAAAGAGAAAGAATTGATAAAACCATCGCAGAAAAAGATGATTTATACTTGAAAGGAGACTCTGAATGTCTTAGGGAACAGAGTTCGGTGTTTGCCCCATTGGAACCCATTTGCCATGGTAAGGTGAGGTTACTAGTGTGAGTACATATGCTAATCATTTGATTCTTTCATTTCATTGTGAATACTCGATTATTATATATGTATGCTATAATGGCTGGCTTGATTTACATGTTTCTTCTGCTTCGCACGAACTAGAGCCATGCTGCACCTGCCGTGAAAATTCTCAACCTAGACTTTTGACATGCATAGAAACACCACAAAAGTCAGGGATGTCCTAGTTCCTCCACTGGCATTAGCTTCTTCCATAGAAATCTTGAAGATTCGCTACACTCTAAGGGTCTTCCTAGCTCCTTTAATACCGCTAATTTTAGAAATCAAAGTTCTGGTTATCGCGTGAGAGAAATAGTGCAAAGTTCCAAATTGAAAGCAACTAGTATGGTTGATGTAGCTATAAAGGTAGCTCCAAGAATGTAGTCTGCTTATGACATTTTTGTTTTCAAAGTTCTTAAAAGGATTTAATCGCTTTTCATCTCATTCTTAAGGTGATTTATGTTGTTTCACTTCTAATGTAGCTCTTTAAAAATATGATCTAGTTATTCAACTAAACATGAGCCTTTATGCAACTTTTTCACTCTAAGGGTCATTTATGTAGTATTGACACAATCCATAACTTTGCGCACATATTTTCGAATTTGGTCATGTGGAAGCTTAAGTGTGTTCTGTAACAACGTCGAAGTCTCATTTTCCTTTACAGGTAATGTCATCAATAAAAGTATGAAAAGATGCTTATGCAATGATTGGAGAAGCCTTAGAATCAACAGGGATTCGAAAGGTTGGTGTTCATTCCGGAATATTAAGATTAAAACATTGCTCTTATCAACAACATGGGGGTCCACAAAACTGTCATCAAGATTTATTATGCAACCCTACGGAGGTAGCATCAATAGTTCATTCCATCAATTCAACAGTTCCAACATTCTCCCAGAATTACTCCCGTATTCCTCCAAAGCTGATCTCAGCCTGTGTTGCAGCTATGCTAAAGATTCAGGTATATTGTTGTGCATCATTGAAACAAAATAATTTGTTCCTTACATATGCTAGACTAGTAATTTTTCAGTTTACTAGTCAGTTTGTTTAAATTTATTTTTCCATTTCTGCGTATGCAAACTTTAATTATTGTGAAACTTGCATTATTCATTTTCAGCAAAACTTATTACAACACGCTTTTCATTATATTCCTACATTAACCTGAACAGAACCATCAGAGAAACTGTATTTCTTATTTTGAACATGTGCTTACAAACCATCAGAGAAATTGTAGATTCTCCTACTCTCTGTACTTCTCTATCAAACGTCTTAATAATATATAGCTTCCATAGTAGACTTGCTCGGCATAAATCCAAATTAATTATGAAAAATCATTGTATTAGGTCTTAACCTATATTCAATTACCCTATCCCATAATTTTAAAGTATGACACATCAAGTTAATTCCTTTATAATTTGTACACTCTTGTGCATCTCTTTTATTCCTAAATATGGGGACCAAAATACACTTCTTCTACTCTTTTGACATCTTTTTAGTTATTAAAATAATATTAAGAGTTTAGTAAGCCAAGAACCTTCCGATCTCTTAAATATTTTCACACTTCAATTAAGATATCATCAGGTCTTACTGATTTTCTACCCTTAGTTCTTTTTAAAGCATCCTTAACTTCTTTTTTACTAATGCGATGGTAAAAATAAAATGTTTTATTATTATTATCAAAATTAATATCACTAAGGTCGATTGTATTTTCAGAAACTTTATTGAAAAGTTTATTAAAATAGCTTACCCACCTTTATTGAAGATCTTTCTCTAAGAAAAACACTTTTTGATTTGCATCTTTAATAAACTTGAATAAAATATTTACTTTTCTTTTTTCTTTATTTGACTAGTTTATACATGTATATTTGAACTCTCTTTAGTTTCTAATATATTATAAAGATCACTAAATATAGAATTTTTAGCATCACAGATTGTGCTCTTAGACTCATACGGTCCCTCTTATATTTTTCCCAGTTCTCTTAGCTTTTACAGTTAACACAACTTATATTTTATCTTTTATTGCACATTATTATTCCACCTTTCTATATAAAAACTTTTTCTTTTGATTATTCAATTACATCTTTTGTCACTTCTTTAATAGTGTTTGTTACTTTATCTTACATAGAATTAGCTTCTTCATGAACTCCCAAATATTGAAATCTCGAAGTTTACTTATAAAAATAGATTTATTTGTTAAAAAAGAAAGAGGTAGATCTAAAAAGATTTGGGCTTATTGAATAAAAAATGATCTTAATATATTAGAATTAAATAAGAATATGACACTCAATAGCATCGGAGAAAAAGAATTTATATAGCAGACCCCACTTAGTGGTATAAAGATTTGTTGTTGTTATTATTAATAAAGATGTATTTTTTAATTAAAATATAAACAAAATAAAATATAAAATAAAATATAAAATTTGTCCTAAATGGCCTCTAAGTACACTTTTTTTCATTAATATAAAGAAGGGAACAAAATAGGGTTGCCTAATAAAGAGTTGATTAAAAAATGAAAATATTATCAAAAACAAAGAAGTTAAAAAATAACTTTTAAAAAGATTTAGATGCTGGTATGACAGGTTTGGAGCTCTAATTTCTCCTAAGATTTGATGCACTTTGTCTAGACTCCATTAATAATAACTTCAGATAAAGCGTTGAAGCAATTTTTTTATATTCACTTTCCAAATGTTCTATAAATAATTGAGAGCAGGAGGATATTTTGAACGCCTTTAGACTTTTTATTTGATAAAAATATCTATTCATAAAGGGAAAAGCTAGAGGGAGTATTTGATCATCACCCTAAAGGAACCGAAAAAAAAAAGAAGATAAGATGCATTTAAATGTTAATTGAGAATATTCATATGAAAAAAAATGTGAAAAACATCTTTTAGGAGGGAGTTACAGAACACTCTTTGTAGAGACCTTCAAAAGTAAATGAGGAGGAAAGGATTTGGTAGGAATTTTTCTCAAAATAACACTTTGCCCAAGGAAAGCAATCTTCGAAGTGGCCATAATTTTTGCAAATATAGAATAAAGGGCAATTATACCATCATGCATTTTGAAAGAATACATGAAACTGTCCGAGAAAGTGCCTCTAGGAGAGCGCAACCACTTTGTGGAGTCAATTTGTAAAAAGAAGAAGAAGATGATAAGATGCATTTAAATGTCGATTAAGAATATTCATATGAAAAAAAATGTGAAAAACATCTTTTAGGAGGGAGTTACAGAAGACTGTTTGTAGAGTCCTTCAAAAGTAATTGAAGAGGAAAGGATTTGGTAGGAATTTTTCTTAAAATAACACTTTGCCCAAGGAAAGCAATCTTCGAAGTGGCCATAATTTTTGCAAATATAGAATAAAGGGCAATTATACCATCATGCATTTTGAAAGAATACATGAAACTGTCCAAGAGAGTGTATCTAGGAGAGAGCAACCACTTTGTGGAGTCAATTTGTAAATTCAACCTCGTCCAATTCAGGTAACAATAAAGCATTGAAAGATCATTAATTAGATCTAAAGGAATGAAGATTCCAGCTAGAAAAGAAGGAGAAAAAAAGACATCACCTAACAATTAGGATTCCAAGAAATCTTAAAAAGGTTATGGTAATGCTTGGCTGAAGGCAAATTATGGATCTAAACAACATTCCAAATTTGATTTTAGCATCAAAATTTGATTGTAGCATCATCATTGATATTAAAAGAGATAGAATGAAAGAAGGACAAATGCTTTCTTGACATCCTTATAAAATGATAGGATTGCTTTTTTCCCTCAAAAGTTAGGAGTTGAATTATTCAATTATCTGTTTTGTTTGCTGTAATTCCGTAAGGAGTTGTAATTCACATGAACAGATTTTCAGATCTATTTAGCAAGAAGGGAAACTTTCATTATATAGAAATCGAAAATGTGAAGCCCTCCAATTTTTTTGAGCCCATTTATTTTCCAAATGACAACGGAGACCTCTACCTTCATCATTTTTGTTCTACAAAAAAACTTTTAATTCAGTTTAATTTGTTGTTGGCCCATTCAAAATCAAGAAGAAAAAGAAGTACGGTGGTAAAAGATAACATAGATTCAAATTCAACATCCTATCACCTTAATAAAGGAATTCGCTTTTCTAGTAATGTAAGTTTTTTCAAAAGTTTGCCCATTTTAAGAGTCGAGACTTTTTTGCTTCGCTTTGGAATCCAAAGGAAAACCAAAATATTTCAAAGGAAGTCTTGTAAAGAAACATTCTAAAGCATTGGCAACAACTAAAAGTAATTGAATGAGTTTAGTTTAAGCATTTTCAAGTTCTTGTTCTGAGGTCTATCAATTGATTCAAACAATTATCATGAGAGAACATTAACTTCACCACGCCTGAAAACCTAATTTTACTAGTTTTTCTCAACATTTTTAGTATGTTTTGTGCATCCAGAAATATGACTACATGGAGAAGAATGAATCCTCAAGTAGCATTGTGTGATGTGCACAATGCATACAATACATTAGCATCTTCTTAATCGGATAAAATCGCATTTTGTAGGCGTTAACCTGTTATTCTTTTCATCTCTTTTGCCCAGTGTTTTAGTAAGAAAGCATCCCTTTTCTGTCTCAAATGACTCTAGCATAATGTAAGATAAATTTTCTTTACATTTCTGGCTAGAACCTATCTATCAAAAACTTGGAGAGATGCATTTCTTTCTTAGCCTTAGGCTGAAACTTCAGTTTTTTTTTATTTTTATTTTTATTTTCATTTCAATGCTTACTGAAATCTAATTAAATCCTTGTTGATATTCATTATATTTCTTCTGTTAATATGCTATGATTTTAAGCTATGCAAAAGAATTTGTAGTCGCAGATGCATTGCTCCTTTTGTTTGGTGGGGTTGGGCCATGTCCACTAGTCATATACATTAATAAAATAGGGTGGGATTTACATAACATACCACACAATTCTTTGTATTTCAATATCTAACAACTAAAATTTGCATTTTACTTAATTAAGACTCAAATCCTTAACATCACATAAAAATACCTCTAATATTAGCTTACACACATCTTCATACATATGTTTAGATGTTATTATTTCACTGAAGTGTTATAAGTACATATTAAACTTCAGGTGTTAAATATGTAAATATATAATAATTATACGGTATAAATGTTAATCTCCCTAAAACATATCAATTACTTTAACCCTTTTCATTTCAACTTGAGCCATTCAAAGTAAAACAACAATCACGACTTCTTAAACTTAACAATATTCTTAAAACATCATTTCAGAAGTTATTGTTGTTGGTTTTTCTCCAAACCCTGATGCCTCCTCAAAAATGTAGGCATGCAGCAACGCAGAATTACCACCTGCTGAAGCCATGGAAATACTTGAGCAAGCAGCCAGAGACTTGCACCCTGAATACTCTCAAAACCTCCACATCTACAGGGAAATAGAGGAACTTATGAGCATCATTAAGACTCAGGTCTTGTCTCTCATAAAAACACCTGCTTCAAACTTGCAGGTGTGAAATTACTTTGTTAAATCCAAGGAGATTAAGCTTCTGAGGTTCGTCTTTCCTGGTCTCAATAAGAAAATACAACAGAGTTGATCGGCATTATTTCAGTTATACTTGTACATGGTTTCTTACCATTCTTGCACTTCTATCCCAAAGTGTGTTATTCTTTTTAGATCTGTACATAGTAGATTTATAAATACCGTTGGTGGATATGAGCAGCATACCTTTTTAATGGTCAATTTATGAAGTTTGGCAGTTGTCTCCTTAAAAAGTAATTTCATGAAGACTTGTTCTCCTGCTATTCTGGTTGGATGATTGATTGCCAATAACAACAAAAAATTGAGTTTTTTACATACATTATACATACCACACAATTCTTATGTTTCTTATGTATTTAACATTTACATTTTCATATTTATTTTTGTAATACTTTGGTGCATTAAGCCTATGCACGAGAATATATATTTTATTTTAAAAAAAGTCAATGATAATCATATTTCTGATGCGGTATTAAATATTTGAGTGTTATAAATATAAATATGAAAGTTTACATATGTAAATACGTAAGAATTGTCTGGTCAGAAATCCTAATAGTTGATATCATATTTAAAAGTCTCAAAATTGGAGCAAAATTTCTCACGGTTTTATATTGTGGCGTATCATATTCTGATTTACTATGATATTTTATAAATAAATGTTTTGATATTTGGTATTAAAAGAACTTCATTTTGAAGATTTTGTTATGGACAGAAATCCTAATAGTTGATATCATTAAAATCTTAAATAGTGCTTTATTGTTAAGATTTTTCCCCTAATGGGCTCCAAGCTATCGGAGTGTAATTTTTGAAGTTTTAAAGGGGCGCTTGGGATACTTTTCTTTTCTATTTTTTTTTTGTTTTAACATAAAATGAAAATATTTTTCTTACTCTTATGAATTTTCTGTTTTTAAAAGTAAAAAATAAAAAACATGTTTGGTATTCATATGTATTCTTTAAAAAATAAATAGTGATTTTTAAAAAAATATTTAAACAAATATGAGGATTTACACACCAACATCTAAACTTCACCTTTTACATTTATATCACCCTAAACTTTCTTATCACACCAAAATACCACCAAATTTTAAGAAGTGAAAAACAACTTCTCATCTAAAGTGACATCTTCGTAAAAATTGAAGTTTGTGTTGGATATGTAAATACATAGAAATTGAGCGAAATGCAATTCATTTTGCTCTTTTTCCCTGTCCATAGAAGGAATAGAACAAGAGTAAATTTTGTTTAAAATAAGAAATGAATGGGATAATTATAGCTTTCTTAGCTTCTGGAACTCCAGCAACCGCTGCAACTAGCCAGAAAAACAACAAGCCAAAGGCGATGACGACGGCTCCGACATCTCCATCCCCAACTCTAATTTCACACGACCCATACCGTCCTCCATTTGCAAACTCCATGGCCGCTCCCACCTCGACCTCTTCTTCAACAATATCCCTGGCCCCGTTCCCTCTCTTCTATGCAACTCTTCTTATATCTAGTACTCATACTTCATTGTTGAACTAAGAGAAATGTTAATTCATGGTGATATAAGGAATAGTTTTAAGACAGTTTCTAAGAAGTGGATGTAGGCATACCATACTAAAATTTATGTGATAGAAAAGCTACCTCCCCCTACTTATGTTAGATTAATTATGTATTATTTAGGCCATGCTAGATTTTGCCACAGTATATTAAGTATTATCTAAGATTACCAAGCCATTATGTCATTTGCTAGAGAAGGATGTACCCTTTAATTTTGATGAAAGTTTCCTAGAAACCTTTTAAATCCTAAAAAAAAATTAGTCGCAATGCATGTTATTGTTGCACCTGATATAGATCTTCTATTCGTACTTATGTGTGACGCTAGTGACTATAATGTAGAGGTGGTATTAGGTCAGAGGAGAGACAAAGTTTTTCATGCTATACATTATGTTGGTAAGACTCTTAATGAAACTCAAGTGAATTACAACACTATTGAAAAAATAGCTGCTTGTAACAATATATGCATTGATAAATTTATGTTGAACTTATTCGTTACCAGAGCCAAGTTATACACTAATCACTCTACTAACAAATATCTTGTAACGAAGAAGGAAACCAAGCCCCATTTGATTTTTTGATTGCTCTAAGAATTTGATATTGAGATTGTGGATAGGAAGGTGAAAATCAAGTAGCAAACTATTTGTTCGAGCTTGAGCATAAAAACTCAAAAGATTCCCTTGTTGAAATTAATGAATATTTATTGACAAGTAGCTCCTTACTATTTATGATGAGAACCTTCTTTGGCATGCAGATACCATAAACTTCATTTTTAGTGGATATTATCATATGATTTGACATACCACCAGATGAAAAAAAAAAATTTCTGATGCCAGATTCTATCATTAGAATGCACCATACCACTTTAGAAAGTGTTAAGGATCGAGTCATTAAAAGGTGTCTCTTCGGAAGAGATCAATGAAATCATAAAATCTTCTCATGATTCAGAGTTTGGAGGACGTTTGAGTAGTTTTAGAACCTCTTCCATGATCATGCGATATGGATTTTACTAGCTGACCTTAATTATGGATGTAAATGATTATATCATGAGATGTTCTAAATGTCAGAGGTGAGGCAATATTTTTCAAAGAGATGAAAATCCATTGAATTTTATTTCGGAAGTAGAGATTTTTTATTTTTATTTTTTGGCGATTGACTTTATGGGGACCATTTGTGCCTTCTTTGAAAAATCTTTATATTTTGATAGCAGTAGACTACGTCTCTAAATGGATGGAAGTTGCAACTCTTCCTAAGTGCGATTCTTAGAGTATCCAATATTTTTTGAAGAAATACATTAATAGCATATTTGGAACATATATTGTGATTATTTGCAATGGGGGAAGACACATTTGTAATAAGAAAATAAAGACAACAGTGGCAAAATATGAGATAAATATAAGATTTCTACTGTTTATCATCCCCAGACTAGTGGATCAGCAGAATTGTTTAATAGGGAAATAAAGATAGTTTTAAAATAAGATGTTAATCCTAGTAGAAGGGCTAGTCTTTAAGATTCCATGATGTATTATGGGCCCATAGATGGGTTATAAGAAACCCATTGAAATGTCCCGAAATAAGCTAATTTTTTGTCATTTAGCTATTGAATTAGAACAAAAATCTTGTTGGATGGTTATAGAATTTAACTTTAATCTGAAATATTCGGTTGAGAAAAAATTGTACAATTAAATGAATTAGAAGAAAGAATAAATGAAGTTTATGAGAATGCTAAGATTTATAAGAAAAAGATGAATAAGAGATATGATCATGAGTTCATAGGAAAGATTTTAAACATGGACAGGAAATTTAACTATACAATTCCAAATTCAGATTATTTTCAGGAAAAAGGAAAGTTTGGTGGTTGGGGCTATTCATTTCAGTAAACATATATCCTTTTGGAGCTGCCAATTTTGAAGATAAAAAAATTGCCTGTTTTTAAAGTGAATGACAAGTGATTTAAGTTGTAATTAGGGAGTGATAGGATGTGAGATGTTTGCTTTTACTTATGAATTTATATTTAGATTTTATAATAATTATTGTAAAAGTCACAATTTTAAACGCAAGTATACATATCGTTCAAGTAATACAGGGCTCTAGTGGAGTCCTGGTTATCGATCCCACTGGGATAGTGTTTTTATAAAAAGTAAGAAATGTAAGAAATATTTTTGAAATTTTCAAATTAAAAGTAATATATATATATATATATATATATATATATATATATATATATATATATATATATATATATATATATATATATATATATTCAAATTTAATTTACTAACAATTTTTATTATAAGCAAGTAAGCAGTAAGCAATAATTAAAATTCAATGCAAGTATAAAAACGACTTTCTTCTTTTCAACTAATCCAAGATTTTTAGAATAATTATCTTTTGTGGGGAATTTAGATTATGATATTGTGCCAAATAGAAGCATTCCTATTTTTTGGTCCAGGTGCAAAGAACTTTGATTAATCTATAGATCGGTTCAGGATGTTTTATTAAGTAGAATAGGTTAATCTAGGCTCACACTACTAGATGTCCAAGGGTGGCTATGGTCGGCCCTGCCAGTGACCCGTTCCCTTTTTATAAACCAAATTATTTGAATTTACTCTGTCACTCTAAAAACTAATTAATTTTATGCCCAATAAATAATATCTTCCTATTTATTTGCACTTCACATTGAATAACCCGCATAAAGCCTTCGACTACACAAGGATTCATGTGATATCTACTAGTTAAGAATTTATCTCCGAATAGGTCTCAAAATTCTTCAACAGGTTTTAAAAATTTAAATGGCCAATATAAAAAGTAAACTAAGATCAGGTATTAATATCATCACAATGTATTAAATATTTTAAATTTAATTCTCCTACAAAATTTAATTAATTTATTATCTTTTCATAGTTGAAAGGAAAAAGATAACTAACTACTCAGAACACATTGAAATCACACAACAAAACATGTTTATAAAACTTTGAACCAAGGTACAAATACTTTTTGAAGTGTTCCTTCAAGTGATCCGCTGACTTCTACTGACTCCAAAGCATTAGTGAAAGACTCCAACAGCAACAACACACAATAAATACTCAAAATAAACTCACTAGATACAAAGTATAGTGGCACCCTAAGTGTGGAAGAGACTAAAAAAACTAAGTAAAACTAGAGGGGGGAGAGAAGGTGCTAAAAGGGGCCATTTTCTCTGTAGAATGGGCTCCTATTTATAGAGCTTTGAATTTGACCAGGGGTTGCTTAAGGCGCCCTTTTAAAATTCGTCCAAATTCAATGCATCATCTAGAAGGTAACTGTCGCGCCTAGGCGCCGGGATCTGGCGCCTAGGCGCCGGACTCCGTGACCAGGTATTCGCACCTCTTCACTTTGGATCACACCTCTTCGCGATTAAAACTGTTTCCTTGTGTCCAAATGCATTGTATCACATTTCCTATATATTAGGAGTAACTTTCAGTCTTCTAGAAGCTCCAATAACCGCTTAACTCCATCAAAATAACTCCCCAAACTCATCAAAAAATCTTAACAGCGTCTGTATCGAGCTGGCGCTTAGGCGCCGGATTCTGGCGCCTAGGCGCCAAGCCAATGATTCCAATATTTTGCTCCATAAGCTCCATTTTTGCTCCTTTTTGCTCCCTTTTCATTCTTTTTCTTTCTTGGACTCCTTTTTAATCATCTACATTCAAAAACATGAAAATATCTTTCATTAAAACATAATATCCTTAAGAATTGAATCATAAATAAGGCATAAAAATGAATATTTTTTAGGTAGATCAAATTCCCCCAAAACTTAAACGTTACTTGTCCTCAAGTAACCCTTTTAATTACATAAAATAAATAACAATTGGAATGAAGTTAAAATATTTAAGATTCCTTGTAATTTTTGGTTTTATAAATGCTTTAACAAATCATTAACCAAATTTCACTAATTAAGTTTAATTTTAAGAATTAAAGAACATTTAACTACCAAATCATAAGACTTCCAATTTTTCATTTTTTTCGAGAATAATTTTAGTTTATCATATTAAGGTCACATAGAATATTTATAAGAAAAATATTTTTATGAAATATTTTTCTAGTAAAAATTTTTGTACATAGAAATTAAGTTAAAAATGTAATCAGTTTTCTTCCTATAAGATAATTCAAGTGAAGCCAATTTTTTATTAGACATTTCCTCAAGCTTCTCCTCACATTCTTTTTTACTTCTTTTTTTTTCTTTTTTCTTTTTTTTTTCAAGTGAGGATTACTATTTTTGGATAGCCTGTTAATGATTTTGAACTTCACTATCCTTAACTTATTTTCAAAAACTTATACATTCTTACTTAATAAATATGACATTTTTAATAATTTATTATTTTCAAAACTTATTTCAGTCTTTTCTTTTTCAAGCAATAATCTTGATTCATTAGTATTTCAAAAATACAATTTTCTTTACTAGAAATAGAAAAATTTTGATCTTATTATTCTTTAAGTTAAATAATTCTATTCTTAAAATCAATCAAAATTTTTGAAATTTTAGTTAAGTTTACTAAATTATTTATAAATTCAAAATTTTAGGTAATCTTAAACAGATTTTTCATTCCTTATGTTATGTTAATATATTTTTAAAGAAAATATTAGTTCATTAAGGACAAATAATATTTAAATTTGATAAATGTTTTCCGTTTCCCCAAACTTCAGCTTTAGTATAAATATGAATCATGAAATTTTCTAAAGCATGAGAGAAAGAAATAAACAAGAATTAATCTAAGTACAATAATAATGTAGTAAGGAAAAACTAACTTCTACTTTTACACATGCTTTAATATGAATATAACAGAAATGATTAAGCATATATAGAAAAGTTTTGCAGAGCAAGAGTTAATTTCTAAAAAATCTTTTTTTATTTTTTTTATTTTTATTTTTGAACATGCAAAATTACTAACTATTCATGAACACTAAACAGTAGGCTGAAACAGAAATAAACTTTTATAAAAATTCATTCATATTTCATTCTTTAAACACACATCAGATAATCTAAAAACAGTTTCAATATAAAAAGTTCACATCAAAACTAACAAATAACATCACACTAAACAGCACAAGAAACAAGAAACACACTAAAAACAGAATGAACACATCTCTAGAGGTAAGTCAAGCTACTAATCACTATCTGTAGCTTTATCATCGTCATCACCAAAAGAAAACTTCATATCCTTCGGATCAACATATGATGAATATTTGGGACAAGTAGGGAACTGAACATCGTGCTCACCTTTCAGAAATCTCACTAAAGACTCATAATACTCAGCATCGTAATCACTCTTTCTTTGTGTATACTCAGAAAGATGATCGATCTTCTTATTGATCGTATCTACTCTATAATGAGTTAGGAATAACTCATTTTGCTGCTCTATAAGCTTATCATGCATGGATTCCCAAAAAGTAGATGGTGGCTCAGCAGAAGTAGATGGTATAGAAGTAGAAGCTCTACCTGAAGTAGGTAATGAACCAGAAGGTGCAGTAGAACTCTTACCTCGAAGTCGATCATAGATACTGACGCTCTCTCTTCCTATAGGCTTTGTCGACTTGAGCTTTTCCTCAGAAAGCTCAGCAACTACTCCAGCACTTTGACATAGAGAATAGATCATAGATGGAAAACCAAGTCCAATAGAAGTGCTAGAATGAGCACTAGCCTCTACAGAATCATAAATAATGCTCCGTACATCAATAGACTTCCTCTCTTGAATGCAGTAGTTTAGGATAGCTCTATCTTTGGTAACCTCGCTCAGATGATTGGATGGAATGAGAGGAGCATAAATAAAGTAGTGTCATGCCTTTGAAACACCATTAAGCTTAGAAGATAAAAAATTTACCTTTTTTCCATTCTGAATCTTCCAGGCTCCAGTACTATCAGTCAGGTAGGCATTGATCATATCCAAATCTCCCTCAGATGGAGTAATAGCACTCAATGTTTGGCGGCAGGCCATAGAAAATGTTGATACGTTCAGGAGTAAATCCTACTCCAACTCCTCAAACAAAAATCTCGTATTTTTCAGCATCCACAAAATTGGCATAAAACTCTCTAACAACCGGGATAACGGCAACAGCAGTGAAATAGCAGAATTGTTGCCAGTTGAGCACAACGATTGTATCCTCAATTCTTCCTCCAGGATTGTAAAAACTTCACTCCGAGATAAATTTCTGGGTCGTAGCAAAATCATTGTATCGGAAGTGTGCAGCATCAGTGACGAACTTGCTACGATCAAAATTTTCTCGTTCCTTTCCTCACTTAGATTTGGGTGTCATCTAAATGTGAAATAAAAACGCGAAATAAATTCAACGGATCTAGGAAAATAAACTAATTTAAGCTTTTCAAACTTGAAAGAGCTTAAAAATTTTATGGATTTAACCTTAAAAATCAAAAATTTTCTTTAAATTTCAGTTTTTCTAAATGAGAGCAAAATCCATGGTGAAAATTGAAAATAATGAGTTTAGGATGTAGATCTGGCCTTGGGATGAAGAAATCGGGTGATTTCAAGCTCAAAAACTTGAAAATTCGGCTTTAAATGGGATCTATAGGGGGTATTTTCGTGAAAACCAGTGGAGAAGGAAGCTCAGGCATCAAAAATGTCTTGGGGGTGTTTAAGAAGATGAGTTTTCAGGTTCAAGCCGAACCGGCGCCTAGGCGCCAAATTCTGGAGCCTAGGCGTTAGACTCGCCTTTCAAAAAATTTGATTTAAATTTTATATTTTCCACCAAATCTTATCAAATTTGACTCCTAATTGTTCTTATGAGAGTATTACTCCAATTTATATCCTCCAAACATTTTCACAATCAAATTAAAATGATAGTTTAGATGCACAAAAATGTATCCAAATTCTTCAATTCCAATCCATAATTTCCATTCCAAATTCAATAAATTTCAGTACAAGACTGTATCAAGGTTCATCGTTTTATAAATAACACAAAAAACAACATATTCAAAGAAAATATTCAAATCCAACAACACACATTAAACAATTAAGCAAACACGCAAATTCGATATTCAACACACTAACACATGACTCGATCACACTTAAAACACATATAAGATCTATTTAACACCTATCTTCAATTACCATCTCTTTCACAATGAAGTTCGCTAGGACCGAAGGAATAGAACACCAACGCCCTTGGAAATTCCAAAGCCGTCTTTTCATCGATCCACTTGTTCTTTGCATACATTTCTACTTGAGCGTCATGATAGGCCGCCATATGATCAGATTGAAGTTTGGTTTGTCATTCCAAGTGTTCGTATTGGTTGTACATCTCATGGAGATGATTACCAATACTTTGAAGTTCCGCTTTAATCTTCTCCAATCAACTAAACAATTTCTCCATACTAACAACAATAAAACCATTAAAGTAAGGCTGAGGAACTTTGGGAGATTTGTCTCTTACCTCATCTCCATGATTTCCTCTATCCATTGCCTCCTAATCCTTCTTAACACCTCCAAAATGGATTGCTTTAGTCGAAATTAAGGTTTCTATGGGATTGGGGATGAAGATAAGGCAATATATAAAGAGATTTCGTGTGAAAACTAAAGATTTTCAGTTTTTACACGATCTGTAACCGTGGCGCTTAGGCGTCGGAATCTAGCACCTAGGCACCAGATCATCGATATGCAGGACATTCTGGTGCTTAGAAGCCAACTTTTGGCGCCTAGGCGCCGGAACCTCGATCGACTCCGATTCACTTATCATCAAATTTTGCAAGTTTCGATCGTAAAAATAGGTCTAATAAACAGGTATGATCAACACATAAACACAATTACGAAAAATTCAAATCACAAACAATCACAAACGAAGGTTAACTTGATCTCCTTTTTACTCACATTTGACATGGAGTGGTCCAAGTCCAAATTCTATATACTTCAAGATAATGTTTAGCTTAAGCCAATACAAACTTGTTAGTCTTCTATTTCCATAAATTATATATAAATTTAGTCAAGACCAAGGCATAACCTTACAACAATAATTTAACTCACACTAATAAATATGGGTTGCCTTCCACAAAGCGTTTGGTTTAACGTCGTCAGCCCGATCTAATTAATTGAATTAATCGGGTAGACTCAGCTCATAAGCCTCTTTGTAATTTAATTTCATTTATCCTATATAAGACTTCAGTCTTAATCCGTTAACTTTAAATACTTTTCCAGTTTTGGGGATCTTTAATATCCACAGCTCCATAAGGGTATACTTTCTCAATTATAAATGGTCTCATCTATTTAGATCGTAATTTTCCAGGAAAAAGTTTTAAACGAGCATTAAATAATAATACTTCTTGTCCAGGCTCAAATATTTTCCTTGAAATCATTTTGTCATGCAATTTCTTCATTCTTTCCTTATAAATTCTTGCATTTTCATAAGACTCATTTCTTATCTCTTCCATTTCATTCAGTTGTAATAATCATTTTTCTCCTGTAGCATTCAAATTGTAATTGAACTCCTTTATCACCCAATAAGCTTTATGTTCTAGTTCAACAGGTAAGTGACATTGTTTACCATAAACTAACAGATAAGGTGACATTCCGATAGATGTCTTATAAGCTGTTCTATAAGCCCATAATGCAGAATCAAGTCTATCAACCCAGTCAGTTCTTTTAGGATTAACAGTCTTTTCCAATATTCTTTTAATTTCTCTGTTTGATACTTCAGCCATTCCACTTGTTTGAGGATGATAAGCAGTTGCAATTCTATGTTTAATTCCAGATTTTTCCAGTAATGATTGAATTCTTATATTTCTAAAATGACTTCCCCCATCTGTGATAATTATCTTAGGCATTCCAAATCTTGTAAAAATCATTTTCCTTAGAAATTTTGAAACACTTTTGGAATCACAGTTAGGTAAAGCTACAGCTTCAATCCACTTTGAAACATAATCAACTGCTAATAAAATATAAATTTTTCCAGATGATGGTACGAAAGGTCCCATAAAATCTAAATCCCATACATCAAAAATTTTGATTTCTAATATAAAGTTTAGAGGCATTTCATCTTTTCTAGATATATTTCCCATTATTTGACATCGATCACAAGTTTTCACATAATGTCCAACATCTTTAAATAAGGTAGGCCAATAAAATCCTGAATTTAAAATTTTAAATGCAGTTTTATCTACTCCAAAGTGTCCTCCAAATTCAGAATCGTGACATTTTTGAATAATTGCAAAAGTTTCTTCATAAGGTACACATCTTCGAATCACAGAATCTCTTCCTACTTTAAATAAATGAGGATCTTTCCAAATTTATGATTTACAATCATTCTTGAATTTCTTAATATATTTGTTATTCATCCCATAAGGTAAAATATTTCTAACCAAATAGTTAACTATATCAGCATACTAGGGCATTTGCAATCCTTGAATGACATATAATTGTTCATCAGGGAATTTCTCATTTATATTTTCTTCACAATTCTTCTCTTTATTATTTTTAATTCTTGATAAATGATCAGCAATTTGGTTGTCAGTTCTTTTTCTGTTCACAATTTCAAAGTCAAATTCTTGTAAAAGTAAAACCCATCTGATTAATCTAGGTTTAGCATCTTTTTTAGCTATTACATACTTAATAGCAGAATGATCAGTATGTACGATACATTTCGTTCCAAGAAGATATGGTCTAAATTTATCAAAGGCATATACTGTTGCCAACAGCTCTTTTTCAGTAGTAGTATAATTTATTTTAGTTTCATTTAATGTTTTGCTAGCATAATATATAACTTGGAAAATTTTCTCATATTTTTGTCTTAATACAGCTCCAATTGCATAATCACTTGCATCACACATTAATTCAAAAGGTTTATTCCAATCAGGTGCAACAATGAGAGGTGCAGTGATTAATTTTTCTTTTAAAATATTGAACACGCATTCAAAAAATCTTCATTAAATTCAAATTTAGCTTTTTTTTCTAATAAATGGCAAAGAGGTTTAGCAATTTTAGAAAAATCCTTTATATATCTTCTATAAAATCCAGCAAGACCCAAAAAACTTCTTACATCAGTAACGGTAGTAGGTGGTTGAAGTTCAACAATAATTTTCACTTTTGCCTGATCAACTTCCATTCCTATTTGTGAAATTTTATGTCCAAGTACAATTCATTCTATAACCATAAATTGACATTTTTCCCAGTTTAGAAGTAAATTTGTTTCTTCACATCTTTTTAGAACTTTCGCTATATTTTCCAAGCAAATTTCAAAAGAAGTTCCAAAAACTGAAAAATCGACTATAAATACTTCAATTCCTTTATCAATCAAATCACAGAATATTGACATCATACATCTTTGAAAAGTGCAGGTGCATTGCATAAACCGAAAAACATTCTTCTAAAGGCAAATATTCTATAAGGACTTGTAAATGTTGTCTTCTCTTGATCCTCAGGAGCAACGGGTAATTGATGATAACCAGAATATCCATCCAGAAAACAGAAATATGAGTGTCCGACTAGTTTATCCAGCATTTGATCCAAGAAAGATAAAGGAAAATGATCCTTTCTAGTGGCGTTGTTTAATTTTCGATAGTCAATGTAAATTCGCCATCCAGTAACTTGTCTTGTTGGGATTAATTCATTTTTTTCATTAACAATGACAGTTACTCCTCCTTTCTTCTGAACACAATGAATAGGACTTACCCATTGGCTATCAGAAATAGGATAAATAATTCAGCATCTAACCATTTCAAAATCTCCTTCTTAACAACCCCTTTCATAATTGGGTTCAATATTCTTTGAGGTTCAATAGTGGGTTCACAATTTTCTTCCATTAAAATCCTATGCATACAGATTGAGGGGCTTATTCCTTTTATATCTGCAATAGTCCAACCAAAAACTTTCTTATAATTCTTCAGAACTCCTATTAATTTTTCTTCTTGATCTTTGCTTAATTCCGAAGATATAATTACAGGTAAAGTTAATGAATTTCCAAGAAATGCATACTTTAAATGTGCAGGTAACATTTTTAATTCCAGTTCAGGGGCTTTTTCAATTGAGGGTAAAAGTATATCATTTTTAGTTGTGTCTAAAATTTCCCAATTTTCATGAATATAATGAGTTTCTTCAGATAAATTTTCTTCATTTAATTTTTCAATTTCTTCATTTAATGACTCATTATATAACATAGATTCTTAATCTTTATCATCAGAAATGACCTTACATTTTTCTTGATAATGCTTTTCAATTATATAATAAAAAATATCCATCCGATGCATTTTTCTTTATTAGGATACCTCATTGATTTTAGAACATTAAATGTTATCTCTTGATCGTCAACTCTCATCGTTAATTCTCCTTTTTGCACATCAATCATAGCTCGTCCGGTAGCTAGAAAAGGTCTCCCTAAAATGATAGGTATTTCTTTATCTTCTTCCATATCTAGAACAATGAAATCCACAGGGAAAATAAATTTATCTACCTTAACAAGAACATCCTCTATAACTCCTTTAGGATAAGTGATCGATCGATCAGCTAACGAAGAGTTACAGTGGTAGGAGAAATCTCTCCTTAATCTAACCTTCAAAAGATTGAAAATGGCATGAGATTAATACTAGCTCCTAAATCACATAAGGCTTTTCCACAGAATTTTTCTCCAATAGCACATGGTATAGTAAAACTTCCAGGATCTTTAAGTTTCTAAGGTAATTTCTTTTGAATTATTGCACTACATTCTTCACTTAATGCAATAGTTTCATAAGCTTCAAATTTTCTCTTCTTGCTTAACATATCCTTCATAAATTTTGCATAGCTTGACATTTGCTCCAAAGCTTCAGCAAAAGGAATATTGATGGTAAGTTTCTTAAAAATTTCAAAGAACTTAGAAAATTGATGGTCAAGCCTGCTGTTTTAGTCTTTGAGGAAAAGATGGTGGTGGTCTTTCAACTTCCACTTCAATAGGTACTACAGTCTGATCTTTACTTGGAGAAAGGGTATCTTTAGATTTTTCAATCTCTTCAACTTCTTTCTCTTTTTCAATCTCATTCCGTGTTTTCTCTTTTAATTCCTTTCCACTTCTGAGTTGTACAGCTTTTGCTTGTTCATGTTCTTTTCCAGATTCTTTAGGATTAATTTCAACATTGCTAGGCAGTGTTCCTTGAGGTCTGTAATTAATGAAATTAGCGATTTGACCCATCTGATTCTCAATATTATGAATAGCAGTGTTTTGACTTTGTAGCTGAAAGCTCAGTTGCAAGATCAATTCTTCTACAGACAACTTTTTCTGCTGATTGTTATAACCAGGAGGGTAAGTTGGTCTATAGTTTGAATTTCCTTCATTGTTCCAATTTAGATTAACTTGATTATTATTCCATTGTTGATGTCCATTACTCCAATTAAAATTAGGATAATTTTTCCAACCAGGATTATAATAATTAGAATAAGGGTTATTATTTTTACTAGCAATAGCTTGCAAAGTTTCCATTGTTTGAGAATCATCAGAATTTGCAGAATTATCATTACTTACATGTGATATGTTAATAGCAAAATTATCTAATTTCTTAGATATCGCGACCACTTGTGAAGCTAAAATAGAAAAGGCTTCATTATCTTGAATACTTGCGATTCTTTTAGGATTAACCCTTTCAGAAGGCCATTGAAAATTATTATTAGTCATTTCTTCAATTAAAGTGTAGGCTTCTTCAAATGTCTTAACCATTAAAGAACCACCAGCAGCAGCATCAATAATAGATCTAAGCGATCCAATAAGTCCATTATAAAATGTTTGAATGATTAATCAATCTGGTAAAGCATGATGAGGACATTTTCTTAATAGTTCTTTAAATCTTTCCCAAGCTTCATAAATTGTTTCTCCATCAAATTGCGTAAATGAAGTAATATCATTTTTCAATTTAGCAGTTTTAGAAGGAGGAAAATATTTAGTAAGGAATTTTTGTGTCATATCTGACCAAGTTTTAATAGAATAAGTTGCTAATGAATTAAGCCACATCTTTGCTTTATCTTTTAAGGAAAAAGGAAAGAGTCTAAGCCTAATAGCATTATCAGAAACATTATTATATTTAAAGGTAGCACAAAGTTCTAAAAAACTAGCAAGGTGTAAATTTGAATCCTCATTAGGTGTTCCTCCAAATTGATTATTTTGAACCATTTGAATAATAGAAGGTTTAAGCTCAAAAGAATTAGCATCTACAGCTGGCATTTGAATACTAACATGAAGTTCATCAGCTGTAGGGTTTGCATATTCCCTTAATGGTTTATAAATATTTTTTTCATTAATTTCGATTGGATTTTGATTATTGTTATGTAAGTTAGTCATTTCTTGATGTTTTGAATTTTTTTCCTTTTTTATTTCTTTTAATTGCTCTTTCTAATTCAGAATCGAAATGTAGTAATCCTTCAGATCCAGAACTACGCATAAAATTTAAAATATTTTTGTTTTGTTTTTTTTTTGTTTTTTTTTTGTTTTTATGTTTTTTTGTTTGTTTTATTTTTCTTATCTTTCTTTTTACTTTTTATTCTATTCTATCCCCGACAATGGCGCCAAAAAATTGATGCGATGCGACTATATATATGCTTTTAAATACAAGAATTTGATACCACTTTTTAGAATATTTAATTCCTGACAAATAACTTCAAAAACTTGATGTGCGATGTTTACTTTTACTTATAAATTTATATTTAGATTTTATAATAATTATTGTAAAAGTCACAATTTTAAACGCAAGTATACGTATCGTTCAAGTAATACATGGCTCTAGTGGAGTCACGATTATCAATCAAACGGGGATAGTGTTTTTATAAAAAGTAAGAAATGTAAGAAATATTTTGGAATTTTTTAAATTAAAAGTAATACATATATATATATATATATATATATATATATATATATATATATATTTCAAATTTAATTTACTACAATTTTTACTATAAGCAAGTAAGCAGTAAGCAGTAATAAAGTAAAGTAAGCAGTAATAAAATTCAATGCAAGTATAAAAACGACTTTCTCCTTTTCAACTAATCCATGATTTTTAGAATAATTATCTTTTGTGGGGAGTTTCGATTATGGTATTGTGCCAAATAGAAGCATTCCTATTCTTTACCATTTGGTCCAGGTGCAAAGAACATTGACTAATCTATAGATCGGTTCAGGATATTTTATTAGTAGAATGGGTTAATCTAGGCTCACACTACTAGATGTTCAAGGGTGGTTATGGTCGGCCCTACCAGTGACCCATTCCCTTTCTATAAACCAAATTATTTGAATTTACTCTGTCACTCTAAAAACTAATTAATTTTACGTCCAATAAATAATATCTTCCTATTTATTTGCACTTCATCTTGAATAACCCGCATAAAGCCTTCGACTACACAAGGATTCATGTGATATCTACTAGTTAAGAATTTATCTCCGGATAGGTCTCAAAATTCTTCAACAGGTTTTAACAATTTAAATTGCCAATTTAAAAAGTAAACTAAGATCAGGTATAAATATCATCACAATGTTTTAAATATTTTAAATTTAATTCTCCTACAAAATTTAATTAATTTATTATCTTTTCGTAGTTGAAAGGAGAAAGATAACTAACTACTCAAAACACATTGAAATCACACAACAAAACATATTTATAAAACTTTGAAGTAAGGAATAAATACTTATCTGAAGTTTTCCTTCAAGTGATCCGCTGACTTCTACTGACTCCAAAGCAATGATGAAAGACTCCAACAGCAACAACACACAATAAATACTCAAAATAAACTCACTAGATACAAAGTAAAGTGGCACCCTAAGTGTGGAAGAGACTAAAAAAACTAAGTAAAACTAAAGGGGGGAGAGAAGGTGCTAAAAGGGGCCATTTTCTCTGTAGAATGGGCTCCTATTTATAGAGCTCTGAATTTGACCAGGGGTTGCTTAAGACACCCCTTCAAAATTCATCTAAATTCAATGCATCTTCTAGAAGGTAACTGTCACGCCTAGGCGCCGAGATCTGGTGCCTAGGCGTCGGACTCCGTGACCAGGTCTTCGCACCTCTTCACTTTGGATCACACCTCTTTGCGATTAAAACCATTTCCTTATGTCCAAATGCATTGTATCACATGTCCTGTAAATTAGGAGTAACTTCCAGTCTTCTAGAAACTCCAATAACCACTTAATCCCGTCAAAATAACTCCCCAAAATCATCAAAAATTCTTAACAGCGTCTGTATCGAGCTGGTGCTTAGGCGCCGGATTTTGGCGCCAGGCTAATAATTCTAATATATTGCTCCATAAGCTCCATTTTTTCTCCTTTTTCCTTCTTATTCTTTCTTGGACTCTTTTTTAATCATCTACATCCAAAAACATGAAAATACATTTCATTAAAGCATAATATCCTTAAGAATTGAAGCATAAATAAGGCATAAAAATGGGTATTTTTTAGGTAGATCAGATACTAAACCAAGCACTACATAAGAGGCAACCCAAGCGCTATTATGTGCATTAAAAATCTATTTAATTTGGAGTTGTTATGTGTTGTTTTTTTTGAAACTTTTAATTATTTGGGTGCTTAATTTGCTTAACTTATTATAAAGAAGCTATAAGTGTGATTGGGGTGTTTAGAATAGAAGTAATTTAGATTTCATCACTAAGTCCCCTCGTGCCCTAGGAAGGTGCCTAGCTAGGCACCACCTCTGGCGTGTAGATTCTTCCTTATTGACTAGCCACTTTCACCAGTTCAAGTACCCCAACTCCACTCTTAATCTAGATCGGATGTGCTATATTACACGAGCCTCTTGTGACCTTCCTTTCTTGCTTTTCTTCGCCATTTTTTCATGCCCATATCATTTTTGCTTGCTTTAGCAATAAGAAGAGAGAGAAGAAGGGGATAGCAAGGAGAAGAAAAGGCTAATATGAAGGAGTAGAACGGGAAGGAGGAAAGCACCATCTAGGATTTTGATACTGCTTAGAAGTAAGATTTTCCTTTTCATTTTCTTCGAATATCTCTTTGAATAATCAGTGGGTTCTTTCTCCTCATTTTCTAATCTCAGTTTCTTTGGCTCCATTGTCTTGTTTCCATGTTCTGTTATGCTAAAGGAGGGAAGAAGTAAATCTCATTTGACAGAATTCAGTTTACGACACCCTTCTATGACTTTTTCTATATGTTGGAAGGTGGGAGCGAGTTTTGAGAGATGCGAAGAACAACTCCTTCCCCCATAAACCTTTCTTATAGAAGATAATTCAGACCTATGGCAAGAATTCTTTTGAGAGAGGTGAGATTTCATCTAAACTTACTCCTTCTCATCTCATGCCTACATCCTCAATTGCTTCCCTTTTTTAGAAACTTGATACCCTCTCCATAGACTAAGGGTTATGAAGTGGAAGTTACAAAACCAGCAGAGCATTCTAGCCATTATGCAGAACAATACTAGTGTCAATAGAAGTATCAATCCAAACAAAACTTGTATCAGCATATCCAGTGTAATATGGGCCTTATCAAGTAGAGTTTCCTATTACCCTGCCATTTGATCTATATTAGGATTCCATATAGCATATGGAGTTTGATGATGAAGATGTTGAGGATGATGATGGAGAGAAGTATGTCTCACTTTATAGTTCTCTTTTATTCTATCTCTAGGATGCCAGTTCTATTCATGTGTTGCTAAGTTGATGAATTATATGATGTTTCTTTTGTTGTTTTGTTATCTGGTGTAATTATTATTCTGTGGATGTTTAGATATTGTTATGGGTATGATAAATTACACTCATGTTATATTATTCCTTAATAACTAGGTTTAATGTTTCTCAATATCTTACTAACATAATAGATATAAAACTGTTTTCTATTCTTCTCTAGAAAAAAGTACTAATTTAATTGTTTCTCCTTCAATTACAAGGTAAATATCATGTCTTCACTTGCTTTTGGATTTTACATAAGAAGAGATGATAAATAAAAGTTTTTAAAATGGGTAAATGCCTATTTTCTCTCTTCAAACTATGCAAAGTATATTATATTCATCAAAATTTTCAAGAAGGCTAAACCATCGTCTCCTAACATTGAGATGAAATGGCTTAAGCCGATAATTCAACTTGTTAGTATTTGTATTTCATTATTGTTTCTTGAGGATGGCATTTTCAATATAGTTTTAACTTTTTTGTGATTTTTTTGTATGCCTTTTAGAATTATTAAGTAGCAAAAAAGAATTACTTGAACCCACTATAAAAGTGCATCTGAGTGATTTGAGCTTTAAGATAAGCTTTCTTAGCATTTCAAAAGTTTTTTTTAGGTTAATCATGTCATGTTTTGGAGATTCTTTTTTAATTAACTCATTATTAATACGAACCTCAACATTTTTTGTTGTTTTATTAGAAAATATCGTATTTATTGTTTTAGATAAGTTCTTTAATATTTTTAAGTCAAAAAAGCATTACATTATAGTAATAAACTTCAAATCTTACGATAAATAAAAATTTCTTAAATATGTAGGATACATTATGATATAATGGTGACGGGAGAATGCATCTATGAAGTTTATAGACTCAACTAAGACATATATTATGGGTAAGGGATAGCTCTCTCTAAGATAAGATGAGTTTAAAATGGTGGAGTCTACAAACATTCACTATTTCACATTTGAGGTTGACACCACCATGACATTGGAAATCCACTTTAATTATTAGATCTCCCTAATGAAACCAACTTTCCATTATAAAAAAGGCTTTATAAATGTAAAGACAATTGTCCTCTTCTTTTTCTTGGTTGATCAAGCTCTGGGATTGACATTGAGTCAGTGGCATGCAACATTTAAACCTAGGAACTTGTCACTAACTCGTGAATATGATTTTGTATGTAAAGGCTACAATTAATTCACCTTTAAGTACCATGTCAATTTTTGTACTTAGTGAGAACATCCTCTCAAGTTCTTCATCTATAGCAATTACTTCTTAAAAAATTTCATATTTCTCTAGATCTCTTCTATTTTAAGTGTCAATATTTCTCTTTTTATAAATTACCTACAACTCACTAATAACAATACATCAAGTCTTCTTTTATAGTAACTACTTCAGCCTCCTCGAAATTGAAAATTATGTGGAAGCTTGAAACTACTAATCTAAATGTATTTAGAAATGATCAGTGAAAGATGACAAACTACATAATGAACAAAATCAACTTTCAGTTGTGGGAGTAAATTGTTTATCTCCTTCTCCACATATGGTTGACAAGGAAATGACTTCAATAGTCATATTTCATTCTCTAAAAAAGACAAATAATGGATCTGATGTAGGAACAAGATATAAAGTCCCTAAATTCTTCTTATCATATAAACTTTTAATGAGATTACTTACTAAAATTCTGATGTCTATGAAGGTGTTGCCGATTTGATAGTTTTGGTTTAGTGTTGTAACTACGATGCATCATAGAAAAGGTGCTCTTTTGTAGGAACATCACTATCAGTGAAAATTATGGGAAAAGTTCATTGTCATTGGTCCAGAAGAGCTTACTAGGTTTATCACATCTAACCTAACTCATTTAAGGCCATCCCATGATGAAGATTTTGGTTCACTCCCTTTGAGTATGGTAAGGATTGTTCCTTGGATGTGGATGGGTGTGTCATGCTAAAATAGGTTCATTATGAGCTTCTTTTGTGGGTGCCTTAACTTGGGAGCACAAACACCGCGCGACGGACACTTAGCATAATTATAATTCTTTTTGTAACAAGTAGATAATATATTCTTTTAATCACAGAGTTACTCTTTTAACGCAAGTATACGTATCGCTCAAGTAATACAGGGTTCTAGTAGAGTCCTGGATATCAATCCCACAGGGAATATTTTAAAGGCTACAGACTAGGATTATAGAAATCAATTCAGAATCACGACTAAATCGAAATTGCCTATCTGTCACTAATACGCAATCGACAATAATATGAAGTTTTAAAATTAAACTAGTTCTACTAACAATTAAATAAGTTTACTAAAGTGAAGTTCAAATATATAAGCAAGAATCTTTCTCCTTTGTTAAGATATTTAAGTGAATAGATAATTAGAATTAGTTTAAAACGGTGTTGTGCCAAATATGAGCATACCTATTCTTTACCATTTGGTCCATGAATAAAGAACATTGACTAATCCTATGCTTGGTTACTGAATCTGCGACTAGGCTAGAAGGATACTGACTCTCACTTCGGAGCTCTCACGTTCCCCTTGTCTGAGGGCTAACATCTACACTTCAGCACCCAAACGATAGGACCAAATTGAGGATTTTAGTCTCACTCTAAAATCTCCAATTCTATGCCCGATGAATATTATTTCTCTATTTATTTGCACCCTCCTTTCAAGGACTTTGACCTCCCTGAATCTTGGATGTAATCTTTACTATAGTTGTTAAACTCAACAGATTTTGACTATTCAATTGGCCAGATTGAAAGTAAATTAATTAAGATCTAAGTAAAAGATTATCACAACTTTTTTTAAAGTTTTATGCCACACTAATTTAATTTATCATTTCACAAAAATATCAAAACAAGGAGAAAGACAGAACAACTACTCAGAATTCATAGAGAGGATGCAATAAAACTTGGATTTCATATATAAAAATAAAGTTCTACAAACTAAAGTAATTAAACACAACTTATCTTAAATTCCTCCCCAAGCAAACTCCTTGAAGTTCCTCTGAATCTCTTCCTTTCTTTACAGTACGCGGAATTCTCCTTCGAAACGGCAATGCAGAAGAGATCTCTCACTTCCCTTCCACTCTTATAATCCTTCGAAGAATTCCTCACAATATCTCTATTGAACTCACTATTTAACACTCACTAATAACAATGGACACTAGTGGACTCTCTATTGGACACTAAGTAACTATAAGAAAACTCTAATAGAACTTTTTAAAGACTCTTAGTGACTTTTAGAGGACTCCAAAAGGACATTTTTTCGGCCTAAAATGATTCTTTTTATAGTTGTTGAAGAGTCTCCAAGGGTTTTGCAAGCATCCCTTTGAAAATCATCCACATTCGATGTATTTTGTGAAAGAATCGTCAATCCCGCCGTCGGCGGCCTTCTAGAAACACTGCTCTAAACTGGCCCCGCTGTCGGCAGCCTCGACCTCCGCCGTCGGCGACCTCCCTTGAAATATATTCTGAACTCTCGAGAAAATCACGCCGTTAGCGCCATCGACCTCGCTGTCGGCGACATCGACCTCGCCGTCGGCGCCCTAGGTCAAATTTTCATAATTTAGTCCTTTTTACTCCAAATTCACTCCTGTTTACATATTTTCGCTCCATTGTTCTTAAATCTTCATACCAGCAGAAAAACACCAAAAATACCCTTCTTTAAAGTACAATATCATCAAAATCAGTATAAAATAGGCATGCAATTCTTAACATCTTTTCCTTGGGTCAAAATTCCCCAAACTTAACTATTACGTGTCCTCAAGTAATCTTTAGTACTACATAAAAGTTATGATTCATTGTGGTAAAGTTTTAATTCAGAAATACTATAATTTTGAATTAAATAAATATTATAGCAAAAATTCTTAGAAAGATTTTCAAGTAATTAGATTAATTCTGCAGGTGTAAGGCTATCTAGTCAAGTCTAAGAGTTCTAGTTTTCTTTTTATTTCAAGAATGACTATATGTTGCAAGATCAATTCACTTAGAATATTCAGAAGATAGGAACTTCATGAGAATTCTATTAAGTAAAGAAACTAGTCATAAATATAAGTTCAAAAATGTTTTTTGTTTTCCCTTAAGGTTAATCCAAGTGAAGTCAATTTTTGATAATGCATCTCCTCAAGCTTCTCCTCACTTACTTTTTCTTTCCTTTTTTTTCTTTTGGATTATTTTTTCAATCCTTTTCTTTTTCTTTTTTTTTCAGTCTCAAGTGAGGATTACTATATCTGGATAGCCTGTTTATAATTTTGAACTTCACTCTTCTTTTCCTAAATTTGAAACTTTCAAACATTCTTTATCTTATATGTACTTCATAGTTTTTACATTATTGAATCTCAATCTTTTCTTTCTCAACTAAATTCCTAAGATTCTTAATATTTCAAAATATAGTTTTATTTACTTTAAATAGTTAACTATATTTTTATCCTCTTATACTAAATATCTTAAATTACAAAATTAATTTTTCATTACCAAAAATATTTCTTTGAATTTTCTATAATATTTAGATAAAATCTAAATATAGTTATCTGAATTAAATTTTATCACATAAATCATATTATAATTTTTGAAAATATGTTATTTGAGCACATATAATAGTTAATATTTTTCTCCCCTCCCCCAAACTTAAAGTTTTCTATAATAGAAATAATACAAGGTGGAAAGAAAAATTCTAAATATAAAACTCATACCTTCGCACTTTAGGCATTTTTGTCTTCTTGAAATATGCAGGTTCTTCTCAAAATTGCTAACTTTAACTGACTTGTAATATTTAAAAACCTTTCTACACATAAAAGTTTAGAGAATTTGCTGTGGTAATGAAATTTTAAAACAAGTATTTAAAACTAAACATTAAAAAAAACAACTGACTACATAAGATATATGCATTTCACAACATAGAATAAACAGTTTACTATTTTAGACTATTCAGTTCACAATTACAATTACTATCACAAATCATCACAAATATCCAGAAATGAAAATGCAAACTGCAAAACTAAACACATATCCCAGAAACAAAGCATAATTCACAGAATACAATAAAAATTAAAGTATTACAACAAAACTAAAACAAACAAAATACATCACATCACATCATTATCAGATATTAAAATCCCATGCAATATCTTCATCACCCTGGTCAGTAGGAGGATTGGGCTGATACTGAGTATACCAGAGGCATTCTGGAAAAATAACATCAGGCTCTCCTCTGTAGTACCTAGCCTGAGCATCATAATATGCCATCTCAAAATTAGAGTGCCTCTGAAGATACTCACTATCGTGATCATGTCTTCTCTCTAATCCTTCAATCCAGTGATCAATTCTTTCTAATTTTTCATCTAACTGCTTAAAACATTTCTTCTGCAGGGTCATAGCATTCATCAAATCATATACGGTAGGGGGACTAGAGGCAGGAGGGTCATAACTAGTAGAAGGAATGTCTCTACTAGTAGAAGGTGCCTTGCTCCTACTCCCTGATCTCCATTCCTCATGGGATTCATAAGTCTTTATATTCGCTTTACTAATGGGTTTCATCGGATACACCCATTCCTCATCATCTCTTGCTTCAACTCTAGTTAATTGACAAAGTGCATAAATTAGGCCAGGATGCCCTAAATATCCACTTGTCTCACTCTTCGTAGTGGCCATAATATTCTTATAAATTATTCTCCCCACATTTATACTTATATTGTTCTGAATACAGAAATTCAGAACAGCTCTATCTCTCGAGACTTCACTATGATGGTAGGTGGGTAGCAGAGTCGAACAAATGAAATAATGGCAAGCCTTAGTAGTGACATTCATCATGGACAGTGGAAAGTTAATCCGTTCACTATTTTTAATTTTCCAAATGCCTTTCCCTTCAGTGTGAAAGTCAATAACATCATTCAACGGGCCCTCCATTGTTCCAAATGTTTCGTACTCGCTAGAAAAATAGTCGTGAAGCTCGTAAAAAGAGTTAATACGATTAGCATTAAAGTCGACAGAAAATCCCCTTACTTGGACAGGTTCTTCCTCATGTTGAGTCAGATTTGAGTAGAACTCTCTCACAACTTCGATAACAACATTATTTGTTGTGTAGCAAAATTTCTCCCATCCACTCTCTTTGATAACTCATTCCACCTCTCCTCCAGGATTTTTGAAAACTCGATCTTGGATGTACTTCTTACTTTGAAAGATTAAAGTATACCTTGATTGTGCTTTCTCGTTAATAAATCGAGTTTCGTCGTATTCGAGACTTCCACCTCTCCTCCAGGATTTTTGAAAACTCGATCTTGGATGCACTTCTTACTTTGAAAGATTGAAGTATACCTTGATTATGCTTTCGAGTTAATAAATCGAGTTTCATCAATTTGAGTCTTCTCTTTTGTCATGGAGCCATTGTTTGATTTATCAAAATCACAAAAATCCAAACTAATCACCAAAATAATAATACAATGGCTTTTGAAGGGGTTTAAAGCAATATAAATCAAGTTCCATGAATTCCTTCCAAGTCTTTTCTCCACATTTTCAAAATTTCCAAAATTTCTTAATGTGGAAGAAATTCATGGTGAAAATCAAAAATTTTTACATAGGAGTGTGTTGACCTCATTTTGGTGAGGTCTTTTCTTTTTCTTAGTGCTTAGGATCTGGCCACAGGACTTCTCCTTGACTATCCTAGAGGACTAGAATTGAGACCCACCCTTTAGCAATTCAACTACTTCTTGACTCCTCTTGGGACCCCACTTGGATGGTTGCAAACCTCTAAATCACCTTGGAAGGTTAAAACTAACATATGGGCAACCAATAGTGAGTTCCTATAGGATTGTTTGGACTTAGGATGGCCTTGGGTGACTTGAGTTTCTCTTGCACACACACACCCCTAAGCCACTTAACCTAAACCTTGAACCCTTATCTTCTAACATTTATGAAACTCAATGGTTGAACCCAAGCCACTAGTCTTTTATCAAGATGGCTAGGGTCAATATGTGAAGGATCGTAAAGTGGTTACCATTTGGCTAGACTCGGTCCCAAAGTGGTTGGACTTGGCTAAGTCCATGGCTTATGCTTCCAAACCCTAATTCCATTCCAAATCAATTTTTACTCAATCTTGACCCCACTAAAATGGTCTCATTCTTCCTTATTTGAAACCCAATTCATTTTGCCAAAAATTTTGGTTTTGACATTGGGTCCCCTAAACTTACCCAAAACTACCCAAATTGCCTCCACAACCACCAAATCATCCAAAAATTCCCAAAAATTACCCAAAATTCCTAAAATTCCTAAAAATCATTTTGAAACAATTCCTACCTTTTAAATCCACTAAAATACCCCAATACTCTCCAAATAACCTCCATATACCCTAAATACCCCTTTTGGTCCAAAATTCCAAAAATTCCAAAAAATCCCAAATATTCACAATTTGATTTTATTCAACTACACCATAACCTAATTTTTCCAATTCAACCCAATTTTATCAAAATCCCCAATTTGACCAATTTTTAACCCAAATGGACCCAATGTCAAACCAAATCAATCAAATTGACCTCAATTTTGCCCAAATTCAACTCTAAAACTTTAATTCAACATCCAAAATACCAATTTAAACCAAATCCAATCCCAATTTGATTCACATTTGAAATCAATTTCAATTTGAAGCCTAAAACCCCAATTTTGGTCTATGACCCAAACTTTCCCCAAACCAACCCAATTCAACTCAATTTTCCCCAATTTCAATTCTAAGTTTTTTCTAATACATCCCTACACCAAGCACAACATCAATTGGCCCTCAATTTAAACTCAAACCCTACTCAAAATCCCTTTGAAATCAAAGTCCTCAAATTTTCCCTAATGTTGTCACCTACCCCTAATTCTCCAAATTGAATCCCCTAAACCCAAAATTTCCACCCAATTTCTATCCTAAACCTTTCATAACAATCATTTGTAACATTTGGAACCATCAATTGGCCTTGAATCAAACTCTAGCCAAACCTAAATCCAACCTAACCCATGGTGACCAAAATTAATCAAAACTCCAAAATCCTCCAAATTGAAACTCCAAATGAACTCCAATCCACTTCATGTCTTCATGAAAAATCTTCCTTACAATCATTTACACAATGTTAACTAATCAATTTGATCCAATTCCAACCCAAACTCAAGTTAGCCCAACTCAGACCCAAGTTAACCCAATTGAACACATGAACCAAATTGAACTGAACCAAACCAAAATTGATCAAACCAACCCCTTAGCTCCCAACCCTAGACCTCCTAGGGTGGGTTTGACCTGACCCAACCCAAACCCCATCAGCCAGGGACTAATGGTCCATCACTTTGGACCAATGGACCAAGCCACATGGCTAAGGCTAAGTCCCATCTCCAAATCCCCCTTAAGCAACCTCCCTGCCAGGTTTAATGGCACTGAACCCCTCCTCCACTCCTCCTCAGCCTGCCCAGCCAGGTTTAATGGCACTAAACCCCTAGCCAAGAGAAGTTCATCCCCACTGTCCTCCTGCCTTGAATTCTCCTAGCTGAGCTCAATTTCTCAGTCAAAATTCAGGCCAGAAACAGGACATCCCCTAAACCTCCACCAAAATCAAATTAAACTCACCCACACCTTCCCAGCACTAAGAGAAGGAGTTCCCCAGTGAAAGCCCCCTCTCTAAACAACCCAGTTGCTCTATCGGCCAGAGCTCAAAATCGAGTCTGGTCACTTTCATAGCCAGACATTTCGCCAGCGCTCGAGGCTCAATCTGTAAGCTCCTTAGACTCCAACAAACGTGCTGAGCACATCCAATTGACGCTTCACCTCTTGGACCAAGGTATGGAAACCCCTCTTGCTCCCGATCTTCCAGCAATTCTCCATTTTTTTCAATGCAATTTTGATGCATGTTAGCCGTATGGATAGCTTCATCTAGGCTAGACGCGTTGATAGAGACCAACCGTGCATGATTTAGTTCAGTCTCGAGCGAGATCTTAAGTCTAGAAGGTGGACGACTCTCGGGTTAGCTCAGTTGGGGACGATGACCAGCGACCGTCCAATTGCAAGTGTATCGGATGGAAATCAGAGATCGAGCCGGATGAAGCAGTGGAACGGAACCGCGGGCCGCGTGGCTACCGAGTCAAGTGGCGACACCGAATGGGGAGACGATACGTGGAGTTTCAGATCTGCCTATGATTAGGTGGCACCGCATCACTTAAGTAGGAAAATAGGCTTTTTTATTTAAATAAATACCAGAACCTTTAAAAATGCATATCTTTGCATAGAAAAATCCTAAAAATAAACTAAAAATACTCACTTGCTCAGTGAATAGAGGAGATTAATGTGAAAAAAGAATTAAGTTATTTTATTAAGTATTTAATTTTTAATTAATTTAATACTTTTCTGAGTATTTTAATTCTCCACTCACACACACTATTCACCATGGCATGAGACTATAGAGCTTTTGTAGCCTCTGATCTTGGGGACATTCCCTGAATTTTCCAAGGCCAGAGGCTATCTCTGTGGCAAGTTATCTATTTTCCAAGTTTATGTGTCTGTTTTGTTATTTTAATTTCAATAATTAGCATGTTGATTAATAAAATCTAGAAAAATTAGGGGAAGTATCTCTGGACCAGAGGACCCTAGGAAAATTGTAACTTGGCTTAACTTATTTAAATGAACCCTAATTTGGCCAAAATCCCAAAATTAAGATTGAATTAATTTGAAACAACCACTCATTAAAATAACACAAAATCAATTCTCCACTGATCTTTAGGGTCAGAGGAGTCTCACATAGAAATTTGAAATCAATTAAAAATGATTTAACCCACTAAATGAATTGATCAAATCACATGACCACTTTTAAACTTTAAAAATTCATAAAACTCAAAAATACATTTAAAAAATTCTCCAAATTAGTTTTGAGGCCTCTCTGGGATCAGAGGAGCCTATGAAAATTAAAATTGGAATTTTCCTAAAATTTTCATTTTTAACCCAATTTTGAATATTTAATAATTAAAAAATAATAAAAATCACAAAATATTAAAAATCACAAAAATGTCACATTTTGTTTCCTGATCACTTAGGAACCAACTAAATATTTTTCCTAAGTCCCTAAGTAAAGATATTGAATTTTAAAAGCTTATTGTAATTTTAATATTATAAATGGATTTTTCAAACTTTCCCACTAAAATAATTCTAAAAATTCAAAGAAAAATCAAAAAAATAAAAAATTTGTTTCTCTGAGTTCCTTGAGGTTAGAGAGATTTAAGAAAAATATAAAACTTAATTTTCAACTTTAATTTTATTTTATAATTAATTAATACTCCAGAATTTGAAATAATTATAATAAATAAAATAAAATTCAAAAAATCACCAAAATTGGTCCAAGTTGTCCTCTGGTTAGTAGCAACATCCCATAATTTTCCTAAGGACAGAAACTTTACCTTGGTCATGTTGTTGAATTTTCATTGAAAAATCCTTATTTTTCATTAAACAATTATATAAATTAAATTAAAAACAGAAAAATCACATTTTCTCCTTTAATATCTTAATTGACATATGAGTAAAGTGACATAAAAATTTCAAGTTCATTTGAGCTTAATTTAGTGAGTTATGAAGTGAATAAGCCTAAGAGGGCATAAGGGTAATTTAAGGATTTTAACCCTAATTAATATTTTAGGCCTAATCAAAAGGGAGGAATGAACATTTGATCCTAAATTTTCTCTTGGATGATTGAAATTTAGGGAATTAAGAGGTAGAAACCCATTTAATCACCTGCAACATCAAAAATGAAACTTTAATTAATTAAGCCATTTAAATTTTGGAAGAATAATTAAAAATTTTGGATTATTAAGATTAGGGATATGACTTAAGAAGATATCAATTCTTTAATTTAAAGTCCCTAAATGGATTAATAATATTCAACTCTTGATTAATTCTAAAAATGAGAACAATCCTTAATTAAATTAAAGTTTAAAACATTGAATGATTTAAACATCAAGCTAAAATAAACCTAAAATATTAAAGCTAATTTGAAATCACTTAAAACTTAACCTAAAACAAATTTGAGGTGTTAAAAACAATCTCAGAAAAGTTAATATATGATAATCAAATTAAATTAAAAATCAATCTAAAATGTTATAATTAAAACGAATTTAAATCATTAAAAAAAATAATTCAAATAACTTCTTTAACCTAGGTAATCTAAAACTTTTAAAAGATCAATTTGAAATTTTTATAACTAAACTAAACTGTCTTGAAACAACGATTCAGCTTTAATGGTTGAATCCTTTAACAAACTAATTTGCTCCTGATGGCTTCCACTTTCATAACCTTTAAATAAAGTATCAAGTGAAATGTCACTTCACTCATCGGATAATCAAATGTCCAAGTTCACTGAGCAAAAAACAAAATTCAACTAAATTCTTGGATGATCAATTCACCTGTACAATGAAATTCATTTGGACTTGAAATAATCTCAGAAGTATTGAAAAGATGTTTAGGACTCGTCCTAAGCACTTTCTCACTCTGATGAGATGTTTTAGAAGAACAATTGAACTTAGTGGTTCTTTGGTGAAGAAAATCATCCTTAACAAAACACTAGAACCTAAACGTCATAGGAATTGACTAGCAATAGGATTAGGATTTTGGTAGACAACCAGAACCTTCCCTTAGCTTTACCTAGGTATTTCTTGCAAGTATTTAAGTGCCCTGACATGTGTTTTAAGTGCAGCCTGGAATGATGAGAAGACTCGCCAGGTACGCTTATATTTTATTGTAATTTATTTACCTACGCTGTACTTTCTTTCTTGCAAAACTTGCATGATAAACAACAATGTCACCCTGCATGAAAACTTAAACTTTTAGGATAGCCACAAACTCAAACCCAAAACAAAACTAAAAATCAACACAAGATAAAATTCACGGCCACAACATTCAAAAGATAAAACAACTCAAAATTTAACCACAAATAAAACAACAAAACCACAACTACAACTACATTAAAACGTCTCGTTGGATGATCGGGAATCCCTCGGATGATATAACCCACGTGTTGCTAATGAGATTTCCCATGGTCTAAGTGAAAGTGTGGAACTCATTCAGTTGAGTTTAGCAAATTCATTTGGACTAAGTGAATCCGATGAAAATAGCGGTATGGGGATGACGGAACCGTGGGATCTTAATCGGTTTTGCTTAATCAAATTTAAGACTTATTTCAATTAATACATTAAGACAACTCAATTTTTAACTTTTTGTAAACCAAAATACTTCTCTCATCTCCTGATTGTCACCTTCTAAAACCAAACCTTCTGCGACAAAAATGAGCTTGGAGCACAGTGGGCAGCACGACCATCTTCATCAGCAAAACTTGTATCTACATCAGCAAAACTTTTCTTAGAATTAAATAACCAAGTCATAGGATTTCGAGGTAGTTTTTCTAGTGCAACATAAATCCTCAACTTTTCGTTAGGCATTTGCATAATCATGTTATGCAAATTAAGCCCTAACCGGTCTTAGGACTCCGAGCTAGTCGTTTGGTACGACATAAACCATCACATCTTCGAGGCTATTTGTATGATTGTATCATACAAATATAAGTCCTAATTAACTAAAATTGGCAGGATTGAAACATTAAATAATTCTCTCAAATTGAAGCTAAATCATAGGATAGTTTGGGAAGTTGCCAAGATTCCTCTTGGATTCTCAGCTTCTCCTACTTCTCTTCCTTTGGACTCTCAAAATAACTGTTCCAAATTTGATCCATTTCCTACTGAAATTTCAAAAACAAACCAATCATTTGAAAACCTTAAACTTTGAAATTCTTGAGAACAAAACCACTGATCATTATTGAGAGTTTTCTTAAATGATTCCCGTCATTTATGATGTAATTAATTATAGGGGCTTGCCCTTATAGGGAACTTTTAAGAACTCAGGTAATATAAACCCTGCTTAATTCCTTTATATTAAGCAGGGGAACTTGTCGGCATATAAAATTGGTTCACATACCAAACGGATGTCACAAATCTTCTAGTTTATTTAATCTAGCCTCATCATGAAGCAGTGTGTCTATCCCTCGGGATAGATACACGATTTGTGATGCGATGCTCGTTTAAATAAACTATTTGGGATGTGAGATCGGTTTGATTTCATATCTTAAAATTTTCAAACTCAAAAATTATTTTCAAAACCAAATACTACTTTCAAATTTTATATATTTAAATTAAATTTAAAATTCAAAATTCATCGAAAATTCCTGTAGGCGACCCCTTTTTAAAATACAACACGTAACCTAAAATATGCCGACAATTCCTGGTGACTCCGCTGGGGACTAGTTCCTCTCCATTTTGATCAGATGGTTTTGCTCTCATAAATCAGTAGTGAATCCATGCCCCTTTTGGATCAAAACTATCATTCTTTCTGTTGACATGCCACATCCATTTCTGTCTTGAACAGGTATGATCAACTCTTCTCAAATTTTGGAGCTACTGTTTAGACACCCCTAAACAGAGAGGTTCCAAAATCCTCATTTCTCACCTCCCAAGGCAAGGTGAGACCCCTAATAGATGTGGTTTAAGACCAATCTACCGAATCAAGATTCCTATGGGGTTCTACCTTTCCTAAATTCAGAATAAAGGTCCCGCAGCTTTCTCTCTCTTGTGATTAATCCTAATCTTAATCGAACCTTTATCAACTTTCTATCTCACGATTGCCTCTATTAACTACGAACGAAATAAAACCACAAAATCTGAAAAGCTTTACGAAATAAACAAATGAAATCAGAATGAAATTAACAAAACTTGTTCGGACTTTGCCTTGAGTCTTCTTTCTTTTGTCCAAAAGATCGTTGCGACGATAAGGGAAGTATAGGGTAGCTCTGACGTCCCGAACCTTTTCTGCAGAAGATGTCTGCACCGAAGCTGATCTTTTCCTTCGCTACTGGAACGGACTTGGCAATCAACCGAGATGGATTACCTGACAATGCAATCATCTGTTTTGGACAGGGGTTCGACCAGATGGTCATTAAGTTCGGGGACGTCATTATCGCCTTACTGAAGTCCAAGACACCTGAATCTGTGGAACATATAGTGGAGTTTAGCTTGAAGTCGACTCAGCAGTTTCCTCCCCTGAAGAGGGTCCCAACTGGAGGGAATGTTGTTACTCGTAAGAGGTTAGCCGTCAAAGCCGACAGGACTGCCTCCCGAACTGTTGTCGCTACCCCCGCCAGTTTAGTCATCACTGCTCCTACCCCTGCTAAGTGAAAAGGGAAGGAAATCCAGACCAGTGATGAGCCTGTTACCGTGGAGGGTACGACTTTTGCTGGGGTACCGCCCATCTTCAAGATAGGGTCCAGCTCGAGAATGGCACCCTTGACTAAGTCTCAGAGAAGGAATAAGAACAAAAGAATGGCTGAAGCTAAAGTCGCTGAGATTTCCATTCCTGAGGAAATTCCAGAGGAAGAAGAAGAACTACCAGAACTTTCACCCCCTGTTGGAAGGAAACAAATTTTACCTGCTTTCTGGCCACTTAAGGAAGAAAGTGCTCAGAAGATCGCTGTCGCGTCACCCCGACCGGTATATTACGACGAGCATAAAGGAAGAAGAATAAGAAATACACCGCTCACACGATTACGGACGATAATCGAGAAGTTGGCGAGGAAAGATAATTGCTCTGTGCCTGAGATTCTGAGAAGGATGGGGAGAATACCTACCAAAGCACATCTCGGACCGAGGGTACTTCACCCTACCGTTCAAAAGGAACTTCCGCCAATGAAGAGGAAACTATGTAGCAGAGGGTTACCTGCCGTGGTATCTGGCCCGCATCTTAGTAGGCACACCACCTTCTAAACTACCGCTGATGAGCCATCCGGCTCTAAGCACCCAATCTCAAAAAGGATGGTGTGGCGACCTAAAGTCGCGGTGCCAATGCTGGCAGAGCAGCCAGAAATGAGAAGTTCAGATGCCGAGTCCAGAGCTAAAAGGAGTACATCTGTCTCAGAGACAACTCCAGAGAATGAAGTTCACCAACTGCAGTCTACTAGTCGTAAGACTGTTAGAGGAAAATCACTTGAGGTCACTCTGGAAAGGTTAAGATCAGACATTCAGCACTTAGCCAAAGAACGGAAAGAAAGATCAGAGAATGAAGAAGTCTTTTCAGGATACATGGACGAGGATATTGCTGAAATCAACGTGGTCGAGACCCGAGCGTCGTCAGCCCTACTGGGAGCTCCAGCAGCTACAGAAGGAGAGGACGCAGAAGTAATGAGGCTCTATCTTCGAGAAAAGGATGATATAATTCATCGAATGGAAAAGAAGATGGAAGAGATGGTGGCTGCTCTAGCCACGCTTCGGAGTCAGCCTCAGCCCCCAAAGGAAACACCCCCGGAAGTCATTGACATTGTAGATGGAGGAAAAGAAAACACGTCCTTCAATGGAGACAAGCAACCGAAGAAGGATTCCACTCAAAGTATAATACCAGAAAAGGACATTAAGAGTACGGTAGAACAGCAGGTGCGAGAGGCCTTAGCCCAATCCAAAGGTGGGGCATTGATTCTGAAGGGTAGACCATACCCCGAAGAATTTGATGTCATGCAATACCATAAAGGCTTCGTACCACCTCTGTTCAAGACTTTTGATGGAACGGGAAACCCTCGACAGCATGTTGCACACTTCCGTGCAAGTTGCTGCAATGTGGGGGGTAGCGACGCTTTGTTGTTCCGCCAGTTTGTCAGCAGCCTTTCAGGAATTGCCTTTGACTGGTATGCGGAGCTGCCCAACGGCTCGGTAAAGACATTCGCAGAATTGGAAAACCTATTCATGAAACGGTTTGCTGGAGCTCAGCACCACATCACCATCGGTGATCTTGTGGTCGAGCAACAGAAACCAAACGAAACTTTGGTGGACTACATTCTGCGATGGAGGAATTTAAGCATGAAATGTGAGCCGCAGCTCCAGGAACAACATGCCATTGGAATTATGCTAAAAGGTATTCACGAGATGATAACATTTATCCTTAAAGGATTTACAATTAAGACATTCAAGAAATTGCACAGCAAAGCCGAGGAAACGAAACAACTCAGCTTCACCAATAAGAATGATAAGTAGAAGCCAGTCAGAGCCTTCGAGAAGAAGTCCAGGACCGTCGCAGCGATAGATAAGGGTAAGCAGCCGATGCAAATACGGACAGAACGACCTCAGCAGAACTATCAACAACCTCTGCCGAGTTATCAACTGCCTCAGCAGATCTATCAACCGTTGCAGCAGTATGGCCAGCAGTCATCTCAGCAATACAACCAGCAGCCAGTTCAGCAAAAGCGCAGCCTGGTAGAACCTCTAAAAAAGGAGTATCCCTTCAAGAATGAAGCAGTTGGTAAGATGTTCCATAGTCTAATCAAGAAGGACAGATTCAAATTGCTAGAGCCCAGGAGGACGGAAGAAGTCGATAAGAATAACCACCCTTTATACTGTCCTTATCATCGGATGATCGGACACAAGATCGAGGACTGCTTCACTTTCAAGAACTGGCTCGAGAATAACCTTTGGCAGGGGAACATAACGATCCCAAAAGAATACATGAAGGAGCCCCAGAAAGGAGGTTCCGTTAATGTTATTTCGGCAGATCCTATTGTTCCGATAGACCCGTACACAACCAACGATGGATGGAGTACAGTTTGGACGAAGTCTTCGAAGAAAATATTGGATCACATCCAAACCTCTTCGATGCGCGCTTCAGTTCAAAGTTTGAAACCTGTCGAGCCCGCACTATCAATTACAATCGAGGAACCGCCCCAGATGGAGGAGAAGATCACAGAAGAAAAGAAGACCGAGGCTCTGAAGGGTAAACTGGGGGCTGCTTTTTCTAGGATCGTTGTTTCTGATTTGGGGGAGAAATCCCTCGAACCTTTGACTCTATATGATTATTTCATCGCCCTGACGGGATCTTATAATTATAAGAGTTATGGTGTTGGTTACGTTTTGATTGTTTCTAACGATTACGTAACTGACGACAACCAACCTAATCCGAATATCGATTTCGAAATAATATAAAACCTCGATGATAGCGTTAAAGAAGAAGATGTCAGCGAAAGCGATTACGATGGTCTAGAAGATGACGAACCCATCTGTGAATTCCAAGGATCTCCAATCGAGATTGAGCTAGAGTTCTCAGATCCCGAAGTGACTCCAGAAGAATCTGCTGCTCCGATTCAGAAAGAGGAAGCACCAGCTAATCTAGAATCAAACTCAGAGGAAGAGATAATAGAGGTTAACTTAAGAAGTGGAAAAGTTTTACCCCTGAGAATGGGTCCGAAAGATAAAGGAAAGCAGGTGGTTGATCAAGAAGAGCCAAGCCCAGTAGAAGAATTACCTGTTCGAGAAGAAGTTGAAAGACCAGACAAAAAAGTGGAGTATAATGTGCTAGCCCATCTTCGAAAGTTGCCCTCCAAACTGAGCATCTACGATACTTTAATCCTTTCAAAGGAGATGAGAGAAACTCTGATCAAGGCCTTACTTGATCCAGAAATTTACTTAGCTCAAATGGCCAGTAACTCTTTAGACAATGTTTGCTCTTTAAGAAAATAGTTTGGTGTTACTTTCACAGACAGTGACTTGCTACTCGGGACAGCCGATCACAACCGACCCTTGTACATTTCAGTCGCCATCGGAAAGTTCATGCTCTCTAGGGTGTTAGTAGATCCGGGAGCATCAATCAACATAATGAACCTTCGGACGTTAGCCTACTTGGAAATTGATGCCCGCGAGCTTCAAGCAGACAAAATGTTACTAAGAGGCTTCAACCAGAAAGGAGAAAGAGCTCTTGGATCAATAACACTGTCAATGAGGATCGGTGACTTAGCAAGGACAACCGCGAAATTCTACATAATTGACTCTGAAACATCGTTCAACGCTCTACTAGCCGACCATGGATCCATGAAAACAGGATGGTACCGTTGTCTCTACACCAGTGTATAAAGTATTATGAAGGTGGCAAGAACAGTGCATCAAAGGTGACTTGCAACCGTTTTTCGTGCACAAAATTGGAATACATGAAGATGCTGCCTACTACGCACCTCCAAAGAAGAAAATTTTCTCCAGAATTGCCGCGCCGAATGAAGTAAAAGAAACTCAAGACGACGAAGAACCTGAAATTCTAGTTCAATAACTACTCACCACTCCCTTACGGCGAGATGGTGAAGGTTTCTCCAAAGCTCGCATCCGAGGTTGAGGCCGGGGACGAGGTCAAGGTATAAACGGTAGAATAGTTGAAAAAAAGAAGCCGGTTATTAAAGTTAATTGGGAAGATAATTCTGAAGAAGAAGAAAAAGAAATCAAGATAGAAGCAGCATCAATAAGTCAGAAGAAGCCTCAGTTCAAGATCTCGCTAGAAGATGAAAAGAATGAAGAATAAAAAGCAATGTACGAGAAGATAAACCACTATGTACATACTACTATCCTAGTAAAGTCGAGGGTATGGTGGTCAAGGAAGTACATGGTGGCGGTACTAAGCCAATCAAATTCTACCGTGGTGCTTCTTCTTTCAAAACTGAAAATGATGTAAAATTTGAAGATGTTGCTTCATCCGAATTAATGGAATTGTCTTTTGAGCGGTATTCTCCCTGTGTTCGAAATTTAATTCAACATGGTGTCTCACCTAAGCAGTGGTTAAAAGATCAATTACACTGCTTTGAAAAGTTATGGATTAATGCCAGCCGACCTCCCAACTCAAAGTATGGTCTCAGATTTGGCACGGTAGGGCCAGCTGACGATTCATAATTTCTCTTGGTTGTCACTTACGAGCCTAATGAAGACTGCCTGGAAGCTTCAGATGATCTCGAGGACTTGCCAATCGGAGACGCTCTGCCAGAATTTGAAGAAGAAATTAAATCTACAATAGATGAGTTAATGGAAGTTAACTTAGGTACTAGCGAAGAGCCTAGGCCGACCTTTGTTAGCTCCTTACTCAATAAAGAAGACTCCAAAAATATGATAGAGCTATTAATGAAATTCAAGGACTATTTTTCTTGGAGTTACAATGAAATGCCGGGATTAGCTCCAGAAGTTGTAGTTCACAGACTAAGAGTGGATCACACTGTCGTTCCGGTCAGACAAGCTCCGAGAAGAATGCGTCCAGAAATCGAACAACAGGTAATAACTGAAGTTAAGAAGCTAATAGACGCTAAATTTGTCCATGAAGAACAATATCTGACTTGGTTAACCAATGTAGTATCAGTCATAAATAAGAATGGTCAGATCAGAATCTGCGTGGATTTCAGAGATTTAAACAAAGCTGCCCAAAGGACGAGTTTCCGCTACCAATTCCAGAATTAATGATCGACATCGCTTCGACACACGAGATCTTATCATTCACGGATGGATCTTCAGGATACAACCAGATAAAGATGGCACCAGAAGATGAGAAGCTCACAGCCTTCAGAACGCCAATTGGAGTGTACTGCTACACAGTGATGACCCTCGGATTGAAGAATGCAGGAGCAACCTACAAAAGAGCAATGACAAGGATTTTTGATGATCTCATTCACAACCAAGTTGAGTGCTACGTGGATGATGTGGTCGTCAAAAGCAAACTGAAGGAAGATCATCTGTATGATTTGAGAATTGTTTTCGAGTGATTAAGACAATTTAACCTTAAGATGAATCCCCTAAAATGCGCCTTCGGTGTCACCTCTGGGAAATTCTTCGGATTTGGTGTCCGACATCGTGGAATTGAAATTGATCTGGAGAAGATTAAAGCTATCTTAGAAATGCTGCCTCCCAAAACCTTAAAACAACTACAATCCTTTCAAGGGAAGTTGGCATATCTTCGACGCTTTATTTCAAATTTGTCAGGAAGGTGTCGGCCTTTTTCTGCTTTGGTTAAGATGGATGCCAAGCTTACTTGGGACTTCAAATGTCAACATGCCTTTGATGACATCAAATGATACTTAATGACACCTCCTGTCCTAGCAGGCCCAATCTCGGGTAGACCGTTGATACTTTACATCGCGGCTTTAAATGACTCCCTAGGAGCCCTGCTAGCCCAGGTCAATGACGAGTACAAGGAAAACGCTCTCTACTACTTAAGTCGTCGTCTAATTCTGACGGAGGTAAAGTATCCTCCTATTGAGAAGCATTGTTTGGCCCTGGTTTTTGCAGCCTAAAAGCTCAGGCACTATATACTTTCTCATAAGGTCAACCTTATTTTGAGAGTTAATCCGTTGTAATATTTGATGACCTGACCAACGCTTTCTGGCAGACTTGTCAGGTGGTCGATGATACTGTTGCAATTCGATATAACTTTTGTTCCTCTTCGTGCCGTAAAGGGACAAGTCCTAGCAAACTTTCTCGCAGCGCACCCTTTACCGGCAGAATCACCTCCCAATGATGATTTCTTAGACGAGCAGATAATGAACTTAGAAGACCCCGATGATCGACGTTGGAAATTGTACTTTGACGGAGCATCATCAGCACAATGAGATGAAGAATTGCAAATGATAGTGCCCGATAAGGCAGGAATCAGACTAATTTTTATAACACTAGAGCGGGGAATGTTAAGGTACTCTTACCATTTGACAGAGCCTTGTACGAATAATGAAGCAGAATATGAAGCCCTTATAACCGGACTAGAATTGACCATTCAGATGGGTATAACAGATATCAACATCTACGGTGATTTTCAGTTGATCATACAACAGGTCGCGGGACAATACAAGATTCTGAAACCAAGACTCGAGCAGTATTTTCAGTATATAATGAAGTTGGTAGAGCAAATTTCGAACGTGACGATATACAAAATTCCCAGAAAAGAGAATGCCCTTACAGACGCTTTGGCCCGACTTGCAAATATGTTCGCATGTCTACAGAACGAGTCAGTTGCAGTGACAGTGCAGAGACAACAGGTCATATCGCAGATTGATATAAAGACCTTGCGCAGACTAGGAAATGAAGAAACAGTTGCAGCAGTAACAGAAACTACAAAAGATTGGCGACAGCCATTAATAGACTACTTGCAAACAGGAAACCTACTAGAAGATAAGTCAGTAGCCCATCAAATTAAGAAAAGAACTCTATCATACACATTAATAAACAATATGTTATACATAAGGTCTTCCGATCAGATGTGGCTAAGGTGTCTAAGTGGGTTCGAGGCTCATGAAATTGTTAAAGAAGTGCACTCAGGACTTTGTGGCGCTCACCAGTCAGGTCCAAAGATGAAAATGAAAATTAAGAGACTAGGGTACTGCTGGCCCTCAATGATGACCAACTGCATGACAGTTACCAAAAGTTATCACCAGTGCCAAGTGCATGGAGTGGTTCTACATCAACCTTTTAATGTGCTACATCCGACAATCGCATCGTGGCCATTTGAGTGTTGGGGCACAGATATCGTGGGTCTGATAGAACCACCTTCTTCAAGAGGACATCGTTTCATCCTTACAGCGATAGATCACTTTTCGAAATGGGCAGAAGCAGCCTCTCAGAGAGGTGAAAGCACATCATGTGTTACAATTCTTCAAGAATCAAGTCGTCTACCGTTTCGGGGTACCGTGCAGAATCATCTCAGATAACGGGTCCGCTTTCAAGAGCACAAAGATCAACAATTTTGTCAGAAGACACGGGATAGACTGGCGCTATTCAACGATCTACTACCCGAGAGCAAACGGCTTGGCCATGGCTTTTAATAAAACTCTTGTCCAAATCCTAAAGAATACATTGAACGATAACAAGAGAAATTGACACGAAAAGTTGTTAGAAGCCTTATAGGCCTACAGGATAACTTTCAGAACTCCTACTCAGTCTACACCTTACGCTCCAGTGTATGGGTCCGAAGCGGTCTTACCCTTGGAGGTTCAGCTTCTGTCACTCAGAATTGCAGTCGTAAACTGCAAAACTAAACACATATCCCAGAAATAAAACATAACCCACAAAATACAATAAAAATCAAAGTACTACAACAAAACTAAAACAATTAAAATACATCACATCACATCACTATAAGATATTAAAATCCCATGCAATATCTTCATCACCCTGGTCAGCAAGAGGATTGGGCTGATACTGAGTATACCGGGTGCATTCTAGAAAAATAACATCAGGATCTCCTCTGTAGTACCTAGCCTGAGCATCATAATATACCATCTCAAAATTAGAGTGCCTCTGAATATACTCACTATCGTGATCATGTATTCTCTCTAATCCTTCAATCCGGTGATCAATTCTTTCTAATTTTTCATCTAACTGCTCAAAACTTTTTCTCTGCAAGGTCATGACATTCATCAAGTCATATAAGGTAAGGGGACTAGAGGCAATAGGGTCCATAGCTAGTAGAAGGTGCTTTGCTCCTACTCCCTGATCTCCATTCCTCATGGGATTCTTAAGTCTTTATATTTGCTTTACTAAAGGGTTTCATCGGATACACCCATTCCTCATCATCTCTTGCTTCAAGTCCAGATAATTGACAAAGTGCATAAATAAGGCCAGGATGCCCTAAATATCCACTTGTCTCACTATTTGTAGTGGCCATAATATTCTTATAAATTATTCTCCCCACATTTATACTTATATTGTTCTGAATAAAGAAATTCAGAGCAGCTCTATCTCTCGAGACTTCACTATGATGGTAGGTGGGTAGCAGAGTCAAACAAATGAAATAATGCCAAGCCCTAGTAGTGGCATTCATCATGGACAGTGGAAAGTTAATCCGTTCACGATTTTTAATTTTCCAAATGCCTTTCCCTTAAATGAGAAAGTCAATAACATCATTCAATGGACCCTCCATTGTTCCAAATGTTTCATACTCGCTAGAAAAATAGTCGTGAAGCTCGTAAAAAGAGTTAATACGATTAGCATTAAAGTCGACAGAAAATCCCCTTACTTGGACAGGTTCGTCCTCAAGTTGAGTCAGATTTGAGTAGAACTCTCTCACAACTTCGATAGCAGCATTATTTGTTGTGTAGCAAAAGTTCTCCCATCCACTCTCTTTGATAACTCATTCCACCTCTCCTCCAGGATTTCCGAAAACTTGATCTTGGATGAACTTCTTACTTTGAAAGATTAAAGTATACCTTGATTGTGCTTCTGCATTAATAAATCAAGTTTCGTCGTATTCGAGTCTTCCACCTCTCCTCCAGGATTTTCGAAAACTCGATCTTGGATGCACTTCTTACTTTGAAAGATTAAAGTATACCTTGATTGTACTTTCACGTTAATAAATCGAGTTTCATTGTATTTAAGTCTTCTCTTTTGTCGTGGAGCCATTGTTTGATCTATCGAAATCACAAAAATCTAAACTAATCTACAAAATAATAATACAATGGCTTCTAAAGGGGGTTTAAAACAATCTAAATCAAGTTCCATGAATTCCTTCAAAGTCTTTTCTCCACATTTTCAAATTTTCCAAAATTTCTTAATGTGGAAGAAATTCATGGTGAAAATCAAAAATTTTTACATAGGAGTGTGTTGACCTCATTTTGGTGAGGTCTTTTCTTTTTCTTAGTGCTTAGGATCTAGCCACAGGACTTCTCCTTGACTATCCGAGAGGACTAGAATTGGGACCCACCCTTTAGCAATTCAGCTACTTCTTGACTCTTCTTGGGACCCCACTTAGATGGTTGCAAACCTCTAGATCACCTTGGAAGGTTAAAACTACCATATGGGCAACCAATAGTGAGTTCCAATAGGATTGTTTCGACTTAGGGTGACCTTGGGTGACTTGAGTTTCTCTTGCACACACACACACCCCAAAGCCACTTAACTTAAACCTTGAACCCTTATCTTCTATCCTTTATGAAACTCACATGGTTAAACCCAAGCCACTAGTCTTTGATTAAGATGGCTAGGGTCAATATGTGAAGGATCATAAAGTGGTTACCATTTGGCTAGACTTGGTCCCAAAGTGGTTGGACTTGGCTAAGTCCATGGCTCATGCTTTCAAACCCTAATTCCATTCCAAATCAATTTTTACTCAATCTTGACCCCACTAAAATGGTCTCATTCTTTCTTATTTGAAACCCCATTTATTTTAACAAAATTTCTGGTTTTGACATTGGGTCCCCTAAACTTACCCAAAACTACCCAACTTGCCCCCGCAACCACCAAATCATCCAAAAATTCCCAAAAATTACCCAAAATTCCTAAAATTCCTAAAAATCATTTTGAAACAATTCCCACCCTTTAAAGCCACCAAAATACCCCAATACCCTCCAAATAACCTCCATATACCCTAAATACCCATTTTGGCCCAAAATTCCAAAAATTCCCACAAAATTCCAGAAAATCTCAAATATTCCCAATTTCATTTTAGTCAACTATACCATAACCTAATTTTACCAATTTAACCTAATTTTATCAAAATCACCAATTTGACCAATTTTTAACCCAAATGGACCCAATGTCAAACCAAATCAATCCAATTGACCTCAATTTTACCAAAATCCAACTCTAAAACTTTAATTCAACATCCAAAATACAAATTTAAACCAAATCTAATCCCAATTTGATTCACATTTGAATTCAATTTCAACTTGAAGCCTAAAACCCCAATTTTGGCCTATGACCCAAACTTACCCCAAACCAACCCAATTCAACTCAATTTTCCCCAATTTCAATTCCAAATTCTTCCTAATACATCCCTACACCAAGCACAACATCAATTGGCCCTCAATTTAAACTCAAACCCTACTCAAAATCCCTTTGAAATCAAAGTCCCCAAATTTTCCCTAAAGTTGTCACCTACCCCTAATTCTCCAAATTGAATCCCCTAAACCCAAAATTTCCACCCAATTTCTATCCTAAACCTTTCATAACAATCATTTGTAACATTTGGAACTATCAATTGGCCTTGAATCAAACTCTAGCCAAACCTAAATCCAACCTAACCCATGGTGACCAAAATTAACCAAAACTCCAAAATCCTCCAAATTGAAACTCCAAATGAACTCCAATCCACTTCATGTCGTCATGAAAAATCTTCCTTACAATCATTTACACAGTGTTGACCAATCAATTTGATCCAATTCCGACCCAAACTCAAGTTAGCTGAACTCAAACCCAAGTTAACCCAATTGAACACATGAACCAAATTGAACTTAACCAAACCAAAATTGATCAAACCAACCCCTTGGCTGCCAACCCTAGACCTCCTAGGGTGGGTTTGACCTGACCCAACCCAAACCCCATGAGCCAGGGACCATTGGTCCATCACTTTGGACCAATGGACCAAGCCACATGGCTAAGGCTAAGTCCCATCTCCAAATCTCCCTTAAGCAACCTCCCTGCCAGGTTTAATGGCACTGAACCCCTCCTCCACTCCTCATCCTGCCCAGCCGCCTGACTGTCTTGGCCAGCCATCCTAGCTGCCGGAACAGGCACGCCTGAGTGCCTCATTGTCCTTGAAACCCAAAATTTGGGCTTGGCAGTGGGCAATCCTTTCTCCAGCCACCTCCTTTCAGCTAATTTTCACGTGCTGAATTTTTCCTCACAGAACTCCTCCGAATTACTCCCAGAACTCCTCCTAGCCAAGAGAAGTTCATCCCCACTATCCTCCTACCTTTAATTCTCCTAGCTGAGCTTAGTTTCTCAATCGAAATTCAGGCCAGAAACAAGACATCCCTTGAACCTCCACCAAAATCAAATTAAACTCACCCATACCTTCCCAGCACCAAGAGAAGGAGTTCCCCAGTGAAAGCCCCCTCTCTAAACCACCCAGTTTCTTTATCGGCCAGAGCTCAAAATCAGGTCTAGTCACTTTCTTAGCCAGACATTTCGCCAGCGCTCGAGGCTCAGTCCGTAGGCTCCTTGAACTCCAACAAACGTGTTGAGCACATCCAATTGAGGCTTCACGTCTTGGACCAAGGTATGAAAACCCCTCTTGCTCTCGAGCTTCCAGCAATTCTCCATTTTGTTCTGTGCAATTTCAATGCATGTTAGCCATATGGATAGCTTCGTCTAGGCTAGACGTGTCGATAGAGACCAACCGCGCATGATTTGGTTGAGTCTTGAGCGAGAACTTAAGTCTAGAAGGTGGACGGCTCTCGGGTTAGTTCAGTTGGGGATGATGACCAGCGAGCGTCCGATCGCACGTGTATCGGATGGACGACAGAGATCGAGCTGGATGAAGCAGTGGAACAGAACTGCGGGCCGCGTGGCTGCCGAGTCAGGTGGCGACACCGAATGGGGAGATGATGCGTCGAGTTTCGGATCTGCCTATGATTAGGTGGCGCTGCGTCACTTAAGTAGGAAAATAGGCTTTTTTATTTAATTAAATACCATAACCTTTAAAAATGCATATCTTTGCATAGAAAAATCCTAAAAATAAACTAAAAATACCCACTTACTAAATGAATAGAGGAGATTAATGTGAAAAAAGAATTAAGTTATTTTATTAAGTATTTAATTTAAAATTAATTTAATACTTTTCTGAGTATTTTAATTCTCCACTCACACACACAATTCACCATGTCATGAGACCATAGGGCTTTTGTAGCCTCTGATCTTGGGGACATTCCCTGAATTTTCCAAGACCAGAGGCTATCTCTGTGGCAAGTTATCTATTTTCCAAGTTTATGTGTCTGTTTTGTTATTTTAATTCCAATAATTATCATGTTGATTAATAAAATCTAGAAAATTTGGGGGAAGTATCTCTGGACCAAAGGACCCTAGGAAAATTGTAACTTGGCTTAACTTATTTTAAATGAACCCTAATTTGGCCAAAATCCCAAAATTAAGATTGAATTAATTTGAAACAACCACTCATTAAAATAACACAAAATTAATTCTCCACTGATCTTTAGGGTCAGAGGAGTCTCACATAGAAATTTGAAATCAATTAAAAATAATTTAACCCACTAAATGAATTATTCAAATCACATGGCCACTTTAAACTTTAAAAATTCATAAAAATCAAAATACATTTCTTTCACCAAATTAGTTTTTAGGCCTCTCTGGGATCAGAGGAGCCTAAGAAAATTAAAATTGGAATCATCCTAAAATTTTCATTTTTAACCCAATTTCGAATATTTAATAATTAAAAAATAATAAAAATCACAAAAAAGTAAAAATCACAAAAATGTCACATTTTGTTTTCTAATCACTTAGGAACCAACTAAATATTTTTCCTAAGTCCCCAAGTAAAGATATTGAATTTTAAAAGCTTAATGTAATTTTTAATATGAAAAATGGATTTTTCAACCTTTCCCACTAAAATAATTCTAAAAATTCAAAGAAAAATCAGAAAAATATTAAATTTGTTTCTCTGAGTTCCTTGAGGTCAGAGAGATTTAAGAAAAATATAAAACTTAACTTTAAACTTTAATTTTATTTTATAATTAGTTAATACTCCAAAACTTGAAATAATTATAATAAATAAAATAAAATTTAAAAAATCACTAAAATTGGTTCAAGTGTTCCTCTAGTTAGTAGGAACATCCCATAATTTTCCTAAGGACAGAAACTTTACCTTGGTCATGTTGTTGAATTTTCATTGAAAAATCCTTATTTTTCATTAAAAAATTATATAAATTAAATTAAAAACAAAACAATTACATTTTCTCCTTTAATGTCTTAATTGACATATGAGTAAAGTGACATAAAAATTTCAAGTTCATTTGAGCTTAATTTAGTGAGTTATGAAGTGAATAAGCCTAAGAGGGCATAAGGGTAATTTAAGGATTTTAAACCTAATTAATATTTTAGGCCTAACCAAAAGGGAGGAATGAACATTTGATCCTAAATTTTCTCTTGGATGATTGAAACTTAGGGAATTAAGAGGTAGAAACCCATTTAATCACCTGCAACATCAAAAATGAAACTTTAATTAATTAAGCCATTTAAATTTTGGAAGAATAATTAAAAATTTTGGATTATTAAGATTAGGGATATGACTTAAGAAGATATCAATTCTTTAATTTAAAGTCCCTAAATGGATTAATAATATTCAACTCTTGATTAATTCTAAAAATGAGAACAATCCTTTATTAAATTAAAGTTTAAAACATTGAATGATTTAATCATCAAGCTAAAATAAACCTAAAATATTAAAGCTAATTTGAAATCACTTAAAACTTAACCTAAAACAAATTTGAGGTGTTAAAAATAATCTTAGAAAAGTTAAAATATGATAATCAAATTAAATAAAAAATCAATCTAAAATGTTATAATTAAAACGAATTTAAATCATTAAAAAAATAATTCAAATATCTTCTTTAACCTAGGTAATCTAAAACATTTAAAAGATCAATTTGAAATTTTTATAACTAAACTAAACTGTCTTGAAACAACGATTCAGCTTTGATGGTTGAATCCTTTAACAAACTAATTTGCCTCTGAAGGCTTCCATCTTCATAACCTTTAAATAAAATATCAAGTGAAATGTCACTTCACTCATCGGATAATCAAATGTCCAAGTTCACTGAGCAAGAAAGAAAATTCATCTAAATTCTTGGATGATCAATTCACCTATACAATGAAATTCATTTAGACTTGAAATAATCCAAAAAGTATTGAAAAGATGTTGACAACTCGTCTTAAGCACTTTCTCACTCTGATGAGATGTTTTAGAAGAACAATTGAACTTAGTGGTTCTTTGGTGAAGAAAATCATCCTTAACAAAACACTAGAACCTAAACGTCATAGGAATTGAATAGCAATAGGATTAGGATTTTGGTAGACAACCAGAACCTTCCCTTAGCTTGACCTAGGTATTTCTTGCAAGTATTTAAGTGCCCTGATATGTGTTTTAAGTGCAGCCTGGAATGACGAGAAGACCCGCCAGGTACACTTTTATTTTATTGCAATTTATTTACTTGCGCGGTACTTTCTTTCTTGCAAAACTTGCATGATAAATAACAATGTCACCCTGCATGAAAACTATTAGGATAGCCATAAAATTGAAACCCAAAACTAAACTAAAAATCAACACAAGATAAAATTCGCCACCACAACATTCAAAAGATAAAACAACTCAAAATTTAACCACAAACAGAACAACAAAATCACAACTACAACTAAATTAAAACATCTCATTGGATGATCGGGAATCCCTCGGATGATGTAATCCACGTATTGCTAACGAGATTTCTCACGGTCTAAGTGAATGTATGGAACTCAATCAGTTGAGTTTAGCAAATTCATTTGGACTAAGTAAATCTGATGAAAATAGCTGTGTCGGGATGACGGAACCGTGGAATCTTAATCGGTTCTGCTTAATCAACTTTAAGATTTGTTTCAATTAAGACATTAAGCCATCTCAATTTTCATTTTTTCTAAACCAAAATATTTCTCTCATCTTCTGATTGTCACCTTCTAAAACTAAACCTTCTGCGACAACAAGGAGCTTGGAGCACAGTGGACAGCACAGTCATCTTCATCAGCAAAACTTGTATCTACATCAGTGAAACCTTTCTTAGAATTAAATAACCAAGTCATAGGATTTCGAGGTAGTTTTTCTAGTGCAACATAAATCCTCAAATTTTTGTTAGGCATTTGCATAATCATGTTATGCAAATTAAGCCCTAACCGGTCTTAGGACTCCGAGGTAGTCGTTTGGTACGACATAAACTCTCACATCTTCGAGGCTATTTGTATGATTGTGTCATACAAATATAAGTCCTAATTAACTAAAATTTGCAGGATTGAAACATTAAATAATTCTCTCAAATTGAAGCCAAATCATATGATAGTTTGGGAAGTTGCCAAGATTCCTCTTGGATCCTCAGCTTCTCTTGCTTCTCTTCCTTTGGACTCTCAAAATAGCTGCTCCAAATTTGATCCATTCCCTATTGAAATTTCCAAAAAACCAATCATTTGAAAACCTTAAACTTTGAAATTCTTGAGAGCAAAACCACTGATCATTATCGAGAGTTTTTTTGAATGATTCCCGTCATTTAGGATGTAATTAACTATAGCGGCTTGCCCTTATAGGGAACTTTTAAGAACCCAGGTAATATAAACCCTGCTTAATTCCTTTTTATTAAGCAGGGTAACTTGTCGGCTTATAAAATTGGTTCGCATACCAAACGGATGTCACAAATCTTCTAGTTTATTTAATCAAGCCCCATCCTCAAGCAGTGTGTCTATCCCTCGGGATAGATACACGGTTTGTGATGCGATGCTCGTTTATATAAACTATTTGGGATGTGTGATCGGTTTGATTTCATATCTTAAAATTTTCAAACTCAAAAATTATTTTCAAAACCAAATGCTACTTTCAAATTATATATATTTAAATTAAATTTGAAATTCAAAATTCACCGACAATTTCTGTAGGCGACCCCTTTTTAAAATACAACACGTAACCTAAAATATGCCGACAGATTGAAGCTCTTACTAAGGGAAGATGAAATCCGTTGTTAGAATTTGTTGAAATCGCTCCAAATCAGAGATCTATCAAGGCCTAGGTCGAATTTTTGGGTAAAACGGAGAAGAAGAAGATGAACAGTGGCATTTGACCGGTCAAAATTGCGGTTAAAAGGTAATATTCACAATCTATCTGTCGGTGGGGTCGTTCACGCCGTCGGCGAGCTCTATTGAATTAAATTCCAATACCTTTGGGAAAATCACGTCGTCGGTGGCCTCGAGCGTGTCGTCGGCGAGATTCTAAAAAATTGATCATTTTACAAATTTTTACGATTTCAATCAATTTTAAGCCTCGTCGTCATCCGTTCGATCATTTTAATCAAATATTTTAAGTGATTAAGTGATGTATTAACACAAATAAATATACAAATAACAAAACTTCACATTTACATATTAAATCTAAGTGTTTACAACACATATTACATAACACACATAAACAGGTATTTTCTCAACCTAAATCCATCTAATCAGCGTCGCAATCCAAACCACAACACTCAAAACACTGAAAACAAACATTTTAATCATAATCTCAAATATACTGAGATTAAAAAGCAAACTAAGAAAGCAAACACACAATAAAGTTCAAATCAAACACAACATAATGAAACAAATAAGCAAATCAATTCTACCACTCTTCAGAATATGTACTGGTTTCTCCTCTGATATCACCCATTGCTTGAACATGGACGAATAGGTTATAAAAAGGTCAGAATGAGAATTCTTCAGTTGAATCTTCATCAATCCATCCCATCTTCTTCATTAAGCATATCAGACTCGCTTCAAATTGCCCAGTATGATCAAACTGTTCTTTCATCCTTCAACCAATATGATCAACGAAATTAGACATATTGTTAACTGTACTCATTAAATTTTGTACCTGCTTCTCCAGATTTTTGATTCGGTGTAAGATCATCGGTGTCTTGTCCGCTACTAGAGGTTGAATAGGAACAGAATTCTGCGATGCTTTATCCATGATCACGCCCGTGTCATTCTCCTCATCATTGGTTGGGAATATATGAGTTGGGTCTAAAGATTTCCAGGGTAGCAGTATTTTCTCCCGAATCTCGTATGAAACTTGAAACAAACTGCATATTGAGAAAATTGTTGAACGATGTTCAAGCCCTTGAGATAATCCTTGAACGATCAGGCCAAACATAGACTTCACAATAATTGATCCAATATCAATGGGTCATCCCATTTGAATGCAGTAGTTCAAAATTGCACTTTCTTTTGTGACTTTGCAGATTTTCATCGTCGGCAATAACTTTTCAGATATGAAAAAGTGCCAATTTTTTTGAAACGGGATTTAAAAGCATTACAGAAAAATTAGCGTACCCGTTTTCTCTAACTTCCCAGTCATCGGTTTCGTCCGTTAAATATTGGTATATTTCATTCATATTGTCTTTCGTCGGCATGAAATTCGAATAATGGCAGACAGGAACATTTTCAAGCATATATAACTCATTAATCCTTGCAGAATTGAATGTTATCCACCTACCTCGCACATAGACGCTTCCTTAGTTGATTCCATGTAAATTGGCGTAGAATTCATTAACCACTAGAACGACTACTTTGGCAGTAGTATAGCAAAAAACTTCCCATCTTCGCCGTACAATCATTTCTTCAATTGGTGACGAAGAATTACTTAATCCTCGATTGACAAATCCTCTTTCCTTGAATAGCCTTCTCTTTGACATCACCTTATTGAAAAGTCGTTGCACCTCGGCACTGACGAACTTTCTCCGATTGTAAACTTGAAATCTAGGGTAATCTACTGAATTGGAGGCCATTAGAGAGGAATTGAAAGTGGTTTCCATTCATTTTTGGGAGTTGGAGTGTTTAGGAACCGTCCATGGGAGTTTATAAGGGACGAATTCACTAAAAACTGCCAAAATCCGACATTTCGAACTCGAAAAACTGCCCACTCACCGATCCCCCAGTCGGCGGCCTCGAAGGCACCGTCGGCGAGCCTTGGGCAATTAAATTCAAGAGCTCTCGGGAAAAATCCGTCGTTGGTGGCGTCAAGCACGCCGTCGGTGCCCTAGGCAAAAATTTGCACTTTTATGCCTTGGTCAATTACGTTCCAAATTTTCTCTATGGATCCAAATTCTCGATAATCCAATGTCAAATACAAGTAGTAGAATTCAATATTACTACAAACTAATGATAAACTCAGACAAACACAATAAAGATAACTATGGGTTGCCTCCCATAAAGCGCTTGGATTAACGTCGTCAGCCTGACTTATTCAGGTGTTATTCAACTAAACCACTGGTTTGAGGATAATATGCAGTAGAGAATCTATGAACAATATTAAATTTTCTACGAGTCTTTGAATGTATTTATTCCTAAAATGGGATCATTTGTCAATGATAATCACTCTCGGCATTCTGTATCTTGTGAAAATATTTTTCATTAAGAATCTTGAAACACTTTTAGCATCACAACGAGGTAAAGCTTCTGCTTCAATCCACTTTGATACATAATCAACTGCAATTAAAATATATAAGTTCCCAAATGAAGGAATAAATGGTCCCGTGAAATCTAATTCCCAAACATAAAAAATTTCCACTTCTAACATGAAATTCAGAGGCATTTCATTTTTTTCTAGATATTTTACCTACTCGCTGGCATCCATCACAAGTTTTGATATATCTATAAACATCTCTAAAAAGAGCAGGCCAATAAAATCCAACTTGCAAAATTTTATGCGCAGTTTTGTTAATGCCAAAATGTCCTCCAAATTCAGAATCATGGTATTTTTGAATAATCTGTTCAGTTTCTTCATAAGTCACACATCTCCAAATAATAAGATCTTTACATTGCTTATATAAATATGGCTCATCCCAAAAATATGCTTTTGCATCATGATTAAATTTTTTTTGTTGCTGCAGAGTTAGCATAGGTTGCAAAATATTGCTTACTATATAGTTAACAATATCAGCATACCAATGTATTTTCCACTCATTTATATTATAAAGTTTTTCATCGTGAAAGCTGTTCGTAATTTCATTGTCGGTATCATATGACTCATGATATTCTAGTCTCGACAAATGATCAGCAATTTGATTGTCAGTTCCTTTTCTATCAATCACTACAAAATCAAATTCTTGCAATAAAAGTACCCATCTAATTAATCTTGGTTTAGTATCCTTCTTTTGCATCAGATATTTAATAGCAGAGTGATCTGTATGCACAATACATTTAGTTCCAATTAAATATGATCTAATTTTATCAAAAGCATACACAATAGCCAATAATTCTCTTTCAGTAACTGTATAGTTTATTTGAACATCATTAAGAGTTCTACTAGCGTATTATATAACCTTAAAAATTTTATCATATCTTTGACCAAGAACATCTTCAATAGTATAATCACAAGCATCGTACATTAATTCAAATGGTTTCTCCCAATCAGGTGAAAATATTATAGGTGCTGTGATTAGTTTTTCCTTTAATAACTTAAAGGCATTTAAGCAGTCTTTGGTAAATTCAAATTTATTATCTTTAATATAGCGCCTGTAGAAACCAACATGTCCAAGAAAACTTCTTACCCATCTCACTGTAGTAGGAGGTGGTAATTTAGCTATTACTTGAATTTTTGCAGGGTCAACTTCCACGCCATCTTCTGAAATTTTATACATTAATGCAATTCCTCCTGCAACCATAAATTGACATTTCTCCCAATTTAGAACTAAGTTAGTTCTTTCGCATAGCTCCAAAACTTTTTCAAGATGATTAAAGCATGTGTCAAATGATGTTCCAAACACAGAGAAATCATCCATAAATACTTCTATTACAATATTAATTAACTTACTAAAAATAGACATCATACATCTCTGGAATGTTGCAGGTGCATTTTATAGTTTGAAAGGCATTCTTCTAAAAGCAAAAGTTTCATAGACTAGTAAATGTTGTATTCTCTTGATCCTCAGGAGCAATAGGTATTTTATGGTAACCAGTATATCCATCCAGAAAGCAGTAATACTTGTGTCCAGCAAGTCTATCTAACATTTGGTCTAGAAAAGGAAGAGGAAAGTGATCTTTTTGGGTGGCGGCATTTAATTTTTGATAGTCAATACAAATACGCCATCCAGAAACTTGTATGATAGGTATTAATTCATTATTTTCATTTACTTCAACAGTTACTCCTCCTTTCTTGGGAACACAACGAATTGGACTTACCTAAGTACTATCTGAAATAGGATATATAATTACAGCATCTAACCATTTTAAAATCTCTTTTTTACTACATCTTTCATAATAGGGTTCAGTCTCCTTTGTGGGTCAATTCTTGGTTTATGTTCTTCATTTAATAAAATTTTGTGCATACAAATCGAAGGACTAATTCCTTTAATGTCTGCTAGATTCCAACCAAAAGCTTTTTTGTATTTTTTTTAATGTATCCATTAATTTTTGTTCTTGAATTTCATTTATGTCTGAGGATACAATTACTGGTAATGTTGAAAACTATCCTAAAAATACATACTTCAAATGATTTGGAAGATTCTTTAATTCAAGTTCAGGGGGTTTTACAACAAATGGAATTAATATTTCGTTTTCTAGTGCTGTTGAATTGAGCATTTCAAATTTCTCCTGAATATAATCAGCTTCTTCACTTTCATTTTCATCATAATTATCTTTTTCTATATCTTCTTTTTCTTCATAATTTTCCTTAAAATATTCTCTTTTCAGATAATCCCATATATCCATTCTGAAACATTTATTATCTTTTTCTATTGAAGGATATTTCATTGACTTTGAGATGTTAAAGGTTACTTCTTGATCATTTACTCTCATTGTCAATTCTCCTTTTTGAACATCTGTCATGGATCTTCCTGTAGCTATGAATGGTCTTCCTAAAATGATTGGTATTTCTTTATCTTCTTCCATATTTAAAATGATAAAGTCCACAGGAAAGATAAAGTTATCAACCTTGACCAGAACATCTTCTACAACTCCTTTAGGATGTGTAATAGATCGATCAGCTAACTGTAGAGTTACAGAAGTTGGTGAAATCTCTCCAATTCCTAACCTTTTAAAAGTTGATAGAGGCATCAAATTTATGCTAGCTCCAAAATCACATAATGCTCGCCCATAAAATTTTTCACCAATAGCACACGGGATAGTGAAACTACCAGGATCTTTAAGTTTTTCAGGAAGCTTTCTTTGAATTATAGCACTACACTCTTTACTGAGTACAACAGTCTCATGATATAGTAACTTCCTCTTTTTGTTGAGTATATCCTTCATAAATTTAACATAATCAGGCATTTGTTCCAAAGCTTCAACAAAAGGAATATTTATTAACAATTTTTTCAAAATGTCTAAGAATTTAGCAAATCTTTTTCCTTTATCTTGTTACTTTAGTCTTTGAGGAAATGCTGGTGGAGATTTTTCAATAGTAATTCTCATAGGTTTCAAAGGAAAATCCGAATATAAACTTTCGTTTTCTCCTTCAGTTTCTTCTTTTTCCTATTCAACAACAGTTTCTTTTTGAACTCTTGTTTCTAGCTCTTTTCCACTTCTCAATTGAATAGCCTTAATTTGTTTTTTCCTTAATCTTTAGGATTTACTTCAACATTGCTATGTAAAGTTCCAACAGGTCTATTGCTTAGTGCAGAAGTAATTTTCCCTAATTGGTTTTCTATGTTTTTAATACCAGCTCCTTGATTTTGTAATTGATTACCCATATTCAAAACTAATTCTTCCATAGAAAACTTCTTCTCCTTAAATTGTGAATTATTATAAAAACCTGGTGGATTAGAAGGTATATAATTAGAATTACCCTGGTTGTCTATATTTCCTAATAGGTTTACAGGATTGTTCCCCCACTGAGGATTAACAGTATTTGCATTACCTTGGTTATTCCAATTAAAGTTTGGATGATTTTTCCAACCTGGATTATAATAGTTTGAATAAGGGTTATTTTGTCTACTATTTATTAAATTTAAAGTTTCATATGACGATTGAGCATCTACAATTTGTCCTAATGAATTTTCTTCTAACATTGGAGGTGTTGGAGAACGATTCATTCCATATTGATCTATTTTCTATCATTATTAAAGCATCAGAATCATGAATACTGGCTACTCTCTTAGGATTTACCCTTTCAGCATGCCATTGAAAATTATTGGTAGTCATTTCTTCTATTAACGCATAGGCTTCTTCAAAAGGTTTAGACATTAGTGATCCACCAGCAGCAGCGTCAATAATAGATCTAAGAGATCCTACTAATCCATTATAAAATGTTTGAATAATTAACCAATCTGGTAAAGCATGATGTGGACATTTCCTAAGAAGTTCTTTAAATCTTTCTCAAGATTCATATATCGATTCTCCCTCATACTGACTGAAAGATTGTGATATCATTTCTAAGCTTAACAATCTTAGATGGTGGAAAATATTTCGATAAGAATTTTTGTGAAAGTTCTCCCCAAGTTCTAATAGATCCAGTTGCTAACGAATTTAACCAAGCCTTAGCCTTATCCCTTAGCAAAAAAGGAAAAAGTCTAAGTCTGACAACATTATCAGATACTTCGTCGTACTTAAAAGTAGCACAAAGTTCTAAGAAACTTGTTAGATGTAAATTAGGATCTTCATTTGAAGTTCCACCAAATTGATTATTTTGTACCAATTGGATAATTGCAGGTTTAAGTTCAAATGAATTAGCAACTACATCAGGATTTTGAATAGTTAAGTGAATTTCATCTAATGTAGGGTTAGCGTAATCTCTTAGTGGTCTAGATTGATGTTCATTTTCTATTCTTTGGTTGTTTACGTTGTTTTCCATTGTTTCAGAATTTATAGGTTCTTTTCTTAGTTTTCTAATTCTTTTAATAGTGTGTTCTAATTCCGAACCGTAGGGTATAAGATTTTCAGAACCAAATTTATACATACAATTGAAATCAATACACAACAAAACAGTTAACTAAATAAGTTGCAATTCTATTAAAAAGTTTTCTAACAGTCCTAAATTGTACATTACTCTAATTATTTTATATTCCCCGAAAATGGCGCCAAATGACTTGGGAGCACAAACTCCGCGTGGCGGATACTTAGCGTAATTTTAATTCTTTTTGTAGCAAGTATATAATATATTCTTTTAATCGCAGAGTTACTCTTTTAATGCAAGTATATGTATCGCTCAAGTTATACAGGGTTCTAGTGGAGTCTTGAATATCAATCCCACAGGGAATATTTTAAAGGCTACAGGCTAGGATTATATAAATCAATTCAGAATCACAACTAAATCGAAATTATCTATCTATCACTAATACTTAATCGAAAATAATATGAATTTTTAAAGTTAAACTAGTTCTACTAAAAATTAACTAAGTTTACTAAGGTGAAGTTCAAATATATAAGCAAGAATCTTTCTCCTTTGTTAAGATATTTATGTGAATAGATAACTAGAATTAGTTTAAATTGGTGTTGTGCCAAATAGGAGCATACCTATTCTTTACCATTTGATCCAGGCATAAAGAACATTGACTAATCCTATGCTTGGTTACCGAACTGCAAGCTAGAGTCGGGAGGACGCCGGCTCTCACTTCGGAGCTCCCACGTTCCCCTTGCCTGAGGGCTAACATCTACACTTCAGCACCCAAACGATAGGACCGAATTGAGGATTTTATCCTGTAATTCTAAAATCTTCAATTCTATGCCCAGTGAATATTATTTCCCTATTTATTTTCACCCTCCTTCTAAGGACTTTGACCTCCCTGAATCTCGGATGTAATCTTTACTATAGTTGTTAAACTCAACAGATTTTAACTATTCAATTGGCCAGATTGAAAGTTAATTAAGATCTAAGTAAAAGATTTTCACAACTTTTTTAAAATTTTATGACACACTAATTTAATTTATCATTTCACAAAAATATCAAAACAATGAGAAAGACATAACAACTACTCAGAATTCATGGATAGGATGCAATAAAACTTGGATTTCATATATAAAAGTAAAGTTCTACAAACTAAAGTGATTAAACACAACCTATCTTAAATTCCTCCCCAAGAAAACTCCTTGAAGTTCCTCTGAATCTCTTCCTTTCTTTACAGTACGCAGAATTCTCCTTCGAAACGGCAATGCAGAAGAGCTCTCTCACTTCCTTTCCACTCTTACAATCCTTCAAAGAATTATTCACAATATCTCTATTGAACTCACTATTTAACACTCACTAATAACAATGGACACTAGTGGACTCTTTATTGGACACTAAGTAACTATTAGAAAACTCTAATAGAACTTTTTAGAGACTCTTAGTGACTTTTAGAGGACTCCAAAAGGACATTTTTCGGCATAAAATGGTTCTTTTCAAAGTCGTTGAAGAGTCTCCAAGGGTTTTGCAAGCATCCCTTTGAAAATCGTCCATATTCAACGTATTTTATGAAAGAACCATCGATCCCGCCATCGGAGGCCTTCTAAAAATACTGCTTTGAACTGGTCTCGCTTTCGGCAGCCTCAACCTCTACCGTCAGCGGCCTCCCTTGAAATATATTCTGAACTCTCGGTAAAATCATGCCGTCGGTGCCATCGATCTCGCCGTCGGTGCCTAGGTCAAATTTTCATAATTTAGTCCTTTTTACATCAAATTCGCTCCTTTTTGCATATTTTCGCTCCATGGTCCTTAGATCTTCATATTTGCATAAAAACACCAAAAGTACCCTTCTTTAAAGTGCAATATCATCAAAATAAGTATAAAATAGGCATGAAATTCTTAACAATTTTTCCTTGGGTCATGCCTTCCCTAGTCTCTTCTTGTTCACCTTATGAAAGATGAAATATTTAAATTTTCAACGTTTATGAGTTACACGATTAAATTACTTAAATATCAACATTCCTATGTGTAATGACCATAATCTTTGTGGTAAAAAATGTTTTTTTGGATCTCATTGGTGATTTCTAACTTTCATAAAGTGACAATTTGCAAAACTACTCTTTATCCAAGATGGTTTCGATTATTTTAGCCATTGGGACTCTTAGTAGAGTCATAGTTTACAACGTTTGACCTAGTTATTGACACTTTATTCCTCAAAGTGTGTTTGACGTTTAAAGGGGTGAAGTTGATGCTTCTCAGAGTGTTCTTTACCCAATTTTTAATAGTGTAAACTTAAATTTCTTGATTGAAATGATAAAAATTCTTCTTATTCATATGCTGCTCTTGATGATTCATAACTAAGGTGTTGGGTAGAAATTTTCATTCTTTCAGACAAATATGTTTTCTAGCTTGTTTCAACTAGCATTCTTGAACATTCTACTATAATAACCTCTTATTTCTTCTCTCTCTCTCATAATCAAAAGGAGTTAAATTCATACTATCAAGGTAATGTATGCTATCCTTCTCTGTTGGACTATAAGTCAAAACTTTCCTTATGCAAGATATTGGGCCTCTTTTTCTTATTCAATTAATTCATGAGAACCAGATGAAAATTGAATATATAATTCCTCACTCAATTTGAGATCCAAGCCTTTCTTGATAATCACTATCATTTTTCCTTTTAACACATTCATTTTTTATGACATTAATTCTCACTTGCACTTCATCTTGATAGAATGGTCTCCATTGCTTGGTTTTGCTTAATGAATAACTCATCTCATTAGTGGTATATATGTGCTCATAGCCCCTTTGAGGATGTTGTATCATAAAAATTTTTTGGGTTTACCTCAAGGAATGCTAGTTAAGAAGGGAATGAAGAAATTTTTAAGAAAAAAAATGAGAATTACGAAGAAGAGGAAAAATTCCTTAAGATTTTTATTACTGTTAAAGGAGTGATTACAAGGAATTTCTATATAATCTTTAAAGATTAACCCTCCCAAGATTCCTTTCAGCAGAGTTATAAAACTATTTCCTTGTATCTCATGGCCACCTCCTTTATTTCTATGTTAAGTTGGCCTGAGGTATACTACATACAATGCTAAACAGGAAATAAAAAGTAAATTATACTTGTTATGGAAAATGTACAAAACAATATAGCTAAATGTGCAACTTATATGTCTTGTTAGTCAGGCCAGTTGATAAAGTCAACCTAACTTGCTTGAATGAACTTTCAATTAGGGCTAATTTGGAAGATTAACTAAGTGTTTTATCAAACAAGTTGTTTGAGTATGTGGGCCTTCCATTAGGCCAAGTTGCATGAATTAAATTGTATGGTTAGGTCATTATCTTTTAGGGGCATTGAATCAAGTTCAGGGGTTGATTTTTATGCTAACCTAAAATTTACTCGACCCAAATATTAAATCAGTTAAAAATTACAATCTAAAAAGGTTAGGATTTTTAATTGTTAATCTTCCAAATTAAGGTCATTCTCGGGTCAATTTTGTTTTACTGTCAATTTTAAGTCAATTTATGGTTAGTGCATCAACCCAACTCTAACTCAAAAAAATAAAGAGGTTAGGATTCCTAACCTTTAGCTCTAGCCTAAAGTTATCCAAGTTAGCCCAAACCTGAATTTTTTTAGTAAAGTTCAGGCCCTAACAAATTGGCATGTTTGGTGAACTTTTTTGTGCCCCCACTGACTGGTCTAACTGGTTAAGTAGCTTGCAACTTGACTTGAACCTGGTTCAAGAAGTTTTTGTTATACATGTTGCATAATGTTTTCAAAATGTTTATAGCATATGACACATTTCTTTTGTATTTAGTAACTAGCATTTGAATTTTAATATTTAAACCTATATTATTAGGATTACGGGTTCTTGTATCATAAAACTATATATAAATGTTATATTTTAGTTTTGAAAATATTAATAATTTTGATATTTTTAATGCAATGTTAAATATTTGAGCATCATGGTAAAATTGAATGTTTAGGTTTCATATCTGTAAATACATAAGAAGTGTGTTGTATGTATGTAAAATCACCCTCTTATCACTCAACTAAATTACTTATTAGCACTTGCTCAACTAAGCTATAAAGATTTGAAGTTCTTGTGAGTTATTACTAAATTATATGTGAACATGTTGCATATCTAAGCATATAGTATGCGAGAATAAAATTCAAAGTGTTATGAATGGAATGATTTTCCTAAATAAGTATTAATTATGCATAAGTGACTTAAATTAGAAGCAATGTGAAATATGTGTGAGTTTACAGGTGATGATTTTAATTTAAAATTGTAAATCTTGATTTTGACTTTAATCCTGTTTGTCACGTTGAAAAAGTTTATTTCAATTAAACTTTCAAAGTCACTTTTAGCATTAATTTTATAAAATTATTTTTTCATTATTAACAAAAAATTTTATTTAGCCTATATAATGTTAGGATTACTCTATGTACATATATGTAAGCACCTACTTTCACTAAAAGAGTAACAATGCTTTGTGCCTCTATTATCAATCACAAAATTGGACACATAACTTTATAATGACTCATAAATGTGTTGCTGAGATTGTTATTAATTTATGCCACAAATAATTTACCAAAGTTTTACTTGCAAAGTACTATAAAATTCATAGAAATTTTTTATGTTTATTTTTACCAAATATATGAATCTTATGTAATAAATAATAATATTTCCATTGATCACATCATTTTTTAAGTCATACAAATCTTCAATCTAATGTAGACATTCGTTTAGAATTAAATTTTAATTTTTTTATAATAATGGAATGTATTATTTTTCATAATCATTAAATCACTATAGCATGTGAATCAAATAGACATTTCTTCTCAAGAGAATTCTGATGGCACCCGGACTTGTCACTGCCGTCGCCGCCAATTCTCCGTGATTGTCAGGTATCGTTGTTTGTCGGTGTTGAGGAGTAATCATTCTGTTTATCTATTACATTGCCCTAATCTCTAAATAACTTTTCTTTCATATCATAAAAATGACCTTAAGATATTAAAAAACTTGGAAAAGAAAGGAAAGAGTTAAAAGAAAACAAACAAAAGTAAGTTGTGGGGGAACTGCATTGTGAGAATCATTGTGATGAGATACTTACACAGAGAAAACCATATGAAGTATTTTATAACCAGAGATTTAGGTGAGATACTTGTTTTGAGCTCTTCATTCTCCTATAAGAGCAAGCTCTTATAGTTAATTACATCTTAAATAGTTAAAACAACTTAAGAAAACTCCCAGTTAAGATTAACCATTTATTCTCAAATAAATTTTAAGTGGCAATGTCAAGGAAAGAAATGTCAATGTTCAATCCTAAGGGATAATCTGTTTCTAAGTTTCACGTACTACCCTAAAGGTTTGGTTTTATTTTGTTTTGTCATTTTATTTTGTTTTGTTGTTGTCATTTTGTTGTCGTTGTTCTGTGGTTATTTTGTTATTTTGTTGATGTCATTTTATTGTTTCAAGATTTGTCATCCAAGCTTTATAAAGTCATTCATGCAAAACAAAGTCAGCGCATCCTAATAACATCTAAAGAATCTAGAACGGAATTTGCCTTATGTTTTCAAGAAAACCTGTAAAACATAGTTAGCTAAAAATTATATCTTAATTGTTAATTTAATTGGTTATATTTTAATTTTTAGACAACCCGGTTAAGATGTCTATGGCTCTGTCGTCCTACGGTCGTAGGGTGTCCAGATCTACTTAGTCTAAAAAGTGTTTAAACCAGGACTAGAAGATTCTTGTCAGTAACCATAGATTGTGTTGTCCTTGAGATCCTCGTCAATCTGAACACTGGGGTTCAAGTTACATTCAGTGATCTTTGTTCATTAGTGTTTCATTTAAGTTTTAATGTCTTTTATCGATTTTTAAGGGTTGGATTTTAGGTTGTTTATGACTTATTAACTAATTAAATTTTTTGGTTTTGATATTTTATTTATTTTGTTTGGGATGACCTGATCAATATCTCATGGTTCTGTCATCCGGGCCATTAAGTGTGCAGTTTGATTAGTCAGGAGTGACTGGAAGATATTTTGTTAGCAACTGTTGACCTCACTTTTGGGTGAGAGTTTTGGGTCTTTCCCTTAGTGCTTAAGATCTAGACAGGTTTTTCTTGTGACTATCCTAGAGGACTAGAAATGGCACCTACCATTTAGAAATTCGAACTACTTCTATACTCTTCTTAGAACCCCACATGGATGATCATAAACCTCCGAGCCCCTCGGAAGGTTAGAAGTCAAAATGAGGAGGTTCAAAGATGAGTACCTATAGGATCATTTAGTCTTAGGATTACCCTGAACAGTCTGGTTTTGATCTGTTCAATTTGTATACTCTAAACTTTGGACACATCCTAAACCCCCTCAAAATCATTCTGAAATGTTTCCCACCACTCAATTTGACCAAGATTACCTAAATCTGACAAAATTTCCAAAATTCTCAATATACCTCCAAAATTACCAAATCACCCCTGGAAAGGGCCCCAAAACCCAAAACTTCACAGAGTCGCCCAAACTCCCCAAATATCATCCCAGAGCGTTCATCTCATCAAACATACAAAGATTGACTGTAAACATGTTATACTTTCGAGTTACCATTGGGCCCCTCGCAGTCAAAGTAACTGATACTTGAACGACATTCCGGGCCTCGTAAAATCCTCCACATCGGTCAGAATTGCCTCCGGACACTGTCAATTGATTCCAAATTTCTTTTTGTACTGCCTCGAGCCTTTGGATCGACTGTTTGACCACTTATCAAAAATTTCCCCGAAATGACTAAAATGCCCCTCCCGGGGTAAAATTTCTCAAATTTCCCAAAATTTCTGAAAATTCCCCAAAATTCGTCGAATCTTCCGACACCCCACAATTTCAAGAAATTGAACTTCTTGTTTTTCTTTCGATCGATGACAAGTCAGAATTTTGAGTCGAATCAGATTCATACATAATAATAGATAACAACTTATATCAATACATAATGATAAAATATTAGCTTATACACATACACATGCAATACTAACAATAAATAAATAATAAATAACAATGAAAACATGTACATGTGCATATATATACCTTCTTCGAATGCTAATATTTCAGTTGGAATGCGAGAAGAGAACTGGTACGCTTTTACAGTTTACAGCACTTTACTTACAATACTTTACTTTTTCGCATTTACTTTGTTGTACTTTCCTGCTTACAAAACCTGTATGTAAAAACAACAAAACGAAACTTGCATGTCAAAACTGAGACTTTGAGAATAGCCATGAAAACAAAATGAAACCAAAATCGAATTCACTGCCACAACAATCAAAATATAAGATAACTCAAAATTTAATCACAAACAAAAAATAAAAAAATAAAAAAATAAAAAAATAAAAACAACAACAACAACAACAATTGCAACTAAATTAAAACGTCTCTATCAGATGATCGAAAATCTCTCGGAGTAGGCAACCTACGGCTGCTAACGAGATTTCCCATGATCTGAATGAAAGTACTGAATTATTCAGTTGAATTTGGTAAATTTATCTGGATTAAGTGAATCCGAAGAAAATAGTGGTGCCGAAATGAGGGAACCGTGGAATCCTAACTGGTATCGCTTAATCAACTTTAACATTTCCCTTAATAAGACATAAGACATTAAACTTGACACACTATAAAACTTGAACTCTATAACACAACACTTCTCTCATCTCTGCAATTTGACATTTCTAAAACTAAACCTGCTGCAACGAGGAGCTTGGAGCATATACAGTGGGCAGCACGATGGGGAAGCGAACAACTCTACAACAACAATCTTCTCTCCTAGAAATAAATAACCAAGCCATAGGACTTCGAGGTAGTCTGCCCAGTGCAGATAAACCCTCACTTTATCTCTTTAGGCCTTTGCACCTCGTGTAATACAAGTCCTAACTCGTCTTAGGTTTCCGAGGTTGTTGTTCAGTACGACATAAATCCTCCTATTTTCCAAGCTATTTGTATGATTATATTATATAAATATAAGTCCTAAATAAATAAAATTGGCAGGATTGAAATATCAAATAATATCTCTCTGAAATTGAGCCAAACATTAGGATAGTTTGGGGGATTACCCAGAAACTATTTTGGACTTTTAATCTCCCCTACTTTTCTTCCTTTGATTCTTAAAATAAAATCTTTCACCTTTGAACCAATCCCTGTTGGAAATTTCACAATCATTTTCGTTGAAAACCCTTCCTTTTGAATTCATGAAAACAAAATATTCTTTATTTTTATCGAGAGTTTTCTTAAGTAATCTATTCGCTTAAGATGTAATTAACTATAGGGGCTTGCCCTTATAGAGAACTTAAAAGAACCCAGACTTAAAATAAACCATATTTTGACTTCCATATCAAATAGGGGAATCTGTCGGTCATCATGTAAACTTGCAGATCAAATGGAAGTCATTTATTTTTATAGTTTATTTAATTGAGCTCATCATAAGCAATGTATTACCTTTCGGGGTGGTACATTACTCGTAATTAGCTCGATTATTCAAACTGTAGGAATCGATGGGATCGGTTTGACCCTGCTTTCTTTAAATTAAATACCTACTTTTTAAATACTATATATTACACTAAATTAAACCGCTTCCAGCCGTATGGCGACCGAAAAATTCTGGCGACTCCGCTGGGGTCTAGTTCCTCTCTCTATATCAATCAGGAATAATTGTTTTCATATATCGGTAATCTTTCCATTTTCCTCTTGGACCAAATTACCTTTCTATTCTGTTGGTTTACTTTGTCCATTTCTTTCTTAGACGAGCATAACCAACTCTTTCGGATTCCCGGACTTTTGGTTTAAACATCCTAAACTAAGAGTTTAGGGATCCTTTGGGTTTTCATTTTCTTTTGTGGGGTCGGACCCCCAATAGGTGTGGTTGTGGATTATATTCACCAAAATGATATTTCATATCTTCGATTTCGGATTGGGTCTGAATATTACACTACATCCCATCACTTTAGGTTTTATCTTCTTTTAGTCAGATTAAACTCAATTCTTTACACTTATTTTGCCAGTTTGTTTTTATACACGAATCACAATTCAAAGTACACTTTAATTCACTTTAACTATAAATTTTGCTCTGTAAACAGACATCCTTTACCACTTTTAGCAAAGGATTAGACAGTTTTTGACATTCCAATCTCTAATTAACAGCAACAATGTCGACTCCGAAATTGATGTTTAGCTTCGCAAACAACTTAACGCGCGACGAAGCTGCACTCTGTCAAGGATCCATGATCAAGTTTGGGTCCGGACTCGAAGGAGTTGATGTGTTTCTGGAAAGCGTTCCATGTGTTGTTTTTAAGTAGACCCCTTGTGAAATAATTGAGCCGACTGCTTGATTTGATTTGAACTGTCAGCAAGATTTTCCTCCCATAAAAAGGATAAGGTCAGTTAAGGCTCCTTTACATGTTCAATCAATTGCTCCACCGACTGCCAAAAAAGTTGCTCCATCCACTGCTAGGCTTTCCGCTCTCGACAAGGGAAAGCGAGTAGTTCTGGAGCCAGAACCTGAAATCTTTGTTACTCCATCTGTGTTTGAGGTTGGATCTAGTTCACGATCCATACCTTTAACACGGTCACAAAGAAAGAATAGATCAAGAAAACTTCGTAAGGTAGCTAAAGCTGAAGCTGCAAAGGTTACCTCTGATGACAGACCTCTCCAACCAGAAGAGGAGGAAGTGTTTGAAACCTCTCCCCTTCTTCAAGGGAGTATATTTCACCTACTTTCTGCTGCTCTAGCTGAAGAAAACCCCCCACAGAATTGCCGCAGCATTGCCACAACTTCACGGACAGAGTAGGGTGAGAGAGAGAATGTCTCCCCTTGCTCGAGTCCGATCAGTATTTGAGAAGCTAGCAAAGGAAGAGCGTTGCAGTGTCACCGAACTGATGAAGAGGATGGAATGTACCATCTCATCAAGAATGAAAGCTGAGATCCTGAGAGGCCCACGGAAATTTCAAAAATTAAGGAAGACATCTGTACCCCGTGTATCTGCTAAACTCCGTTTAGGACCTCGAGTTGACGCGGTTTCAGTTCCCGTCACCACTACTGAACCACTTAAGAGCAGAATACCGGTCAAATCCCGGTTAGGTCCTAGGATTCAGCCTGCCGTAGAACAAAAGAAATCCTTTAGAGATTCTTACGATAAAAAGTCTTCTACTACGAGGTCTAAATTACTCGATGGGGAACATACCTCTTCCCACGATTCCTTTGATGCCAATGGGACACCCCGTCCCCATACATATCTAAGGAGGAAGGTTTGGATTCCTAAATTCTATAAATTGGTTTCTTCGGAGGACCATTCTACAAAAGATAAGGACGAGTCCGATAGCTCGACCAATGTCACTATAGTTCCCCCAACTGCAGAAATAAAGGAGGGACAATTGCAGCAGACTCCGCCTGATATCAAAGCAGTTGAAGAATACTCAATTGAGACTAGATTGGATAAGTTACGAACTGACTTGAGCTAGCTTACCAAAAAGTAAGGAATCAGCAACGCCGATACAGATTCTGATGAAGAATTTATGGAGATCAACATGGTTGACACAAGAGCCCAAGTAGCCTCACGAGAAATTCAACCTTCTGATGAGGAAGATACTGAGACAGACTCTCATAGAGCAGTTCACAATTGGGATGAGCAGATCATCAAATTGGAGAAAAGAATGGAAGAGGTGCTTGCTGCAATCGCTATGATGTCCGCACGGTCTCCGACTCCAGTAGCTATAGAGGTGCATCCACCAGAAATAGTACATATCAAGGACGACAGAAGGGACGCTACCTCTGCTAATAAAGAGGAAGAGCCTAAAAGAAACTCCGTTCATAGCTCAGTACCTGAAAAGGACATTAAGAAGTATGTGGACCAACAGGTTAGAGAGGTCATGGCCCAGTCCAAGGGAGGATCATTAGTTCCAAAAGGTAGGCCTTACCCAGAGGAGTTTGATTCTGTCTCATACCCTAAGGGATTTGTGCCTCCTACCTTCAAAACTTTTGATGGGACAAGAAACCCAAGGCAGAATATAGCGCACTTCAGAGCCAGTTGTTGCAATGTAAATGGGAATGACGCTCTTCTCTTCAGACTGTTTGTTAGCAGCTTATCGGGGATAGCCTTTGAGTGGTATGTTGATCTTCCTAATGGGTAGTAAGGACATTTACTGAGTTAGAGAGCTTGTTCGTACAAAGATTTGCTGAGACACAACGTCGGGTGTCTATAGGGGATCTCATCAGAGAGCAGCAGAAGCCCAATGAGACACTGGTAGATTATCTCTTAAGGTGGAGAAACCTAAGCATGAAATGCGAGCCACAAATTGATGAAAAATACACAATTGATATAGTACTAGAGAATATTCATGGAAAGATCGATTTCATGCTTAAGGGACTTACCATTACGTCATTCGAGAAGCTCCTCACCAAGGATGCGAAGCTTCAGGAGGAGCTTAAGCACTCGAAGGAAGGGAAAGCATATAGGGCCAGACCAGCAAAGGCTTATGACAGGAGAGTCGGGACGGTGTCTGCAATTGATAAAGGGAAGCAGCCAATGAATAGGGATTACCTTCCTCGACGTTCCTATCAGCAACAACAACCAGGTCCTTAGTTTACTCAGCCATTCAGCTAGCGAGATAGTCAGCGTCCGCCTCAGTATCCTCAACTCGATCAGCAGTATGTGCCTCAAAATTCTCAGCCTCAGGATCGACAGTATGCACCGCGGTTTGTTTAGCAAGGACAATCTTCAAATCAACCAAGAACCTACAATAAACCGACCCTAACAGAGCTCTTGAACAAGGTCTACTCTTTCAAAAATAAGGCAGGGGCCAAGATTCTTAGGAACCTATCAAAGAAGACTGAGTTCAAGCTGCCAGAAGCTAAGAGGCCGGAAGAAGTTGGTAGGACAGATAGTCCAAACTATTGTCCTTACCACAGAATGTTGGGTCATACAATCGAGAATTGTGTCACTTTTAAGGATTGGCTCGAGAGGAGTTACAGAGATGGAAATATAACTCTCCCAAAGGAATATTTACGTGAACCTATCATAGGTTATGACCCGACCCGCAATAACGCAGTAATATTTGCTTTTAAAAGATGGCCAAAAACTTGACCCAATTTAAAAATAGCGGCTAGTGTATAAAATCAAAATGTTGTAAAATTTTAGAAAATATTTTACACACTAGGGTACTACGCAAGTATACGTATCGTTTCAAGTAATATAGGGTTTTCTTTTATAACCCTAGTATCGATCCCACAAAAGCGAGGTAAGAAATCCTTTAGGCTAATTCCAGTCTATATCTATAAGGCATTAATTTGGAATGTCGATTAAAATGAGTTTTCTAATAACTAATCCTAAATTAAATTCTTAAATAAAAAGATAACTTATGGAAAAATTGGTTTGGAGAAATTCGAGATATTAAAAATTACCTTTCTCTTGCAATTACATAGATAATGTCTAAGAAAGATATGCTTAGAATTAATGTAGAAGTGTCAAATAGAAGCATTCCTATTCTTTACCCTTTGGTCCAGACATAAAGAACATTGACTAATCTATAGATTGGTTCAGCATGTTTTATTAGTAGAATGGGTTAATCTAGGCTCACACTACTAGATGTCCAAGGGTGGCTATGGTCGGCCCTACCAGTGACCCGTTCCCTTTCTATAGATCAAATTATTAGAATTTAGTCTCGTCACTCTAAAAACTAATCAATTCCGTGCCCAATAAACAATATCTCCCTATTTATTTGCACTCCACCTTGAATAACCCGCACAAGGCCTTCGACTACCCAAGGATTCATGTGATATCTACTAGTTAAGAATTCATCTCCTTCTAGGTCTCAGAGTTCTTCAACAGGTTTTAACAATACAAGTGATCAATTTGTAAAGTAAATGAAGATCCGGTATGAATATCATCACCATTATTTAATAAGAGAATATCTAAGCAAATCTTAATTCCTAAACATGCATATATTTTATTACAAAATAAAAGTAAATGAAATTAATGGCATAAGAAGTAAAAACAATAATAGAATTATGTAATAAATTAAGTGCCAACAAGGAACTTATTTCATTAGTATTCTATTATATTTATGCAACTATCTGTCACCTAGAAGCATTTAATAGTTAATTTTATAATAAAAATGATTTTCCTACGCATACCACTACTTCATATTAAAAGAAAGAGTAAAGGAAATCACTTACGTAACATGGATAATTCACGACGTGAAAACTTGGTTTAAAACAAAGAAAATCCACTAGAAAATGTTTACAACAAATACAAAGAAATGAAGAACACAATAATTAGCTTTTTCCTCTGAAAGAAAGAAGAAATTCTCTCCACCAAAGTTTCCCACCAATCCATGCGCCGCTTGTACATCCCTTACATAAATATCTCAAAATCCCTCACCAATCTCTCCATAAGATATAGAAATCTACATCTTCATGACTCTAAAATAACTAAAATGACTAGGGGGAAAGAGAGAGACTATATGGTGCGATTTTCTCTGAAGGAGTGGACTCCTATTTATAGGCTCCAAGGGTTGCCTTGAGGCACCTCTTCAAAATGTGTCCAAATTCAATGAATCTTCTAGAAAGTATCTCTAGCGCCTAGGCGCCGGAATCTGGCGCCTAGGCGTCGGACTCCGTTGACCAAGTCTTCGCACTACTTCAGTTTGGGTCGCACCTCTTCGCGATTAAAACCGTTCCAATCTGTCCAGATACATTGTATCACATGTCCTATATATTAGGAATAACTTTCAGGCTTCTAGAAGGCCTAGAAACTACATAACACCGTCAAAATAACTCCCAAAGTCGTCAAAAATCCATCACATAACCGTTTCTGGATGATTCTTGCGCCTAGGCGCCGTTTTCTCGTCGTCACTGGCGCATAGGCGCCGGTTTTGGAGCCTAGGCGCCACCCTGTGCGCAGCTCCACCATTTTGCTCCTTTTGGCTCCGTTTCAACTCCGTTTCGCCCCATTTCAGTTGCGTTGCGTTCCTAACATCTTTACCTACAAAATAGATATAAAAACAACCTTTCTCAAAAGTATAATTTCATCCAAAAACATGTAAGAAATATGAAAGATAGTAAGCATAGAAAGACATATTGATATGGTGCTAAGTCAGAAGTTTCTTTCTTGCTCATTTTGGCTCAAAATTGCATAGTTTTTGCTTCATTTTATATAAAATCATATTTTTATACTTGAAAACAAAAATATGCAAAATTACTTTCTTTATAGTGTAATATCTTTAAAAATATGCATAAAGTGAGCATGAAATGAACACTAAAAATAGGTACTTCTTTTTCATGGATCAAAATCCCCCAAACTTAAACGTTACTTGTCCTCAAGTAACACTATAATCATTAAAAATCACATAACCAAATCATGTGTATGAGTTTCTTTAGGAGTTTCTAAAATTTTGTTCTAGAAAAATAGTAGTCAAATTTAGAAAAAATTTTAGTAAATGAGACTAATTTAAAGTTTAGAAATCTCTTAGATGAAAGAGTATGAAAATATGTGTTGCTATCTAATTCAGAAATGCTTGTAAATTTTTCAAAATATAGGGGTTAGGCATTTTATTTTCTTTACTTAAAAATCTTTATTAAAAATAATTATACTAACTATATTATATTTTAAAGCTTAAGATTTTCTCAAATCTTATACTTTAAAAAGCTCAAGTGTGGAACCAATTTTTGATTAGGCCTTTTAATCCTCAAGCTTCTCCTTCCTTTTTCACATAATATACTTTTTTTTCTTTTTTTTTCTTTTTCTTTTTCTTTTCCTTTTCTTTCTTTTTTTTTCTTTCTTTTTTTTTTAGACAAGGATTACTATATCTGGATAGGCCTTTAATAATTTTGAATTTCACCCTTCCTTTCCTAAAGCATAAGTTAGATATATATCTTTTACTTAGAAATATAATAACAGTTTTGAAAATTATTTTTCAATAAAAGAAATTTAAATATTGAAAATAAAAGTCTAATCCTTCTATTTTTCTAAAAATACAACTTTTCTTACTAAAGATGGTTACACAATATTTATCATTTCTTCACTAAGAAAATTTAACTTTAAATTTTTCATCACTACTATAAATTTTAACTAAATTCTCTTACTTATTTCTATATTCAAAATTTTATTTCCCTAATATAACTTCATACACATAATTATTTTCAATCAAAATCAAATTTATTTATAGCAGTTTTGAGGACAAATAAAATTAAAGGTTTTGAAAATTGTTTTTCATTCCCCCCCAAACTTGAATTTTTTAAAATATTTTTCAATTAATTCCATAAAATGTAGGAGGAAGAAAAATAAAAGTTAAATCTACTAACTACTACAACATTCTATCAAATTTAAACACATGCACAATCAGGATAGAATGATTGCAGGAGAAGGTAAATCTAGCCTAAAACATGCGTACAATAATATTAAACTAAAAAGAAAGTATACTAACTTTAAAATATATTTTCCTTCCTACCCCCAAACTTGAATTTGAACATGTATAACATTCAGCACAGAAAATATAAGCAGGAAGAAAAATAATTTAGAAATTCTATCTACCACAAATGTTTGTCAAAAACATCTACATGTATTCATCAGGACAGAATAATTTGCAACAGAAAGTAAATCTAAAATAACATGCTAGAATAAAATTAATTTAAAGAAAGGTTAAATAAGCATGACAAACATCGGCATGGGAATATATATTTAAATGTTCTTCAAATCTCTAAATTGTTGTAACACAAACACAAACACAAACACACAAACTAAAATACCAAGACTCGCAAATTAATAAACAAATATCAATTGAGGTTAATTTGATCTCCTTTTCTACTCACATTTTCCCTCCTTACTTTCAATTTCTAACGGAAGAAACTACACTAATAACGTGGGTGTATTATCAAAAGTAGTGCAGTTCATCTATATTTTGTTTACTAAATAAGTTCGCGACCTTACTCAGTGAAAACAAAGTCAGATAAAGGAAGTAATAGAGTTGACATGGAGTAGTCCAAGTCCAAACTCTACATGCTTTAAGGTATTGGTCAACTCCGATTGATAACTGAGTTATAACAGACTCGTCAGCCTGCTACTACCAGAAGTCATATACAAATTTAGTCAAGACCAAGACATAACCTCACAAATCTAATCCGCACTAAAGCGAACTCAAAACATAAACATAAACAATCATGACTCGCAAGCACACTAAATCAAAGCACACTGATAATTATGGGTTGCCTCCCATGAAGCGCTTGGTTTTAACGTCGCAGGCCCGACAAATGATTCCTCCTGGATCAAAATTCCAATTAAGTAATCCTCGATCAATCGCCCAATCATTTCTAGATCCAGGGATTCCTATAAAATCCTCAAATTTTAATTTTTCTCTCAGCTCTTCATTTTCAGTTTGATTTATATCATTGTTCCTCATTTATCTTTCTAGATCCAATATTCTTCTATTGATTTGATGAATTTTCATATTAATATCATCCTTGAAATTTATAAGAAATGGAGTAAATTGAATATTTATCGTTAACTTCTTAAGTACTTTCATGAACTTTGAAAATTTCTTATCCAACTCATGTTGTATAAGTCTTTGAGGAAATAGAGGTGGTGGTCTTTCCAAACTGATTTTAGTTGGAGAGATTAATTTTTCCAAATCCTTAGAAACACGTTTTTCAGGTCTTTTAGTTTCATTTGTTTCTCTCACAACATCTTTCTCTTTTTTAACCACATCATCTATCTTTCTTCCACTTTTTAACTGGACAGCTTCTACTTGTTTATTAGTGCTCTCTTTAGGGTTGATCTCAATGTTGCTAGGAAGTGTTCCTTGGGGTCTATTGCTTTGTGAATTAACAATTTGTCCCAATTGATTCTCTATGTTTATAATCGCAGCATTTTGACTTTGCAACTGGTTTCCCACTTTCAATACCACTTCTTCCATAGACATCTCCTTATCCTCAAATTGTTGATCATTGTTAGAGTCCGGTGGATATGAAGGTCTATAGTTTGTGTTCCCCTAATTATTCCAACTTTCATTAGGATTTTCAAGATTATTTTCCCATTTTTGGTTTCCACCATCAGTAGTATGATTCCAGTTAAATTTAGGATGATTCTCCCAACCTGGGTTGTAAAATTAGAATATGGGTTGTTTATAGTATTTAAAGCGTCATATGATAAGTTAGAATCAATTATACGCCCTAATGAACTTTCCTCACTTACTGGAGTAAATTGAGTCTGGTTCATTCCAAATTGGTCCAACTTCCTTGATATTTCAGCAACCTTAGATGCAAGAATTGCAATCACATCTATATCATGAACATTGGCTACCTTTTTAGGATTTACCCTTACAGAGGGTCATTCAAACTCATTTGTAGCCATTTCTTCAATTAACGCATACGCATCATCAAATGATTTTGACATTAACGATCCACTAGCGGCAACGTCAATTATAAACTTAAGGGATCCTACTAACCCATTGTAAAAAGTTTCAATGATTAACCAATCGGGCAGAACATGATGTGGACACTTTCTTAGGAGTTCCTTAAATCTTTCCCAAGCTTCGTATATTGTTTCTCCTTCATATTGATAAAATGAGATAATATTGTTTCTAAGTTTAATAATCATTGAAGGTGGAAAATACATAGCTAGGAATTTCTGAGTTAACTCCTCCCAATTTTTAATAGAGCCAGGTGCTAATGAGTATAACCATATTTTAGCCTTATCCCTTAGTGAGAAAGGAAAAAGCCTTATCCTAACAGCATCGTCTGACATACCGTTATAATGAAATGTAGCACATAGTTCTAGAAAACATGATAAGTGTAAATAGGGATCCTCCAAAGGAGTTCCCCCAAACTGGTTGTTCTGCACAAGTTGGATAATCTCAGGATTTATTTCAAACGAGTCAGCTTCTACGACAGGGTTTTGTATACTTGAGTGAATTTCATCTGTCGTAGAATTTTCATAATCCCTCAATGAAGTATGATGATTTTCTAAGTTATTATCTTGAAAGTTTTCCATTTCCATTTCTAGTTTTTCGAGTCCCTTCTATTTTTTTAATTTTTTCCATTTTTCTAACTCGGGATCATAAGGCACAAGTCCTTTAGATCCTTTGTTTCGCATACAGAGCACATCAAACAGTACATTAACAATTAAACAAATAATAGATAAAATACATTCAACACAACAAACATTTTCACGAACACCTTATTTTTCACTCAAACAGTTTTTACGACCTACAATTTTCCAAGTCTAAACCTAATTATTTCAACTAAAATTCTCCTAAAGTTCTTACCGAAGCTTCCCCGGCAACGACGCCAAAAACTTGACCCGACCGGCAATAACGCAGTAATATTTACTTCCAAAAGATGGCCAAAAACTTGACCCAATTTATAAATAGCGGCTAGTGTATAAAATCAAAATGTTGTAAAATTTTAGAAAATATTTTACACACTGAGAGTACTACGCAAGTATACGTATCGTTTCAAGTAATATAGAGTTTTCTTTTATAACCCCAATATCGATCCCACAGAGAAGCGAGGTAAGAAATCCTTTAGGCTAATTCCAGTCTATTTCTATAAGGCCTAAATTTGGAACGTCGATTAAAATAAGTTCTCTAATAACTAATCCTAAATTAAATTCCTAAATAAAAAGATAACTTATGGATAAATTGGTTTGGAGAAATTCGAGATATTAAAAATTACCTTTCTCTTGCAATTACATAGATAATGTGTAACAAAGATATGCTTAGAATTAATGTAGTAGTGCTAAATAGAATCATTCCTATTCTTTACCCTTTGGTCCAGGCATAAAGAACATTGGCTAATCTATAGATCGGTTCAGGATGTTTTATTAGTCGAATGGGTTAATCTAGGCTCACACTACTAGATGTCCAAGGGTGGCTATGGTCGGCCCTACCAGTGACCCATTCCCTTTCTATAGATCAAATTATTAGAATTTAGTTTGTCACTCTAAAAACTAATCAATTCTGCGCCCAATGAACAATATCTCCCTATTTATTTGCACTTCACCTTGAATAACCCGCACAAGGCCTTCGACTACCCAAGGATTCATGTGATATCTACTAGTTAAGAATTAATCTCCTTCTAGGTCTCGAATTCTTAAACGAGTTTTAACAATACAAGTGATCAATTTGTAAAGTAAATGAAGATCCGGTATGAATATCATCACCATAATTTAATAAGAGAATATCTAAGCAAATCTTAATTCCTAAACATGCATCTATTTTATTACAAAATAAAAGTAAATGAAATTAATGGCATAAGAAGTAAAAGCATTAATAGAATTATGTAATAAATTAAGTGCCAACAAGGAACTTATTTCATTAGTATTCTATTATATTTATGCAACTATCTGTCACCTAGAAGCATTTAATAGTTAATTCTATAATAAAAATGATTTTCCTACGCATGCCACTACTTCATATTAAAAGAAAGAGTAAAGGAAATCACTTACGTAACATGGATAATTCACGACAGAAAACTTGGTTTAAAACAAAGAAAATCCACTAGAAAATGTTTACAACAAATACAAAGAAATGAAAAACACAATACTTAGCTTTTTCCTCTGAAAGAAAGAAGAAAATCTCTCCACCAAAGTTTCCCATCGATCCATGCGCCGCTCATACATCTCTTACATAAATATCTCAAAATCTCTCACCAATCTCTCCATAAGATATAGAAATCTACATCTTCATGACTCTAAAATGACTAAGGGGAAAGAGAGAGATTATAGGGTGCGATTTTCTCTGAAAGAGTGGACTCCTATTTATAGGCTCCAAGGGTTGCCTTGAGGCACCTCTTCAAAATGTGTCCAAATTCAATGAATCTTCTAGAAGGTGTCTCTGACGCCTAGGAGCCGGAGTCTGGCGCCTAGGAGCCGGAATCTGGCGCCTAGGCGCCGGACTCCGTTGACCAAGTCTTCGCACCCCTTCACTTTGGGTCGCACCTCTTCGCGATTAAAATCATTACAATGTGTCCAGATACATTGTATCACATGTCCTATATATTAGGAATAACTTCCAGGCTTCTAGAAGGCCTAGAAACTACTTAACACCGTCAAAATAACTCCCAAAGTCGTCAAAAATCCGTCACATAACCGTTTCTGGATGATTCTGGAGCCTAGGCGCCGTTTTCTCGTCGTCACTGTCGCCTAGGCGCCGGGTTTGGCGCCTAGGCGCCACCCTGTGCGCAGCTCCACCATTTTGCTCCGTTTGGCTCCGTTTCAACTCCGTTTCACCCCATTTCAGTTGCATTGCGTTCCTAACATCTTTACTACAAGATAGACATAAAAACAATCTTTCTCAAAAGTATAATTTCATCCAAAAATATGTAAGAAATATGAAAGATAGTAAGCATAGAAAGACATATTGATATGTGCTAAGTCAGAAGTTTCTTTCTTGCTCATTTTGGCTTAAAATTGCATAGTTTTTGCTTCATTTTCTCTAAAATCATATTTTTATACTTGAAAACAAAAATATGCAAAATTACTTTATTTATAGTGTAATATCTTTAAAAATATGCATAAAGTGAGCCTGAAATGAACACTAAAAATAGGTACTTCTTTTTCATGGATCAGGTTCTATAAATATAATCACCGCCAAACCGGTTTCCTGTACCAAAAGTGAAAATTGGAATACAGCTTGGAGTAAATCATCTGAGAAGATTTTGAACAAGATCCGGATTACTTCAGCTCAAGTTGCCACTAAACAACATCCACCTGCTCAGGTTGCCACTCAGGGCCAACCACCTATTCAGGTTGCACCCGAGAAGGCATCAGAAAAGCGTGTAGGTGAGAAGATCTACGAAGATAAAGAAAAACTGAGATCAATAGCACAAAGCCTAGGATAGGGGCTGCTTCAGATAGAGTAGTGTTCAATGACTTGGGGAAGAAAATCATGAAGCCTATTACTCTATATGATCATCTTTTTATCCCGTCGGGATATTATAATGATAATGCTTTTAATTTTGGTTACGTTTTGTCTATTTCTTCTGAGAATGACGATATCGATAACCAAATTACTCACGATTTTAATTCCTAAAATAATCCTCAAATAGTACGAACCACCGCTAGTGACGATCAAGATAGTGGAAGTGAAGGAGATTCCGATTGCGACAGTTCGTCGAACGATGAGCCAATCCTCGAGTTCAAAGGAACACCTATTGTTGTTAGCTTTGAATCTTCAGATTCAGAGTCAGAGCTAGAGGCAGAGGATTCTACTACGACCACAGGAGAGACTTCCACCGAGTCAACGCAAGAAAATGATGAAATTACAGAGGTAAACTTGAGGAGTGGTAAGGTGTTGCCTCCACGAGTGGCCTCAATAGGAAAAGAGAAACAAACAATTACTCGAGGGAAACCACCTCCACTTGTGGAGAAGACACCCTTTCCAGACCAAGTTAAAGAATTCAACAAAGTGAAATATGATGTACTTGCTCACCTAAGGAAACTACCAGCAAAGCTAAGTATTTTTGATGCTCTAATCCTGTCAAAGGAGATGAGACACGCACTCATCGAAGCCTTACTCGACCCTGAAATTTGCTTAGCTCAGTTAACTAGTACATCCTCTGAGGTAGCATGTTCATTACAAGATCAACCCGGAGTTGCCTTTTCTGATGAAGACCTTTTACTTGGGACAGCATACCACAACAGACCACTCTACATTTCAGTCAATATTGGAAAAGTTGTTCTTTCCAGAGTTTTAGTAGACCCAGGAGCTTCATTGAATATAATGAATCTCCGAATATTAGCTTATCTAAATGTTGATGCACAAAATCTTGAAAATGATAAAATGATGTTAAGGGGATTCAACCAGAAAGGAGAAAGACCTCTGGGATCTATTACTTTGATGTTAAAAGCCGGAGATTTGGTAACAACTGCAAAATTCCATATCATTGATTCAGAAACTTCGTTTAATGCTTTACTCGGACGTCCTTGGATTCATGAGTATAATATGGTGTCGTCGTCCCTACATCAGTGTATAAAGTACTACAAAGATGGACAAGAACAATGTATTAAAGAAGATCTTCAACCATTCTCAATTCACGAAGTGGGGATACATGAAGATGATGCCTATTATGTACCTCCGAGGAAAACCGTTTGTTCCAGAGACACTACATTTGATAAAGATAACACTACAAAGAAGACAAGAGTGAGGGTTCAGTCGACTCCATTTTAACAATCTGTTACTTCTACTCCACGAAAGGAGAATGATTATTTTAGTCTACACATCCGAGATCAAGGCCGGGGACGTAGACAAATAAGAATCAACAGGTTGTTCGAATTAGAAAATCTAGCCATTAAAGTCGACTTGGAAACCAGCTCGGATGACGAAGAGTTTCAAATAAAGACAAGAATTGTTAACGAGAAGAAGCCTCAGTTTAAAGTCCAAGTTGAAGAGGAAGAAAAGGATGCATACCAGACGATGTACGATCGAATTAATAACTATGTACATGCCATGACCTTAACTCCAATCAAATCCAATAAGGTTGAGAGCTTAGGGGTTAAGGAAGTACATATTGAAGGCCAGAAGCCAATCAAGTTTTACTCTGCTACTACTACTACTTCTTCTTCTCCAAATATTGATGTACTCTTTGAAGAAAATTCTAATGAATTAATGGAATTACCTTTTGGTTACTTTTCGCCTTATGTTAAGAAGTTAATTCAGTAGGGTTCATTGCCGAGCCATATGCCGAAAAGTAAATTGAAACTCTTTGAAAAGTTATGGAATACCAAGGGCCATAATTTTAATTCAAAGAATGGCCTTGGATTCGGAATGATAGGACAATTTGATGATACAAAATTTTGCATGGTTGTTACTACAGAGCAATGTATGGATGTTAATGAAGACTATGAAGAATGCTCCCTCTGAGTTTGAGGAAGAGATCAAGTCTACTATCGATGAATTAAAAGAAATTAACTTGGGAACAGAAGAAGAGCCTAGACATACCTTCATTAGTTCTTTGCTTAATGAAGAGGAGTCTAAGGATTTGATCAAATTACTTCAAGAACTTAAAGATTGCTTCGCTTGGAGTTATGATGAAATGCCAAGTTTAGCACCAGAAGTCGCAATCCACAAACTCAGGGTTGATTCAAATATCCCCACTGTAAAGCAAGCACCTCGTAGAATGAGGGTGGAAATTGAACAACAAGTTGTCGCAGAAGTTAAGAAGTTAATCGACTCTAACTTTGCGAGGGAAGAACAATACCCCACATGGCTAGCAAATATTGTTCCAGTTAAGAAGAAGAACGGACAGATTCGAGTCTGTGTTGATTTTAGAGATTTGAATAAGGCATGTCCAAAAGATGAATTCCCCCTACCGATACCAGAGTTAATGGTGGACATCACCTCATCTCATGAAATCTTCTCCTTTATGGATGGCTCCTCTGGGTACAATCAGATAAAGATGGCACCCGAGGATGCATCTCTAACAGCTTTTAGAACGCCAATCGGAATCTTCTGCTACACAGTGATGTCTTTTAGTCTGAAGAACGCAGGAGCAACATACCAGAGAGCGATGACAAAAATATTTGACAATCTCATCCATAAACAAGTAGAATGTTATGTGGATGACCTGGTTATTAAAAGTGAAGACAAGAGCGACCATTTATACGATTTGAGGATTGTATTTAATCGGTTACGACAATATAATCTCAAGATGAATCCTTTAAAGTGCGTTTTCAGAGTTTCCTCAGGGAAATTTCTAGGATTTGTTGTTCGTCACCGGGGAATCGAAATCGATCCAGATAAAATAAAAGCTATCTTAGAAATGCCATCTCCAAAAACATTAAAACAACCACGATCCCTACAAGGAAAGTTGGCATATCTAAGACGGTTTATATCTAATCTGTCAGGAAAGTGTCAACCTTTTTCTACTTTGATTAAGAAAGATGCCAAATTCATTTGGGACGAAACTTGTCAGCGTGCATTTGAGAATATTAAAAAATATTTAATGATGCCTCCAGTTTTAGCAGCCCCTACTCTAGGTCGACCTTTGATATTTTGCACCGCGGCGTTAGAAAACTCCCTTGGAGCCTTGCTAGCACAAGTTAATAATGAGGGCAAAGAAAATGCACTCTATTATTTAAGTAGACGTCTAATACCAGCGGAGTAAAATATCCTCCAATTGAAAAGCATTGTCTAGCTTTAATCTTTGCAGCTCAGAAGCTAAGACATTATATGCTTTCACATAAGGTCAGTTTAATTTCATGAGTTAATCCTTTACAATACCTAATGACTCGACCAACGCTAGCTGGAAGATTAGCTAGGTGGTCAATGATATTGTTACAATTCGATATAACTTTTGTGCCCCTTCGCGCTATCAAAGGGCAGATACTAAGCGGACTTTCTAGCAAGACACCCACTTCCAATTGGGTCCCCTCTCGATGACGACTTACCGGATGAGCAAGTGCTAAATGTAGAGTCTTCCAGTAAGCAGCGTTGGGAAATGTATTTTGACGGAGCTGCATCAGCTACAAGAGTCCAAGTTCATAGAAAGTGATACCTGGAAAGGCAGGAATTGGCTTAGTGTTTGTAACACCAGAGCGTGGAATGATGAGATATTCCTATCACCTTTCAGAGTCATGCACTAATAACGAAGTAGAGTACGAGGCCTTGATAGCAGGATTAGAACTGACAATTTCGATGGGTATTACAAGTGTCAACATATACGGGGATTCGCAGTTGATTATCCAGCAGATCGCCGGTCAATATAGAATTCTGAAACCGAGACTTGAGGAATATTACAGGTGTGCCATCAAACTATTAGAACAAATTTTGAATGTTACTTTGTACAGGATTCCTCTAGGGAATAACTCGCATGCTGACGCTTTAGCCAAGTTAGCTAAAGAACTTGCATGTCCACCACCAGATTCAGTTGATATTGTTGTTAGAGGAAGACAAGTGTTATCCAGAATCGATACAAAAAGACTATGTGAAGTAGAAAAAAGGGATTCAGTGATCGCAACTACAATGGTTGAGGATACTGAGGATTGGAGACAACCATTTGTCAGATATCTACAGACAGGTGCACTTCCAGATGATAAGTCAGCGGCGTATCAGATACTGAAGAGAGCAATGTCATATGCACTGTTCGACGGAATTTTGTTCAGAAGAGCATTCGATCAGATGTGGTTGAGGTGCTTGGACCGTAAGGAGGCACAAAATCTTGTTAAAGAGGTTCACGCTGGACTTTGTGGTGCACATCAGTCAGGATCAAAGATGAAGATGAAGATCAAGAGATTGGGCTACTATTGGCCTGCTATGATGACAGATTGCATGGAAACGGCCGAAAGGTTCCATCAGTGTCAGATACACGGGGTGGTCCTACACCAACCACCGAATGTGTTACACCCGACTGTTGCCTCGTGGCCATTCGAGTGTTGGGGTACGGATATAGTTGGTCCTATAGACCCCCTTCTTCTAAAGGAAACAGATTTATTCTTGCAGCGACATATTATTTCTCGAAATGGGCAGAAGCGCTTCCATTACGGGAAGTTACAGCACATCATGTTCTACAGTTTTTCAAGAGCCAGGTTGTTTACCGTTTTGGGGTACAGCGCAGGATAATCTCAGACAATGGAGCAGCATTCAAGAGCACCAAAATCAAAAGTTTCGTTAGTCGACATGGTATAGATTGGAGGTATTCAACGATCTATTATCCAAGAGCGAACGGCCTGGCAGAAGCTTTCAACTAAACGCTAGTACAGATTCTAAAGAAAACCCTTGACGCCAATAAGATACATAGGCACGAGAAGTTTGATCACAGAAAAATAAATTAAGAAATTCATATTTATTTTTGATGAAATTGCACTTTAAAGAAAGGTATTTTCTTTATTTTTTTTGCAGGAACGAAGATTTATAAGTGATGGAAGCAAAAAGCATGAAATTGAGCGAATTTAGATCAAAAAGGAAGAAATTCATGCAAAATGAACTAAGTAGGCTGCCGACGGCAAGATCATGAGGAGAACTTCTGAAGGAATTACAACTACCTCGCCGACAGTGAGCCCGAGCCAGCCGACAGCGAGATCGCGCGGTTTGAAGACCTTCTAGAAGCCCGCCGATGGCGAGGTCGTTTCTCGCCTACGGCGAGACAGTTCAAAATGCAAAATACATTGAACCTAGACTCTTTTTGAAGAGGTGCTTAAGTACCCGTTGAACCTTTGCCTACCTCTATAAATAGAGGCCGAATTCTAGTGTCTAGTGTGTGTCTATTGTGTGTCATTGGTGTGTTTCTTGAGTCTTCAGTTTGTTTATTTAGAGAGTATATTTGTGTTTGAGTGCTAATTTAAGAGTTTTAGAGTATAATTAGTGAGTTAGAAGTGTGTTGTACTAGAAGGAAAAGTCAAAGGAACTTCAATGAGTCTGCTTGGGGAGGAAATTAAGATAAGTACCTTTGTTTATTGTTGTTAACTTTAAATGAAATCCATGCTTTGTTTTATTCCCATGCATTCTGAGTAATTTTCTTAGTCTTTCTCCTTGTTTATGAAAATTATGCAAAATGATGAAATTAAATAGAAGTACCTAATATATTAAAATAAGTTGTGATAATTTTTACTTAAAACTTAATTTACTTTCAATATGGCCAGTTGATTTGTTAAAATATGTTGAATTATTAACTACAGTAAAAATTACATCCAATATTCAGGGAAGTCAAAAGCTTTGGAAGGAGGGTGCAAATCCATAGGGAAATATTATTTATCGGACGTAGAATTGGACATTTTAGTGTAACAGACTAAAATATTCAATTTGGTCATATTGTTTGAGAGCTGAAGTGTAGATGTTAGCCCTCAGGTGAGGGGAACGTGGGAGCTCTGAAGTGGCAGCCGGTATCCTCCCGGACTAGCCGCGGATTCGGTAATCAAACATAGGATTAGTCGATGTTCTTTGCACTGGACCAAAGGGTAAAGAATAGGAATGCTCCTATTTGTCACAATACAATTCAAAAATTCTAATTAGATTCATCATTCACTTAATTTTCTAAAAACAAGGAGAATGATACTTTTTCGAATTATTTAAATCAAATTTATTTCGAAGCATTAGTTTACTTTAGTTGCTTTAGTTACTTTAAATTTTTGTTTACTATATTAGTAAGTAATTCCTTTAAATTTTAGCTGATACAATTCTGTTAAAAACTTCCCTGTGGGATCGATAACCAGGACTCCACTAGAGCCCTGTATTACTTGATACGATACGTATACTTACATAGAATCTACATTAAACATTTCATCATAAAATCAAATATATATATTAAAGCGGGATCAAGTTTTTGGTGCCGTTGCTATTAACATAATTTGCAAACATATAAAAAGTGGGTCAAAGTTGTTGGAGGCATTGTGGGCCTACAGGACAATGGTCAGGACCCCCACTGGCTCCACACCATATACTCTAGTGTATGGGTCCGAAGCTGTACTCCCTTTAGAAATACAATTGCCTTCTCTTCGAGTGGCCGTGGCGAACAAGATTACTACAGAGGACAACTCTAGACTTCGGTTAGAAGAATTAGAAAGCTTAGAAGGACGAAGATTGACAGTGCAACAAAATCTAGAGCTTTATCAAGTAAAAATGGTTCAAGTCCATGATAAGTTGGTCCGCCCGAGGGCTTTTAAGGTTGGTGCTCGTTCTAGTCCTCAGAAGAACTATCCTTGCACACCGCAAGATAGATGGAAAATTTAAGCCTACTTGGGAGGGACCATTTGTTGTGGAGAGAGTCTTCACCGGAGGAGCCTATCAACTAGTAGATTGTCAAGGCGAGAGACCGATGCTCCCGATCAATGGGAGATATTTAAAGAAATACTACGCGACCTGGCACCTTTAACGACCTTCTTTCGCTACTTGTGGGTCTTTTGTCTGTTTTGGGCATCAATAAATAAAATTATAATAAAGCTCGAAATTATCATAAACAAATTCAGCACGTCACTTCTCTTCACACCTTCTTCCATATGTTTTTCAAAATTCCATTAAAATAAATTTATGAGAATCTAAATAACCTTTTTATTGTTCTAAGTTTTATCTAAAATGGAGGGTACTGATGTTTCTTCTGTCTTCTACAGAGAAATGTCGAGCCGGGGACCGTTAGTTTCAGCTTTGCATGGCTTGCATCGCACCCCAACTATGAAGAGGCCGTCTCAGAAATCTAAAACTCATCGTTTGGAATCAATGGTAGCAACCCCAGATGGCCGCATGATTGGATCTGCGGTAGGGGGCTTTGAGACTCAAGCTAAGAAGAGAACTTACCGGCGCAACGTTGCTCGTTGTAAGAAGAAGGCCCTGGAAAGGGCCGAGAAAGTTCTAGCTATGGGGTCGGCAATGCACGACACACCTATTAAACACAAGTTTTATGAAGTTATCAAAGACAAAGAAGGAGCGGTCACCAAGCCTCTACAGAGGGAGCAGGATGAGCAGGTCAAGACTATTGTTTCTAGTTTGCATGAGTACACACTAGCATCTCCTTGTCAAGGGTGTAATGATTATGACGGGTACAGGTCTCCTACACACTTTGAAGATGACATGAATCTAAACCTCTGTGGGGGATGCCCGGGGGGAATGCCTCAGGGGCGCCCACAAGGAGCGTTCATAGGATGTCCCAACTGCAATGTGTTATTTCTACAGAATTACAAGATGTTGGATTATTACATAGCCAGCACCTTGATAGATAAGAAAAAGAAAGAACAAGAGATAGAGGCTTATATACCACGAAACATAGATTATGCACTCGCATCAAATGATCATCATCGGGAAATAAGAAGAATGAGGAGAGTCTGATGTAAAACTTTTGAGTATCAGGTCAAGATTGATGGGAAGCGAGTCAATTTGGTAAAGCGATTGGAGCTGCACACTAATGTATTCTCGAAAGAAGAGCATAAAGAGATCTTGGACTGTATCTTCCATCTAGAAAAGATGGGCAGGGCAGGTCGCTTACGCAAGAGAACATATTCTGAGCCCGAGCGATGGATGCGAGGAAAAGGGAGAATTACCATCCAGTGTGGATGCTGTTACAACTTCACACTTAAATATGGTGTTCCCCCTGGGATACTCCAACATGACAAAGTGGATCTGATGCCTGTAATAATAAAAAAAATGATAAAGAGGATGATTCGATGGAGGGTGTTACCGGTAGACTGCATCCCCAACAGCAGTATAATTAACATATACAACCAAGGGGACTGCATTCCTCCCCACATCAACCATCATGACTTTGTACGACCCTTTTCCACAGTTTCTTTCCTGACCGAGTGTGACATACTATTTGGCAAGGAGATTGCCGTATTGGGACCTGGTGAGTTCTGAGGATCGTTTAAGATTCCGCTTCCAATTAGATCAGTACTGGTGTTACAAGGAAACGGTGCGGACCTGGCCAAACATTGCATTCCTGGAGTTCCCACCAGACGGGTTTCAGTTACTTTCAGGAGGATGGATCCAGAGAAAACCCCTCGTTGGTTCAAGCCTGATCCAGAATTAGAAGAGCTACGACCTCTCGAGCTTTGACTCAAGTCTACCCGTGGATGTGTGCAAAGATATTCTTTCTGGAGCACATACCCAAAAGGGTGACTTAGTCACTTTAGCTACAGGTGTCAGATTGTGTTTTTGTCAGCTTCGGCCCTTTCGTCAGCATGCGTGATGATACGTCTGTTGGTTTCTTCAATTAGTTTGTCAGCATCAGCAGTTTATTTTGTTATCATCAATGCAAACGCTTATATTTGTCATAAGTTTAAGCGTTGTATTTTTTTAGATTTGACAGAAATGAAATCAGTATTGCAGTACTTTTAAGTTAGTTGCAGTGCGATCTTTTGAAAGCCACCTAGCTGAATTTCAATCCAGTTTTAAGGAATTAAGAACGATAAAAATAATAATAATAATAATAAATATAATTTACTTAAGAGTATTATTTAATTTAAAATACTTTGAGAGCACATGTATTTTCACAAAATACTTTCTTTTCAAAAATATGAAAATTTCCAAGAACACTTCGAACACAAAATAAATCGGCAAAATGATATTCATCACACCCTTTATAATTCTCCAATCTCCAACATCATACTATTTTCACATGTTTTGTGACACTCTCTATAAAGAGGTTACATATTTTCACCCCTCTTTCATAATTCCCCCTCCAATTCTAGATATCAAACATTTTACACAACTCGAGATTTTCTTCAGGATAAGGGAGTAAACCAACAAGGTACCCGATTCCTTCCTACATTGGATAGGTATAAGACCTCCAGGTTCTGTTGAGGCATCTGATTCCTACGATTTTCTTCAGGATATGGGAGTAAACCAACAAGGTACCCGATTCCTTCATACACTGGATAGGTATAAGACCTCCAGGTTCTGTTGAGGCATCTGATTCCTACGATTTTCTTCAGGATAAGGGAGCAAACCAACAAGGTACCTGATTCCTTCTGCAGTGGATAGGTATAAGACCTCCAGATTCTGTTGAGGCATCTGATTCCTACGATTTTCTTCAGGATAAGGGAGTAAACCAACAAGGTACCCAATTCTTTCTGCAGTGGATAGGTATAAGACCTCCAGGTTCTGTTGAGGCATCCGATTCCTACGATTTTCTTCAAGATAAGGGAGTAAACCAACAAGGTACCCGATTCCTTCCTACACTGGATATGTATAAGACCTCCAGGTTCTGTTGAGGCATCTGATTCCTACGTTTTCTTCAGGATAAGAGAGTAAACCAACAAGGTACCTGATTCCTTCTGCAGTGGATAGGTATAAGACCTCCAGGTTCTGTTGAGGCATCTGATTCCTACGATTTTCTTCAGGATAAGGGAGTAAACCAACAAGGTACCCGATTCCTTCTTGCACTGGATAGGTATAAGACCTCCAGGTTCTGTTGAGGCATCTGATTCATATGATTTTCTTTAGGATAGAGAGTAAACCAACAAGGTACCCAATTTCTCATGCACTGGATACACAGTAAGCCAACAAGGCACTCGATTCCTCCGCTTCCGCACGACACACACAGGATAAGGGAGTAAACCAACAAGGTACCCGATTCCTTTGTACACTGGATAAGGAATAAGCCAACAAGGTACCTTATACCTCTGCGACACCATATTAGCACACACTGGATAAGGGAGCAAACCAGCAAGGTACCCGATTCCTTCTTGCACTGGATAGGTGTGAGACCTCCAGGTTTTGTTGAGGCATCTAATTCCTCACCTCTGAGATAGGTGTAAGGCCCCTGAAATGGATAAAGGCATCCGATAATTCTCGTCGGGATAGTAAGCCGTTGTTGCGCGCACAAGGCATTCCTAAATTTATTCTTTATGTCTATACACTTTGCTACGACGATAATGACTACACATGCATGAAATGATATACACACTTTGCTACGCCCACTTGCGGCTATACTAATTTCTTTGCCAAATCACGACAATCCTTCACCAAATAACGGCGACCCCGGTCAGGTCATGGCCACCATTCTGCCGAACCACGGCAATACCTATGGATTCATACCTTCAATCCCCTAACGGATATAGGTTGAATCTATATACATATGAGCTAGCTATAAGACCTCTTTAAATGTAAACGACATCCTAGACTCTCCTTCTTTGGCACTTGCTCAAGTGGTGCAATTATGTCTTCGACTAGCTCTCAACTTGGAGATGAGTCTCTATGCTTTTCTTCCTGACCTAGTCTTCCTATGATATTACACATATTTTCTTTGATTTGATAATTCAAAATCTTAACTATAAATCCAAATTTCTGCCTACTAATCTCAGCGATGATGTTGGCCATCCTAACTCATACCTTCTAAAAAATACACACACATCAACCTTTGATAAATATCCTTCTTGTCTATCCCCAACGGATAATTTCCTTGCTCATCCCCAGTGGGTGTTCACTAAACTACTCATGGTGGATAATAGTGCATTTTTTCCCTTATTGAGTTATATACTCTTTAAGGGAACGTTAACTTCATTCCTTTTTCGATTGGTTTGTTGATCGCCTCAGTCAACGTCAATACGCGCGGTGCGCTAGTTTAGCACACCACACTTATTGGGGGTCCATTTGTTGACCTCACTTTTGGGTGAGGGTTTTGGGTCTTTCCCTTAGTGGTTAAGATCTAGACATAGGTTTTTCTTGTGACTATCCTAGAGGACTAGAAATGGTACCTATCATTTAGAAATTCAAACTACTTCTATACTCTTCTTAGAACCCCACATGGATGATCATAAACCTCCGAGCCCCTCGGAAGGTTAGAAGTCAAAATGAGGAGGTTCAAAGATGAGTACCTATAGGATCATTTGGCCTTAGGATTACCCTGAACAATCCGGTTTTGATCCGTTCAATCTGTATACACTACACTTTGGACACATCCTAAACCCCTCAAAATCATTCTAAAATGTTTCCCACCACTCAATTTGACCAAGATTACCTAAATCTGACAAAATTTCCAAAATTCTCAATATACCTCCAAAATTACCAAATCACCCCTGGAAAGGGACCCAAAACCCAAAACTTCACAGAGTCGCTCAAACTCCCCGAATATCATCCTAGAGCGTTCATCTCATCAAACATACAAAGATTGACTGTAAACATGCTATACTTCCGAGTTACCATTGGGCCCCTCGCAACCAAAGTAACCGATACTTGAACGACATTCCGGGCCTCGTAAAATCCTCCACACCGGTCAGAATTGCCTCCGGACACTGTCAATTGATTCCAAATTTCTTTTTGTACTGCCTCGAGCCTTTGGTTCGACTGTTTGACCACTTATCAAAAATTTCCCCGAAATGACTAAAATGCCCCTCCCGGGGCAAAATTTCCCAAATTTCCAAAAATTTCTGAAAATTCCCCAAAATTCGCAGAATCTTCCGACACCCCACAATTTCAAGAAATTGAACTTCTTGTTTTTATTTCGATCGATGACAAGTCAGAATTTTGAGTCGAATCGGATTCGACGTTTTTTGGCCTATTTCGACGACGAAGTTGCCCGAACGACCTCGGATTTCGAAACGGACTGCTCCGTTGCATTCAAAATGTCGAAATTAATAGGAATCGATATATAATTTACTATCGTTAAATGCATGACAAAAATAGCTTGAAATCGGCGCGAGTTTAAATAAAAAATTACATTTTTACCACCCAAATCTTAATCTAACTCCCCCAAATAAAAAAAATAAAAAAATAAAAAAAAATCTCACACATGCCTAATCCTATCCCATCCCATTAATCTCACGCACGATGTTATGAATATATATATATATATATATATATATATATATCCTGTCACGCATGGGATGTAAGTCAAGCATGAGATATATGCATGGGATTAAAAAAATAATAATAATAATACAAATTTAAACTTCTCTCTCTCTCTCTCTTCCCCCACCCCCCACCCCCCCCCCCCCCACACATGCACCCATTTTAAAAATAAAGAAATAAAAAATAAATAAAATAAAAAAAATCTAATCCTATCCTGACCCTCTCTCCCATAATTTTCTTTTCTCACGTGTTCTCTCTCACATCTCTCCCTCTCATTCTCCTATAAAAGCAACCCAAACTCCTCTCTCCAAGAATGAACCTCCACCATCTTCCTCTCCTCTAACCAAGCAAAACAGCCCTCCTCCTCCACCATCTCCCTCTCCTCCACCATCTTCCTCATCATCCACCTAACTTCTACAAACTTCCTCCTCTCCACAACTCCAAACCTAACTTATTTCCTTCCTTCCTCCTCTCCTCTTCTCTCTTCTTCTTCTTCTTTCCTCAGCGAACTCTTCCCGCCGACAAACCTCGACCAGGTAAAGCCCTCGCCCCCGTGTATATATATATATATATATATATATATATATTTCCTTTCTTCTCCACTTTCAGCTGATTACCAAAAAAAAATAAAATAAAAAAAAATAATAATAATAATAATAATAATAATGGAAAATTTTAGATGCACACCAGTCACGAGAGAAAGAGAGAGGGTGATTTACACAAATACCACCCAATTCAAGTTTATTTGCACAATATATATATATATATATATATATATATATATATATATATATATATATATATATATATATATATATACCATCAATTTCCGTATTTCCATACAAAATCTTACATGCATACCACCCAAATGTTCAGAATAAAAAAATAAAAAAATAAATAGTAATAATAATTATTATTATTATTATTATATATGTATAAATATATTCAGGTTAACCATAAAAATAAATAAGTAATAATATATATATGTGTGTATATATGATAAAGAACTAATTATAGTAACATACATAAGTAATAATATTCAAAATAAATAAAATACATTACTGACATACATCTAAGCTTACAAAAATAATAACGTAAAACATGACAATAATAAATAACAAATATATAATAATGAACTAATACTAATAATAATATATATAGGCATAAATATACACATAAATAAGAAATAAAACAATAACAATAATATTCATTGTAATAAATAATAATAATATCTATATATAAGTATATACATATGAGTAATAAACACAAATAATAATAATAATAATAGTAATAATAATAATAATAACAAAAAAAAATTATTTTAAACAAAACTAACAGTAAATATATATAATAATAAATTAATTATAATAAATATATTCATAAATTATAATAATAACAATAATAATACAAATATATACAAATATAAATGATAGTAACTAATAATAACATACGAACGATAGTTTACAATATATAATAATAATAATACACTAATAAACATATATACAATTAACAAATAAACAAATATAGGAATAATAGTAATATATAAGTAATAATAAACAATAATAACAACATTAAAAATAATAATAATGATTATAATAATAATACCATACATAAATAATAATAAATAATAACGACGATAATATACCAAATTTAAATAATCATAACAACATATATCCATACATAATGATAAAATAGTAGCTTATACACATACACATGCAATACTAACAATAAACAAATAATAAATAACAATGAAAACATGTACATATGCATATATATACCTGCTTCGAATGCTAATATTTCAGCTGGAATGCGAGAAGAGAACTGATAAGCTTTTACAGTTTACAACATTTTACTTACAATACTTTACTTTTTCGGATTTACTTTACTGTACTTTCATGCTTACAAAACCTGTATGTGAAAACAACAAAACGAAACTTGCATGTCAAAACTGAGACTTTTAGGATAGCCATGAAAACAAAACGAAACCAAAATCGAATTCACCGCCACAACAATCAAAATATAAGATAACTCAAAATTTAATCACAAACAAAAAATAAAAAAAAATAAAAAATAAAAACAACAACAACAACAACAATTGCAACTAAATTAAAACGTCTCTATCAGATGATCGAGAATCCCTCGGAGGAGGCAACCTACGGCTGCTAACGAGATTTCCCATGATCTGAATGAAAGTACTGAATTATTCAGTTGAATTTGGTAAATTTATCTGGATTAAGTGAATCCGAAGAAAATAGTGGTGCCGGAATGAGAGAACCGTGGAATCCTAACTGGTATCGCTTAATCAACTTTAACATTTCCCTTAATAAGACATAAGACATTAAACTTGACACACTATAAAACTTGAACTCAATAACACAACACTTTACTCATCTCTGCAATTTGACATTTCTAAAACTAAACCTGCTGCAACGAGGAGCTTGGAGCATATACAGTGGGCAGCACGATGGGGAAGCGAACAACTCTACAACAACAATCTTCTCTCATAGAAATAAATAACCAAGCCATAGGATTTCGAGGTAGTCTGCCCAGTGCAGATAAACCCTAACTTTATCTCTTTAGGCCTTTGCATCTCGTGTAATATAAGCCCTAACTTGTCTTAGGTTTCCGAGGTTGTTGTTCAGTACGACATAAATCCTCCTATCTTCCAGGCTATTTGTATGATTATATTATATAAATATAAGTCCTAAATAAATAAAATTGGCAGGATTGAAATATCAAATAATATCTCTCTGAAACTGAGCCAAACATTAGGATAGTTTGGGGGATTACCAAGAAACTATTTTGGACTTTTAATCTCCCTACTTTTCTTCCTTTGATTCTTAAAATAAAATCTTTCACCTTTGAACCAATCCCTGTTGGAAATTTCACAATCATGTTTGTTGAAAACCCTTCCTTTTGAATTCATGAAAACAAAATATTCCTGATTTTTATCGAGAGTTTTCTTAAGTGATCTATTCGCTTAAGATGTAATTAACTATAGGGGCTTGCCCTTATAGGGAACTTAAAAGAACCCAGACTTAAAATAAACCCTATTTTGACTTCCATATCAAATAGGGGAATCTGTCGGTCATCATTTAAACTTGCAGATTAAACAGAAGTCATTTATTTCTATAGTTTATTTAATTGAGCTCATCATAAGCAATGTATTACCTTTCGGGGTGGTACATTACTCGTAGTTAGCTCGATTATTCAAACTGTAGGAATCAATGGGATCGGTTTGACCCCGTTTTGTTTAAATTAAAATACCTACTTTCTAAATACTATATATTACACTAAATTAAACTGCTTCCAGCCGTATGGCGACCGACAGCAACCATGGGTTATCTCCTCTAAAATATCTTATCAAACAAAGTGATATTTTAAGGTTTAAGTTAAGTTTTAATGTCTTTTAGGGTGGATTTTTAGTCATTTGTTTTTTATGGTAGTTTTTGATTTCTTTATGTTGATCGATTTTATTTGTTTAAGTTTAGTGTAGGTTGAACCTAAGGAATATAGATTAAGTCCAAGAAAGATCAGACTTAGAATATAGATTCCATGTCAGTTGAACCTAATGTAGTTTGGTTAAGTTTGAGGTAGGTTAGACTTAAGAGTTTAGATTTAGTGTCATTTAAACCTAAAGAGGGGTGGTTAAGTCTAATGTAGGTTAGACTTAGGCTGTAAGTTAAATCCTGAGAGAAGTTTGTTAAGTCTACCGTATATTAGACTTAAGATTTAGGTCCGATGTAGGTTAGACCTAAAGGAATTAGGTTAAGTCGGATGTAAGTTTGACTTAATGTAGATTAGACTTAAGGTTTAGGTTTAATGTAGGTTAGACCCAAAGGAAATTTGGCTAAGTTTTAAGGTATTTAGGTTCAATGTCGATTGAACCTAAGGAATTTGGTTAAGATTTAAGTACAATGTAGGTAAGACCTAAAGGGGTTGATTATTTTGGTTCAATTTGAATTGAACTCAAGGCTTAAGGTTACTTAGGTTCAATTTATGTTAAATCTAAGGTTTAAAGTTACTTAGGTTCAATTTAGGTAGAACTTAAGGCTTAAGGTTACTAAGGTCAACTTAGGTAGAGCCTAAGGTTCGAGGTTACTTAGGCTCAATTTAGGTTGAAACTAAGGTTTAGGTTGACTTAGGTTCAATTTGGGTTGAACTTAAGGTTTAGGTTAACTTAGATTCAATTCGGGTTGAACCAAAGGTTTGGTTGAACCTAGGATTTAGGTTGACTTAGATTCAATTTAGGTTGAACCTAAAGCTTAGGTTCAATTTGGGTTGAACTTAAGGTTTAGCTTAAATTTCAAGTTAACCTTGATTTGGCTGTTTTAAAGATTTGATTAAGTCTAATTAAAGTTAGACTTGATTAAGGTTTATGGCTGATTAAGCTTAATAAAGGTAAGACTTAAGGGTTAATTAAATCTAATTAAGGTTAGAATTAATTAAGGTTTAAAGATTACTTAAGCCTAATGTAAGTAAAGCTTAAGGGTTAATTAAGTCTAATTAGGGTTAGACTTAATTAAGGTTTAAATATTACTTAAGATAATTTAAGTAAGGCTTAAAGGTTAATTAATCCTAGTTAAGGTTAAACTTAATTAAGGTTTATAGGTTAATTAAGATTGATTAAGCTTAATGTAAGTCAGGCTTAATGATTAATTAAGCCTAATTATGATTAGACTTAATTAAGGTTTAAAGGTTAATTAAGATTGATTAAGACTAATGTAAGTAAGGATTAATGATTAATTACCTCTAATTAGGGTTAGACTTAATTAAGGTTTATATGTTAATTAAGATTGATTAAACCTAGTGTAAGTAAGGTTTAATGATTGATTAAGTCTAATTAGGGTTAGACTTAATTAAGGTTTATAGATTAATTAAGATTGACTAAGCTCATGTAAGTATGACTTAATGTTTAATTAAGTCTAATTAGGGTTAGACCTAATTAAGTTTTAAGTTTGATTAAGTCTAATGTAAGTAAGGCTTAATAGGTTTAATTAGGTATAACTAGGGATATACCAATTAGGGTTTAGGTTTGATTAAGTCTAATGTAAGTAAGGCTTAATATTTTTTATTAGGTCTAATTAGGGTTAGACGTAATTTGGGTTTAAGGTTAATTAAGCCTTACTTACTAAGCGTAATTAAGTCTAATGTAAGTAAGGCTTAATAGGTTTAATTAGGTCTAATTGGAGTCAGACCTAATTAGGGTTTAAGGTTAACGAAGCCTAATGTAAGTAAGATTTAATAAGGTTAATTAGATCTAATTGGGATTAGACCTAATTAGGGTTTAAGGTTAATTAATTTTAATGTAAGTAATGCTTAATAGGTTTAATTAGGTCTAATTTTAGACCTAATTAGGGTTTACGGTTAATTAAAACTAATGTAAGTAAGACTTAATAAGTTTGATTAGATCTAATTAGGATTAGACCTATTAGGGTTTAAGGTTAATTAAGCCTAATATAAGTAAGGCTTAATGAGATTAATTAGGTCTAATTAGGGTTATACCTAATTATGTTTTGGCTTAGGTTTATTTAGGTTGAACCCGAAAGGTTAAGGTTTGGTTTGAGTTTATTTGGGTTGAAACCAAGAAATTAGGGTTTGACTTGTGTTCATTTGGGTTGAACCCAAGGGTTTAAGGTTTACTTAAACACAATGTAAATAAGGTTTAAGGATATAATTTAGGTTTAGGATAAGTTAAACCTAATATGAGGATTATAGAATTTTTTTTGGGGTTAAAATGTGAATTTTAAAATTTATAATGTTAACCCTAAATATCTAAACTGTCATTTTAAATTTTCTAAAGGGTAGAAATTGTCATTTTAGGGTTTAAGTTTATTACCCTAAATTTTCTAACCAATTTCCAATTTAATTTCAATTTTCTAAAATTTGTAATTATTTTTGAAAATAATTACAAAATTTTAATGAAAATTGGTGAATTTAATCTTAGAGATTCTTTCGAACCTTGGAAAAATTGGAAAATATCCCCATGAAAGGAAGAATCAATCCCTAAAAATTTTGTGATTTTTTTATTTATAATTAATTTTTAATAATTAAATTACTCCATAGAGTGCTTAACTATTTAAAAATTAAATATAATTCATTAATTTTAAATTTTATTTTTATAATTTTCTCAATTCTTTGTTGAGTTCGGGGATATTTTTATTTTATTTTATGATTTTTCTATGTTAGGTTATGTATTTTTGAAAATTTTAGGTATTTTCCGGAATTAATTAATTCAAAAAATCCTAATTACCTACTTATCTGATGTGGCGCCAGCTCAAACCTCGGGCGGGTCAAAGTTTCACGTGGCGGCATCTGGTTTGTGATGTTTTACACGCGAGCAGCCACTTGGCCCGTGGTTTCGTCCATTTCATATGGACGGATTTGCGGTCTGAACGAACCATATGACTTCAAAGATGATGAAGATGATGGCTATGATCATGGCTTATTCCCATTGGAGGGCAAATTAGGTGGATAAGGGACCCATAAATGAACTGGCTTGAACATTCCAAGCTAATCCAATGAGGGTGAAATGGATGTTATGTGAATAGCCAAGTATCTCCCCCTCATGATAGCCTTTAGTCTTTGGTCAAAAATAGTGGCTTAGTGTGTTCTAATGGGGTTTTAGTGGGTAATTTGTGTCATCAAGGGTCGTGTTGAGTTGTAGGTGACTCAAGATCAAGGGTAAAGGAGGTTATGGGCTTGTAACTTCATGAATAAGCTTGGATTTTCCCATGTAGCCCTTGGGCTAAAATCCTTCATTTGGTGGTTTAATGAATTAATTAGGTTAAAAGTCATAAGATTGATTATTTGAACCCACTTGAGTAAAATATTGGTCATGCAGTGTTGGGTTGATCCTATGATCAATTTATTAGTTATAGGGTCATAGGTTGACCAAAGTGATTATATTGACCATGTAGTGGTGTCCTAACCTTATAGTGGATGAGTTAACCATAGGGTCAATGGGCTTGAACATATGGGCCAATATTGACTATTTGACCAAGGTTGACCAATTGGCCAAGTTTGACCAATTGGGTTTTAGGTTTGACTAAGTTGACCAATTAACCACGTTTGACCAATTGGGTCTTAGGGTTGACCGAGGTGATGGTTGGGTTGGTCATATGGTAATGTCTTGACCATATGGTGATTGGGTCAATTATAAGATTAAAGTGGCGATCATAGAGTCAAAAGTTAACTAAGTGGTCAACAGTGTGATTATTAAGTCCAGGTTGACCAAATGGTCAGTGTGGTGACATAGGGTCCAGGGTTGACCAAATGGCCAATGTGGTACCGTAGAGTCCAAAAGTTGACTTAGTGGTCAACGGGGTGATTATTAGGTCCAGGTTTGATCAAATGGCCAGTGTGGTGACCATAGGATCCAGGGTTGATCAAATGGTCAGTGTGGTGACCAAAAAGTACAAACTAGGTTTGTCTAAGGTGTCATTCAATTTTGAGATCAAAAGGAGATACATTTAGGTTTGCTCTAATTTAGGACTCTGGGGATCCATGATGGGTTGAAGGAGTCAATGTTGGTAAACCCTTTCCAAAGATGGATCATGGATATTATTTAAAATGGATCTTCACAAAAGTGAGGTCAACAAATTCCTTGTATACATTTATGAGCCAATATGAAGCTCAGTTCAACCCAATTTTTATTTTTTAAAAGTTGGAAACCAATTAGATTCATCAAAACATTGTTTATCATGTTAAATTTACATTAAATTATACATAAGATTAGAGTTCTTTCTTTTTAATTATATTGAATAATTGAACTTAAATCCCTATTGATCACACCTTATACCTCTAGATCAAGGTCAATAAAATTTATTCATGCTTAATGTGTTAAAATTCTAATAGTCATACAAAACATCTTTAAGAAATTAAAATGCATATTTGTTGACTTAAGATTATTTTTTTATATCTAAATCATTGAATTCCACCAAAAGAAACCAATCAGGTTTCTTTTATAACCACTTTGGTCAACTCATAATATTTAAGAGGGATAACATGATCCTTCTAGAATAAATTTGTGTGCTCTCATATTTGAATCGTTTCCGAGCTTAACTAATTTTACTGAGTCCTTTTCATAAAATTTCAGATTGTTTGAATATTTACCACATTCATATCCCTCAATAATGAAAAAAATTCTCTCCTTCATTTATTCAATATCAAACACTTCAGTAGCCTAATTCTTCAATAAAAAATTCAATAATTACTTTATAATTATTCTTCAATGGAATAAACCATTATTTCTTTAAAAACCTACCTTAAGTTTGTTCTTAAGCTTTGTAAAGGCATGGAGTTTGACTTTCAATTATGAAAAAATTAATTGTAAGTAGTCTAAGTTAGGGTTTGATTGAACTTTTCTTGCTTGCTTTGTGTTATACATTGCAACAACAGTTCTATTGGGGAATTAATTTCTTACTATTTTTAAAAATTTGATGATGGGAAGTTAGCTATTGGTTCTACTTTTTTAATTTGCCAAAATTTATGAACTCAGATATATATATATATATATATATATATATATATATATATATATATATATATATATTGATTTAGTTTTCTAACGAGTCACACAATTAAGCGCAAATATATGTATCACTCAAGTAATACAGGGCTCTAGTGGAGTCCTGGATATCAATCCCACAGGGAGGCAATTAATTTTATGATGTAACACAAAAATCACTTCTCGAATCACAGCAAAATTGCAAGTAAGTTCAATTCTTGGAATAAAGACAAACAGTTGTAGTTACTGACCCGACTCGCAATTACGCAGTAAATTAACTTCCAAAAGATGGCCAAAAACTTGACCCAATTTATAAATGACGGCTAGTGTGTCAAATCTTAAATGATATAAAAATTAGAAAATATTTTACATACTAGGGGTACTACACAATTATACGTATCATTTCAAGTAATATAGGGCTTTCTTTTAAAACCCCAGTATCGATCCCATTAGGCTAATTCTAGTCTAATTCTATAAAGCGTTAATTTAGAATGTCAATTAAAATGGTTTTTCTAATAACTATTCTTAAATGAAAAATTAAAATAAAAAGATAACTTATCTGGATAAGTTGGTTTAGAGAACTTTGAGATGTTAAAGATTACCTTTCTCTTGTGATTACCTAGATAATGTGTAGGAAAGAAATGCTTAGAATTTAATGCAGTAGTGACAAATAGGAGCATATATATTCTTTACCCTCTGGTCAAGTGAAAAAAGAACATTGGTTAGTTTTTGAAGATTGAATAAGGATGTATTGTTAGTAGTAAGGACAAATTCTAGGCTCTCACTTCTAGATTCCCCCAAGGGTGCATATGGTCGGGCCTACTAGTGACTCGTCACCTCTTCTTAAACCAAATTGATAGAATTTAGTCTGTCACTCTAAAAACATATTCAATTATACGCCCTTCAAAGATTATCTCCCTATCTATTCGCACCTCCCCCTTCAAGGATTTACCATCTACCTTTCCAAGGAAAATGTGATACATACAAGTTAAGAACTCTTAGCTCATAGTTAGATCTTAAGAATTCTCCACAGATTTTAATGATACAAGAGGCCAATTTGTAGGGCAAATGAAGATCAGGTAAAGTATCATCACATTAATCAAAATAAGAAAATATCTAAGCAAATCTTGATTCCTAAACATACATCTATTTTATTACAAAATAAAAGTAAATGAAAATAATGGCATAAGAAGTAAAAGAATTGATAGAATTATGTAATAAACAAAGTGCCAACAAGGAACATATGTCTTTAATATTCTATTAGTTGCATGCAACTATTTGTCACCTAGAAGCATCTAATAGAAATAGATTATTAAATTATAGTTCCTTAAAAGTTGCATTATTGCCTAACTATATTACTAGTTAACCGGACAATGTGAGTGCACTCAAGTTGCAAGATCACCACTCTTCCGAGTCTTAGTTTCACTTACAACAAATTTTAACATAACCTATTGCCACTTAAGTTATGTAAATTAAGCGAAGGAGATATTACTCATCATAGTGAGATGAAAATAATTCTATCATAAAAATAATTTTCCTACACATGCCACTACTTCATATTAAAAGAAAATAATAAAGAAAATTACATACGAAGCATAGATAGAACACAACAGAAAACTTCGTTTAAATCAAAGAAAATCCACCAGAAAGTGTTTAAAACAATTACAAGAAAATGAAGAACACAATACTAAGCTTTTTTCCTCTGAAAGAAAGAAGAAAATCTCTCCACCAAAGTCTCCCGCTGATCCATGCGCCGCTCGTACATTCCTTACATAAAACTCATAAAATCCCTCACCAAGCTCTCCAGAAAATGTAGAAATCTACATCATGACTCTAACCCCACTCTAAAGGGACTCCAAAAAGACTCTCCAATACTGTAAAATTAATCCCTATTTATAGAGCTTCAAAATTGACCAAGAGTTTTTTTAGATATCTCTTCAAAATTCGTCCACATTCAATGAATATTCTAAAAATTAACTGTGGCGCCTATGCGCCAGTCCATTTGCTGTGAAGAGTTGCACCCCTTCACTTAAGAGACGCACCTCTTCATTTAAAAGCCACTCCAATGTGTCTAGATTCATTGTATTACTTGATGACATGTAGAATTTCATCCAGAGGCTTCTAGAATGCTTTGGAACCACCTAAAACCGTCCAATAACCGTCCCCAAAATGTTTCTGGCTGTGTCTGGTGCCCAGGCGCCCATTTCCGACGCCTAGGTGCCCATTTCCAGCGCCTAGGCTCCATTTTCTCGTTGTCACTGGCGCCCAGGCGCCGGTTCTGGTGCCCAGGCACCGGTTCTGGCGCCTAGGTGCCACCTTGTGAGCAACTTCACCGTTTTGCTTCTTTTTGCTTCGTTTCAACTCCTTTTCGCCCAGTTTCAGTTGTGTTGCGTTCCTAACATCTTTACCTACAAGATAAACATTAAAAAAAACTTTTCTTCAAAGTGTAATTTCATTTGAAAATATGTGATGAATGTAAAATAGATTAAGCATTTGAAAGACACATCGAAATGTGCTAGGTTAGAATTTTCTTCCTTGCTCATTTTGGCTCCAAATTACATTGTTTTTGCCTCATTTTCTCTAAAATCATATATTATTATACTTGAAGATAAAAATATGCAAAATACCTTCCTTTAAAGTGTATATCATTAAAAATGTGCATAATGTGAGCATAAAATGTACACTCAAAATAGGTAATTTTTAGGTGGATCAATTCCCCCAAACTTAAACGTTACTTATCCTCAAGTAACACTATAACATATAAAACCAAACAAGCAAATTATGTGTATGAGTTTCTTTAGGAGTTTCAAAAATTTTGTTTTAGTAATGTAGTAGTCCTATTTAGAAAAAATTTTAGTAAATGAGACAAATTTAAAGTTTAGAAATCTCTTCGATGAAAGAGTATGAAAATATATGTTGCTATCTAATTCAGAAATACTTATAGATTTTTCAAAATATAAGGGTTAAGCATTTTATTTCTTTACTTAAAAATCTTTATCAAATCTTATACTTTAAAAAGCTTAAGTGTGGAGCCAATTTTTGATTAGAACCTTTAATCCTCAAGCTTCTCCTTCCTTTTTCACATACTATACTTTTCTTTTCTTTTTCTTTTTCTTTTCTTTTCTTTTTCTTTTTCTCAGGCAATGATTACTATATCTGGATAGGTCTCTAATAATTTTGAATTCCACCATTCCTTTACTAAAGCATAAAGTAGATATATATTTTTTACTTAGAAATATAAGAACAGTTTTGAAAATTATTTTTCAATATTGAAAACTAAAGTCTAATCCTTCTATTTTTTTCAAAAATACAATTTTTCCTACTATAGATAGTTACACAATATTTATCATTTCTTTACTAAGAAAATTTTACCTTAAAGTTTTTCATCACTACTATAGATTTTAACTAAATTCTCTTACTCATTTCTATATTCAAAATTTTATTTCCCTAATATAACTTCATACACATAATCATTTTTCAAATAAAAATCAAATTTATTTATAGCATTTTGAGAACAAATAAAATTTAAGTTTTTGAAAATTACTTTTCATCCCCCCCAAACTTAAATTTTAAAATATTTTAAAATTAATTCCATAAAATGTAAGAGGAAGAAACTACTACAACATCCTATCAAATGTATATACATGCATAATCAGGATAGAATGACCGCAACAGAAACTAAATCTAGCATAAAACATGCTTTCAATAGTATTAAACTATAAGGAAGTATACTAACTTCAAAATTTATGTTTTTCTTCCTACCCCAAAACTTAATTTTTAACATATATAGATTCAACACAGAAAATATAAGTAGGAAGAAAACAGTTCAGAAATTCTATCTACCACAAATATCTATCAGAAACATCGACAAGCATTCATCAGGATAGAAAAATTTGCAATAGAAAGTAAATTTAAACTAAACATGTCGAAATAAAATTAAACTTAAAGAAAGGTTTAACAAGCATGACATGTATCGTTATAGGAATATATATTTAAAGTGTTCTTCAAATCTTAATATTATTGTAACACAAACATAAACACGCATGATAAATGAGGTCAACTCTTCCTTTAACTCATCACATCTCACTACCTTACTTCGGATTTCTAACAGAATCACTACACTAATCAATTGGGTACTTATAAATGATTTAATAGAGTCTAATCACAAGGATACGATTATCTCAGATATGTTGGCTCTCGAGTACCAACATCAGGCATCACCTTATCCCTTTAAGTAAGCACCTCTAACAATTATAAGATAGTGAAAGATCATCCACATGTTAGTCATCAAGTAGGTTCATGACTCCTACTGATTGATACTAATGTCAGAGAAAGAAGTAATGGAAATTGAGATGGATCTAAAATAAGTTAAAGAATTTCCTCCGTCATGACACACGAAGATTAAATCAAACCCCTAACAATTCAAACATCAATTAAACTGATCAATCCATATTAAAGCAATCACAATACAACACTAATAATCATGACTCACAATCATACTAAATCAAACCACACTGATAACTATGGGTTGCCTCCCATAAAGCGCTTGGTTTAACATCGTCAGCCCGACAAATGATTCCTCCTGGATCAAAATTCCATTTAAGTAATCCTTGATCAATTGCCCAATATTTTCCAAATCCAGGAATTCCTATGAAATCCTCAAATTTTATTTTTTTCTTTCAGCTCTTCCATTTCAGATTGATTTAGATCATTATTCCCCAAGTTTCTTCCTAGGTCCAATATTCTTCTAATAATTTGCATAATAATATCTTATTTAAAATTCATAAGAAATGGATCTATATAAGATAGTTCAAGATCTCCTAAATTATGGATCAGATTCTCTTTAGGTCGTACAGATTTTGAATCAAATTCTTTTAGATTGCTCTTATGATTCAAGTTATCTTCTATTTCTGCCCCTTGGTACTGAGTAAATGGTGGGGGTGGTCTTTCTATATTTGTCTTAGTTGAGGAAATAAGGTCTAATTCCTTAGGAAAATTCTTCCATTGGACTTTCAATCTCCTTATCCTTGTTTCTCAACTCAAAGTTCTTTTAAATCATATCCTCAAATTCTCTTTTAAGTCTTAGTTCAATACCTTTATATTGCTCATCATTCATATGGCTAAGATTTATGTCAGGATCATAAGGTAAAATCTCCGGGGGATAATTGTTAATAACATTAATAATCTGCCCCAGTTGGTTTTCTATAATCCTTAATGAGACCTCTTGACTTTCAAATTAACTCACTATTTCTACATTAAATTCATGGAGTCTTTTATGATTCATCATCCTCCTAAAAGTTTTCTCTAAACCCGAGTCATAAAATTCAAGGTCTGCAGCACTTGAACTACACATAAAAATTTAAAGACTTAACTAATAGGAAATATCTCAAAATATTTTTGGTATTTTGGATTTTATTTTAAAATAAACACACAATAATTAAACACACGATATTATAATACTATAAATTCCAAATCTAAGTCTTACAGCTTTAACTAAAATTCTCCTAAAAGTTCTTACCGAAGCTTCCCCGGCAACGGCGCCAAAAACTTGACCCGATCCACAATCACGCAGTAAATTAACTTCCAAAAGATGGCTAAAAACTTGACCCAATTTATAAATAGCGGCTAGTGTGCAAAATCTTAAATGGTATAAAAATATTTTACACACTAGGGATGTTACACAAGTATACATATCGTTTCAAGTAATATAAGGCTTTCTTTTAAAACCCCAGTATCGATCCCATAGAGAAGCGAGGTAAGAAATCCTTTAGGCTAATTATAGTCTAATTATATAACACCTTAATTTGGAATGTCAATTAAAATAGTTTTTCTAATAACTATTCCTAAATAAAAATTAAAATAAAAAGATAACTTATCTGGATAAATTGGTTTAGAGAATTTTGAGATGTTAAAGACTACCTTTCTCTTGCAATTACCTAGATAATGTGTAGAAAAGAAATGATTAGAATTTAATGTAGTTGTGACAAATAGGAACATATATATTCTTTACCCTCTAGTCAATTGCATAAAGAACATTGGCTAGTTTTTGAAGATTGGATCGGGATGTATTGTTTGTAGTAAGGACGAATTCTAAACTTTCACTTTTAGATTCCCCAAAGGGTGCCTATGGTCGGGCCTACTAGTGACCCGTCACATTTTCTTAAACATAATTGATAGAATTTAGCCTGTCACTCTAAAAACATATTCAATTCTACACTCTTAAAAGATTATCTCCCTATCTATTCACACCTCCCCCTTCAAGGATTTACCATCTACCTTTTCAAGGGAAATGTGATACATACAAGTTAAATAAGATCAGGTAAAGTATCATCACATTAATAAAATAAGAAAATATCTAAGAAAATATTGATTCCTAAACATACATCTATTTTATTACAAAATAAAAGTAAATGAAAATAATGGCATAAGAAGTAAAAGAATTGATAGAATTATGTAACAAATAAAGTGCCAACAAGGAACATATGTCTTTAATATTCTATTAGTTTCATGCAAATATCTGTCACCTAGAAGCATCTAATAGAAACAGACTATGAAATTATAAATTCTTAAAAGTTGCATTACCGCCTAACTATATTACAAGTTAACCAGACAATGTAATTGCACTCGAGTTGTGAGATCACCACTCTTCCGAGTCTTAGTTTCACTTACAACAAATTTTAACATAACATATTGCCACTTAAGTTATGTAAATTAAGCGAAGGAGATATTACTCATCACAGTGAAATGAAAATAATTCTATCATAAAAATAGTTTTCCTACACATGCCACTACTTCATAGTGAAAGAAAATAGTAAAGAAAATTACTTACAAAGCATGGATAGAACACAATAGAAAATTTCGTTTAAATCAAAGAAAATCCACTAGAAAGTGTTTACAACAATTACAAGAAAATAAAGAACACAATGCTTAGCTTTTTCCCTCTAAAAAAAAGAAGAAAATCTCTCCACCAAAGTCTCTCGCCGATCCATGCACCGCTCGTACATTTCTTACATAAAACTCTCAAAATCTCTCACCAAGCTCTCCAGAAAATGTAAAAATCTATATCATGACTCTAACTGGACTCTAAAAGGACTCCAAAAAGACTCTCCAAGACTGTAAAATTAATCCCTGTTTATAGTGCTTCGAAATTGACCAAGGGTTGCTTAAGGCATCTCTTCAAAATTCATCCTCATTCAATGAATATTCTAGAAATTAACTGTGGCGCCTAGGCGCCAGTCCATCTGTGTGATGGGTCGCACCGCTTCACTTAAGAGACGCACCTCTTCATTTAAAAACTGCTATAATGTGTCTAGATTCATTAAATTACTTGATGACATGTAGGATTTCGTCTGGAGGCTTCTAGAATGCTTTAGAGCCACCCAAAATCGTCTAATAACAGTCCATAACCATCTCCAAAACGTTTTTGGCTGTGTCTGGTGCCTAGGCGCCCATTTCCGGCGCCTACGCATCGTTTTCTCGTCGTCACAGGTGCCTAGGCTCCACCTTGTGCTCAGCTTCACCGTTTTGCTCTGTTTGGCTTCGTTTCAACTCCGTTTAACCTCGTTTCAGCTGTGTTGCTTCCTAACATCTTCACCTATAAGATAAACATAAAAACAACATTTCTTCAAAGTGTAATTTCATTCAAAAGCATGTGAGAAATGTAATAGATATTAAGCATAGAAAGACATTGATATGTGCTAGGTTAGAATTTTCTTTTTTGCTCATTTTGGCTCCAAATTGCATTGTTTTTTCCTCATTTTCTCTAAAATCATATATTACTATACTTAAAGATAAAAATATGCAAAATATCTTCCTTTAAAGTGTATATCATTAAAAATGTGCATAAAGTGAGCATAAAATCTACACTAAAAATAGGTAATTTTTAGGTGGATCAGTTACTACTTCTACTAAAGTACATTTTAACCTTCTATCATGTTAAACTAACACACGACTAAAGTTATAACAAAGTTCAGTTGTAAGAAAGAATCTTCCTCCTCTGCAATTATAATATGATGATTTTTGTAACATAGATCAGTGATGCAAATGTATTGTGCCAAGTAGGAGCATTCCTATTCTTTACCCTTTTCCAAGCGCATAAAGAACATTGGCTAATCTTAAGTTTAGTCCCTAAATCCATGGTTAGGCTGGGAGGATACTGACTCTCACTCTAGAGCTCCCACTTCCCTTCCCCTGAAGGCTAACTCTCGCATTGGTTTCCAAACCCTAGGATCAAATTGAGGATTTCAGCCTGTCACTCTGAAATTTCTAATTCTACACCCATTAATGTATATTTCCCTATTTATTTGCACTCAACCACCATGAGCTATGTCACTCATTTATAGACATTGAATGTGACATTCACATTTGTTGTGGAACTCATATTCCTTTCGGAAAATATATTTCCCAATAAGTTTTAATAATTTAATTAGCCAGATCAGAAAGTAAAAGAAGTTTGAAAAGAAAAGGTCATCACAAATTCTCCAAAATAAATCGACACATCATTTCCATATTATAACATCAACACATCACATGAAAAGGAAGATGAAATCTCTCACTTTCCATCTCCTCCTACACTCCTTAGAAGAGAAGTCACAAAACCTAGATTTTCTAAACAAAATAAAAAAGACACTCTCTCCTCACTCTCTCTACACTATAAACTCTCTCTCTCTTCCTAAATTTGGCTCCAAAGTAGTTTAAATCCGGCCATAACTGATTTCCCAAGAGTTTCCTCAAGTAACCCTCCAAAATCTGGCCAAATACATTAAATCTAGTTTGAATTCGGGATAGGGCGCGCTACAACGCAGGAGAGGGCGCCATCCGGTGCTATTTTCTGCCTTTAGTGTCCAAAATCTCTGTAAATTGGCGCGGTCCAGCATTGGTGACAGCGTCGTTCAAAGTTAGTTTAATAAAATGCACTTTTTGCCCCATTTTCTCTAAATTTTTTCCTTTTCACTTCCTTTTACTCCAAAGGCCTAAAATCATTGTACCTGCATGAAATCATGAAAAATATCTTTCTTTAAAGTACAATATCATCAAAAACAGGTATGAAATAGATAGTAAAAAGCTTTCAAATTTTCAGTGGATCAAGATCCCCCAAACTTAACTATTACTTATCCTCAATTAATTTTAGTTAATACATAAAATAATGATCCACTGCAATGAACTTTCTTTCTACAATACCATAATTTTGACTTAGATAAGTACAATAGAAAAATTTTCAGAAATATTTTTGAATAATTCAAGTAAATTCTGTAGGTGTAAGACTATCTAGTAATCAAGTCTATGAGTTCTAGCCTTCTATTCATTTCAAAAATGACTGTAGATTGTCCTATTAAGACACTTAAAAGGATTACATGAAAAGAAGTTTATGAGAACACTACTAGTAAAGATTATAATCCACACATATAAGTAATTAAGTTTTCCCCTTTAGGTAGGTCCAAGTGAAGCCAATTTTTTATCAGGCATCTCCTCAAGCTTCTCCTCATTTTTCGTTCTTTTCTTTTCTTCTTTTCTTCTTTTCTTCTTTCTTTCTTTTCTTTTCTTTTGCTTTTTTCTTTTTGCTTTTTGCTTTTTTCAAGTGAGAAAATAGATTTTGAGTTAACACTATCGAATGTTAGCCCAACTTGAAATTTGCTCAAGGATCAAATGGAGGCTCATTTATTTGTTCATTTTGCCTATTATAGGCTTGATCCAAATAAACAATTAATTCATTATTTGAACAGATTTTAAGCTAAAATCTCATCCCAAAACAAGAGTTATAAACATAATTTTGATGCTTTGAAGGCTAATCATATTTTTTTGAGGCTAATCATATTTTTTGAGGTTATACATAATTATGTGAGGTAAGTAATTATAAAGCTTGTAAGAATTAATTAAAACTTTATTTCTTTCTATTGAATGATCACTTTTTTTGGGATTCAAATTTGTTAAAGGGTATTTCATTTGGGGTTTGAGAAAATAAAGAAAAAATAAATAAATGCAATACAATGTAATTATTATTTTGATTATTTTTGATAAAATAAAAGGGTTTGAAGGAATCTAAAAAGAGTTGAAGGCGCGCTCATAAATTCGTCGTGGCTATTTCAAATGCATTTATCAAGAGAGAGAAGTCCTATAAGATGATAAACCTTAATGCAATTCATTATACTTAATATTAATTATCATGATTAGTAGCTTTTGTGTTGTTATTTTTGCGCTAAGATGAGATGCATATAATGATGTCCAAGATTTTAATAGAAATTCACAACAATTAGCCCAACTATGATACAAAAAATGTATAAATAGATATCTAGTTGTATGGTTTTGTATATCTTGATGAAATGGTAGTATGAAGTATTTACTGAAAACATAAGTTCATGTTATTTCAAGAATATGAAACACAAATATGTTAATAGTTGATCAATATGTAAAGCAAAGTTTAACATTATTGAATAATGTAAATATAGGTTTTCTTAAAAATGATACTTGTGAATGTTGTGACGGTAATTAGAGTTGCACAAGTACATTTGTTTGATTTGGGATTGCAACTCAAAATTATAGTAAGTTAGGTGTCAACCTTAATGCTCATATGCTAATATGGAAGCTCAAGCTATCCAATGTTTAAACAAAATTGACATATACCTAAATAATTTTTAAAATAATTAAGGTTTGGATTGATGATAACTCTGATATGAAGGTCACTTCAAAATTCTATAAATTATCTCAAAATATCAAGAAAGTTTTAAATCCATTAAATATGGAAGCTTCAAAATTGTTAAGATAATTTGAACATCTCATTGAAAAGACTTGGACAATTATAAATGTAATTGAAAGGTTTTTTAGATGACTAGGAAGATTTGTTAAAAAGATTAAAGCATTGAGAAGCAAGATATATAATTAAGAAGACCCAAGCATCTTATTAAAAATTATTAACAGTTCTAAGGATATAATGGTTCTTTTTAAATGGTTTTATTATGTTACTAAGAAGTATAATTACCTTAATGTTCTTGATTTAAGATCATTGGGTTTAAATAAGATGTTTTTAGGGTCATTACAATAGTGTTTATGTAGTTGTTGGGATGATTAATGATAATATTAAAGGCAATCAATCCCACCAAGAATTTTGAGGAGAGGTGAACATATAAATGATTTGCAGTACTTTAGTTACATAAAATAGATGTCTTTAGTTGTGTGATATGCTCAAATATGAATGGTGGTTTAAGAAACTAATTATGTGAAATAATGTTGAAATTGAAATTTAATGCATAACAAATTCTTACAGAACATTGAGCATGCAGATGAAGTACTTGGGTTTGTACCTATGCATGGGAAGTAGAAGTTTGAAATTGAGAGTGCTTGTCTTTAAGTCAACTAATTTTTTTTTATTATGGAAAAAGGTAATATTTGTTTTAGGTTTATTGGAGAAAATAACATATCTACGCACTGTCAATTTCTATGCGCCCTCCTCTTCATAAATAACACACTTCTAATCTTTAAAGATATTTTATAAATTATTATATTAATTATGATTCAATTTCGATATATATTAACAATCTACTGGACACCTATTTAAGAAAAAAAAGTTGATATTAAAGTCATGGATGTTAAAATTATTGATGACCATACAAATGCTTTATTACTAAAGCTTTAATTAGAGATGATAACCCATTTTATGTATGTCAAAGACTAACATATGGATAAATTCTTCTAGTTCATGTTCTTTTGAAATAAAAGTAATAACTAGGAGATAGAGAACAAATGTTAATTCTTAGCCAATATTGGTTAATAGATAAAAACATCTCTAATTCAACAATTATTGATATGACCTCATGTTCAAGTTTATCCTCTTTGCATATAGAAGATAAGCCAATATTTGAGAATAAAGATGATCTGAGGAAGTTACATCTATAAGGGATTGAGATAGATGTTTATTAAGGTGAAGAAAATCAAGATGGGTATTTGATGCATATATTTACCATTGAAAAATGTATATTGAACTTAAGAGCAATCAAGTTGACATATTTATACATGCTTGAGATTTGGAGGTAGATTGGTGAGGGAATTTTGTGTCCACCATAAACTTAGGAAGAATTCTATCCAAATGGCTGAACACGATATTTAAAGAATAGTACACCACCATGAGGGGATGAGATACTACCTTAAAACGACTCTAATAATTCAGATTATAAAAATCTTTACAAGTTTATCAAACTAAGGTTTTTCCCTTACCTTACGAGTGTAAGAAAATGTTTATTTTTTGTTAGGGTTGAAATCCCTATAAAGGCAAGCTCTCAAAATTAATTATATCTTAAGAGTTGTGAGCCTTAAAAAAAATCTCAATTAATATAATGACCAATGCTATCCAAATTGGAAAGTTGGACTTTTAAATTTCAAGTTTTATAGGTGAAGGAAGGATTCAACTTTAGAGTATTGGAAGAATTAAGCTAAAAAAGGATGGGACTTACTGTTCGATGATAGTGAGACATGAAAATGTTAAGATAATAGATTTAACCATCTAGGGAGGAAATATTACCAAAATTTAGGAGTGATGGAGATGCTGGCAGGATTCATTGCCACCTATGGTTCAACTTTGATGACAGTCGATTGAGACAGGGATCAACAGTCATGATTCACATGGCAGTTGGAGCTCCCATGGATCACCATCAATGAAACAGTGCATGGAATCACTATCAGATCCAAGAAAGAAAGCAATATATCACTGGCGTGGCTTAGAGGTTGGCCATACGAGCATCTAGCATGGTTGACCACACCCCTGAACTTCTGCCATTCCGGTCTATGAGCAAGTGAATGCGCAGGTGCCTACCCGCATGCTTTGGTGCAAACAATCTTAACCCACCTCGACAGAGCAAAACTTTAGAATTTTAATGGTTAGATGGATCTTAGCCACATCATCTTTAAGGTGAGGTAGTTGAGTTCATAGTATGTGTCCCATCTCACAAAGATTGAAGTTCTTGATGAATGGTCAAATGAACTACGAACAGGTTGCCCTTAGCTCAATTTGAATTAATTTTGGATTTAGACTTGAGTTTGTTTTAAAATGAAGGGTTGACCAAAATTGAGGACAATATTTGAATTAATCAAAGGAAGAGGAAAATCTGACTACATTAAGAAGGAAAGCATTGAGAATAACATTCAACCTATGAAGTAGACAGGGAGACTAGATCAGGAAGGATAACACTGATATTATCATTCAACCTAAGAGGTAATTGAAGGAAGAGGAAAATTTAATTATATTCGGAAGAAAAGCGTTTAGACTAACATCTAACATAGGAACTTGACAAGGTGACTAGAGTAGGAAGGATAATACTAGTACTATCATTTGCTAGTTATAGGAAGAGTAAAATTTGATTACACTTGGTAGGAAAAGTGCTAAGATTAACATTTAACCTAGGAAATAGACAAGGTTGCTGGAGCAAGAAGGATAGCATTAGGACTATCATTCAACCTAAAAGCTAGTCAAAGAAAGTGTCTAAGTGATTAATGAGGAAGCATGGTTTAATTCTACTAAGGAAGATTGTTTAATTTCAGTAAGGAGTTTTGATTTAATTTGAAAGATTTTTTTGTTTCATTTTATGTTGTTTTGTGTTGTTTTGCATTGTACATGAGCACGTTAGGAAAGAAAGTACAAGTACTTAGTTCAACCAAAGAGGTGCATGACCCGCGCTAAATATATGTGTACTAAAAATTCAATCCCCGACAACGGTGCCAAAAACTTGACCTGCAATCCGCTGATGACAAATATAATAATTAATGCTTTCAAATGTAATAGATAATAATAGCAGCTAGTGTATATAAATATAATTTTATCAAAAATATTTTACACACTAGGGGTACTACACAAGTATACGTATCGTATCAAGTAATATAGGGCTTTGAAACAAAGACCCCAGTATCGATCCCACGAGGAGTGAGTTATGGATTTTTAAATATTTTAATTTTATTCTTAAGTATTTCTTTTATAGTTATAAATTTGATATTTTTAATTTACTAGATGCAATAATAAAGCAGTAATGAAATAATTAATGTAAATAGCAATAAGACAACAACTTTCTTCATTTCAATTAATCCAAGATTTTCTAAGATAATGATAATACTCGTGGAGAATATAAAATTATGGTATTGTGCCAAATAGAAGCATTCATATTCTTTACCCTTTGATCCAGGTGTAAAAAATATTGGCTAGCCTATAGATCAGGTCCGGATGTATTGTTAGTAGAATGGGTTAATCTAGGCTCACACTACTAGATGTCCAAGGGTGGCTATGGTCGGCCCTACTAGTGACTCTTTCCTTCTCTATAAACCAAATTACAAGAATTTAGTCTATCACTCTAAAAACTTATCAATTCTATGCCCATTATATAATATCTTCCTATTTATTTGCACTTCACCTTGAATAACCCGCACAAGGCCTTCGACTACCCAAGGATTCATGTGATATCTACTAGTTAAGAATTTATCTCCTTATAGGTATCAAAACTCTTCAACAGATTTTAACAATTTAAATGGCCAATTTAAATAGTAAATTAAGATCTGGTATTAATATCATCACAATGTTTTAAAATATAAATAGTTTCCAATTCTCCAACGAATTTTATATTATCTTATTTATTTTTTCATAATTGAAAGGAGAAAGTAAATTAACTACTCATAACACATTGAATTTAAACAACAAAACATGATAATAAAACTTTGAATAAAATTACAAATACTTATCTCAAGTGTTTCTCCTACTAAACCTCTGAATTCTTCTGACTCCAAGCAAATAATCTTCAAAAGCACCAACTCTTTAAACTCTCAATACAAACTCTAAATAAAATAACTAACGAATTTATGAAGGATGGTAAAATGTGGCCCTAAAGTATCTCTCTAATTCTCTCTCTAGATGGGGATCTAGATAGGGGACTAAGTTGGGCGTTTTTCTCTGAAGGAGTAGCCTCCTATTTATAGGCTTCAAGGGTTGTCTCAAGGCACCTCTTCAAAAAGTATCCACATTCAATGAATCTTCTAGAAGGTGTGTCTGGCGCCTAGGCGTCGGAATCTGGCGCCTAGGAGTCCGACGCCTAGGCGCCGGACTTTGCGTCCAGTCCTTCGCACCTCTTCACTTTGGATCGCACCTCTTTGCGATTAAAACCGTTTCCAAGCGTCCAAATAAATTGTATCACATGTCCTATAAACCATGAACAACTGCCAATCTTCTAGAAGGTCCAATAACCGCTAACACTGTCAAAATAACCGTCCAAAAGTCGTCAAAAATCTTGACAGATCCTGTATCGACCTGGCGCTTAGGCGCCGGATTCTGGCGCCTAGGCGCCAGACCAATAATTTTGATAATTTTGCATTTTGGCTCCATTTTTGCTCCTTTTTGCTCCTTTTTGCTCCTTTTTCACTTTTTTTCCTTCTTGAACATTTTTTCATCACCTATATCCAAAAACACAAAAATACCTTTCATTAAAGCATAATATCCTAAAAAATTTGATAAAAATCAAGGCATAAAAATGGGTATTTTTTTCATGGATCAGTGCATAGGGACGACTAAGTCAAGATAGAAAATACGGTACTTTTATCTAACCTAGATACTAGTCAAGTGGTCCCCTAAGCTTTGACTCATTAGTCATAGAAGTGAATTATTGTGCTTTGGGATTCTGAGGGATATTATGTGGTGTGCAATGGCTACACCAAATAGAGCTGCACATAGTCCATTAGATTTACTAAACCAAGGCTTTGACTTATCAAATCTTCTGCTGGGATCGAGGTCAATGGACAAAGAAGGAGGAAATGTTGTTTGATTGGGTGCCCAATGGTAATAATATCAATTGTTCCAAACTTTGTTTTGATTAGCCTAAGCTCTGACATATTATACCCATAAATATAGTAAAAGCAATGAACTCAGTTGCTCTGTGCGGTATTAGGGCCTCATCCCAATAGTGAAGAGCTAATGTCAGCCTATTTCTCTAGTCTACACCAAACAGGCACATCAATGCTAACTCAGTGATATGCAATGATTATACTAAGACCCATCCCAAATTTACTTAGCCAAGGCATCCAGTCTTGTTGAGGCCGATTTGTTAACAAAACTGAATAGCCTGAGAAAAAAATAAAGGAGAAAGATGTGTGTTTGATGTTAGATGAGCTAAACTGAGCAAAGAGATTGTCCATAAACTTACTTTAACTTAGAATTACTAACTTAAAAAATTAACCTATATTAGTGACCGCAACTGTGAGTAGATTAATAAACCTGATCTCATTGTGATGGTGCTTCAAGCATACTCCAACTTTTGATGGATCCTTAATTAAACATATGGAAGCGGTTGATCAAGGCCAATAATATATAATTGTCTTTCCTCTTAAGGTATTCAATGACTGCAATAGAAGATAATTGCTCTGACCATCCTCTATATTGACTCAGTCAAGAAGCAGACCGGAGATAGTTGTTGTTAATTAATAGTCCTCGAGCTTAGAAAATGAAAATATTTTTTTGCTGGTGCTCAATAAACTACATGATTGGAAAGGTGCCCATTAACTAATCATAGATTTACAAGTCTAATGTATTGAGTTGACCTGACTTGAAATCTATCGACATCAGCTAACTTTTTCAAATTTTACAAGTTAGTCCACACTAACCTAAAGTACGACGTCCCAACATAGTGTTGAGAAATGATTGACTCTAGGGAGAAGTTCATGACATGACACTATCCTGGGTTTACTTAGCCAAGGTGTTAGTTCAGTTCCGGCCAGATTCAGACCAACCAAAATCGACGGGCTTTGAAGCAAGGAACAATTTATCTCATCGGTTTGTAAATAGTTGAAATGAGATAGACTTCATCAAGAAAATTACTTCAACTCAGAAATACCAACCTAAATGATTAATCCATAATACCAACCTTGAATGGCTTGTGATCAATCAGCCACCACGTGGAGCGTGCTCCAACTTTTAATGGACCAAAGTCAAAACTGCGGAAAATTTAAATAAGATAAACTAAGTTCGGTGAACCTTTCATATGGTGTGATGACTATATTGATTAAAAGTAAGATGTACATCAACTCAAATTCACTAGCTCAACGGATTGACAAGCATAATGAGGTCAATTAACCTAATTACATTGTGATGGTGCCCTGTGGGCATGCTCCAACTTCTATTGGACCTAAAGATGATTCAAACATGGTTTATGGTGTGTGATAGACTAAACTGAAAAGAAAATGTGTTAGATTTGTCATATTTTAGATTACTAGCCCAAAGTATTGTTGATCAAAATGAGCCTTGACTTATATGAAGTCAATCAACTTGATCACATTGTGATGGTGCTACGTGGGGTGTGCTCCAACTTTCAACGAATCAAAAGCAAGCTTCTTTTAGTGTATGATATCTAAACTTAGAAAAGACTCATGAAACATCTATGCTCGTAATTACTAGCCTGAAGTATTCGTTTCCAAAAACAACCCCGACCAGTCTGAGATCAATCAACTTGGTACCATCGTGATGGTACCAAATGTGGTGTGCTCAAACTTCCAATGTGCCTTAAGAAGTACAAAGGGAATTCATTGCGTGAATTTTGTTTGTTTTGTCAAAACATTGAATTTGTTTGATTGATTTGTTGGTTTGTTGAATGACTATTCCCACTCCTAGGGCATTTGTGAGTTTTTCAGTTGTATTTAGGCATAAGACACCGCAAGGGACATTACACCTTATCAAAGTAACAACTGAGATTGTAAAGACAATGTCCTTAAGACTAGAAAGGTTTCATTTTTCATTTTTTTTGAGGGATTTTATTTGTTGTTGCTCTTGAATGATGTTTTATTGTAGTGTAGTGTTGAATTGGCTTTAAAAATATTTGTTGGTTGTTTTGGAAAGTATTTGTTGTTTTTATGATTTATTAGAAATGTTCATTTTTGGAAGTTTCTATTCCAGTCTCAATCTCAAAAGTCTCAGCATGTAGAGGTTGATATGTTATTTAAACAACATCTCGATGAAGACTCAAGACTCAATCAACATCATATTATTCAGTCAGAAAAGCTCCTTAAAATAAAAGAACAATAATTTATTTATAAACATATCCACTGATAACAATACATTCATACAACTAAAATGTTATTATCATTTTTCATAGATATGGTACATAATAAAAATTGACAGTCATAAACACGAGCCGACAGAACATGCGAGCATCATGTATATCTGATCGTTAAAGCTATAATGGCCTGACATTCTATTGCATTATTTCCTGAAGGTAACTAAGTGGATGCTTTGAACTTTTCATTTTTTTTGAAAGTAGTGGAGATTCTTTTCTCACAGACAATTGTTATGCAATGCTTGGCCAAGTTAGTGTTGTTTCCATTGAAGACTATTGTTGATCCTTGATATAGAGTAATGAAATGTGACCCAATGAATTCATACAGATCGGCTATCTTGTGTTCCTTTTCAAAGATCATACCACACATGCTCAGGAAAGAGATGGTATAGAATAGTCGCTCAAAGTCATGATAATCGACATGTGGTGGGCTGTAGTTTTCTTGCTCACAGATATCGACAATGCAACTGTCTGGTTCATAAGAAGGAGGTAAAATCTGCCAGGACACCACCTCTTGATCATGAACCTGAATACCCAAGAAATTTCATATACTTCTGCACTCCATAGAACCCCGGGTGGGTTTCCTTCACTGTCTCGGATATTATTATAACAACATCCATACTAAAGAGTCACTCTATCCTAGCCTTTTATCGACCTCTTGGGCTCAACAAAAGTGCATCTCTTGAGTTCTCCTCAATGTCCATTGTCTTGAAAATCATAAACCTTCTAGAAAACTTCTACTAATCTATCTCAAGAAGGAATCTAAGGAAATGCTTCAGTCCTTCCAAAATATCAAAATTTTTTTCTCAAAGTGGCTTGATACACTCAAAAATTTGTATCCCCAATTGCTTTCTGGAGAGATACATCGTGAAAAAAGAAGGTGGTACATATCTGAATCCGCAATCCTGAAACATCTAAGACATCTTTACAGGTACATACCCTTTAACGCTTGGTGCTTGTTTTGCCTTTTTCTCTTTGGCAATCCTGACTTACTTTTTTTTTTACTCTGGTTCTTATTTATTCACTTTCTCTTGGCAAGTTCAATCTTCACTATTACAAACTTAATTTGAGATTCATCAAGTATGTCAGTGGGATCATTCAAAACATCTCAATGAAAAGCCATCAACTGATTCCCTCACATAAAACTCGATCAGTGGCTTCTCTTGTGAAGCTTCTTCAGGTTCTACTATACTCACTTCCAAACTATCACAAAGCATGTTTAAATCTTTGAAACTGATGCCAAACCTAATGGTTGGATTGTTTGTTAAATGTGTTGATCTCAGGCAGACACTGTCTTCGAAAGAGAGCATGAGTTTTCTTGGCGACATTTCCTATAATAAGAAAACAAAGAGTTAGATGCCGTCTAAAAGCTCATAATTATTTCTTTTAAATTAAGAAAATTTTGGAGTTTATTTCCATTATTAAAATTGATTTTGATTGATTTTTAGATGTGATAGCATGACTGAAGTAACTTTAGTATAAATAAGATCTCAAATTGAACAGATGGATAATTCAATTTTTCATTCAATGTTTCAAAGATTCAATAACAATTTGACTAAGCCAAAATGAAGTAAATTCATGGTTTATGCTCGAGTTAGGCTAGGTTGGGTCTGGGTTTAGGTTAGGTATGGTTAGACTGGGATTGGATTTGGGTTTAGGCTTGGTATGGTTAGGCTAGTTTTGGGTCGACCTAAGTCAAACCCAAAGTCAAGCCTAATCCAAGACTATCTAATTAAATTAACTTAAAATTAACTTTAAAAAGACTAAGTGAATACAAAAGGAGGAGGAAGGAAGAAACTTACCAGAGAGGAGGACCATAGAGATCGTTGGAGTGGGGAAGAGACTGAGCGAAAATGAACTTGGTTGAATCTCTTATGAAGCTCAATCGAATGCCTTCTGAAGGGGGGTGGAGGTGGGGCGATTGAGGGCCTTTTTATAGGTGGTTGGGAGTGACAGAGGTAGTAGCAGAAGTCGTTGCCACCCATGGATTGACTGCAAGCACCGTAGATTGAGCAGGGATCAACGGTCATGACGCCCCTATCGGTTGGACCTCCCACGAATCACTGACAGGGAAACGAGACATTGATTCACTACCATATTTGAGAAAGTAGGCCACAGATTGCTAGCGTGGCTCGGGGGCATAGATACGCTTGCGTCGGGCGTGAACACACTAGGGAACATTAAGGTTTAGCTACACCCAAGCTGGGTGTGACCACATTCGGAAGCATTCGACTGTTGCTTTGCCCTAACCGGTGTGGTCAAGCAGGTCCAAGGGCAGGTGCACGTGCAAGGGGTACGTGCGGGCGTGTGAGCGTGGGCGCATGTGTGCTAGCGTACAGACAAACCTTGACCCATCCAAATAGAGGAAAACTCAAGGATTTCAAAGGCAGGGTGGATTTTGGCCACATTTTCTTCAAGATGAGGTAGGTGAGAACAAATTGTGAGTTCCATCCCATGAAGATTGAAGTTCTTGTTGAATGGTCTAAAGAACTACAAACTAGTCATCCTTTACTTGATTAGAACAGATTTTGGATTTTAGTGTAATGTGAGTTGTTCTTGTATTTGTTATAGGTACAACTGAAAGGTTCAACAAACAATACACATATTAGATCACACTTATTCTTTGGATGCCATATGTACAGACTATCTTGAAGTTACATGTCATCTTTTCGTTATCTTGAAATAACAAATATATATTACTATTTTTTTGTTTATGTTAATTTATTACTCTTTTAACTCAACTTCTTCAAAAAGTTATATTTAAAAAATTCAAAAAATTTTTTTCATTGGCTTTAGAATGGCTTTACATGCCGAATGCTAGAAGAAGATAACACATACGGTTGGTTGGGGCTTTTTTTGTTGCTATCTTCTTCTCCACCTTTAAGATGTTCCCCCTAATATGAACCTTATATTCTTTAGCCATTTAAATTTCCTCACCAATGAAATTCTTCTCTATGGGAATGCAAAAAAAACTTTCTCACTCAATAATTGCTAGCATTTTAGCAAACACACACTATTTCACTCATGATTAAAAAGTATACTATCAACAATAAAATAATGGCCTATCTTCTAAACATCTCTTAAATATTTCCTTCCACAGAAATATTTTTAAAGACCAATATATTTGAAGTTTTTATTATCATCTAAGTAATTATTAATCAATTTTGTAGTTGTAATAATCTCTTCAAATTTCTCCTTAAAAGAAAAAATAACCATACTTTACGCTGATAAGCAGGGAAAATTATATATATATATATATATATATATATATATATATATATATATATATATAATTTATATTTGTTTCCTTCAATATAAAATACAATGAAGTAAACATTATTTTTTTTAATCTGTAAACTTCCTTAAACGAAGCTTATAAATTTGGGCTCTAGCGATCTACATTTCTAAAAGAAAGAAAAAAGAATGCATAAGAACTTCATCAACACTAGATTTATGTGTCACTTTTATAATATGATGCCTCTATAAAAACAATAAATATAAATATTTATATCTATAGCTAAACATATCAAATGAGCCAATTGTATGAAAGAGTGTGATGACAATTAGGTTGTAATCTATAGCTTGAGTCTTATTCGAAGCTACTTTATCCAAAAAACTAACTGAGTTTGGACAAGATTCAAACAATTCGGACAAAGTTTGAACATTTTTGATTTTGTTTAAATCATATCATAATCTACGTAGTCCTTAAGGTCAAAATATAAGTTCAAATAAATTTCAAATTTTCATACCGCAATTTCAAGTTAATGGTGAAACTTTAGTTTGAAACCCAATTTTAATAATATTTGAACTAGAAGTTATGTCAAAAACTTATCAAAACAAGATTAAATCATATGATATGTGGTTTCAATCTTAATCAAAGCTAGTTTAAACTTAAATTGGAACCTCATATCACCATTCAAAGTTCATTTTTGAATCTACAAACCTAACATTTGAATGTTTTATTTAAATGTAGTTGTCAAATCTACGTTCTTTCTTTTCCTTCATTAGTTAACCAAATCTATTTTAATTTACGTGCAAATGACAAGAAAATTATTTATAGAAAATAAAATTTGTTAAATGATTCGAAAGATGATCACTACTAGGAAGAAGATACAAACACAAGAACAAAAAGGAGCATAATAAATTTTAGAAGGCTTATATCAACAAAAAAAGATAAGGATAAGAACAGTTTTTAGGGTAAATTTTATAAAATATTATAATATATAATTCTTATAAATGGATAAATTATAAGAATGATAAACTCAATATTATTTATTATTTATTTTTATTATTTGAGGATATGGCCCCGATTATGCACCAAAGCTAGACCAATAACCAACCCCTGGTCCGATCAGGCTGGAGCTTCCATTTCTATGGCGGTCGCCGCCTATCCTGGATGCTCTGGTGCACTCCGGCTGACGGCACAACCATGGATGCGAGCCGTCCGCTGTTCGTCGTTCTCTTCTCCTTCCTCATGTCCTTTTCCTCCTTACTCCTCCGTGGAGCCATCCTCATCGCTTCCCTCTCCCGAGTCCCCTTCCACTTCTTCCTTCTTCCCGAAGCGAGGGAAAACACTGGAGCTGGTCTGCGAATCCCTTGCCTTCAAGGGAAAGGGGGTTTGCAAGGTAGCCGACACGGGCTTTGTTGTCATGTGCGACCGCGCTCTCCCTGGCGAACGTTTTATTGGTCGCGTATCCCGTAAGAAAGGAAATTACGCTGAGGTCAGCCTTCTTTAATCCTCTGTCTTCTCTAGGGCTATTTGTTTGCTTGCAATTAGAAAATTCTAAAATAACCTTGAATTTTTAGCATAATGTCATTTGGCTGCATTTAGTACGGAACTGGCATGTGTGTTAAACTATAATCAACTTCAAAATCTTTAAAAATATATATATTATATCTTTCGACACTTTCTTTCTTTCTAAAGTGCTATTTGGTTGCTTGCAATTAGAAACCATGCTCCAGAAAACCGTGAAATTTTTTGATTGCTTCGATTGGTGTGATGTAGAGAAATTGATATGCATTTGCTAAATTCAAAATTCCCAAAAATAATTATTTTATTTTCAATTATTAAAGGGATTAAAATGAATCTGTTTTGTTGTAAAATATATTATTTGTTTACAAATAACTGAATGAGGCCTATGATAAATTCACAAACATATTTTTAAAACTTGATTAAATCCTAGATTTTAAAAAATTAAGGATTTGTCAGATTAAACTTTAATCCCCATGCGTCCTGTCAATAACAAGTGTTGGATCCAATTTTATTTGGAGTAAGAACTTTAAATCTTTTACTTGGACTGTTAATTAGAACGGATTAATTGCATTGATTCTTGAACTCTTTTTAGAATTGTTACAAGAGAACTTGGTCAAGCAGAGATGAGTGAGGACACTCAAGTTTCGAGGGTGAGAAAGATAGAAATATCAGTTATCAAGAGAACCAAAGGCCATAGAAGCCATAGGGTTCAGGATTATTGCTAAATGATGAGCTTCATTGCCGCAAATGGAGTGCAATCTAGATAGAAAAGCTTTGCATTCAGCCTAATTATTATCTACTTAAAAGCAAATCCTCATAACATGAATGTGAATGGTGCTTGTTGGGTTTTCTATGATGATGATGATTCCTCGGGAACTAGAGGCCCAATCAATATTTTGTTACATTGGCGCCTAGCTTAAGGGAAAATTTGTCTTTTATACGCCTAAGGACAATTTAGTATTTTATTATTATTGTTGTTGGGTAAAAAGATGTCTGATGAGTGGCGGAAAAGTATTTTGGTCCCCATTATTAAGAATAAAGGGGATGCACAAGAGTGCAAATTTTAGAGGAATTAAGTTGATGTGTCATACTTTAAAATTATGCGAGAGGGTAATTGAACATAGACTAAGGCGTATTACAAAGATTTCTCATAATCAATTTAGATTTATGCCGGGCAGGTCTACTATGGAAGCTATACATTTATTGCGAGGTTTGATGGAGAAGTTTAGAGATAATAAGCAGGATCTACATTTGATTTTTATTGATTTAGAAAAAGATTACGATAAGGTTCCAAGAGATATCCTTTGGAGAGTCTTGAGAAGAAATGTGTTGATATGATTTATATTCAATTCATTAAAGATATGTATACTAGAGCTATTACTTGTGTTTGAACTGAAGGAGGGTTGACCAAATATTTTTCTCTTTCTGTTGGATTACATCAAGGATCGAATTTAAGCCCATTTCTTTTTGCTTTACTTATGGATGTTCTTATGAACATTTACAGGAGGATGTACCTTGGCGTATGGTTTTTGCTGATGATATCCTTCTCGTGGATAAGACGAGAGAAAAAACTCGGGAAAAACTTGAATTATGGAGATCTACATTGGAGTCTAAAGGCCTTCATTTGAGTAGAACTAAAATTGAATGTATCGTAACTCTAGTGACAAAAGTGTAAATTTGGGTGATCAAATTATTAAATGGTGTGAACGATTTAGATATCTCGGGTCTATTGTTCAATGCGATGGTGATATAGATGTGAATGTTAATAGTAGAATTCAAGTTGGTCGGTTGAAGTGAAGGAATGCTTCGGGCCTTAGATGGTATAATACACTTAGGTGTATGAGTGGCTTTACACTTGAGAAAAAATGCGAAATGAATATATCCGTGATAGGGTTGGTGTAGCTCCAGTGATGGAAAAAATTAGAGAGAGTCGTCTTAGATGGTTTGGTCACATTAAACGTCGACTATCTGATGATCCGATTAGGAGAGTAGATGCTTTAGATTCGACTCATGTTAAGAATAGCAAAGGTAGACTTAGGAAGACTTGGGCTTATGGTATAAAAAACGATCTTAATTTATTAGAATTAAATGAAAATATGACACTAAATAGGATGCAATGGAGAAAAAAGATTCATTTAGCCGACCCCACTTAGTGGGATTAAGGTTTTGTTTTTGTTGTATTATTATTATTGTTGGGTATAAATAGACTTGTTATGTCTAAGGTTAGGTTTATGTATGAGATTGGATTGTGAGTCTTAGGTTGAGGGTTTGGAAGAAATTTCTTACCTCTTGAATTGTTGGAATTGGGAGATATCGCCAACCTCTCGAATTGTAGGTGCTTATCTTTTATGTTCTTGTTGTGTTGTTTGGATTATTGCAATCAAATTTTGTGTTCGCCTTCTGTGGAGATGTATGTTGATTTTGACATCGGATTGTATCAAATTGGTATCACAATAGTTAATTCTGGAATCAAAGAAAAGGATCGAGAGCTATAGCTTCGATCCATGACGTGACATGGAAAGCCACAAACAATTTTTATGGAAAGAAGAATCCTGCACACTTGGAAGCTGATTAGGATACAATCATAGTTGCAGGAATCAAAGGGATTGCGATGTTCAGTGATCATGCGAAGCGATATTGCGTACAAAATCGCGAAGGGAAGCAAGGGACGGGCAGCTACAGTCTCGATGGAGGCTCCTGCATGACCGACGCTCGCAATTCATTTGCGATTACAACGATCTGGGAAGGCAATGACGGACTCGCGACTTACAAAAGAAGGCAACAACGTATTTGTGACTTAATGATGATCTCTTTGCGAACCGTCACATGGAAGGCAATGACAAGAAGCGGCGTACAAAGATCCAAAACTCTCATTCTTCTCTTCCTTTCACGTCGTCTACGCGTTCCCATTGTTATTAGAGCTAACTGGGAATGCAGTGGCGAGGAAGCAGCGTATAGAGAAACAAAACTCCGGTTTTCTCGAGTTCTAGCGGCGTCCAAGCCTTGCGGTGGGTTCGTGCCTACAGTGACGTGATTCGAGCTATCGGGCTTGCATGGATCGGTGCTTTATTTAAGTGGACAAGATTTTTGCTACTAATTTCAACGTACAGACGTCATTTCACGTATGGAGCTACTATATTTCAGCTTTTTTTGTACCGACGCTATTCAGATAGACGATAGACATACGTTCTTGCAATATAGACCCGCAAATCAATCGGTGGAATTTCAGCGTGCCGGTGTGTTCGTGCTTTGTGATAACAAATTTTTTGGGAGTGATGACAACAAAAAGGTGAATGATTTAGAGAAAAGGTTGGAGGAAGAGATCAACCAAATCATATCTGGGATCGAGAATGATTTGTCACCATAGAGAATAGGTTTTCTTCTCTGGAGAACCCAATGGAGGATCGATTTGAGAGCATGAGGGTAATTCGAGAGATGATAAAGAGAGTCATTGAGATGCAATTCAAGACCTCGCCAGCAGCTCAATTGCAAAACCTAAAGAAAAAGAGATCTTACGAGAGGAACATAAGGAGAAAAATTTCCACCCTCATGAACCCCCTCCCAGGGCTCCGTTTCGGGGTGGATTAGAGATTTTTGATGGAGATGGTTGGGCTGAAACATGTGGAAAAGATCATGTAAGAGTTATGAGGAGCATGAAGAAGAAATGAGAGAAGTAGGGATGGGATATGACTACGATCGAAGAGAGAGTTTTACCCTCGATACATGAGAGGAAGTTGGGGTGGAGATGTTAGATTTAAGAAGTTAAAAATGCCGATATTCGAGGGAGAAGATGCACATGGGTGAGTGCATCGGGCAAAACGATACTTTCCGGTGAATGGGCTAGATGGGGAGGAGAAACTCGTGGCGACAGGGTTATGTTTGGAAGGAAAAACCTTAGTCTGATTTCAGTGGAGCTAGGTTAGATACCCAATCCATTTGATAGTGACGACTTGTGCATAAGCTAGTTTCCTTATGATTGTTTTTCATAATTCTCTTCCTCAATGGGTTTTAACAAAATGGTATATTGGCCACTACTCTATTCTATATTCTTTGATTGGGCTCATCTTAATAGTTTTTTCTCTTGGAACTAATCTAGCTTTACTGTGCATTAGAGGAGGCAGCATGGATGTTCTGACTTCGAATGTACGACCTTTACTAAATTGTTAATGAGGAATTGAATCAAGTCTAAAAGATAGCGGATGAAATTTTTCAATTTTGAATGTATCTCTCTTGCTAATTTAAGAACTTTTGTGTTTACTGTATTGATATTTTTGGATTTGAAATTTTCATGTGATTGCTTTTTCTTTATTTTGTGTTTGAGTTATATATGTTTTTTTTGGGTGGGCTTGTGAGGTATATGATGAGACTTTAGACCTTATGAGTTTTTCTGGATGACCTATTGCTTGTTGTTGATTAGTGTTACATGTGAAATCCCAATAAAGACAACTAAGTAGCTTTCTTCTTCTTGGTGCATCAGTTTATGAAGCGTTTCTGGATGGATTTTATTGCGTATATGCACGATGAAGGCAACCAAATACCTCTGTTCTTTTCAGAGCAACGAGTTTTTAGGCTACTTTGGATGATTTTTTTTGGCGATATGCACATTTGACACATGGGAGGCTGGTTATATGTGAGTTAAAGGCAACCAAAAACTCATTTCTTTACAATGTTAACTGCTGTATTGTAGTGAGATATTCGTTTGTTGGTGTGGTGAGTTCTCTGAGTCCTCAGGCCTGCTATTTTTTTTAATCAAATTTTTGTTTATTTATTCAATACTGTTTCTTATCGTCAATTTCTATGATTTTTTTTCATTTAATCTAATTTTATGACTGATGTATTTTCTCTTGAATTATTGAAGGAAGATGAACTCCAGGTTTTCGGGAACTCTAGGTTAGTGCTATGCCGTTGCTGACTGCCGTCTTTGTTACTCATGTCACGCCGATCACATAGCTACGAACGGCAGTTCTACAGGTGCCTGCGGTGGGTAAACGGTCTGGACAAGTTTGAATTCTTCAGGTGGGTAGACAGTCTGGCTGATTCCACTGCCGATAGTTATCGGGGTTCGACGATATCCCAACTGGACAATGTTGCTAATGATATGATTTTTCTGCATTTTAAAATGAATATTATCATACTTTTAATTGTAATTTTAATTTGTTTTTTTCATTTTTATTAGGTTTATTGATACTCACTCTTAAGTGAGGTGTATATCCTTTTTGTACTGTTATAAAGTGATTTTTTGGTTCTAAACTATCAAATATATAGCCATTATAGTATGTTGCAAACAACACAACTGCACAGTGGTAGAATGATCATTTATCCAGAAACAACTACAAATTAGCTGTTTTCCAAACAGACAAAGCAAACAACTAGTCAGCTTATCTGGATCAGAGATAGAATGATCATTTATCTAGAAAAAAGGTGCAAATCAGCTGTTTTTTCAGACGCACAACTTAAACAGCCAGCCAACTTATCTGGATTAGCTGCTGATTAACAGTTGATCCAGGATAAACTGCTTATCGAGATAAGCTGCTGCTGCCCCAAACAGACTCTAAATGCGAGCTGACGGAGCTAGAGGAACTTACATAGCCAAATATCTCATGAATTTGGAACCGCCATCAGCAATGTGTTACAGTTGTAGTCATACTGGACGCTAGGAGATGTTCAGATATTAGCCTTGAAGGTAGAAAGACAGCAGAAGCAGAGTAGACAACAATCATTTTTAATCAGCAACTTTCAGGCACACGATCACGTACAATCACCACGACCGACAGGGATATCCCGGAAGAAACAGGTAAGCACGGACTGGGGAATGACTCTAAGGAACAAAACAGGAAGAAACAAGAGAAGGTTAGCTCCTCCAACATTGTACCAGCCATAAAGTGTTATTGATGCCACAACAATGACAACATAGCTTCCAGCTATTCCACGAGTAGGATAGTCACACTCACAAATCAAGGCACCGTGAAAGAAATGACCAACGAGGAGAAAGCTATGGAACATGTTGACGTGCGTCAACTCTTATCAGACGAAAGAGAAGCGCCCGTGATTTGATAAATCCTCCAATCCGAGGACACGAGGGATTCGCAGTGGCTTCACCACAACATATTCTACACTTACTGCTTCTATGTCGAAGCAACAAGAACGCGGTTTAGACATAGAAGGTAGAGAAATTAGGACTCACAACTCAGAAACATTCCCAACCATATTCACTGACGTGGTTGCAGAAGGAAATCAGGTTAGCATCAACCAAAGATGCTTGGTAGAATTTTTGATCGGAGGTCAGCTGCAAGACTAGGTGTGATATGACGTGGTTCTTATGGATGCTTTCCACCATTTGTTGGGACGACCGTGACAATTTGACCAAAGGACGCAACACGACGGATATAGAAACATGTATTCTTTCACTAGGGATGGGAAGCACATCACCCTCATTTCGTTGACGGAGCCCGAGGTCAAAAGATCCCTTATCAGCTGAGCAACTTCAGTGGGACCAGTTTTAGTGATGACACCAGACAAGTGGACCGAGACACTTGCTCTCGACACAGGATAGAAGCGACCAAGGTTTTGTCAGGTCGACGCCGTACGAGCAACACCATTGTCGTGTCGGAGGGGTATGATCACTCTCACTACATGCTCGATTAAACCGATCATAAGTTTCTTTGGGAAGATTCGCCAAAATAGGTGTGATGCACAACCTCAGAAGGACAGACCGATACAGACATTTACTCACAAATTAGAGAAGACCCTAGGATACCTCGAAGAACAGTGCAGTCGCTAGTGGGATCTAGCGGTGGCTGATTACGAAACATCAGCTTTAACCAATGAAGTTGAAGCTCCCCCAACCTCAGGAGACTGATTCAGGCGCTAGGGCAGCACCTGATTGTGGGCGCTTTGAATTCGCGAAGCTTTGTGGGAACAGGAACCCATGCTAAATTGCAATAGTGGAAGAACCCGCGTGAGAGCAGGGGAGAAGGATCACGAACTCACGCGATCTAGAGAGGACTGTTTGTACCGGTTCTTTCTGGGAAGAGTTTTTTGGTTTCCTCATTCTTCCTCTACTTTTCTGATAGTGTTGTCTTCTGATCTTCTGTGTGGAGTCTCTTTCCCCATCGTGGGCTGTATCTGATGAGGTGGTGGTTCTCCGACTGTATTCTCTCCGAGGTGGTGATTGTATTCTCCCTTTCTACCTTCCTCAAATCCTCTCCTCTCTACTCCATATCCGCAGAATTCTCCCTCTTTCACCATTACACCCAACCATTTCCTCTTTCTGCAGTTTATTTCTACTGTCCTGTCTACTTAACTCATTTCAAGCTCCTCCAAACTACCCCACTACTGTTGCCGACCACCTCCAACCTTTTCCTATTTGTTATCCCTATAGTTTCACACATTCTCTTCGCTATCACCCACCTTCCATGACCATTGTCATCCCTCCCAATCTTCTCGATCTCTCTGGCCAACCTCCACCACCCATTGTAATATATTAGAAGCGTTTGGTGTTGTCGTTTTATATTTTGTGTTGTTATTTCCATTTGAGTCATGTTATAACCCTACTTTAATATTAATGAAAGTTTATGTTTGTGTTTCCATTATTTTTCCTACTAGTTTCGGTATCATAATTTAGTTAGACTAACTTCTCATCAGCACTCGTTTTGATTTGTAGAATTAGGATCTAGTGGGTGATGAACCAGTTTAACTAAATCGTTACAAACGTACTTAATATATTTAATTTCATAAATCATTCATACACATATACTTGGAAACGTTGAAAATTTTATCATAACATATATATCTATACAGTACTGTTAAATCCAACATAATAAAAGTCTTCGCCCAATAGTTATAAGCTCCCAAATTATAAAATGCAAAAGCTGTGCATGTCACACTTGACGACTCGTTCTGGTGTTCTTTACCCCTTCATGAAATGAGTTACAAGCTTAGGGAAATAATCAAAGTTGAATATGATTTTATTAAAGGAAAATAAATAACGCATATGCTTGTTTGTAACTCGTGTATATGTCCATAATATATGTCACAACATATTATAATTGTGTATAACATGTAAAAGAAAAGATATATAATACAAGAAATCATGAAAACTATATAAAACATCTATTTCATCCATATATGTGTCATCATGAGCATATTCATGTGTCATCATCAACTCATAGAAATGTACCTTATGTTTGTACATACCTCAACTAGTTCTATGTCCTGTCATGTTATGGTTTATCACCTGGCCTGAAAGCTATATTTAACTATTGATAAATGTTGAACCCCATAATATAACAATTATCAATAGTCTTTGTTATCAACATTTTCATACATTTCGTCCTCACTTGATTCTACCTGTTCTTGAAATTTCGTCTCTATTTGAACACTTGAAGTTGAGAATTTCATCGTTCTCTATCACACGTACTTACAAGTATTCATCTAATAGTCTACTTATAACATCATTTGTGATATTTCTTAAATCATAATTCCTGTAACAATCATTTATTATAGACATTTCATATATTATATGCATGAATCATAGTAAATGAATACCTGTAAATAATAATTTCATTAGCATGTTCATTAGGTTCATAACATAATAAAATAATATGTATCGTAAGTGACAAATCAAATGTTCATTTATACAAATTATGCAGGTATTCATCCATAATATGCATAAAATTTTATATGTAATAGTGTCAAACACATAATTACATGAAAACCTTCAAAGAGTTATTTTTCTTAAGTTAGCAAATGATTATTTCACCTAAATTGATGGAGCAGCCCTACGACGAGTTTTCCCACTCACCTCGAGCTCGCCGCCTATTATAAACAATTTAAAATTGATAAACCTCTTAGGGTATTCATAAATTCTTATATGAGGTCTTACTTTAACCCATGTCAATATTTACCTCGAATGCATGTATTCTCCTTACAAATTTTATCCGATCTTCACACTTCACACTTCACACTTCACACTTCAAACTTCACACCTTCTAAGTAGTTCTTCCATATATTGAGAGCAAATACTACAATAATTAATTCTAGATTGTGTTGGATAATTCCTCTAGTGCGGCTTCAACTGTCTGGATGCATATGCTATCATCTTTTTCTTTTGTATTAAAACACAACCCATGTTTCACAATGATGCCTCGCTGTTATTTTGGAACCTTTATTTACTTGATGGAATAGTTAGTATTGGAGCAATGGTCAAATATTTCTTCAACCCTTGGACACTGTGCTCACATTCTATAGTCACTCAAATTGAACATCTTTCATCATCTTCTTGAACAATAATATAGCTATTTATGAAAATTCTTTGAAGTACCTCCCGTAATATTTGACTAATCCAAGAAAACTACGTACCTCCGTAGTATTTTTTAGAATAGGTCATTCCATATTTACTCATGTTTTGAGGATATACTTAGATTTCTCACCCACTGATTATATGCCCCAAGAATGCAACTCTGTAGCCAAAATTCAAAATTCGACAATTTTGCATATAGTTGATTATGTATCGACAACTTTAATAATATCCTCAGATGCATTTCATAATCATCAGTTCTTGAATATAACAGAATATCATCAATAAAGATAACGATAAATTGATCTACATAAGACTTAAAGATTTGATTCATCATGTCTATGAATACAACAAGAGTATTGGTTAAGCCAAAAGTTATAACTAAGAATTCATAGTAATCATACTTTTTCCTAAAAACTGTTTTAGTTATATCTACCTCCTTTACTCTGACTAGTGATATCTCGATCTCAGATCAATCTGAGAAAATATAGTGACATCTTCTAATAAATCAAATAGATCATCGATTATTAGCATGGATATTAATTTTAGATTACTATGTTATTTAGCTCTCTATAAGTGACACTTAATTGCACAGATTTATCTTTCTTTTTGATAAATGATATTGGAGTAGTCCAAGGTGAACTTCTTGGCCTAATAAAGCTCTTATTTATCAGTTCCTGTAATGGACATTTCAATTCTTGCAATTTCTACAGAGCTATCTTGTAAGGAGACTTGAATATTACAGATGACCTCGACTGTACTTCAGTCCTAAATTTAACCCCCCACTTTGATGGTAGCCTGGATAATTCTTCATGAAATACATCAACTGGGATGCTTTTCACTTCTTGCACATCTTTATTCAGCACTTCTAATTTGATTAGAAACACTAGTTTACCACTTCACAAGTACTTTCCAATTTTCACAACGCTAATCAAAGAAGATTGTGCATTCCTATCATATCGAAAATAAAATAACTTCTCGCCAAACAAATTAAATTTCAACCATCTTTTTTATTGTTCAATTGAAGCAAAATGTTTTACTAATAAACCCATTCTCAACATGACATCAAAAGTCTGAATTGGTATAATAATTAATTATGCTAGCAACTTTCTATTAGAGATACTAACTTGCACAAAATATTTTCTGTTTGCATAGAAGCCACTTTCCGAATAATATTCATGTAATTGCCTACTCATTACATCATTTGTAATGAGTATTCATGTAATAGCCTACTCATAACATCATTTGGCCTACTCATTACATCATTTGTAATGAGTATTCATGTAATAGCCTACTCATAACATCATTTGTGACATTTCTTAAATAATATTTTGTATAATAAACTTTCATCATAAGTATTTCATATATCATATGCATTAATCATAGTTGAATACCCGCAAACAATGATTTCATAAGCATGTTCCTTAGATTCATAACATAGTAAAATCTTAGGTATCATAAGTGACAAATCAAGTTTGCTTTCATATAATTAATGCAGATATTCATTCATAATATGCAGAAATTTCTAGATAATATAGTGTCAGACACATATCACATGGAACCTATGGAGATTTATTTTTCTCAAGTTTGTACAGGATTTTTTCACCTGTATTGACTGAGCAGTCTTATGATGAGTTTTCCCATTCTCGCTTCGAGCTTGCCGCCTAGTATAAACAATCTGAAATTTATAAGTCTCTTAGGATATTCATAAATTCTTATCTCAGGTCTTAATTTAACCCACTCATAAAGATGAGTGTCAATATTTACCTCAAATGGGTTGCTCTGCATGAATTCTCTCTACAAATTAGTTCAATCCTTTCTTCCTTCCTCGCAACCTTCACTCCTTCCCTTTTCTTTTCTGATTTCCTGCTAATTGGCCATACAGAGGCTCACCAATCAAGTTCTTAGTCTCCGACACAAGGTCGCGTCCTGCTATAACGACCAAAAATGAAAATGTGCACCGATTCGTGGCAAACGTCAAATGGAAGTGTAAGGAATGAAAGGAATGTTTGAAATATCATAAAAATAGAGTATTTTCTTACCAAAAGCTTCCCAAAACTTCTAGCCGTGAACTACGGGACTCTGCGGTCACCGGTTTCGCTCTTGCTATAGAGATCAAGTTGCGGGATCCCACAGTGCAAAACCAAAAATATGGTGATGGGAATGAGGGGAGCGTGACATTTAACTTAATCATGTTAATTCCTAACCATTCGATTCATCAGACCATTGCTCGTAAATGTGAAGGTTGGTTGGCTACAGTAATTATGCGGGATCAAGGAGGATAATTTAGATGAATTAAATTAATTAAACTATTAACTTCAAAATTAAAATCTTTTCATATGTTAAAAACTCATGCATAGTACTATATATTAAATTGGTCGTTTTAACATGTAGAATTTTATAAAATTGATCCAGTTAAAATTTGAAATTGATTCGGTCAAATTCTGAGGGATGCGAAATATAGGATATGTTTTATAATTTCCAAAATCTTACTCGATTTCTCAAAATTGGGTGTTACATAATATTTGAGGATTTGGAAAGTTCTCTTACTTGCATTAAAAGAAAATTCTGGATCGTACTCGTATTATATAAAATTGACTTCAAGGATATAACACTCCCATGATTTAATAATTGTACTTTTTCTAAATTCTTCTTTCCAAACATCTATTATTTTCTTTGAATAGACGGTTATTTTGTCTACTTTGTCGGTAAAATGAGTTAGTTGCAGGTGACAAAGCTTAAAACGATCACCCCGCATTGGGACTTAGTTGAAGCACCATGTGAGTATGCTTCCTACTGCGGTGGTTGCAAGACCCAAAATCTTCAGTACAAGGCACAACTGAAGGCCAAGGAGCTTCAAATTCGAGACTTGATTATCCATGTGGGTAGGTTTTCCAGCATGGACTGTGGAGAAGATTGTATTTTAAAACCAATCGTTCCCTGTGACTTGCATTTTCACTACCGAAACAAGGTTCATGCTGTTTCGCCTTTTCATGACCATCTAATTGCACACTATTCTTTGTATGTGATTGGTTTAATTTTTGTTTCTGTTAAGATGGAGTTCTCCTTTGGTGCTCAGAGTTGGGTGCCTAGTGGTGCTTCTATGGGGGACCAAAAGTTGATTGAGAATGGCTGTGCATTGGGATTGCATATTCCAGGTTTTTTTGATAAGGTGCTCCACATTGATAAATGTATGTTGCAAACCGAACCTGCTAATAAGGTGATCTTTTCTTCTCACTGCAGATTTCATTTATGCTGTTAAGTATAATTGTATTTTGAAGTTAGGATAAGGTCTTTAGTATTTTAGGCTATTGTACTGTCCTTTTTAGTGGATATGGTTTGGCTTTGAGCGTTTTCTTCTATTATGTTTTTCGTTTATCTTAAATTACTTGATTTGCTATTTGCTATTTAACCTAAAAATAATCTAAATTTCTTTCAGACTTTAATTGCACCCAACTACGTAAAATTCGGTGAACGGGATGAATTTTTTCCATCTGCTTTATTTGTTCATCAATATTAATTGTGTTTTTTTTTTAATAAATTGATCTTTTGCTTATTTTATAGGTTTTGGCAATTGTTCAAGATTGTTGGAGAGAACCAAGTCTTGGTCTTTCTCCCTATGATGTACATACCCACTGTGGATTTCTTAAACACTTGATGCTAAGAACCGGAAGGTGAACTCTTTTGATCTGTTTTTTAGGTGCATGTAAGGATCTATTATTCTGTAGCCATAATATATTTGTTATCTTAACAGCTCAACCTCCATGGTTTTCAAAGACTAAAGTAACTTTAAAGATTATAGTACGTGACTTTACATGTAATAGTTTCTTTTCTTATTATTTCCTTAATTGAATATCATACATGATACTCAATTTCTTTAGCCTAACTGAATTTAATTGAGATTTAAAAGCCTTTCAGTACATGTTCTCTGATAATATGCTATTCCCATTCGATGTATAGATGCCTAATATTAGAGTATCAATAAATGACCGAACACTACAATATGACTCGAATTGGACTAAAAAATATGAGTTTGGGTTGATCCGATTACTATTTGGGTTGGGTTTTTGTTTAGTTTTTTGACTTAATTAATATTCAATTTGAGTTTTGATTAACCCTAATGACCAGAAATTATCTCTTTTACTATTCCAGCTTGGATTATATGGGTTTTGAGTTGAGTTAATTTGGCTGTGTTTATGTTAATTAGGTTGGATCAATTAAAAAAATTGTACGATCCATATAATAATTAGGTTAGACAGGTTGCCGGATCAAGTAGGGTGAAGGTCAGTTATTTTGACATTTATAATAAATGTGTTTAGTTCGGGTCAACTCCGGGTTAAACCTGAACTCGACTTGCTAAACTGAATTAACACATTTACTTAATATTCTTTATTAAGTAGTTTTATGCTGGTAGAATTACCTATTTACTATTCATATAACAAAGTTATAGTGGAGAATAGTAGAACAAAGACTAAAAAATAATTTAATTTTTGTAGAAATAATTTTTTTAATGCTAGAAAGTTCTACTATGAAAGCAATTTTTCTTCAAGTAATTAGTGGAAAAATTTATAGAGTTGAGTAAGGTTCTTCTTATATTTTTTTATTGTTCTTGAAAAGTGATTGAGTACCACATTGATTGATTTGGTTCGAAATAGGGGAGAATGATATTTGTTAAATGATGGATGATGGAAAACTGATCAATATTGTAATTGGTTGTAAGGTGGCTAAATAGTTGTCAATTACAATGGGATTACATTAATTATGAACATTGATGATGTTTTCTTATTACTTACATATATTCTTGTAAACGATATTCAAAGTGAGGTGTTTTGATATATGCATTTTGTGGATGAGATAGTTTTGAGTAGTTTTATATTTATTAAAATAACTGGAAGCCAAAAGTAATAGAGAAATGTTTCAATGAGAGGGCCTAAAGTTAGTGGAACAAAGTTTTTTATATATTTTATGCAATTTTAGCTTATGTGATATTAATGTATTAGAAGACAAAGTGATACGTAGGTGTGATAGGTTTATGTATTATGAATCTATTCTATAGTTGAATTAATATATAAATGAAGATATAAATTCTAGAGTTATGGTCGAGTGGTTCAATTGAAACTATCCAAGAGTATTGCATAATAAGAGGATATCACGAAGATAAAGCCTAATTTTATATAATTGTAGTTTGGCTTGTTATGCTATATGAATATGAATATTGGAAATTGTTGGCAGCTGAGCATGCCAGAAATGAGAATTTTAAGTTTGGTTTGTGATTAGAAAGGATAAATTAAGGAATTATTTTATTAATGGAATGATATTATATTATTGAAAATAAGGTAATTGAAATAGATTTAAATGGTTATTTTATGTACAACTATTTGCAGAAAGCGCGCCATTGAGGTAAATAAAACTAGGGTTGATTGATTACAAAGGAAAAAATGGTTAGATCTAAATTAATATGAAGTGAAGTGAATCAAATGATATATGAATAAAACGTGTAACACCTCAGGTAAAAAAGTGACACTATATAATTGGATCAGGGATAATGATGTTGATAATGAAAAAAAAAATGTCATGACATGGTGATGGCATTTAATTGTTAATGCCATCTATTTATTATGACTTTTCGCTTTGGGTAGCACTCTCTTGATGTATTTGTATGATTAGGGCTCTATACTATTTCACTTCGACATTGATTTTTCTGGTAGTTTTTGGGAATATTCTTCTCATTTAGAATATATTTTCTTTGTTTTCTAACATTATTATTATTACATACTGAAATTAGCTTTATATCTAGCTTATCAGGGATAAAAAGACCGGCTTTGCTGAAGTAATGGTTAATTTTGTAACATCAAGCTACAAACCTGAGTTGCTAGCACGTCTTGTTGAGAAGATTTCAACCTTACCTGAAGTGGTTTGTTTTGCCTTTTAAATCTACACTTTTTATTGACATCACCGGCAGAAAGTTTTTTTAATGCTACTTTATACATCACTTTGTTGAACAGTTAAAGGAATGAATGTTCACATTATAGGTATAAGATGGTCAACAAATATGTTTGCTAATTTCTTACTAATACTATTCTGTGAGTTTCAAATTTGTGTTAATGCAATTTATTTTACGATTGTGTTTCACACTTTAATTGATGTACTTTTAAGTCTACAATGATTTGACTTTTCTTATTACTGTTGTTACTGGAAATAGGTTAGTGTCATGAATAATGTGAATTCATCTGTTGGTAACACATCTGTTGGGGAGCAAGAATACACTCTTTATGGAAAATCGACCATTAATGAAGTTTTAAGAGGACTTACATTCAACATATCAGCCAATTCTTTTTTCCAGACGAATTCTTACCAGGCAAGGATATTAATTACAATAATGATTTTTTAACCTTTTTTTATTACTATAATTTCTGAGAGTTATCCGTTTGCCTTTAAATTTTGTACTTCCTGTAGAATATAGTATTGAATATGTGTTTATAATTGGTACTAAGCATGACGTGTTTGTGGGCATTCGACCTTGTTTGCTAATTTTCTGCTATTCTATTGCTTAAATTTGCATAAATTTTTATTTTTATTTTTTTTGTTTTGATAGTTGGCCATGGAATTAAGTATGAGAGCTGGTAAGTTGAAGGCCAACGCTAGGATGATTGGTGGTTATTCAGAAGTTCATGATAAATTAGTATCAACTTCCCATGCTTCTCTTAAGGGAAACAATAGCGGATGGAGGTTATTTTAGATCAATCAGAATATTCAGGATGATAGTGATTATGATGTTTTTTGTTTTTTCTTCATTCTTTCTTGAGTGAAATATGGGATTGCGCTGAATGCGCACTCTGTTTCTTTTAAAAGATGCCTCTTATTTCAAAGTATGAATACGAGTTGTTTGATTCGGGAAAAATTTTGTTACGGTTTCTTAATGTATATAATAATGCATTGTGTGAAATCATGTTAGGAAACAGGAGGATTTACATCTGACAGAACAGTAATTAAACACGCTTTCTTTAAATATAAGTTAAAATACAAGAATTATAATCCAAATGATTATGAGGTGATTGAGTAAATTCAAAGCAATTAGCATGAATTTTGAACCATATAAAATAAAGATCAATAGTTATTTAATTTCTGAAATTAAATTTTAATTTTGTCAAATTTGAATAAAATTAAAAACACTCTTAGTATAATTTCAAACTATGTGGATGATGTGATAACAGGGATCACTAGTAAGATAAGGAAATTATGACTCTTGTCGGTTCAAGATGTTTTTTTGGGTGTTTGGCAATCACACTGGTATCACACTCAAACACAAGATTGCAAATTGAAAGAATTCAATTAAAATTAACATGCCACTAGACATATATCTGTAATCTCCTCTTTCCCTGGGCTAATGGGTATGATTGTTGATATTAGCTCAATTGAAGCTTCCATTCAGACTTAAAAGATACAAGTTATGCAATTTCAAATCTCAAAAAAATGTTTTATCAAACTATTGAAGAGCTATCAGATCAAAATGTGCTTGTGTTAGAGCTATATACAAAAAAAAAAAAAAGAGGCTATAGATTTATTGCATAAAAGGAAATACCTCTCATAGATTCATAAAAAAGGAATGAAAGAGCTCATAGATTTCTCCCTTAGCATCAATCGATAATCCTTAAATGGATCAAACGACAGGATAGATAAGGGCATTTTTTTGTGTTTATTATTGTAATTATTATTTTTATTTTCTTTTAATATAGTTTTGTGTATAAATACCTCATTGAAAGCATGAACAACCTAAGCTTTCCTAGCCAGTTGCTTTTTACATGGTGTCAAAGCTAGTCCTAATTTCTAATATTTATTTTTATTCTGCATTTTCTTCATTGCTATGTCCAATCTTTTTAATTTTCTGTTTAAGGAGTCAAATATTATGAATGGTGGGCATCAGACTAAAGAAGGGCTTTGGAAGTGTTTCATATCCTTTGAATGGAATAAATTATACTCAAAGTGGTCTGAAATTATGAAATCTTTTTGAAGGGAAGGAAAACTTTCATTTTTGTATGGCCCTCCTCCAGAACCGAGAGATTCAAAGTTTGCTCTTTGAAATGAAGTAGATTCCATGATCAGGCATGGTTTGGAATCCATGATTCTTGAAATTTGTGCATCGTAAATATTCTTCAGTTGCAAAAGATATTCAATATGCTATTAAGTATAGTAAAAAAGTGCAAATGTGTGAAATCCAAACTAAGATTTAAACTTAAGGAAGGTAAATTCCATGTCATTGAATATTTGAATACAATGAAATTCTATTAGTTTGAATCAGATTTTTACCAAGATCATAAGATGAAATGTATCAAGGGTGATCATTCTCAAGCAATTTGTAGAAAAATTAAAGATTTGTGAGTTTCTTGCACGAGTGAATAATCAATTCGACCAAAATTTATATTCGGATTCAAGTAGAAAGAACTTAACATCTCTAAATGAAGTATTTTCTCAGTCATACGAGTTAAAGAAGGAAGAGGGATGTGTTACGCCGGTCCAAGAGAGACCGGTGTGAACTAGCCCGACTCAGCCAGGCGTGCTAGCCCAATAAAACTGGGTCGGGCTAGCAGGTTGGGGCGGAAATTCCTGGTTTCGCCTGTGAGGATTCCATCCTCCGGGTGCCCCTATTTATGTACGTGAGGAGATGGAACTAAGGGAGGTTTTGGGGGAATGATTGAATGGATTTGGGGTGTGTTTATTAGGGCTAATCACCTAGGGTATGGTTCTATGCTTTTGATTTCCTATAGTTTTTTTTGGTCTTTTTGTTCTTATCGACATCGAGGGTTTGTAGAGAGACGATCTTCCTCTTGAATTATAGATCACGCTTTGAATCTTATTTGTTTGCTTATTAATCAAGTTAGCCTTAATTTGGGTGTTCTGACTTTTTTCTTGTAATGTTTTCGTTGATTTTGGCTTCGATTCATATCAAATTGGTATCATAACAAGATCTTGGAGAGATAACATCAATGAAAGTAGATGCTTTGGAAGAGAGATTAGAAGGGGCAGGACAACCTAAATTCGGGATGGAGAAAAGGTTCTCAATCATAGAAGAAATGTTTTTCTCAATGGAAAATTGATTTGAGGGCCGATTCTAGAGCTTGGAGAAGATGAAGAGGAGGCTTATTGAAATACAATCCAAAACTCCATTGTTGCTTCAAATTGCAAACCCTAACTAAGGGTTGCCAGAGAATCCTTGGCCAAATCAAAAGGGAAAGAGATCGGAAGAGAGGAACATTAGGAAAACATCCGCCTTTAAGAATTCCCTCCTAGAGCTCTGATGGGTAAATTAGAGATTTTTGATGGAGGGGTTTGGGTTGAAACAGGGGGAGTGGTTATGCAAGGGATATGGAGCAACACGAAGAAGAAAATAGTGAAGTTGTGATGTGATATGACTATGATCGAGGGAGAGATTTTTACCTTGAATACATGGGAGGAACCACCATAAGGAAGTTAAAGATGCAAATCTTCGAGGAGGAAGACACACATATTTAGGTGTACCAGGTGGTGCGATATTTCGTGGTGAATGGGCTAAATGCGAAAGAGAAGAGCTTGACTACATGGTTTCGTTTGGAGGGAAGACCCTAGCATGGTTCTGTGGAGGGAGGCTGGATACTCGATCCACTCATGGGAGGAATTTAAGGATTACATGTTATAATATTTTCGAGCCATTTGGGAAGGAGACCTACACGGGCAATTCTTAGCACAGACTCGAGGGGACTGTCATGCAGTATATAGGGAGGCATTTGAGTTGTCGGGACGACTGAGGGTTTTTAAAGCATTATTGGAGTGGAATTTCATGAAGGATCTAAAGCTCGATATATGTACCTCCCCTCAATTGTTGAGACCGCGGGAATTTAGGTAGATAATGTTGCTAGCCCAGATGGTGGAAGACAAGTTAGATGGAGAGGGCCAACAAAAAATAGTATTACAAGAGGATTCCACAGAAGTACCTCAACTACAATGATTCTGAGCACTCAAACAGTTTCATATCAGAAGGAGGCACCGAATGAAAGGAATTTTGGGACCCATCTAGGGTTCAACTTCAAGAGGCGCATAGAGGAGGAGGTGTAGGACAAAAGAGTAATGGATTATATTTCTGATGTGATGAGAAGTAAGCACCAGGCTACTGTTGCAAGGATCACAAGCTCCAAGTCTTTATAGTTTATGATGGAGAGGAGACAGTTAGTGAGGAGCTACATGAAGAAGCGGGTGGTGGTAGAGGAGCACTACTTGGATGTATAAGAGGAGCCCCTTAACTCAGTGGTGGGATTTACTCCAAATCACACGATGAAGGTGTAGGGGTAGATCAGAGAGCTGCTTGTAGTGGTGTTGGTGGATAGCACGGCCTACTCACAACTTTATCTCTAATATGGTCGTGGACCAATTGGGGTTGAAGTTGGTGTGTACGAGAAGTTTTGGGGTCATGATGGGGAAATGGTAGGTGGAAAAAAGCCAGAAAATTTGCAGAAGATTGGTGTTGACACTATAAAGGGCATACATGTGGTGGAGGACTTCAATCCCTTTGATCTGGGAAGCACTGATGTGATTCTGGGTATGAACTAGCTATAGACGATTGGAGAGACAAAGGTGGATTGGAATTCCCTGACTATGGAGATTAAGGTGGCAGGGAGGAAGACGGTTTTGCAAGGGGATGCTAGCTTGTGCTAGACCATGATCTCCCTCAAAATCATGGTCAAGGTGATACAAGGAGCAGAGCTGAGCTATTTGATGGGGTTGCAGAGTCTAGATGAGACTCGAGATCTAGAGTCAGTAAAATTCTTTGAGTGTGTTCAACAATTTCTGCAACAATTTTTAGACATCTTTCAATTGCTTAGCGGTTATCGGAACACGAGCATGCCATTACATTGAAGAAAGGGTTTCCTCCTGTTGGTATCAGACCGTGCTGGTATCACCAGATTCAGAAGAATGAGATAGAAAAGTTGATCAGGGAGATTCTGAGGAAGGGTTATTAGGCTCAATGTGAGCAATTTTTCTAGTCCAATCTTATTTTGAAGAATAAGGATGGTAGCTATAGGTTTTGTGTTGATTATAGGGCTCTGAACAAGGAAACTGTACCTGACAAATTTTCTATTCTAGTGTTTGAGTGTTTGATGACTTCTTGTTAGCAGCCATATTCTCGAAGATTTATTTAAAATTAGGATACCAGCAAATCAAGATGAAGCCGACTGATGTGCACAAGACAACTTTCAGGACTTATGAAGGACATTAGAAGTTTTTTGGTGGCGCCATTCAGCATTACCAACGCTCCAACCACATTTCACTCTTTTTAAGCTTTATCTTAGGACGTTAGTCCTGATATTTTTTGATGACATTCTGATCCATAATCATACAGAGGCAGAGCATATGGGGCACCCGAGGATGGTACTTGAGACTTTGAGAGAACACCAGTTGTATGTCAGCTTGACGAAATGCTCTTTTGTACAGTCACAGATAGAGCACCTACCAAGAGCATGTAATGACCAGAGCAGGGGTAGCAACAGATTAGTCCATGATTGAGGCTATGTTGGAATGACCTTTGCCTAGGAGCTTGAAGGAGTTGAGGGGTTCTTAGGTCTCACCGGTGCACCGAAAATTCATGAGAGGGTATGGCACGATTGCATGGATTTTGATAGAGCAACCGAAGAAAGACAATTTCAAGTGGCGGGAAGGGGTGACATAGGCCTTTAAACAATTAAAGAGGACCATGATCAATGTTCTAGTATTAACACTTCAAAACTTCAGTAGGCCATTTATGCTAGAGATGGATATGTCAGGATATGGATTGATGGCAACACCGATGCAGGATCAACGACCTATTGCCTATTTCAGTCATGTGTTCACTGTCAGGGCGTGATCCAAATCCATATATGGCGGAAGTTCATGACTATTGTCTTGGTCATTTAGAAGTGGCTCCTTATTTGTTGGGGCGATACTTTATTGTTAGGGTAAATCAAAGGAGCTTGAAGTATTTTTTGGAGCAGAGGACGTTGACTGAGGATCATCAGAGGCAGCTATCCAAGTTATTTGGATATAATTTTGAGAATTAGTATCACCCAGGACTGGAGTAAGACCATCGACGTACTGTCGAGGAAGGTGGAGGAGCCCTAGTTGATAGTGTTATCAGTACCCATAGTCCCAAGACTTGGAGCCATTGAGGCAGGAGAGTGAACATAACGAATGGCTGAGAAATATTTGGAAGTTCCGGAAAGATCCCAAATCCTTTATTTCAAAGAATTTAGTAAGAATGTCTTTTAAGGACTCTAGTTTTGGGAGATCATTAGCTGTAAGAACAATATCGTCAACATAGACAATAAGGATAGCCACCTGACCATTGGATGAATGTTAGAAGAAGAGAATGTCATCCGAGTGAGCTTGAGTAAAATCAGGACTCACGACCACCTTTGTAACTTATCGAACCAGACCCTTTGGAATTGCTTTAGCCCATAGAGAGACTTTCATAGCCCGCACACTTACCCATTGGAGATAGTAGAGTCAAAGCCAGGAGGAAGAGTCATGTATACCTCTTCTGTAAGCTCTCAATTTATGGACATATTCTTGACAACTAGCTAGATTAAAGGCCAATCCAAATTCACTGCAAGGGACAACAAGACCTGAATATTATTTAACTTAGACATTAGAGCAAATGTCTCCTCATAATCAACTCTGTAGGTCTGTGAGTGCTCTTTGGCAACTAATCGTGGCTTGTTACATTCAAATGATCCATTAGAGTTGAACTTGATACTGAAAATCCATCGGCGACTCACAACCTTCTTCTCGTGAGGAAGATCAACGATGTCCCATTTATGGTTACGCTGAAGGGTATTCATCTCCTCCATTACTTTCATTTTCCAGGTTGGTTCAACAAGAGCGACCTCAATAGTAGTTGGCATTTAATGGTCCGTCAGGGTAGTGGCAAATGTTCTGTAGGTTGGTGATAAATTGCGACGAGAGACATTTTGCTAGAGTAGAGGGAGCATGTCTGACTGCATATCTTACTTGGAGAACTCACCTCATTTGGAGAAGAGGTCGTGCTGAGAATGTCGCTTGGAGTGGATCAAGGTCCTGTAAGGAGGTAGTGTGTTCTAGAGTAAGAGCATTGGAATGGGTGCACCGAGTGGATGCACGAATAATGAGAGAAGGAGATGACACACTCACCAGGATAGGGGACTCTTCAGTAGTGGGAACCATGAGAACATCCATAGGAGTAGGATAAAAGATAATGTTTAATAACCCAATCTCTCCCTCATGTGGGGTCGAGCTAGGAAAATATGAACACTTTCAAAGAATGAGACATCAACACTCACATAGATTTTATTAGTGGCAAAACACTGATACTCCTTTTGAGAGGCGGAGTACCAAAGGAAGATATATTTTATGGATCTGGGATCAAGTTTGCTCCGATTGGGTCAGTGTTCCGAACAAAGATAGTGCACCCAAAAATCTTGGGATCTAATATGGAGAAAATACGATTGCTGGGAAGCATGACATTAGGACGGCTAAGGGGTTTTAGAGCTTGTGAATTTTAGAGAGAACTCTATTTATGAGATAAGTGGCAGTGAGAATGACATTGTGCCCAAAACGTTTTGGGACATTAGATTGAAACATAATGGAACGAGCAATGTTGAAGAGGTGATCGTTTTTCCTGCCGGCTACCCCATTTTATTGATCTTTCGTACATAAGCAATGGTGGAGGATGTGCTTACTCACCAATAATTCACTCAAAATAGAGTTAAAAAAATTCACGATCATTATTGGTTCGAAAGACCTGAATTGTAGTTTTGAATTGACTTAAAATGAAAGTGTAGAAGTTTTGGAAGGTGACAACTTTTGATTTGTCTTTTAAAATATAGACCAATGTCATTTGAGTATGGTTATCAATCAAAGTTAGGAACCACCTTTTATTGGTGTAACTGGGAGTGCGAGAAAATCCCAATAGGTCACTATGAATGATGGAGAAATGAGCGGAAGGAATGTAAGTGTGGGATGGGCAATGGACCTGATGATGCTTGGCTAATTGACACGTCTCTTAGTTGAAATTAAAGTGGTTTTTATTAGAAAACATTAAACGATACAACTTTTTTTAATTATTAGAAACTAGTATGATCTAAATGATAATGCGATAATATAATGAGACATTCAATAACTCGAGATGAGCTACGACTTGAGAGTTGTGTTTGTATTTTCGTGCTCTTCTCTTGGAAGTAGTTGAATCCAATTACTCTCTTAGCAGTTCCAATCATCATCCGCGAACGATGATTCTGAAAAACACAACCATCAAAAGAAAATTTAGCAATACAATCAAAACATCATTCGTCAACTTGCTGACACATAACAAGTTATATTGCAACCGGGGAACATATAAAATAAACCCTAGAGTTTGATCGGTTGTTGGTACAATCGACCTTTACCAACAATAAACTATAAGAATTATCGACAATTATGACTGTATCTTTTTCAGAGCAAGATAATAAGTCGAGAACAAGCCAATTATGTGATCCGTGGCTTCTGAGTCAATAATCCATAGACTAGAGGGAGAATAAATTGTGAGAGCTATAGGAAGTGTATTTTGTCCGACATGGGAGGTCGACGGACCTAATGAATCTTGATTGGCTCCAAGAAGCTTTATCAATTCCTTCCTCTGTTTTTCAGTGATTCAGAGGGTTTTGGAATGTTCTGAGTACGAGTTGGTTGAGCCGTGCCTGATTCGGCTGTCGCCGTGAGTCTCTTGGTAGTAGAGAATTTGGCCGAAGGTTTGTTAAGGACAGTAAAGAATAGGAACATAAGATCATTTTCTACGATCCTCTAGAAGAGGAATAAGTCCGCCAAAAAATCCCAAGTGTAGTTGTAGTACATATCACATTTCATCCATAGCGCAACAAGGTCATTATAAACCCTGATTTGCCTCCTGGATTTTCTTAGTTACCTCATAGAGTTGGTCGAAATTTCCTACATCTGAGTTGGTATCACAGACGATACTGTCTAGAGGGCACTTGCAATAGGGAGGAACATGTATGAACGTTCAATTGAGATTCTCATGGAGTTGATTAGCTATGACACAATGATGGAGTTATCCGTTTCCCAAGCTTAATAAACCAAGTTAGTTTTTTGAGGCTCACGAATCACACTTGTTAGCCAAATTTTTCACATCCTTTGATGAACAAAGAAACTGCTTGGGATCATTGAAGAAAGTTACTTCCATTTTGTTTATGGGTTGGCATTAAGAAATTCAAGTTGATTTCTGATCCTTCGGTCAGCGAGGGAGTGAAAGTTGGAGTTGATCCTTTGGTGGAATCAAGAACGCCTTCTGAAGGTGGTTTAAAGTTGGAGGAATCCGCCATAATTCCGACTAAACCAAAGGATATGCTGTTGAGGTTATGAGCCATTAATGGACTCTGATACGTTTACGACGGAGGACTGTAGGAAATTTGCAATGGGGGAACAATGATGGCTAGATCAGAGAAAAGTGGCTGTTGAAATGGGTTGCAAACCTATGGCTGCTGAATTAATGCCTTGTGACTTTAACCTGCGGGAAGTTGCGGCTATTGATACAACAGGAAGCAGTGGCTGTTGCGGGAAGCAACAGAGGAACCTATGGTAGGATCAGAGAGAAGTTGTGGTTGCTGCAACAATGAGAAGCAGCGATCGAGCCTAACACGAGAAGTTGCGGCTGTTGGATCATAGGGAAGCAACGACTGGGTAATGATCTTGCGGCTACTGGAATCTACACAGAAGGCTTACTGTTAGGAGGTGTCGTCTGCTAGAACTGACAAAGAACGGATGGATCTAGAGTTAGCCTCTAATACCATTCTGAAGTTTGGAATAGACCATTGCACCTTTATTGATTGGAGGAGTATTTAAACCCAATTATATTAGGCACAATAAAGGAAAGAAATAAATAACAGAATGAAATAAATAGGAAAGTCATAAAAAAGGAAAAAAACAAAAAAGAAAAGCATAATGAGGGAATTAAAGCTAATAGACAAGAAATAATGAGTAATAACAGTTAGGGATTTGATTGCCGTTATAAATCTTATAAGTTTGTATGATGATCTTTCACCAACTATCTTTTGTGCTTATAATCACACATTCAGATACCGGAGGAAGCCCAAACCACTATGAAAAGTACAATTATTATTACTAAATTTAAAGGATACAAACGAGACTTTTGAGAACATGAAATAAAAGGCTACAAACATACAAACTAAATGGACAATGCGACACTGCAAAAATATAAACTTGAAAACAACAACAAATACATAAATGACCATATAGGAAATGGGGGCAGGGTGGAGGTCAGAAAAGGGTTGGCGACTGTTTGAGGGTGGCAGGAGGGAGCTGCGGTGGACTAGGGAAGCAGCAGAACGGTGGCGAAGTTTGGACAACAGGGCTAGACAGCAGTGGGGATAGGCGCCAGAGGCTGGACAACAACTATGACAGGCGCTAGTGATTGGACAACAGTGGGGACAGGCCTTGGAGGGGTTGTCGGCGGCAGGGGCTGGTCGGGGAAGGCTTTCGGACTGCTGGAGGGTTCAGGGACAGTTGCAGAAAGTGCCAAACAACAACGAGGAAGGTATCGATGGGGCTGATGACAACATGTTAGCGGCTTGGAGACGTCGAATCGTAGCAGGGAAGGTGTCGGTGAGGATGAGGGCAGCATGACTGTTGCTGGAATGAGGAAGCGCTTGGAGGGCAGCAGGAAGAAGACCGGAGGGCGACAATGATGTGCGGCTGCTGCAATAGGGGTCGAAGGGGCTGCGGATGGATAAATGTCCCGTCAGGGTCAAGCTATAGCTGGAGCATCATCCGAAACTTTAGAGACGGTCACCACCTCAGACGAGTTATAGTCGAAGCACCTTTTCGTCATCGGATACTACCCCCAGAGGGGAAGAGTGCCTTAAAGGCAACACTCAAAAATGTGTACTCATAAAAAAATCTTCCCTAACCTTAGCAAACATGTATAAATACGAGGGGGTTAGTAGGTAGATTAGGTAAGTAGAAGAATAAGCAATAAATGAAGGCGGGGGGTGATGGAAAAAGAAGGAATTTGAAATTAGGATAGAAGTGGAAGGTGATAGATATGGTAGAGAATAAAATATAGGCAAGAGGGATCTGCGATTACTTTAGCATTTATAGTAACACGCCCGCAGTACTGTGGCAATTGCTTTATCGCATCCCAATTTTGGCTCCCGCGTCAATCTATCGGGGTTTGGGGAGCTTCGACCTTATTCGTCGAAGTTTTTAGGATAGAAAACGTTTGGTGGGGGTGGCTTAGGTAGGGGCGGATGCTAGGAAACCTTATGATAGAGTAGGATTGGGCTAATTCTGATACCAAATAATACAGTAGAAAGCCCAAACCACCATGAAAAACATAATTTTTATTACTGAATTTAAAAGAGTACAAACGAGACTCTTGCTAACATGAAATAAACGACACCGCAATAATATAAGATAGAAAGCAATACAAAATACATAAACAACTATATAGGAAATAGGGACATGGGTGGTGGTCGAAAAATAGCTAGAAACTACTTGAGGGTGGCGTGAGGGAGCTGCAGTGGACTGGGGCAGCAACAGGACGGTGGCGTGGTTTGGACAGCAGGGCTAGACAGCAGCGGGGACAGGCACTGGGGGCTGGAGAACAACTGTGACAGGTGCGGGTGACTGGACAACATTCAGGACAGCCTTGAGTGGGGCTGTTGTCTGGAGGGGCTGGTTGAGGAGGGTGCAAGGACAGTTGCGGAAAGCACCAAACAACAATGAGGAAGGTGTCGACTAAGCTGGCGACAACAGGACAGGGGATTGATGATGTCGAACCGTAGTAGGGAAGGTGTCGACGATGTTGAGGGTAGCAGGACTATTGCTGGAATGAGGAGGGAGGCCTGGAGGGCAGCTGGAAGAAGACCAGAGGGCGATGTGTGGCTACTGAAATAGGGGCTGCGAAAAGATAAATGTCTCGTTGATGTCGAGTTGCAACCGGAGCACCATCTGGACCCTTAGAGATGGTCACCACCTCGGATGAGTTATAGCCGGAGCACCTTCTCGTTGTCGGGTACAACCCTCGGAGGGGAAGAACGTCTCAAAGGCATTACTTAGAAATCTGTATAAGTCTGCCCTCATCTTAGCAAACATGTAAATAAGAGGGGTTAGTAGACTAGGTAAGTTGAAGAATAGACAATAAATAAAGGAGGGGTGATGGGAGATGAAAGAATTTAAAATTGAGATAAATGTATAAGTTGGAAGGTGGAAGATAAGGCAAGGAATCAAAAAATAGGCAAATGGACCCACTGTTACTGTAGCAGGTACAGTAACGCGTCCGCGGTAATGCGGCAGCTACAGTAACACGTCCTAAATTTATCTCCCGCGTCACATTCCTTGCTGATCTCCATTTGTGGTCATTAAATTAATCCAAGACCTGCAATGGTCCTTTTAGAGAATTAAGGTACTTAGTGAAATTATCTTCTCTTTGATGAATTTCAAAGAGTTTAATGGGTAAATCATATGATACCAGAATAGTAGAATATTCAACGGAAAACACAATCAAAATTTTATTAATATTGAGTTAGGGTTACAACACAACACAAATAGAAAGGGAAAACATATGAACAAACCAAGGTTCGACTAGGGTTGGAAGGGAAGATTCGAGGGCGGAGTGGCATCGGCAATGTGTTGAGGGTAGGGGAAGGGATGGTGGCTGTGAGGTCAGTTTGGAATGGGTTTGGTGGTCGGTAGGTGGGCTGGACAGCATGGGTGACTGTAGGGAAAGGGTTGTCGGGGGCTGGTAAGTAATCCGGAGGGCTGGAACCATCCTCCTAAGGGCTGTAATGTGGCTGCCTGATGTGGAGCAAGGGGCTGGAGTAATGGACAGCAGCAGGTTCGAGAGGAGTAGGGTGCTGGGATGTGGATTGGAAAGGCTGGACAGTAAGGCAGCGGCGGAAAAGGGGCGGTAGGACAGCGGGGATAGTATGGGGATGGCCAACGGATAATGGAAGGGTAGGAGACCGGTAGGGAGGAGAATTGAGGAAGATACATCACCACCGCGGAGTAGGATACAGCCGAAGCACCACCACCTCCTCGTACACAGCCCTATAACAGGGAGTGCAGCTCAGAAATCTGAAAGCAACACACAACAACAAAAACTAACCCTAATGCAACAAAGTAGCAATATAAGTACTCTCCCAAGTAAAACACGGAAAAGTAAGGATAGAGGGAGGGCCAGCGGCAGTGCTCTCTTTCCTAAAGTGCCGCTCGATCGAGTGGGACGCAGGAAAGGAAGTAAATCCCTCTTATCTCCTGTCGCATCCCGAACCTGTCGCTTCAAGCATGGTCTGGATCTGCTCCCCTATGCCAGGGCTTGTTTCCCTCATATGTGCGGGAAACTCCCGCACCCTCGTAATCATATATTTTAGATTGATTTCTTAAATAAAAATACGCATGGTTAATATTATCCTGAAGTTCTTTGGATGTAGGATAGTAGATGTAGTTAGAATTAATATCTTCTTCCCTGGAATTCACTAATCTTGTCATAACTATGGAGTTTTCAGCATCCCAGTTTGCGTGTGCCAAGTCTTTGCTGAAGCTTTTTTCTCTCTTGTGGAGCATTTCTCTTTCCTACCCTATTCATATTCATTCTTATTAAAGCTTGACATTTTAATTGGTGTCTTGCAGCAAGTGAGAATTGGTGCTGGATCCAAATACTCGATGAATTTTAGGGAGAGTTCATGATGGATTTAGATGTGGGATTTTACATAGAAGGAAAGGGGAGAGAGGGAAAAAAACCCCTATATTGATACCATGCAAATTAGATGAAATTAGAAGGAAAGGACTCTTCAATTTCTTTTCTTTTTAATTTACAACACCTATTCTTTTAGATAACTTACATGTGTAGTGAAGGAATGAATAAATGTAAAATGTTTTCTATATATTCAAACTTCAAAAACAATTATCTGTCAAACAGTATATAGCGAAAACTTACATTTCAAAAGGGACCACTGGCAACTAGAAATTAACATTCAAGTAATGACAGTAGTAAATTTGTTTCAAATACAGCCACTAGTTAAAAGAAATAACTCTTGGATTGAATATTATAAAATACAATCATTCCAAATATAGTGTGGTTGGTCCGCTTTAACTGTAATGATGGAGGGTTGGCTGGTGAACTCTGTGCTTTCCAAAAGTAAGTCCCAGGCACAGCTAAAATATAAAAATCTGTCCAGACCTAGACGTTTTTTAAAATGCTGAAATTAATGCTCCTTTTTATGGTAGAATTTACTTATTATTTCAAGAAAATCTAACATTGATTGGCCTAGAGAATGTTAGTGTTTGGTGCTTGTTTTGGAAATTATAGTCCAGATTGAGATGTTTGACATGAAGGATATTGAGATTGTACTGCAGTTACAAGCATGAACATACAAACTTACAGCAAGTGAGTTATTGTCTAGAATGAAGAACTATTTAGTTAACTCTAAGGAATGCTTTCAAACCATCCATTGTTATAATACAGAAGAGTCATAGATTGTTGGGATTTACGAAGTTGAAGTAGACTTGGGAATTTCTTTTTCTTATTGTTCTAGTTAAGAAAACTCTCGACAGTGTAGTCATTGTGCATTCTATTTGATTAACCAACTTAGGTCTATTTTTGAATTTTCTGTGGAAATTACTCGACTTTAGGAGGCAGCAGGATTGATTGGTTCTTATCAGGCTTGATGATAGCAGGGTTAAAGAAGTGTAAATCCTCATCTTGCCATCTGTTAATATTCTAATCTCTTTCTGAAAAATGGTGTAATTTTTGTTGATGATTCTTTGTCAAAATTATCTAGATGAGGTTTTGTAGGCCTAAGTTTATTGTAGATATACTTTATCTAACTGACACATTTTTTTCTTTTATAGGAGCTTCTAGTATAATTTTTAAACTGTTTTTTAAAAACCTTATATAACTTTACTGATTATTATAGCTTTTAACGTTGTTGCACAAACGCATCACATTCTTCATTTTCAATCCATTTCCAGTTTATGCATATAGGCTTCATCTTGGTTAAACTATTATGCATTATAGGAAAGGTACAAAAAGAAATTAACATGGGATTAAAAAGTACACATTAGAAATTCAAATTTCCGAGAATCAGGGTGCTATTTCTTTCTCCTGTACTCTCTTAAGCCATTTTGTTTTATTGTTTCATTCTATGAGTGAGGCAGTGAGCATGTGCTGATTGACTCTTCCTTTTGCATTAGCACTTTGATGCAATTTGAGAAAGTAATTTTACATTTTTAGGCTGAAGTTTTGTATAAGTTGATAGAAGATCTTGCTAATCTTAAGGGAGACCAGTCAGAGATTGTGATGGATCTCTTTTGTGGAACTGGAACTATTGGATTGACTCTTGCAAGAAGGTCAAATTCATTTCGAACAAATGTCATCAGATGAGCATTTTCTTCCTACCGTCTCTGATGATTAATAGTTTTTGTGAATAACACATCCAAAATTTTCAGGGTGAGACATGTCTATGGATTTGAAGTTGTGAAACAAGCTGTATCAGATGCTCGTCAAAATGCTGTGCTCAATGGCATCCATAATGCTACATTCATTCAAGGAGACCTTAATAAAATTGATGATGATTTTGGGAAAGGATTCCCAAGACCTGACATAGTCATCTCAGGTTGTGTTTATTTTGTTTTATTTTTAATTTCTTATTTTCTTTTATTCTTAGTCAAATCTGGGTGTTTTAGATTTCTAGTATTAGATAGCATAACTTGCCCATCTTAAATAAGAAATGATCAGCTTCTTCCTCTTGTTTCCTTAAATAAGTAGTGATTTGGTCAAGGAGAGACAATATTTATGGAGTTCGGTACCATTGTATTTTGAACACCCCAAGCAAGGGTGGTAGCTGGGCAATATATCATGAAAGTTTACTAGAGAATGAAGATGGTCGAGAAACTCAACATTTTTAGAAAAAAGTGATTTTGAGTTAGTATAATTAACTTCCATTTTAAAACCAGTTTAATGTTACACCCTTCGAACACGGCCTCTTAGCTTGGAAACCAGTATTCTTCTTTGCTTATAATAGTGTGATATTTTCTTCTCTTGGCTGTTAAGCCAGAGAACATAACTCTGTTAAGGAGTATGGCTGATTGAGCTTTTTTGCAAATTTTTCAGATCCTAATCGCCCAGGCATGCACTTGAAGCTGATTAAATATCTACTTAAGCTTCGGGCATCCCGGATCATTTATATTTCATGCAATCCAGCAACCTGTACACGTGACCTTGATTACCTTTGCCATGGTCTGGTATGCGCTTTCCATTATACTCAGCTAACCAGTGTATTAAACTTTTGATGGTGCTAAACTATTGATAACTGGTTGCAGCCTGAGAAAAATTTAAGAGGGTGCTATCAGTTGAAATGTGTACAACCAGTGGACATGTTCCCTCATACACCTCACATTGAATGCATCTGTGTGCTGGAGCTCTGTTAGCTATAGGTATATTTTACTAAATTGGTACCAAGTGTCAATCTTTCGGCTTGCCGTTCTCATCGGAAATTCAATGCATCATGAAGAATTAGTATGAAAAGGTAGATATTTATCACTTCACATGAAAAATTTAATCTTCAATTCCTTGTTGCTTTTAAATGTGTTTTGAAGCATGAAATTTTAAGCTTCCACTTTATCAGGCCTAACTCCCTATATCCATATTTCTTACATGTTATGAAAATATTAAAAAAATATGTACACGTAATTCAGAATCTAGAATATTGTAGAGAAAGAAGACTTGACAACATGTCTTTACCATATATATAGAATATTATAGTGAACCAAGAAAGGAAGAATAGTAAGAATTGATTCATATTTAGTCCTATAGCAATGATATTGATTACAGTGTTTATTTGTGAGGGCTGTTATCCAGGACTGTTTTAATTTTTAATATTAATTTACCTTTTTACAAGGATCCATTTTAATGCTTGAATTCAAACGTTTCTTATTCTAAAATCCTTTTTAATGATGGAAATTAACTATCCTTATTATGCCTCTGCAATATGGAGTGCTTAAAGAGAACTGTAATATTTGTGCATATGTCATGTAACGATAGTGGGAAAGGGAACTGGTGAGAACATTAATGAGTTTATCATTGAACGTGCATGAGAGACATGTATTTGATCATTTTGAATTTTGAATATAATCACGAATGAAGTAAAAGTCGATAAATGTATGTTTCATGTGGGAGTGAAACATAATAATAGTATAGTGATAAGTGGTGCCAATATTGTTACAATAGATTGCTGATGGACTTGGAATTATAATAGGATCTGAAAATTAGCAAAAATTATTTAATACATAATAGTTTGGTTGTGGCCGAAGCAACAATCTAATATTTGGCTTTTGTAGAGAATCAAGCTTCAAAGAATTTCTTTTTGGAGCTCTATTAAATGGCGCATTAAATTCAAGAAACTTAAGATAAGTATTAGTTAATGCTTGATCAGCAATGTTACTTGGTTAATCTGCATTAGAGAAGACATGAAAATTGAGGATGTTTGGTAAATATGTACTTCATGAATTTTACCTGCAAGATAAAGCAAGTCTTTTTGTGGCAGTCTTATGGCCACCAGTTGTTCGATTCATGAATTTAGGGAAGTGATTGACATAAAAGACAATGTATGGATAAGAGAGATATTGCGAGGGGCCAATGAAGGAGCAATATTCAGTAACACCACTAAGAGGTACCATCGAGGAGTTGAGGCACTTTGCTTAGTGTTAGGCATTTGGGCTTTGACAAAAATGACTTCAATTTACTTTTATTGGGACAGGGGAATGCGGTAGATGCAGGGTAAACTTCAACATAAGGGTTTAAGACCTTTGATGAAGAACCTGGATGATAGTTGCTCAATAGTTTTTTGATTGGCAGTCAAGTTGTACAGTGGTGGTGCGGTGCGGGCTGCACTTCACTTTGTAGCACTTATGAAAATGATCTTTTGCTTGCTTTTTCAAAATGCTGTTGAGGGAAGATGCATTTTGCAATCTGATCTGGGTAAGTGTGGCTGCTGCCATAAAGTATCGATCTACTATCTAAAAATATAAAAAATGTGTAATAGCCATTAGCTTTTTGAACAGTAGTGCAACAGCTTCACAACAGTTTCTTCAAACATATCCAGATGTCCTAAATAAACCCTATTTTCGCCCTCCCCGATCTCCCTCTTCCGTGCTTCTTCTCTTACTCTCGACTCATCAATCCCCGTTGCATTCAACGCTTCTGTTACCTACCTACCTACTCCCATTCTACTCTAACGTTTTCCTTCTCTGCTTCCCCTATTAATTACCAAAGGCTTTGCTCCTCTCGCCACCCTCCAATATCCTACCCACATTTCCTCTCCATGTTCCGCCGCCATGTCTCGACACCGCCGTCAACCCTCTCAGGCTCTTCCGACCTCACTCGATCTATCGGAGGACGAGCCGGCCAAAGCAGCAGCCGACAACAACGCCGAGGATAGCAAACCTCAGCTACAAAATCTTTAGGGGATATGTCTTTTTAATGAATTAATAGTTTTTTCTTTAATATGGTTGGTGATAGGCTTGTTGGTGGAATTGCTAGGGAAGGAGATGGGTCTGTTGAAAAAAGACATATTTTGTTGAAATTGAAAAAATCACAGAAGAAATATTCAAAAATTACAAAACAAAGTTAAGAGCGAGAACGTAATACTCTCGCTCTGTTTCTTGGAGATCCATAGAGTAATCTCTTTAATGCTACTCCATTGCTCTCGAGTCACTGGAGTATCGTCGAATAGGAGTGTAACCGAGAGCCTTCTTCCTCGAGAATGATAAACCCGCCGATCTTCTCCATCATCTTCTTCTTCTACTTCTTCCTTTTCCATAGAGTCCTGCTGATTCTTGCCGGTGGGTTCGACAATTGGTAGGGGAATTCTTCTTTTTCTGCTGAAAGTTTGGATGTATCTGTTAGAGCGGACGGCTGAAGTAGCCCCCTGGACAACTTGCGGCACAGGAAGAGGTGCCACACTTCCAGCTTGTTCAGTAACCACTGTAGTCTCCGGAGTGACAATCTGTATAACCGGCTGAGAATTCTCCTCGACAGCCATGTCCGCTGATTTTAAACTTTTATCAGCATCAGATGCTACCCTATTCTCCTAAGTCAGGGTAGCGTCAACACTATGTTGAGAATTTCCAACAACGACTGGAAGACCGCAAAGCACCTTTCATCGAGGAGGATGCGATCTATAAGCGAGTGTCTCTAATGCCATCAAACGTTTTGCGATCTTGCGAAAGAGAGGCGCATCTCTCACTACGACCTCCTGCCAAACCCATCCGCACCATCGGTGATCCAAAACTATCCACATCGGGGAGGTGAAATCCTCTCCACTGAACCACGACACCACTGGAGAGACCCTATCAAAGTAGGAGAATCGACTACGAGAGAGAATGCCGGAGAGCTTGGCTAATGTTGTACTAAAGCACGTGGATTGATACAAATGAAGGAAGCTCGGAAGTTTGAACCACATAGGAACGATAGGAAGTTCCTAGATGGGTCAAAATCAAGAAGTCCATTTAATAAGCTTCATATGGGTGTCGATAACAAGCCGATTGTTGAGCGAAAGGTTACAGCATAGTCTTACTTTTTTGTATCCAGAATGAGTAAGTGTCTGCCATACTAGCACTCCGATTTCAATCCACGAATAAGTTCGATTCTCGAAAACTTTTCAACTAAATCCATCTTGAGTGATCAATTGAGATTTCAATTAAAGTAATAATAACATCATCAGTGAGAACCTTCATTTCCAGTGTGGTGAAGATAACAGCAGATTCCCATCTTTAGTACCAATCGACCTGATAAAATCGCCCTGTATTTTTCCAGCCGCAGTGTCTTGTGGAAAAAAGAGATGATCGTTGTAGAATTCGTCGCTCACGGCTCCAGTGTAGAAGCCTTAGTTGCCATCGAAAGAAGTCGGCGAGCGGCCTCTACGATCGGTGAGTGCGCGACGAAGCACGCACACGAAGCGAGTTCCACGTGCGGCCGGAAAGAAACGACTAAAACTCGTCGAGCTCCCACAAATTCGAGCTCGCACAGTGCGACTGGAGGTCGTCGCACCAGGAGCCGAGCTTGTAGAGATCGACAGGGAAGTCGAACCGTGCAGAGAAACGTTGTCGGACCTGTAGGACGACCCAGTAGACCGCGAATCGAGAACGAAGTTCGACAGAGAAATTCGACGCGCCAGCAGACGAGTTTGATGACGACGAAGAAATTCGACGCGCCAATATGTGCTTTATATTTGTGATGGTTGGTTGGGAAGTAAGTGTTCATGATAGCCGAATTTTTAAATTTGTAACCTGAAGAAGTGAATATAAGTTTTTAATACCTCCCTCAGGTTAGTACTTTTAAGATCTAACATGAAAAATCTTTTGATTTTAGGATTTGCAGTTACGTTGTTATTATTCAGGAAAATATTACATTGTCTGTTCGGGATATCCATTACAACGAAGTTTCTTAAAGCCATTTCCTGACACGTGGTATCAATTTCTTGATTTCAAGCGCATCAACCAAGTGATTAGGAGGAATGAATTGTTTAATAAAAGACACTCGTCATTACAATGTGTTTTTGATAGAACATTGGGTGTATGGAACAAGTGAGTCGTACTCCGAAATATGCAGACACACTCCTTCAAAAAATAAGTTAAGATAATTGCTGCAATAACAATGCTTCATAATTTTATATGGAGGCATCTATTCCGGGATGATCTTGATTTCAGGGTCTTAGATGAATATCCAAGCATGCTTGAGAAAGCATTCGAACATCGGGTCGGACATTCATTGCACCGATGAGGACTTTGGTATGAGCTAGTACAACACATACAAGGGAAAATGTGTTCAAATGATGATCGAGTTGAGAGAAGGGATTACTGATACTTTTTTGAACACATCAACTATATCTATGTAGTATTACCTACTTAGTTCTTGTTGATAATTCCTATTTCAGCTGTATGTTGGATTGGTGGACGTATACTTGTTATATCTTTGTAGCATTTTATACTAAGGTTTCTTGATGCGTCCTTTTTATATTTTATTTTTATTGTAAAATTATTTAGTTTTTTAATATTTCTGTCGTATATATACTTTTTTTCTCAATTGAAGCCATAATGTATTATAGTCACAAGAAACATGATTTCGAGATCATTAGGTACTTCAAGAGTTGTCTTCATTTTTGTGGCACATGATGTGTTGATTACCAATTAAGAAGGGAAAACAACTATGAGAGGAGATTTTACTGTTGTCCCATAATCATGACATTTGAAGATTAGAATCATTTTGTTGGACTGATGACACAGATGAGTTCGATCCAAAAAGTAATTAAGTGAGGAGAGATTGCTGTGGAGAGGAAATTATCCCGAAGGCTTGATTGTCAAGACATGGAAACGAACATCATTCTAGGCTTGCTGGTTATTTTGATGGTTCTTGTTATTGTAAATATATGCATGAAATGATTGGTTACTTTTTATGTATTAGAGTATTTTGGACTCTACTAGAATTTTTTTGTGTAATATGACTAGTTTCTATTATTTTGTTGTAATTATTTTGAAAACTGAAGTTATTATGATATATCACATATATAATGACATAATAGTTTTTTAAATCGAGAAATAATCTCATGACGCAAGCAGATTATCTAAACAGAGTCCTGCTTTTCCAACCATAAATTTCTAATTGCACCTGAGAAGCTACTTCTCCAAGAATCAATTTTGCAGATGCTTCTTGGAAAAGCGGCAACCGCCCCAAACACGCCCTTTTTCTAAAGTCACTCATCCACCTGAGCATTCTTATCTCAACAAAACTTATTTTTATGTTTTGAAGGCCAACATTCTGTGCCATAAAGCTTCGTTGGTCTTAGCACCATCTTTTAAAATTTTTCTTTTAATTCTTAAGCCGTACTTTCTTTCACACAATAAGCCTGTTGCATTCCTTCAGTTCATATCTTTACTGACATGAATATAAACAATATTGACATTTTTCGTTTCTAAAACTCTCCAAAGTACTTCTCTTAGAACCTTATTATAAGCTTTTTCTAAATCAACAAAAATCAAATTTAGATCCTCCTTTTTCTCTCTATTCTTCTCTATTAAACCTCTCAATAAATATATAGCTTCCATAGTGGACTTGCCCATCATGAATCCAAAATGATTTTGAGAATTTTTTATATCACATCGTAACTTATGTTCAATTACTTTCTCCCATAACTTTAATGTTTGACACATTAACTTAATTCTTCAATAATTTGCACGTTCTTTTGCATCTTGTTTTTTAAAAATAAAAATAAATATGCTTTTTATTCACTCATCTAATTTTAGATTTTAAACTAATATTAAAAAAATATAGTAATTTTTTTTAAATATCCTAACATTTTTACATTTCTATTGGAATACCATTGGGTCATACTATTTTTCCATACTTTTTTGTAAAACCTCGTCAACCTTTAGTAATGTGAAGGTGGAAAAAAAATATTTATTATGAAATTAAGATTACTAAAATCAATCATATTTTTAACAATCTTTATTGAAAAATTTATTAAAATATCTCACCCATCTATATTGAATATTCTCATATGAGAAAAGTACCTTTTGATTTTCAATTTTAATATATTTTTTTAAACTAATTCTTTACTTTTATCTTTTTACTTGACTAGTTTATACATATATGATTCACAATCCTTAGTATCTAATCTATTATAAAAATTGTTATAACAGAATTATTAGCATCACAAATTACTCTTTTAGACTCCCTTCGGGCTATCTTATATTTTTCTCAATTCTTCAAATTTTTACATTTAAACCAAATTTTATAATAAAATTTTTTATTCTCTCTTTTATCCCGCATTATTTTTCCACCACAAATTATTTTTATTCATAAGAACTTTTCCTTTTAATTCTTCAAGCCATCTTTTGTAATATGTTTAGTAGTACATGTTACTTTATCCCACATAATCTTATAACTTCTTCAAAATCTTAAGATCTTGAAGTTTATTAATAAGAATAAATTTAAATATTTTAAGCGCTCCTATCTAATTTTATGATAATATTTTGCTGTATATTTTATCTTTCAATCCTATAACTTAAAATTCAAAATTAATAATTGATGTTGGGCACTTAAATTCTCAGTTAGAGTGACATTATAATCTGTACAATCTCATCGATCTCTTTTTCTAATAAGAAAATAATCAATTTGTGTTTTATTAGATCCATTTTCTTATAAGTGATAATATGCTCATATGTTTCCTTAGAGTATTAGCAATTAGAAATTCTTAAGCTACACGAAGATTCAATGTAATTCTAAATTCTTCGTTAGTCACTTCAATACTATAACAACCAATACGAATGCTTCTAAAATTTTTTACAACTGCCAACATGTCCATTAAATCTTCTCTAGTAGTTTCTTTTAAAGAAATATCCTTTGTTTTAATTCTTCTATGACTTTCCAATTTTTTTTCTTTTGAACATATATTCAAATCTACTTGCGGAGCGTAAGCACTCATAATATTAAAAATTTTAGTATCAACAATAATTTTTAAAGCTATAATTCTATCTCTAATTCTATCAATTTTTATAACATTATCTTTCAAATTCTTATCAAGACAAATAAAAAAAATACATTTGCAGGTGTTAGTATTCAGAATGGAAAGTTATTAGTTGAGTTAATTATAATACTAATTATGAATTTTGATGTTATAATTGGAATAGATTTGTTTGGCATTTTGTAACAATTGAATGGATTAGTTGAGTTAATTTACTTGGAGAGAAATTATTTAACTTGTTAGAAAAGTGCCGTGTTCTTTTTTATTAGCGAGTAAAGGTTGAAATTGTTTGTGAAATAATAACTTAGTGTTTTTGGCAAAGTTTGAAGTGCGGAGGACGGATTTGTAGGAATTAAAAAAATATTTTACTTTTTTTTGAATTTTTTGATGTATTTCCTTAAGATATCTCAGGGTTGCTACCTGAATGAAAACTTGAGTTTGGGATTGATGTGTAGTTAGAGAAATTTGTATTTGCAAGTCACACTACAAAATAACTATGATAAAATTTTAGGAAGTAAAATTTAAGAGATTCGTCAAGCTAAGTATTTCATCGTGAAGTGCATCTGTACATTTTTTTCAAGTAGAAGAATGGATCTATAAGATTATGCATTTTACTATTTGATCCGTTATGTAAAAGGTAGCACGTGATTCATGTAAGTGCACAAATCAATTTAGTAGTATAAAGATTAGAGTCCAATTATCAATCTCACGAGGAGCCAAGTCAATTCTTAAGTTAGACCAACTTAAATTTCAGTTTTATTCAAGAATTTCAAGTTTTGATAATAAAACAGAAGTTTGAAATGTAGAGGAAACTAATTATTTGTAGCATTTTTAGTATTGATAGCAAAATCATTTCATTCAATTGTTCAATAAGAAGCAAATTGTCTATAGTACTGATATTTGCAACTGCTTAATTTGACCTACTTATTGTATGAATTTGATGGATAAGGAGAATAAAAGCATAAAGAGAGGAATTCAGGACTAAGTTTGGGAAGTTTATTTTAAGGTAAGAAGCAACAATAGAAAACAAGTTTGGGCTGTTAAATTTATTTCACGTATTTCTTGAATTGATAAAAGTTTATGGATGTTATGTTGTTTACATTAAGAGGTGAGCTACAGGCGAGCCTAGAGAATTTTTTCGTATGAGATATTCAATTGCTAAAATAAGAAGTAAATTGTCCATATGTTTGAAGTTTACAACTGTTATTAATATACTATACTTATTGTGACGACTCGTTTTAGTTACTGGGGGAGAAAAAATGAAGAATCGAAGAAGAAAAAACAACGAGTTAGAAGACGAAGAGGAGAGGTGAAATGAGTGGTTCAAGTAGCTGAAGAGATATTTCCGTGTATAAATCCATTCGTAGGGGGACAACAGAAACGAGTTGAATTACTTGGTGAGCCGAACGATGAGTGAGAGAGACGATAGACACAAGCTAGGGTTTCCTGTAGCCAAAGGCGGCGCCGATGGATGACGGGCGCCTCTGTCGTACATGGAGGAGTTAGGGGGAGGTGGCGATGCCAAGTGGTTACTTTGCAGGGGGGGTCAACAGAGAGGACTGGATCTGCGTCGAATCGTCCAAAAAAGGAAGCTGAGCATCACCCATAATGAGAAGCTTGCCCGAGGCGGAATCGCGATTCTCTCGTGGATTAAGGTTTGACTGAAGGTCATAAAGGTGATTTTTCTTAATTATAATATTTAATAAGAATTTAATAATTATAATGTATATATATATATTATGTATGTATATATATATATTATGTATGTATATATATATATTATGTATGTATATATATATATATATTATGTATGTATGATGCTTATCCCAAAGTCTACTGAGCAATGAATTTGGGATCATTTTAGACCCATTTGCCTTACATCTGTCATGAGCAAAATCATTAGTAAGATCATTGTGGCCAGACCTTAGTCGTATCTAGAGAAGATTGTCAGCTCTAACCAAACAACATTTGTAAAAGGAAGATCCCATCTCTGATAATGTGCTTCTGGCTCAAGAACTTCTATTGGATTTGGATTTGGATTAAACCTATAGGGGAGGAAATCTGATTTATAAACTAGATATAAGGAAAGCATATGATTCTATTATTTGGGACTTTATCATGGACATTTTTTCTGCAAGGGGCTTCTTTGGTGATTTGTGCAACCTTATCCACAGGTGGTTAAGTACTAATTCACACTCCATTCTTATTAATGAGTCTTGTTGGGGATCTTTTACTGACACTAGAGGTCTGAAGCAAGGGGACCCCCTCTCACCCACAATTTTTATTCTTGCTATGGATTATCTGTCCAGAATGCTTAATCACCAGCTTCTCACTAAGAGCTACACCAGGTACCATCATAAATCTCATGTGGCAATCTCTCATCTGGTTTATGCTAATGATCTAATGATTTTCTCTAATGTTAACAAAAATGCTGTCAAGAAAGTTTATCAACGCCTTCAGTTGTTCCAGTCTCAGTCAGGAATGTTCTTTAATCCTGAGAAGTGCAACCTTATATTCCATTAGACGATCCTCCCCAACTGTAAGCACTGGATACTAAACTTCACTGGGTTTTCTTGTACTCAGCTTCCTCTCAAATATCTTGGGGTGATGCTTATTGCTGGCAGAACCAAACAAACCCAGTTTGATGAAGTGCTAAATAAAACTAGTCACTACCTAGCCAACTTGACTCGTACTTTCTTGTCTATTGGAGGCAGAATTACTTTGCTGAAGAGTATAATCACCACTTTTCCCTCCTATATCTTACAAATGACCACCATGAAGAAGAGCACCCAACTACAGTTTGAAAGGGCCTTAAATAGGTTCTTTTGGGCCGGTCAAAGGCAGCAACTCCATTGGGCTTCCTGGCAGAAGATGGCCATACCCACTTGGGCAGGAGGGATGGTGTTCAAAGGTCTACAACAGATCATCCAAGTAAACATTTGCAAATTTTGGATCAAGTTCAGATCACAGGCCTCCATATGGGCAAAATTTATGAAAGGCAAATACTGTAAGGATTTGCATCCATCTCAGGCTACCAGAAAGTTGGAAGACTCTAAAGTGTGGGTGGGAATGATTAAAATTAGACACCTAGCAAAGAACATGTACTTATGGGACCTTAGCAAGGGGGATTTAAACTTCTGGTTACACCATTGGTGTCCCAATGAATGGTTTACCCCTTGCAGTGCCAACGTCAATTACAATTTTTTGGTGGCTGATTGTTGGGATGGGGATAATTGGTCTTTATCCACTCTCAAGACTATCTTGCAGGACTCTTCTGCTATCCTTGTTTCTAAATTGCAGTTTGACAAGAATAAAGCAGATAGAATTGTTTGGCAAGCATACCACAGTCAAAGCTTGTCTATGCCATCTACTCCAAGCTATTCAACTGGCAGCAGGTTCCCTGGGGAGATTTCATCTGGAGTTGTCAACTATCCCCTTCTATGGCATTTTTCTGCTGGAGATTATTCCACAAACTTCTCCCCACTGATGACATTCTTAAACTTTAGGGACCGAGGGGCTCTTCTTGCTGCAGGTTGTGCTTAGAGGCCGAAGAGACTATCAACCATTTATTTTTTGTTTGTAGATTCTCCCAGCTAGTATGGAGTACATTTACATGATACTTCTGGATTCTCTAAACCTTCATTGGGCCTATATACTATGTTGCTGGTCTGAATGGAAGATTGCTAAAGTTGGTGCTATTCCAATTCTCTTTGCTTGGTTTCTTTGGACAGGAACCAGGCTACTTTTGAGGGAAAACGACCTTAGGTGTACCAGGTGGTTAGAAATTGCATCGCTTTCATGTAGAAGTTGATCAAATATAAAAAATTCCCCAATATCTGCTCATTACCACTAGAAAGGCCCCCCCCCCCCCCACACACACCAAAAAAACAGAGATCATTCAGGTGGTTTGGAGACCTCCTACCCCATAATATTCTGTTAAGGTTAACACTGATGGGAGCTTTTCTGACTTGGGTGCTGGGATGGGGGGGGATCTTTAGAGACCACCTGGGGAATTGTCTACTGTTATTCCACTGCTATCATTGCTTCTGATGCTCTGGAATCTGAATTGATTGCAGTCTTTTGGGCAATCAAACTGGCCATTATGAACCAGTGGTCTACCCTCATGGTGGAAGGAGACTCCCAAGTGTTGTTACAACTGTTGAATCTTGAGAAATCTTCTTCCTGGCATCACTCTCAATTGGTCCGGAAGATCAATTCTTTAAGATCACATATCACTGTCAGTTTTTTTTTATCTATAGGGGCAATACACCTGCTAATTGGTTAGCTAGATCAGGATTGTACTCCCATTCTGCTGTAGCCTCTTCTAATCCCCTTCCCCCTCTTCTTTTTTTGCTTTTGGGGGACCTCCTAGAAGTCCCAAATCTCAGGGTTGTACTTTGATCTATTAATAGAAGTCTTTTTCTTTAAATAAATAAATAAATAAATAAATATATATATATATATATATATATATATATATATTATTTATGTATGTATGTATGTGTGTATGTGTGTATGTCTGTCTGTATGTACGTGTGTGTGTGTGTGTGTGTGTGATTATGAAATTTAATACTTAAATAATGAAAAGTTAATATTTATTAAAATATTAAATTAATTAAATCTTATGCCATATTATGCTTCCAATTTTAGAAGAGACAATGTCAAGGCAAATCAAATAACAAATTAATTGACATTGAGGTGAGTGCTTATGTTATACTATGATGATATTTTGTTTCTTCTAGACCAAATACATTTATTAGTACTATCATTTGTTATATTGAAATTACTAGAAATTCTGACTTTTGAACTCTAGTGAATTTTTGTTCATATTATAGAAATGATGTGTGCACAGTATTATTTAAATGATTTATAAGTATATTGTCTAATATGCAAATGAGAATGAAATATATTTTTGGTATATAATAATTTTGATAGAATGTTTGTATGTGCATAACTGACTATGATGAAACTTTCTTTCTGGTACTAGTGAGTGAATGCTAAACTAACCATGCACATATATGAAAAAGAATATTGATATTAAATTATCTTAAATGATATAATTTTTAGCCGACCCCACTTAGTGGGATTAAGGCTTTGTTGTTGTTGTTGTTGTTGATATAATTTTTAGACGGTGCTCATCTGAAGGTTGTACAGTTATAAAATAATATTGATATAGTAATATTCACTGAATAACATGTCATATTTATATTAATTTTTTTAAAAGCTTAACTAGCATATTATTTTTTTCTTTGCATTATCGTAGTTTAGCCGTATTCACTGACTTGTTTAACTCTTTATTATTTTAAATTAATTTTTTAGGGAAAGTGAAGAAAATATTTATAGAAGACGCAATTAAATATATTGTTTTAATTTAACTTGATTGGTGGGTCTTTCATTTTTTATAGTTATGAAAAATAAATATGGAAAAAAATTTAATTCTCACTATCGGCCATTTAGGGCAATTTTGAATATTAGTGAGATGAAAGCTGGGGCCGCGGGGTCAATCCCGCGGCCGGCTTTTCGCTCGCTTTGGCGTCGAACGACCGCGAAGCAGAGAGCCAAACAGTAATTTTTACGGCTCGTGGCCTTGCCGCGTGAAAAAAGCGGCCCCAAACGGAGCCTTAATCCCGTCTTAGTGAATTATAAGCCCTAAATTGGGTCGTGACAATTATTATATATTTGAATTTTGAACTTATATCATGTTGAGCACATTTGATTATATTACCAGAGTATTATTCATGTAAATAATTATCTGTTATTTTCTTGTTTATAACATTGTTATAAAAGTGCAATATTAAGTGTAAATTAGTGATTATTATATACTGTATTACATTTCTGGTGCATGTTAATAAAGTTGATTAGTTACAAACTCATTTATGTTAAACAATGAATGGGTCAGAAAATGATTATAACATGTAAAGATGATTGAAGAAATATCATGTATATTGTGATAGCTAGACAACTATACAGATGGCCTGCTCAGAGAAGATAAGAGTTCTGACGAGATAAATCTTAATAGAGAAATGATTTAATTCTCTTTGGAACGGACCGGCTGTTAGTCGGGATCCGTTTACAAATCATGACTTTGGGATGGCTAAATTTTATCAGCATCTATGGACGACCTAGGTGATGACATAATGAAATGAAATATGTCAAAATCTAACCAAATATGATATGAAATTTCTAAGGCAAAATATTAAAAATATTTATGGAATGAAAAACAAACTATAATATATCACTTTACTTCGTTTAATGACTTTAACTAATAGATTAATACTTTCACATATATTCTTGACAGCTGTTGCATATGATTTTTAGAAGTATGATATTTATTTTAATCCTGTTATGTATGCTTGTCAGTGACCAATATGCATGTTTCTTTATATGTTTGAATCTTATTTTAACATTTTTTTCATTCAGCATGTATAGCTTACCAGACAGGCAGTATTATGTTGGTTTTTAGGGAGTTGAAGGGGGCAGGTGGATCTTTAGCCAAGTGCGTCATTTTGTATAGATTTTTATCGTACAATTTGGCTATTTAAAGAAGGCGGTGATACCTAACGTATATTAGACCTTTTGGTATAAATAAAATATTTTTAAAATTTTTATTTTTTATTTGAGGATTATTTATGCACGCATTCATACTTTTGTTGGATTTCAATGAATTGGTTAAAAAATTGAAATGTGATAGTTCCATTTGTAACGATCTAGTGAGATTAATCTTCCAATAGTTTGATGAGTAAAAGTCAAGTTGAGAATCGATGAAGATTGAGCCGTCTTTCTTTCTTATATTTCTAGTTGACCTGAGGGGGGTTGACTAGAGTTTGACATAATTTCTTTGAAGTTTTTATACATGAGATGCACTTCATGATTGAGATGTTCATGTACCTTATTGAAGGTGATAGGAGTTTTCTGTAATAATAACCTGTTATGTGTTTTTGTTGCTCATGGAAGGCTTATATGAGTGATTATTTTCTCATTCCTTCGCTCGAGCAAACGAGCAAGAGTGTGAGATAGAGGAAAGAAATCAAGATAAAGGGGGAGGAGTAGAAATCGTGCCCTAGAAGTAGAAGAAGAAGAAGAAGAAGAAGAAGGGAAGGTTACTGGAACCTTGTGTGATGAAGATCGAAGCTCATGCAATATTCTTACGCAACTGAGGGGCTCGAACGAGCTTTCTTCAAATTGCCGAGCATGTGCCGATTTTTTCAAAGGCTTTTGGTGCCTTAACCGATCGAAAGGAGGAGGTAGGGTCGAGCGGCCTGCATGAGCCATTTCCAGATTCTTGGAGCGTTCATCGGGCTTATACGGGATTTGGAAGCAAGATGTGACTCAAGGAAGCATTTCCCTGCGTGCGTGAGGGAATGATCGAGCCTTATTTTTCTTAGTTTGCATAGTTAAGACTAGACAGAGGCTTAAAGTAAGATGTAAGTCTACATAAATGAAATTGCAGAAAACTCTAATATCTAAAATAATTAAAATTTTGTATAATTATTTATGGTAATCATCTAGAAGGTTAAAGCAGGAAAGAAGGATTTTATCGTGGGAAAGAATTTCAGATATGAAATCGAATTTGAATAATTAAGTTCAATGTTCCTATTTAAGTTATGTTAACCACAATTAAACTTTTTAATAATGTTACATGATTGAAAATCTGTTTGTAACATATGGATACATCAAAAGTTTTGCAGAAATAAAATTAATTTGAATATTACTTTATGTTTATATGTATATAAGTCTATGTAATTCAATAAATAGCTAATTAAATAGATATATTACAAATAAATGAATATAACAATTGTGAAGTTAGAAATTACTATGAAATAAAGATTAAAGATGAATAAAAGTTAATGAAGGACTAATTAAATATTATAGGTTCATTTAAGGACAAGTTTCACCTCAGGAATAAGACTGTGAACTTCAAAACATCATAGAGGTGGGTAAATATATTTTTATATTATAATGGTTTTGCTTAATTACATATATTTTTACCGTTTCCAGTTTTCCTTTTTAGAAAATAAAAGTTCATGTTTTTCTTTTAAGCATTAAATGCAAGAAAAAATAAAATATGATATAAGCATGCATATAGGTGTCACCTTTGGATAATACTGTCAAGAAAATGTAATGTATTCGTGCACGAAAATAAAAATATAAATGATTGTCAACTTTTATGGTGAGTTGGAAAATGTTAAAAGTATATATAAATGATTGCCTTAACCTATGCTAAGCCACTCAAAACGGATATTTCTATTTTTAATTTTTCACCTCCTTTAGAAGCAAGGGTGCTTCTTGAAAGGGACATCACTTCAATCGCTCCTAAGAAAATTTGGTTAGGCTCACAACACCAAGAATACTAGCAAAAGGTAGTTATTGAGTATTTCCCTTCGTATTGCTCGAATTGTCATATGATCGACCACTCTAATTCTCAATGTCACCACCTACACCCCCATCTAAAACCTAAAAAACAAAGTGCTCAGCCAGAGGTATAGATTCTTCCTCCTCCTAATCTACTCCAAGTTAGTGACACTACTGATCATCACAAGGATATCCCTGACCCCACTAACATTGTGGTAACCGTACCCTCTAGCCCATTGGCCGACGTTGCTGAACTTTCCACTATCATTGCAGGTAATATGTCAACTACTCAGCCTTCACACAATGCTCAAGATGTAGGTCCTCTGATTCCTCCTGTGGAATCTCAGTTTGTGAGGGCAGATGAGGCATTTCATACTTCACCTTCCCTAGAACCTATCATTGATGTAACGGCTGACAATTTTAGGGTGTTAGTTAGACACAAGGGGCTCATGATGTGCTACAACCTATACATGCCCGAAAATTTTTGGACCAATTCACTGATCAGATGAGTCAACTTTCAGATGAGAAATGACAGGTTTATACATCCAGGAAGAAGAAGAATAGAGGCTTACTGGAACTCAGGAACTTAATGGATGATACATTAGTTGTTTCAAGTAATGTCAGTAAACTTAACTATTTGTTAGCTAGCTTCCTTCCTAGAACTAGAGGCAGAGATAAGGCTACATTGGGTCGTTCTCAAGCTACTTAAATTTGTGAGCGTTAGCATATATTTGAAGTAGAGTTTTCATGTCTACGTTTTAATCTTGATTTTTGAGTATACATGTATTTTTCTGGGACCTTGGTGTGTGTTGTATACCGGATGGTTAGGGTGCCAATTTGGCCCCCTCATCCAACCTATTTGTCCCTTTTCTTTTTTAATAAATTAGCCTTTGGGCTTTTTTAATATATATATATATATATATATATATATATATATATATATATATATATAAAGTATACATGTAAACGGTGACTCCCAATAATAAATAATGTAACAAAAATAACTGTAAATTTTTTTTGTCTTTTTATTTATTACACAGTCTTTCTTGTATAGAATACTTTTACAAAATATTTTAAAATGAGAATTATTGTAAGCTTAAAAATATTTTTCTTCGAAGTAGTTCAACTAAATTATTATGCTGCTAATATTTTACATGAAAATTAGCTTTAGGCTAGATTGATCATAGAGAATGCGTACAAGTACTGAAAAGCTCAACTGATATGTACATCTTTAAAAATCTGTACGGTTGGTTGCAACTTCAAATTTTGTAAATATATTGACTTTTATAGTTTGGAGTTTATTTTAATTATGAAATGAAATTATTACATAGTTTTTTCTCTGTTCGGCCAACAGTTCTCATGTTGGTAATTCCGAGCTCCCGGTCTGGGTCATGACAGGTGGTATCAGTGCCCAACCAAGGGCAGTGAGAAAGCGATCACAAAACAGTCATCAGGAAAATCATGAATGATCAATAAAAAAATTAAAAGTAATTCTAATTTTTATGTTAATTGTAAAATTTTGGTATCTCAGGAAAATTTATATTGATTCAGAAGATATTGATGGGATTAATACAGAAGCAAGAGCTGTTTATCAACAGAATTTGGTGCGTCCAACATTTACTGTTCCTCCATCTAGTGGTGCTAGCGTCCAGATGATAGACATGGTGACACGACTGATTTAGGGTTCTCAGACCCATACCGGTGCTATTGAAACAATGGAAATGGATTAATTTTTGAAGTCATTCTAGGATGGGTGACCACCACTATTTTTGAGAGCAGGAGGACCTGTTGAGACAGAGAGCTCTTTGTTATAGATCGATAAAATCATTGACTGTTTGTTCGGTGCTCTGGAGAGAAGGGTTGCATTAGCCACATTTCTTTTTTTGAGAAGTAGAAAAGTGGTGGCAGGGATGGCTTTAGGAGAAGTTTGAAGGATGACCCAACATCTAGATTCAATGGAAGGATTCTGTGAGGACTTTTTTGTGATTGGTTTGTTTCTCTCTTAGCTAGGAGGTAGATGTAGGACCGATTTATCAGGCTGGTATAGTTTTGAAAGCTCCATCATGCAGTATGAGGCCGAGTTTACAATGTTATCTAATATGCACCTCAGTTAGTCCCCAACATCGAAGAAAAATGCCACCGTTTTCTATCTGAATTGAAGGATATGATCAAATATCCTTTAATCGCTCTTGGCATTGAGGACTACTTAATCTCGGTGAAGAGCATGAAGATAGAGATTGACTTGCTGGCTACGCAAAAGTCGTAGAGATTTTCAGAAGTGGAGAGGAGATGAGATGTCTAGATTTGGACAGGCCACCAAGTCAGTCCAATCTGGCAGTCTGTCATGAAAAAGCCTCGACCCAGTAGCAGTAATAGTGTCACTAGTAGTAAATATAGTGGTGGCACTGACAACGACGGTAGTATGACTACCCGTGGCACGTGTGGAAGGGCACACAGAGGAGAATGCTTATTGGGCATTGGCAATAACAATTGTATGACCACATGTTTTTGGGGTTATCAATCTGGACACATGGCGAGATCCTGCCCTACGTTTGGCTAGAGTCCCCGGGTTGGTGTTAAAGTCAGTGCTTCACCCACTCATAAGACTTTTGGTAGACAAAGGCTAGCTGAGTCGTCAGGATCATCTTCAGCTTCGACTCGAACCTGCTAGGGTGTACAATCTAGAGTGTATGCACTGACTCATTAGAAAGTAAAGGATTTACCTTACGTGAATTTTTCCTTATTTTAGTGAGTTTGTCAAATTTGTAATTTACTTGAGACATTTATACTCTTTATTATAGGTTTTGTTTGTATTCAACATAAATTGGGCAGAATTTTATTTGATTTTGGAGGTAACATTCGTTTATCTTTGATGAATTTGTAAGATCGGAATGTGGACTCATTCAAGATGCCTGATGCGGTATTAGTGGTTATACTTAATCGGTCCCTCATAATGACTGATAGAAGCTATGTAAATTTGACAATATGCGATAGAAGCTTGAAGACGATTTTGATAGTGTTATCACGAATCGAATTCGAAGTGATTCTAGGGATGAATTGATTATTAAATTACTTAACAACTATTGATTGCTTTAAAAAGATAGTCAAACTTAATATCCCTGGAGACGAAGAATTCAAATTTTTATTGTAGGTGCATTTAAGGACAAGTTTCACCCGAGGAATATGAGATTGGACTTCAAACTACATCGTAGAGGTGTATAAACATATTTTTATCTGACAATACTTTTGTTTATTTACACTTTTTTTTTTGTTACTTAGTTTTCTTTTAAAATGCAAAAGTTCATATTTTTCTTTTAGATATTAAATACAAGAAAATAAATAAAATATGATATATGCATACATGTAAAAGTCACTTCTGAATGGTACTGGTAGGGGAATGTAATGTACCCGTGCACAAAAGTGGAATTGAAAATGAAAATGGTTACCTAACTTTGTGGTGGGTTGGAAAATGTTAAACATATATTTTTTGAAAATATTTTTAGACTGTAGCTCTCAATAATAAAATATATATTAGAAATAAATGAAAGCAACTAGAAAATTATTTTATTTATTGTTCTTTTACTGCATATAGTCTTTTATTATTTACTACACTTTTATAAAATATTTTAAAATGAGTATGGGAAATATTTTACTATTAAGTAGTTTTGTCAAACATTCAGTTCCTAACATTTTATAGGAAAATCAGCTTTAGGCTAGATGAATCCTAGAGAATACATATTCAGGCGCCGATGAGCACAGACTGATAGGTATTATATGTTAGTTCTTATTTTCTGTCAATTGCAAATATTTAAAAATTTGTTCAAACTAGCTATAACTTTAAATTTTATAAATAAAATGACTTTTTTGTATGTTAAATTTTATTTTAATTATAAAATGAAACTGTTAGATAATTTTTCTCTTTCTGATCGACATTTTCCGCCTTGATAATTCCAAGCTCTCGGGCAGGGTCATGACATTTTATAAATGCGAAATGCGGAGAAAAGGTGGTTGTAATCATCATCAACACCTCAAAGGATTTTGAAAATCAAGTCATCATGTTTAAATAGTGTATTGAACATAATGACTTCATTAGTGGTAGTTTCTGGAGATTGTGGATATTCTGTGCTTGATTGTGGGCCATTGTTGAGAAGATGTAATTGATCTTTCAACTGATTATGATGTCCACAAGTGGGTTTGCATGTGTTGACTAAGGTGGTCCATGCTTCATAAGTTGTTTTGGAAGAAGTGATGAAGTGGACAGGGTCAAGTGTGATGGAACCTGCAATTACATTTAGAATAAGTTGACCTTGTGTAATTTAGAAGTTTTACGGATTTAGAATTTCACCATTACAGCTTTCGTTGGTGTCCATGAGATTATATTATCTGTAAGAATGGCATGGGTTGAAAATGCTATGATTATGACTGTGCATTTAGCTGTCAAATTAATGGATATAAGTGGAAAATGTTTTAGAAGAGTTGCCAAGAGGATTGCTGACATGCGAGGACAACCTAGAGGATGAATACATGGTTGCTGGAATATTGGCAGGGTTTATGGTGTTGTTTCACTAGATGCTTAATTCTATATGGTTAGGTGGGATGCTTGCTTATGAGGACGTAGAGCTTGAATATCATAATGCACTTTTCTAATTGTAGTGGAGAACAAATTTTGAGTATTGGACCTTATTTAGGGTCCTATTGGTAAAAAAGGAATCTTGGAAAAGTCTATGGGTTTATTTGTTTAACATTGTAATACCCTATTTAAGCCCATGTTATGAATATACAGATTAGGTTTTTTGAACAATCTTTCTAGTTGGTATCAGAGCCAAACCTAGCCGGCGGTTGGGTCGCTTGAACAGGAAAGAAGTGCTAGATCGAGCGGCGGGAAGAAGAGAAAGATGGGAGCTTCAACGGTTCTGGGGCGCTGCGATTTCATCTTTGCTTCTCTCGCTAGCTTTGCGGCTTATTAGTGTGAGCGAGGATCGATCACGGGTGGCAGATGAGAAAGAAGGGAGGCTTTAGCGGTTCTTGGGCTTTGCGATCCCCTCGTTGCTTCTTTCGCTAGCTTCACAGCTTACCAATGCGAGCGGGGATCGATCATGGGTGGTAAATGAGAAGGATGAGATCTTTGGCTTTTCTTATGCACTGCGATCCTGTTATTACTTCCCTCACTAGCCCTAGACACGTATCCTGAAAAACTACAGTCACAAATGGTAGGAGAGGGTGTTGGCTGATCATTGTGATTGAGGATATTAGGATATGAAAATGTTGCGGGAGGTGAAGGATTGGAACCTATGAGGAAGTTAGATCTTGAAGTTCTGAAGGTCTTGGTCGGGCTCACGTAGGGAGCCGACGTCTCGACGTGAGCCACTACCTCAGCACGTGCTCTGGTGCAGGTGAAGCTAGATCTCCTCTTGTAGATCTGAAACTTGATGGATCAGACACGTATTTGAGTTGGTCGTATCGAATCAAGGCTTCTCTAATAGGGAAAGACTTTGAGAGGGTTTGAGCCAAATAGTAACGGTGTTGAGAGAGATGAGTGGAGAACCTTACACGCCTTGCTTTACACCTGGATAATCAATTTGATGGTTTCGTGGATTGCCTCATCTGTTTATGATATTCGAAAGGTGAAAGACATCTGGGCAAAGTTAAAGGGAGCTATGCTGGGATTAAGAACCACATGATCGTGTTGCAGCTTCAGTGTGACATACAGGCAATGGGACAAGGTGATTGATCAATTCAGGAGTACTTCATAGAATTGGAGGGGTTGTGGCAAGATCTTGATCACTTCTTACCTATGTTGAGCTGTGGTGATTTGGAGTGCAAGGGGAGATCTTTACACAGATGAGAACTATGCAGTTTTTGGCTCATGTGAACTCGGCCTTTGATCAGAGGAGATCAGTTTTCCTAGCTCAGGCGACTATCCCTTCACTGTATGAGGACATTTTTGCGATGATACATGAGTTGAATGAAGTTACAATGAGTCGAGTGGACTTCTGGGTGATCGATTTGCTTTGGCTACCTTGAGCTCAGATATGATAAGTGTCCAGAGGGAGACTCACAAGTGCTACAATTGTGTTGAAGTTGGGCATTTGAGCAAGACCTGCCCTAGGCCATCTAAGGAGAGAGAGATTAGTGGACATGGACAGGATGGCGGCCGTGATGGTTCCAAAGGAGGAAAAGTGAGTTGCTGAACAAATCTGATCTAGCAAAGGAAGGAGAGACAGGTGTGGTTTTTATCAATGAGGATTAGTGTCTGAAGTTTTAGAAGAGGAAACGAAAAGCAACAACAGTGGAACTGAGGATGTTTTGAACCTGTCATCATTAAGGGATAATATTGTCACTTTTGCTCACTCTAACAAAGATTCTTGTGATACACATGCTCTTGCCTCTATTTCTATCACATGACCATCATAATGGATAGTAGATTCTGGTGCATCTCAACATGTGAAAAGTACTGCTAGAGAGCTTTCTTTTTTTACTCCCCTAGCAGTATCAAACAACATCCAGATGCGTTGATAATACATCACACCTCTAGTATATAAGGTTACAGTGAGAGATATCGATTATATGACATTGTCCAATGTTTTGCATGCTCCTTTTTCTGTGAACATTTTCTGTTAGTGTCATTATTCTCTAACTAAAATGTGTTGTTTCTTTTGATATTTCTAAAGTGATCTTCCAAGAGAAGGGACGGGCCAATCATTTGAGAGTGGAACGTGTCATGGACTCTAGTACTTAGATGAGGAGGATGAACTCAGCTTTGAAATTCATGGTAGAGGGTGCTGGAATAGGAGAATTGAGAAGAGCGTGGAGGATGTATTTCTGCTAAATCACAAACACATTGAACAATCTTGTTTTAACATATTGAGTCGGTTTTATCTTTCTTTATATGAGAAGACAAATAAATAAAAGCTTGTTTGTGATGCTTGTGAGTTTGGGAGGTTTACCAGGAGCACTTCTTTCAGTTTTGAGAGTAGGAGTTTTGGTGTCTTTGACTTGATATACTCTGATGTTTATGGACCTTTTTCTATAAGTTCTATGAATGATTTTCGATATTTAGTAATCTTGTTGACCTTTTTCTTGTGTTATTGTTTATATTTGATGAAAAATAAGGGTGGTTTGTTTATTTTCTTTAAAGACTTCTACAAGGCAATCCAGACTCAATATAGTGCATTAGTGAAGATATTGAGTTTGATAATGTGACAACATATATCAACAAAGTATTTGGGGAATACTTGTCAGCCCAGATGATACAACATCAAATCACATATGTTCATACACACCGACACAAAACAAAGTAACAGAGAGGAATAATAGACACATTCTAGATGTAGCCTTTGAATAATGATAATCACAATGAATATCCTAAAACACTTGTGAGGGCAAGCAGTTTTGACTGTTGCTCAATTGACCAACAGGATACACTCGAGAGTGTTGTTTTGGAAGTCTCTATAGAAGATACTGAAAGAAGATAATAGCAGGATCATCACATTGAAATTGTTTGACTATGTATGTTTTGTAAAGGATTATCGGCCATCAATAGGGAAGATAAATCACATAGCCGTGAAATGTGTGTTCGTAGGTTATTTTGCTACCTAGAAGGGGTATGTCTGCTGGAACTTGATGGAGAAGAGACTGTGAGTATGAATGTGTCATTTAGAGAATTTTAACCGTACTACACATAGGAAACAAAATTAGTCATGCGACAAGAAACATAATTCACTACACTGTCAAGGTATGTGTCATAATTGATCACCACTGCAAAATTAAAGTGCTACAAATTCCTTTCAAGATTAAAGGATTCAATCAAACAACCATCGGTACCTTTAGGGATCGATGAATACTCGGAATTAATGGAAAGAGCTAAATGATTGGAAATTGATTATTAACTTATTCAGAAGCGCAAGGAGAAGCATAAAAGAAAGATTATTGATGAAAGAAATCATGCGGATCAATCAGAGAGATCTAATTGAAAAAAAATATAAATACAATTTGGATGGATTTGACAGAGGTATGACTCAGAGTACTGCAGTCACTTGTGTTAAATGCGGAAGACAATATAAGGGAGATTGCTTGATGGCTCTAACACTTGTTACTGGTGTCATCAGCTTGGTCAAATAACAAGATATTATTTATTGCTTGGCCGGAAGAGCATTGAAGATCAGAAATCAGGTGGAGCTCCTTCACAAAAGACATCAGGTGGGCATAAAAGGATAGAGTATCGTTTCAGCTCCTACCCAAGGTCAACCATGACAACATGTTCGACCTCGAGTTTATTCTCTTACTCATAGTGAGTCTGAAGAACCTACTGCTTCTGATGGTGATGAGGTTTGATAAGTTTGACGTTTTTTAGCATACTTTCTTGCTTCAGTAACCTTGTGTTGTTATCCGAAGTATAATTAAGTTGTCTTATGTCGTGTCTTTACTTCATAGTAATTATTTTTTATCTTAATCAATTACCCCTAGTTTTCTTCTTGAAATTACGGATGGTTAGTGTGAAATGACTTGGGGTTTGTTTTTTTAATTTCAAGGTTGAAATTTTTTTAAGTGGGGAAGATTATGATGCTTTATTTCAGATACTTGGGGGAGCCGAAGAGGAGAAGAAGCGAGGAGTTGGGAATCCAAAGAGGGGGAGTTGAAACGAGAGGTCGGGAATGTAAGAGATGGTTTTGCTCTATAAATTAGAGTTGAGACTGACTTACCTGGAGAGTTGACGGTGCGTACAAAAGTAGAGAGGAGAAAGGCAACATTGTTGTCAACCAGAGGAAGAGAAAGCGAGATAAAACTCTCATGATGTTCGAGGGTTGAGAGGACGAGAAGCGGCTCGTGGCTCTGGTGCAAAGGAGAAGAACTGAATCCCTATCGAGAAGGCGAGGGCTATAGCGTAGGAATCTCAGGCATAGAGGCAGGTCAGATCTCGCATGCATTGGAGAAGATTCACGTGCATGGTAGGGGCTTACAACTGTAATTAAGGGTAAGTTTATTTAATTAACTTATATAATAAAGGTTATATATATTATAGTTATATGTTTGTTATTTAAATGTTAAATTAAAGTGCATTTAATTTAGGCTATAGAGATCCTACTTTTGGATCGAAGAAAATGTGTCGGCCTAAAGAAAGATTAGGGTTTTAATTATAAAATTATTTTGTATGAATTAAATAATATTTAATATTAATATTTAAGTATTGAAATCATAATTAAAATAGTGCAACACAACAATAATTAATAATAAAATTAAAACGTGATTAAGTAAAATGATAATTGAATATTTTATACTTTATAGATGATAATTTGAAAGAAGTAATACAAGTAAAGAGTATCATTGTGAGCGCTCACATTTTTAATCTAATGATAATATTTCGTTTCTTAAACTTTTTTGCTTTAATAGTTAATGATACGTGCATAAACTTTATTTTGATTGATATGTTCTTTTCTTTATTGGTCACACTGTTACGAATGTTATATATTTATTGTTATTTACTATCATGCATTGTTTAAGCTATATAAATATATATGATATTGTTGGAATATTTGCTTAGGGTACGCTTACAAGTTTCCAAGTTTGGTTGGATTAAGATTATTTCTTAATCATAGGAATTAGTTTTATTTTCTTTAAATCTTGTTTAAAGTTTTTGATTTCTTTTAGCTATTTTTATGGACGTTGATTAGGGAGCTTTTATAACTTTTCTTTTTCTTTGGTTTTGTATTTGGCGGCATTTCTATTTTAGTGCTGCTGCTCTCTTTTTCGAATTAAGAAGATTCAAACTTTTTCTTTTTTCTTCTTCCTCTTTCTCTTGTTCAAGAAACCTTCAATTGGTATCAGAGCTCACTTCTTAAGGGGCCTGTGTGTGTGTTAGCTTGCTATTGAGATCGGCACCAGTTTTTCCTCGATTGTTCCACCGGTGTTTGACGGTGACAACTACCGGATTTGGGCAGTACGCATGAAGACTTATCTGGAAGCGTTGGATCTCTAGGAAGCAGTGGAAGAAGACTATGATATTCCTCTTCTCCCTGACAATCCCACCTTAGCACAAATTAAATTACAAAAGGAGAAGAAGATAAAGAAGTCTAAGGCAAAAGCTTGCTGTTCTTCGCGAGTTTCCTCCACGATCTTCACTCGTATCATGTCGTTGAAAACGGCAAAGGAGATTTGGGATTATCTCAAGGCGAGTATGAAGGAGATGAAATAATTCGAGGGATGCGGAGTGTCTGAACTTAGTTCGTGATTTTGAGTACGCAAAAGATGAAGGAGAGCAGAAAATATAAAGAAGTACTTTGACGAGGCTACTCGAAATAGCAAATCGTGTCAAATTATTGGGTTATTCATTGGAAGATTCGAGGATTGTTCGGAAAATCCTTGTAACGAGTGCTGAAAGATTTGAGGCTACCATCACCACCTTAGAAAACACAAAGGATCGACAAAGATTACTTTGTCGAACTCTTAAGTGCCTTGCAAGCACAAGAGCAAAAGCGTGCAATGAGGGAAGAAGGAGCTGTTGAAGGAGCCTTACAAGTTAAGCATCAAGAAGATGAAAAGAATTGGAGATTCAAGAACAAGAAATCTCAAGCCACAAATGGACAAAGTTCTACATTTGGGAACAGAAGCAAAGTTGGAGTAAAGAAATATTTTCCTCCATGTCAGCATTGTGGCAAGAAAGGTCATCCTCCTTTTAGATCTTTGGAGAAGACACGGATGCAAAGTGCGACAAGTGTAATCAAATGGGACATGAAGGCATGTCATTTGCGAGAATGAAAATCGACGGCAAGAAAATGAAGCACAAGTGGCGGATCGAAGAAGAAGATTATCTTTTCATTGCGAACTTGTTTAACTAATTATGAAACAAGTGAAAATTGGCTCATTGATAGTGGTATGTACTAATCATATGACACATAACGAGGAGTTGTTCGAGGAATTGAAGAGCACCAAGTCAAGAAGGTCGAGATTGGGAATGGTGAATATATTGCGATCAAAGGAAAGGGCAACGTAGCCATTTCAAGCTATTCGGGAACTAAGTTGATCACCGATGTTCTTTATGTACCGGATATTGAACAAAATTTGCTCGGTGTTGGTCGATTAATGAGAAGAGATTCAAAGTGATGTTCATGGAGAAGGCATCGTGTGATAGAGGATGCTACGGACAAAAAGATGTTCGAAGTTAAGATGGCGGGAAGGAGTTTTTCAATCAATCCAAAGCGGGGAGGAGCTTGAGGATCACCGAGTTAGTCGATGACATCTACAAGAACAATGATGCTTGCCATCCACTTGCGATACGCAAGTCGACGAGGTTAGGACAAAACCTATTGGCAAAGACTTTAAGTTATCCGTTGACGCCCCATGCTTAGAGGAGAAGGAAGAGGCCATAATGAAGCTTGTTAAAAAAACACCAGAAATGTATGCTTTGATCGAGCCAGTTATCATCAATCAAAAAATTGAAGCTTCAGTGAAAAAGATAGGGAAATATGCAAGAAGGTTCTTTATGGGTTGAAACAAGCTTGAAGAGCTTAGTACAACAAGATTAATGAGCATTTCAACATCAAATTGTTTTTCTAAGAGAAGTGCGAAAGAAGAATTTGTGACTACGGTTGACTTCGAATCGGAAGATCGGTTGGCGGATTTGTTTACGAAGTCGCTTCACGATCGACGAGTTTGAGTTTCTAAAGCGAGATTGGTGTTTGCGGCTCTAAAGCAAGGAGGAGTGTTAGAATATTTGCTTAGGGCTGCTTACAAGTTTCCAAGTTTGGTTGGATTAAGATTAGTCCTTAATCATAGGAATTAGTTTTATTTTCTTTAAATCTTGTCTCAAAGTTTTTGATTTCTTTTAGCTATTTTTATGGACGTTGATTAGGGAGCTTTTATAACTTTCCTTTTCTGCGGTTTTGTATTTGGCGGCATTTCTATTTTAGTGCTGCTGCTCTCTTTTTCGAATTAAGAAGATTCAAACTTTTTTTTCCTTCTTCTTCCTCTTTCTCTTGTTTAAGAAACCTTCAGATATATTGAATTGAATGCGGTGAGCACATGAATGATCTGTCTTTATTGACTGTTTGTATATGTATGACTAACTTTGATATAGTCACTTATTTTTTATACTAGCGAAGGAACGCTAAGATATCCATATACGTAAATGAAAAATGATATTGATATTGAAGTACCTTAATTGGTATAAAATTTAGACGGTACTCCTGTGACGATTGTACAAATATAGAATAATATACATATACTTTTGATATAATACGATTCATTGAATAACATCATATTAATTGTTTATATTGATTTATTAAAAGCTTAATCGACATATATATTTCTTTCTTTTTCTTTGTATTACTGCATTTTAGGAGTGAGTATTCACTGGCTTTGGTTGGCTCACAGTTATTTTAAAATAACTTTTCAGGCGAAATTAACTTATTAAAAGAAGAGCACTAGAAGAGACATTGTTTATAGAAGATGCGGATAACCTTTAATGTGTTAAATTTAATTTATTGTTTTAATTTTGATTTGAGTAGTGACTTTTTCATCTGTTAATAGCTTGTTTTAGAAAATACATATAAAAAATATAATTACAATCTTTTGACTGTCTATACCTGTTTCTGTTAATTCTAAGCCCCAAACAGTGTCGTGATATAAGTTCATTCTTTTATAGTCTGAGACTAAAATAACCTGATATTAATATTTAGATTATTTTTGGCATTTTACTCTTAATGATAAACATTAGCTTTCCTTGTGAGTGAGTACTAATTAGTTGAACAGTGCCTTCCCTTTGCACTGCGCTATGAAAAAGAAAAATCTTTGCTACTGCCGTTGCTACCCATTTTTACTTACTAGAGAATTTACAAGTCCTGTGTCAAATCATTTTTCATGATTGCACTTATCGCTTTTACATACTCGTGTTTTTTGCCCTTTTCTTTTAATTGCTTGCCATCATTGTGTTTTAAAACAAGGAACAATCTGTCAGGATTTTGGAGCACTCTTTTCCTAATATTGCTGCATTTTTATGTACTTGGTGCATTTTGGCTCTTTCAAAATTATATTATTTCCAAATAGAAGTAGTGGAAAATATCAATCTGTGAATGCTTTTTTTGTTTTTGTTTTTGTTTCCGCTTTAATTTACATTCTTATTTATATTTAGAAACTTATCTTGTTTTGGCACATATTACCATATAAATTCATGATAATTTCGTTAAGCCAAGAGTTTTCCATTGCAGGCATAGGAAGCAATTGATGAAAGCTATTACTGCTTTTATTGAAACCATCATGAAATCTCTTCACTCTGAAATTTTCTTGAATGGATCCAAGTTTTAAGGGGTTCAATTGCTACAGTAATAACAGATCTCTCTTCTAGTGCGCATCCTTTTCTATGTGAAGTAGCTAAGTTGTCTCTTTTGTCTCGTTTGAAGGTTAGAATCACGCTCCAAAATTATTTTTAACTTTATAACGACTGCAGTAGCTCTTGTAATACATTCTTTGATTTCCATTTCTTGCTTGAACTAGTCTTGAGCACTGCTATTTTTAATCTATTTTAGTTCAATACTCAAACCTATGCTTTCTTAAAAAGTTTTCTGTGCGAAACTATTCTTTCATATAAGCACTTATCATTCATCGAGGTAAAATAGTAGGCATTTTGCATGCGACTGCCTGTGTTGAAGTGAAATCATCACTTCAACTTGTGAATGATAGAGCTCAGTTTATTTCTCTTTCTGATCAAAATAATGTTTATTGATAAAAAAAATTAAGCCCGCTGCCAAGGTTATGAAAATCAGAGCAATCATTGAATCAGAAGTAGAAAGGGGTTCATGTTTAAAGGTTAAGGTGGGGTTAACTTGGTGCTTTAAATTGGATGAAATACTAATCATTAAAATTATTAAGTATTAAATCATGTAATAGTAATGTAAATACATAAAAAATAAAATAAATACTTAATTTATATAATAATTATGTAATGTATAACAAAATTAAAAATAAATTTCGTGAAATGTAACTTTTATACAAGAAATATCTTCTATAGTTTTAAATTTAAGAGTGCTAATTTTATGGTAATTTTTAAATTGTGTTTTATAATTCTAATTGTAATCAAGGAGAAGTGAATTGGGCATGGAGATATTGTTAGGGATATATGGTTTTTATTCATTTTTGCTTAATTTAATTAACATACTTTCTTCAATTTTTTAATTAAATAATAAAATATTTACAACTTGGTACAAAGTTTAAATGTTTATTTATAATTTGATCATAATAATATTTGGTCGTTTCAATGAAACTTGACATGTTCTTAGGTACGTAGTTTCGAATTTTTGATCTTTAAATAAATTAAAAAAAAAACGCAATAACTATATCCTTAATAAAATTATTTTATAATATCATTGCAATATAAAACTTATAATATTAGTTTTTTAACAAGGCAATTTCACTTCAATAGATTTTTACGGCATTCTTAGTAAACAACTGTTCTTTCAACTAGGGGAGCAAATGAGCCGAATTGACTTGAGCCACTCTCGGCTTGAGCTTAAGCTTAATTAATTTTATTAAGTTTGATTTTGAGTACAAGTTTAAATCTACGAGTTCGAGCTGATTTACAAGTCAACTAGTTTATTATATAAGAGAGCAAATAATATTTATTTAAGGTAGTGCTATAATAAAATGATTACAAGGAATTATTTGATATAAAATATAAATTATTATTTATTTAAACAAAAAAAAATTCAAATTAAATATATTTTTGAGTATATTTTATATTATTATTTTTTAAAATGATTCAGCTCATATGCTAACTAGTGTTAGAAAAGTACCAAAAAAACAAAATAATTTTAAGAAGTGTAGGCAAAAGTCAACAAAAAAAGAACCTAGAAAAGAACCAAAAAACTAATACATCATAACAATAGGTATTTCTTTAATAAGGGACAATTGAGTGGATGCATTATATTTTTTTAGTTCTTATTATTTCATATTGATATTAGTGTAATATCAATATATATATATATATATATACATATATATATATATTGGGGAAAGAGCACAGGGGGCTCCCTACGTGTTAATACTCGAAAAGTGTTACAAAAAGAGGGGTTTGGGAGGCAGGTCCCCACTACAAAAACCCAAAAAATACATTTCACACGCACACCTGAGGTCCCGTCTCCCACCTCCCCCCTCCCACGGTACAACTCACGCAAACTAAAACTCCAAAAATATAGCTATTGTGCAGGAAATTGAAATGTCCAAAAATTGATAGACTACAAAGGGTAGCCTGCAAAATAGCAAAAAAGAGGACTAGATTAAGCAAAAAAGTGCTGTAATTCAAGAAGAAAAATTCATCAGAGAAGCCCAAAATCATCGACGAGATAATGGAGACGAGTAAGATCCACGATATTTGAGACGACCACCGGATCAGCGATTAACATGCTGAGGCACCAAAGGATACAGATAACAATGGGAGTTTAATCCCGGACGCACCTGCAAAACTAGAAAAACAAATGCCACCCCAGAGAAATACAGGCCTACTAATGAAATCATCCACACCAGTGTACATATATTCTTTGTGTTAGAAGGATTGAAACGATAACGATGAAAATAAAATATAACAAACATCCAATGCGGGAAACATGATAAAGCTAGTTATATCGATGTAAGGCAAATTTATCCGGTCCCCATGCGATAAGAGAGCTAGGCTGTTGAGATGGTATATTGCCAATCGAAGGAGAGATACCCGCATTTTTTGCTAACCGATCCGCTGAGCCTATTTCCTCCCTATGAATAAAAGTTAAATTGACATGCAAATTTGATGTTGCAATAATGCTCCAAATTCTTCTAAACGAAACATCAAATTCCATGGAGTATCGGTCGGTTTAAGATATAGATCAATCGGCTTTCACGGAATCGGTTTCCACATGTAAAAATTTAAAATTGAAAATAATAGCAGATTTTAGAGTTAGTAAAAGGGCCCGGACCTCGGCCGAGAGAGGACGGTCGGCCAACACGGGGAGCTAAAAAGGCTAACAGTTCCCCAGATGGTCCCCGAACGGACCACCCGCGACGAGTGAGACCGGGACCGGCTACCATCAATATTAGCTTTTATGGAACCCAACACGGGAGGCATCCACTTAACAATAATAGGTCTTTTAGAAAAATTAGGAGCCGTATGTAACATCCTGGCCGACCTATTGTAGTAGGCCATAATTTTAGAGAAAGTAGCATCAGATGAAGGATAACAATCCGAGTGCTTAAAAGAATTCCTAGCACTCCAAATGAACCACAACACTACATAAGGGAACAGATTCAAACCTTTCCCAGCCTGATTTATATCTTTCCAGACTTTCAAATAAGCATTAATAGAGCAACAATTGTTCCAAGTAGTACCAAAAACATTGGCCAGCCTAGTCCAGATGTGTTTAGAGTAGGAGCAGTTAAAGAAGAGGTGTGGAGAAGTCTCCTCGAGCATTCTTACAAAACGAGCAAATGGAAGCAATTCTCGGCCCTTTTAATTTTAAAATATCATCCAGATGGTAAAATACGGGAGAAAAACCGCCAAAGGAAGAAAGATATGGAAGGTGTAAACAGAGGCTTCCATATCCCAGTCCCCCAGTTCAACTTAGTAAAGGAATTGAAAGAGTGATAGAGATGCTTGCTAACAGATAAATGAGGTAGTTTCTTCCATATAGGTTCATCACAATTAGACATATTTATAGGTATTTGGTTAATAAGCATAGCAGTATCATGACCAACCAGATCTCTAAGCTTATTGATATCCCAATGCCCAAAAGACCAGCAGTCAGCAATCTGAAGATTTCCTTGAGAAGAAGGCTGCATATTCAGACTAACATTTGGCATACCCCAGCTATCATGCCAAAAGGATATCTTCCCATCCCCAATATCCCAAAAAATAGCCTTGGAGGCATCAGCCCTAATTTTCAAGATTGCTTTCCAGATTTTGGAGTCCCCACTTTTCCAATTAACCGTAGCAGGATGAGCAGATTTACAATATTTGACATGCATATAATTAGCCCAAATAGACTCCCTTAATCTAAACTTATACCATAACTTACACATGTTAATTTCTACAATGTGAGAGAGTGCTTTAAACCCAAGACCCCCGGAATATTTAGGTTTACACATCTTTCTCCGGGAAAACCAATGTTTTTTGGCACCCCTCCTTCCCAGAGAAAATGATTGAAAATCTTTTCAAGCCTTGTAATAGAACTTTTTTTAGCGTTAAAAACTTGAAGAGCATATAAAGGAATGCTGTGAAGCACACTATTCAACAAAGTTAAACGACCACCATTAGAAAGAAAAGTGTTCTTCCAGCTACTAATTCTGCAATTAACCTTATCAATTACATCATCCATTTGAATTTGTTTGCATCTGCCCCTAATTAAATTGACACCTAAATATTTAATAGGCAGTCTAGCAACTTTGTAACCAGTATAATTGATAGCCCACAAATGATGTGAATGAGATAGGTAATTACTAAAATACATCTGACACTTGTCTTTATTAAAAACCGGACCGAAACCCCTTGAAAATCATTCAAGATTTTCATCATATTTTTAATATTGGCTTTAGAAGCATTTGAGAATATCATAATGTCATCGGCATAAGCCAAATGGGTTACATGATAATGAGCTTTATTAAAATAATGAGCGGAAGTATGCACCTGTTGATTGTTCAGCATTCTAGATAGGTAATCAAAAACTATAATAAAAATGATAGGAGAAAGAGGATCTTCATGTTTAATCCCCCTCTTAGCAGAGAAAAAACCATATGTACTTCCATTAACCAACACACTATAGTGGTTGTTGGAGAGCCACCTTCTGATAAGCTGACAAAAATTAGCATGAAAACCCCTAGCTAAAAAAACATTAATAATAAAATCCAAGTTGAGAGTGTCAAAGGCTTTTTTAATGTCAAGTTTAAGTATGAGATTACCTCCCCGGCATTTTCTATCCAAATCTTCAAGAAGTTCTTGGGCAAGGAGAATGTTGTCGGTTATCTCCCTACCTTTAACAAAAGCAGATTGCTGGGGAGATATCAAACGATTGAGAAGAGGTTGAATTCTGGCCACCATAATCTTACTAATCACTTTAGAAATTACTGATGTTAAAGAGATGGGTCTGAAATGGTTCCAATCAGATTTGTCATTTCCTTTGGGAATGAGCACAATCAAAGCAGCAGAGAAATACTTACAAAGATCCTCTCCCATAAAAAAACTTTGAATAGCCAAAATGATTTCTTTTTTTACAATATCCCAACAAGTAATGTAAAAACGAGAAGTAAACCCATCAGGGCCAGGGGCCTTGTTGGTGTGTAAAGTTTTGAAGACATTATAAATCTCCTCCTCAGAAGGAATATCAGTAAGGCATAGAGAGGAGACATAAGGTCTATCAGCATTAAATAGATTACGATCAATACAAGATTTCTGCACCTGATTAGTAAATAAAGTAGTAAAATAATTAACAGCACTATTACCAATTTCTTTATTATCTGTAATAACATTTCCAGTGCTGTCACTAATTTGAGTAATATTGTTATGATTGATCCTGCTTTTAATAGAAGCATGAAAATAATTTGTGTTCCTATCTCCCTTCTGAAAATGAATGTCAAGAGCTTTTTGCATGAGGAGATCTTTCTCCAGAGCAATATCAGCAAGAAGATTGCTGTGGGCCTGAGCCAGTCCTTCCAACTGATCAGCAGACATGATGTCAATAGACTCTAACTGATTGACAATATTCAAGGAATTGGCAACTCTATCATGAATGTTACCAAAAACTTCATGATTCCATTTTTTCAAACCAGCAGCCACCATCTTATGAAGCTGCCATAATACATACCAAGGGGAGCCACATCTAATGGGTTGCCACAAAACCTTAATGAGATCGATAAAATTGGGGTGACTAGCCCACATGTTTAAAAATTTAAAGGGTATGTTGGCCGGTTTAGAATGAAAGGCTAGCGTCGATAAAAGTGGGTTATGGTCGGAGGAAGCATGACTCGAGTCTTGAACACGAATTAGATGATAAAAGTTGAAAAAATTAGGATTACCAAAGAATCTATCAAGTCTTTGAAAAAGTAAACCTCTTCTCCAGGTGAAAGGGGCCCATTGTATCCCAAGTCAAACAGACCAGCTTGGGAAATACAATCACAGAACCTATGAATAATATTAGTGTCAATATTAGCACCCCCTTTCCTTTCAGAAGGGGACATGATCATGTTGAAATCTCCCCCCACACACCAATTATCATTTAAGGTAGTTCCTATAGCAATTAGCTTATTCCACAGGAGGTATTTATCAGCAAGAACAGAGCTAGCATAAACAAAAGTAATCCATCCTTTAAAGGAGTCATAAATGTAATGTGCCGGTACAAATTGTTTATCATCTTCAATGATATGAAGATTGATAGATTTTTCCAAAACACCCATATTTTGTTATTCGTTGTTACGGTGATGAAAATAAAGAGGAAAACATGAGAGAATTTTATCTTTATGTGTAGTGACCATGGGTTCCGGAATAGCAAAAATATCCAGTGATGAATCCTACAAAGATGCTTCAGACGCTTAAGGGAGGGAGGATCAGCCACTCCCCTAATATTCCAAACCATAATGTTAAACATGATGTTTTCCACTCCTTCTAGTGGTCCTAGAAGAAAGGGGTAAAATTTCAGTTTCAGAAAAACTGGACGCAATAGTATCTGTATTCAGCCTGTTACCTAAGGTTTGTCTCTTGCTTTTTTTCCTATTAGATCTTTGGATGATCCATTCAGTTTCCATATCAGAGTTTGCCTCTAAAATATTATTAATATTCACATTTTGACTGGGTTCAATATCAGAATTACTATCTCCATTAAATGACTGTGTGCTAATGCCCTGTGTAGGTATAGCCAAAGGGGGGGAGGAGCAGGTATGTGGCTTAGAACAGAAATGTGGAGAGGTTCAGGGGGATCCAAAGCATCAGCCTCTGCCTCTCCCATAGGTTCAGTGGGAATGGGATCAGAGAGAAGTGAAATATCATTTGTTCTGTGTAAAACAGAGGTTGCTAAACAAGGAGGATCAATAACAGGCAAGAGTACCTGGATGCTTTGATCGTCTTCCACAGTTAAGGATCTCTCATTGGTAGAACTATGTTGGGAATTAACATCATCAGCATTATCCACTAACCTAATATGCTCAGTAACAGTCAAGATTTGATCAGCATTAACAATGGGAAGAGGATCCCCAATTGTATCCAGAGGTAAAACCGGTTGTAGAGAGTTAGGGGGGACTAACTCTCCAGGGGGACAAGAAAGAAAAGGGATGATGGGGGTAAGTTGAGCTTGTTCAGGCAAGTCTGTAACTTGGAAAGGTTGAGGTAAGATGTCTACTGAAGGATGGACGGGGGAATGACAAATGTTTAAACTGTCCTCCAAAGGAGGAGCAGGTGGGTTGGGTGGCAAAGTAGTTTTCCTTGGAATAGGAGAGGGTTTGAGATGTGGATGTAATCTATAACAAATCGTGTTCGAATGTCCAAATATAGCACAATGAGAGCAATAAGGTGGGTGAGGCCCCATGACCACCTGTTGCCGATAACCCTTGTGAGAAGAACCAATCCATACCTCATGCAGGTACGGTGAGTGATATCCCTTTCGACTAGAAAACAAGCATCAGCGAGGTTTAGTACGCTCGACGGTAGGATTATCGACACGGAGCGGGTTCCCAAACCCTTTAGCTAAGGAATAGAGAAACTCATAATTAAAAAGGTGATATTTATATTCAGGAAATTTGATCCAGACAGGGATAATGGGGGACTCAGAACGAGGATCAAAATCTACGCTCCATTTTATATCTTCATGAGCCGCTTTTCTATTTTCATAAGCTTTCGAGCAAAGACATTAGTGTAATCAACATCGTTTGAGAGTTCAATCAGAATGTGCCTACCATCTAACGATCCAATCTTCCATGATCCAGTGAGCTTTAGCAAATCAAAATCCTTACGGATAAGATCAAGTTTAGGGTGTCCATAAAGGAACTTACCTATAAGAACATAACGACAGGCCGAAGCAAGTATATTTGTTTCATCATCAGTCAGAAAAAGTGCAGGTTTTCCATTTTTTCTCCCGGTTTTTTTATGAAGCCGTATTCACCACCACCCGGATCCCAAGCATCATGAAAGGATTGAGGAAAATAGCATGAATGCTTCCTAGACGGCAGAGAACTACCGCCATTGACCGCATCCGCGTAAGATCTAGCCATCAAACACAAAAGAAAACCAAAAATAAAAGAGAACGAGCAAGGAAAAAGATCACCCGAGGAAGAGACGCCGATCGCCCGGACGAATCCATAGGAGGCGCAAACCACAGCCACGAGACATTTTACGAAGTATATATATATATATATATATATATATATATATATATATATATATATATATATATATATATATATATATAGACACACACAAACACACACACACAAGAAGTATAAATCTTATGCAAAATAAATCACAAAGTCATGCTCACCCAATCACACAATTGAATTGAACAATAGCTCAAACATTCTGCCCTATAACTTGAAAGCGTGATTTCAAATAGGTAGGTTGTGAGGAAGCCACATATAATTCTGCATAACACCTTCCAATTATTGTGTTACCACGCGTAGTAACCATAATTTGGAGGAAGTATAGTTTTCCATCTATAAATGGCTTCCTCTTCGCCTTCACCACTCGAGAGAACACCATATACTCCGACATAGGCAAAGCTGCCTTGAACGTTTGTTGGTAAAAATTGGCATAATCTTGATTTGCTGCATCCACAACAAACCTACCAAGTCGCTGCACCATTTGATTTTGCTTAACATTATGATACTCTTCCCATTGCATCCTTCTTGCATGCGAAGCCGTCGAATATTGCGAGGCTGGAACATCGAAGTAGAAGAAGAGAAGTGTGAAGATTACGAAGACTAGATGGATTTCCATGGCCTTAATGTTAAGAGACTGGTGAGAATGTGAGAGAGAGGGGCAGATTTTATGGTAGTGGAAAAAAGGAAGATTGGAAGTTACACTGCAGATAAATATATTGCCAGGCTACCAAAATAGTGCGCCCAATGAAGAAAAAATATAGTGAAGGTCGGGTGCCTTGCATTATTGTCAAGTGTTAAGTGAATCATGTTGGATTGAAATTCGTAGCGTTTTTCTCCTCACCATGTTGCCATTTGTATGTATCAGGAGTAATGGATACATTGATATGTATTCTGGTAGTCATTTTTAAATTATTTATTATTATTATTTTTCCTTGATATATTCTCCAAGCTTTACTTTTGGAAAATAATATTATACTAATTTTGAGTAATAGTATTTTTTTAATTACTGTTACTAAACATCATATTTTGAGTACTTTTTTTAAAAAAAAAAAGTAAATGTTTTATTTAGTTGTATCTTTGGAGAATGAGCATTTCAATTTAAAAAAAAAATAGTGATATTTGTTATATGATTTAAGGATTTGAGTTTTATATGAATCAATATTTTGATATGCGCATTGAATTGTAAACGTATAACTAAAGTTCATTATAGTGAAAGAAGTTGTATGTTCTTGATAATAGGTTCTCATAAATTTTTTTTTTATCACTGATCTTCTTACAATAAAATTGTCAGAATTAAAAGCAAAAACAATAATAGTAAAGAATTTGATAAATATACCTAAAAAGGAATTATTTCAAGCTGATTTCAACAAACATAAATCAACAAGAGTGTTATTCAACTTATTTGCCAAATCCTACAAATTAGAACAAGTTAATAATCTCTTAAGATTATACATACATACAAGTTAAAAAATCCTTAGATCTTCTCAAAGCTCTTATATTAGTTATGAAGAAAAATAAATTCAATGAAAATATCCTGATTAAATTTTAATCTAGACAAAATTAATATATTTTAGTTTATTTAAAGATTATTTTGACATATTAAAAATTAATCAGTTTTTGATATTATAACCATCTCATGAAATAAATTTGTTATATATATATATATATATATATATATATATATATATATATATATATATATATATATATATATAGTAAAGTAGCTCCATTCCCTGAAGTTGTGGTTGGATGAAGAGGTGGGGACGAATGATAGGAGCTAAAAGGTGTTGGTATTGACGTATGGGGGTCTATTTGTTTGGAAGTGTGTCAACGGGGAACCGATGTTGAGCCAACAAATCAATGATTAATTCATTTTCAACTTAAAAGTTCATGTCCTCAGAAACAACTACCATTTAACATTAGGAGAGAGACAAAAATAAAATAAAATAAAAACTATTTTAATATCGTTGTTCTACTGGCACAGTTTTGCAAGCTCAAATTTTGCTTCTATTGACACATCACTCGTGCATCAGATCATATATACTTCGAGATAATTAATTTCTAAGTATGGTGTTGAATCTGGAATTGTCCTTTGGAACTACACGCTTTGAGAGTTAGAACTGGAAGGAGTTGAGAGAAAGGAAATATACTAGTGAATTATTAGTAGAGAGGCTGAGAAAAAAAATCCACAAACCTTGTTGTGGTTCCTTTGTTTGTAATTGAGCCTCCTATTTATAGGAGGCTTTCATACAATTATAGAAGGAAGAATGCGATCATGGAAATAACCCTCAATTACCGAAAAAAGGAAGCAATTATAGAAAAAACCTTCAGTGTAATCAATGTGTTGATTTAATACAAATTTATATTACAATTCGAATTCAGATATATCAGTAATCAACTGGTCGACACGTTTTGGTTGACCAAGGCGTCAGACCTTGTGGAAATCATTTCTGTCGAGGTATCAGCGGTCGGTCGGCCGACCGGTCTTGTTCTGGTGGCCTTTACGGAGCTTTGTTGGTTGGGACCAAAGATAGGTTGGCCGGCCAAATTCTCTAAGGGTGAATTTAATCAGTCTGTTGACCTTTCAGATGAACGGTTCAGATCATGTTTCTTGAATTTAATGCTTTGATCATCGTGTTATCATTCTTTGATATTTGAATGCTTTGAGATTAGTGCTGACAATATCGGTGTGTATATGTTAGTTCCCAGAGTTTTCTCTCTCCTTAATAGTGATAGCTATGATAAGGACTTGGAAATTATTAAACAATACATTCAGTGCATCAAAATCAAGAATTGATTTGAATAATTTACTTTCATTTAGTATGTTCTATAAATAACGTCATGGACTTGGTGTTTCATCCTTAGTCACTAGTTTTCTCCAGCTAGCCGAAATACGTCATGGATGATGGTACAAGTCAGGTAGAACCCAAAATTCTTGCCAAGGCAGTCTTCTAGGCCCCGATCCCTGTAAAGAAGAAGAAGAGTGTGAGGAATGAACAATGGTCGAGACTGGAACCTAATCCGGTCGACATAGTCGACTCTTCTGATGGCGCTGGAAAACGGTCACCAAAAAAGCTATGTCTGAAAACTCTAGTGTCTGGGCCCGATGTGAACATCATTGTCAAGGACCAACAAGTCTTGCTTGCGGTAGGTCTTGAGGGTAGTAGAAGGGAGCTAGAGGGAGCGATGATCATCATCTCTCCTCAGCCTCCACTATCAAGAGGAGGAGGTACCTCTTTTTGAGAGAGAGAAAAGCTTTTAAAGGCCCTTTTTTCGATGTAGAGATTTATGGGTACATAATGCTTTATTTGAACATTGGCAGTTTTTAACAAATTTATTTTTTAACGTTATCCCAATGCAAATGAATCGATCAGATCGGTGGGCCGTGAAGATGGTGGGCCAATGAAGGATGTTGCAAAATCCACCCCAGCTCTGGTGGCTAACCTGGAAGGTCGAGCTCATGGAACTTCTGCAATCAATCACTTTGGGGGGGTGGGAGGGGCACCGGTCGTTCGATACTTTGCCCTCTACCGAGTCTCAATAGGAGCGAGTAGAGTGGTAATTGTCTTCTCCTGGACCCATGGAACAGCAAGCGGGTATGATTGAAATCTTAGTGGTGTTGGTTGGTTCTTTGGAGGGGGTGGTCGTAGGTTCGATCATGGATTCTATGCGAGAGTTATCAGTCCACTATGTAACCACAGACTCGGAGGTTATGGCCTTGCTGGGGGAGGTCTCCATCTTGAGAAGCGGGCTGGTTGAGGTGGTGCGAGAAGTTGGAGTGCTTCGTGAGTTAGCCAATCTGCGCAAGTTCCATCGTGTGGATAACATGGACCAGTTTAGGTTAGGTGGAGCGATCATCCTCCAAATGTTGACTCATAGGTGGTATGTCTCAACTGAGGCATCAGAGGACCCATTCATGAAACACTTTATTTGAGAATTGTAATAATATTATTTGTAATAAAATGGTCTTTTAGTAAATTAGAAAGGATGTTTGGTGTGACACTTATCATTATCCAACACTTCATTTTGTGTGGCTACGCTATAAATAGGCCAAAGGTCCATTTCTTTTTTACTTTATGCTTTCTATTTTGTCCCTCTGTGTGTTTAGACTTTTCATCTCCTTTCATCTTTTGGCTAACTTTGTCTCTTTGAGATAGCTCCCAAATAGTCTCCCACCCTCTTTGGCTCTGTCACGGGTGCCAACCCTTCATTCCTAACTGACGACAATGTGAAGGAGCTGCAGAGGAAGTATGCCATTCATGAAAGCATCATTCTTCATGGGATGCTAGGTTCGGTGCGAGATTTAGACGACTTAGGTAGGGATCTCGTCTTCTCTCAATGCCAGTTCAAGTATGGCCTTCAGATGCCTCTATATGATGAGCTCTAAAGTATTTTCAATAAATTTAGGGTCATTCCGACGCAAGTGTTGTCGAACCCCTTAGCTGCAATAATGATGTTTATTCTTTTCTATAGTCGGGTGCACATTTCATGGTTTATCGACTTGTTCAAGCATTATTATTCATTCAAGATCATTAAGGAAGGAGTTGCTATGTTTTCAGCGGGCAAAGAACTCCATCTACTAAGGGTAAAAAATAATATAACGGATTGGAAGAACAATTTTGTGGCCAGTTCTTGCTCTGGCAACTGGGATTCAGATCAAGCTATCGAGCAAGCTGTGGATAGACCGAAGTCTCTTCCATCGAGTATGGACATCTCCTAGGCAATGTTGATCGGTCGTTATCTCTTGGTCCGACAGTACACCGTTAAGGGGACAGTTACCCATGTATTGCGGGGCTAGATGACTGAGGAATAGTGGCACCTCTCAGATATTGATAAGGTGATCAGGGACAAGGTTGCAAAGGAAAAGCTTGTCGTCAAGCACCGGAAGCAGCTGTGTCTGCCAGGTCACGTAATTCTGTAAAAAATGAGGACCCACTTCCATACAGTGTGGCCTCAAGATACCTCACCTCTTTGTCTGAAACCATCATTGTTATTCAAGATACGGTGACTGATAAGGTTACCACCATCCCTCAAAAATATGGTTCTCATTTTTTTGATATAGGAGAAGGTGACGGGAGAGCATTCGTTTCTGAAGGGATTCCAGATGAAACCGTGGCCGCAGGTCCTTCTTCATCAAAAATTAACATATCACTGACTACCACCACTATGCCGGATTCGCAGGGCAGGGCAGGGCAATGAAAGGATCGGCAACCCGTTAGGGTCCTGAAATATGATGACCTTTTTTTTTGAAGGAAAATACATTTGTACCTCTTTTCAAAAATATGAGAAAGATTTGTTAGCTTTTTTGCTTATGTGAGTTGGTTTTAATTTAATCGATCATGTGCTCATCTTGAGAGTTGATCTGCCATATGAGTCGGCAGGCCGAGAGATTTTATCAATCCAGTTTGGTCGGGTTGCCTCAAGAGAGACTCACATCTGAGGCAATGTTTGTGACTTGCTGCAGATCTTGTTGCTGGCATATGACTTTGTCGCCTTTGAAGCTAAACCTCAAACTTCATGCATCATGCCCTCGCCGGCTGTTCTTTAATTTTTTTTTAGGGTTCATTCAATTTCTGTCGTCAATTGGAGGCCGTACCATATTTCCAACCGTTTCACGCAGCAATCGATTAAAATATATCAACTGATTGGTTTGCACTAGGCCTAAAACATCACGCTCCACAGCCTTGTTCAATCAATTGTCCTTTGCCTCAACATGGTTTGTTTATTTTGCTAAGTTGGACTCCTGTCGTCACCTGTCAAAGTCACCCTTGGGGGCTTAATCCCATGATGACTGTACTCCTTCGTAGATTTTTTCATTACTGAGCAGATAACCATCTTCAGAAACCTGAACTTCTCAACTTTAGAGGCTTCGGAATGCGATGCAAAGGCTGCACAAAGTAGCTAGCTGACCCACAGTAATTGAATGTTGGGATGCATTTGATGCACACACTAATATTACATTATTCTTATCTTATTTTATTTTATTTATTTCATATTTTTTTTATTCTGCGTACATGTGTCCTCCAAGTTCTACAACTGGTTGTCGACTTTCTCCCATGTTGCTTTTGTTCAAGTCGAGCTCGTCGCGTTTTGAGAAATGATGACCAACCCTTTTGGTGTCGATGCCTCAACACTGACCCTGGCGGGTTTGTATTAAAGGAAACATTAATTGTGGCGTTGATTCTTTTTATCCTTCCTTTTTGGGAACCTTGCCATCGAGCCATTCTTCCAGAGTTATGCTGGCAAGTGTCAAGCTATCTTGTCATTGTGAGTCCATTTGCAAGCTTTTGTTGGGAGAACATTGTTGGGGCTGCTGATTTCCCTCTATAAAAAGGGAAAGATGGCACTTTCACAAATTGAGCTTCCACTCAAAGGAAAGTTGATTGACACAGCGATGGAAATCCGGTCAGCCTTATGAGGGATTGTGGATAAAGGCGACCTTCTATCAGCGGAAGTGACGAGACCTGCCTGCGCACTATTTTAGTTTTTTATTTTTTCCAGTCATTTATCGAAGGAGAGGACTTTCTTTGAGTCGGGTGTAGAACGTGACCCCGGTCCAGGCCAGCACTCTGTTGGAAGTTTTCTACACAAATGGATGAATTGGATCTCGAGCCAAGGAGGTGTTGGGCACATTCCAAGGGAATGCAATACATTCATTTGGTCATGGTTGCTAAAAGAGCCCATAAATATTCTCGCAGCAAGTACCCACTTCCTCACAATCTCTTGTTCCTCTTGAAGCAAGGAAGAAATATTAGATGTGGGAGGAAACGAGTGCTTGTGGTGAGAGCTCGTCGGTCGGGTGGCTCCCTCTTCTCCCACTCTCCCACGCTTTCTTTCTTTAGTCTGAGGAAGACCCGAAAAGCATGGGTGAAATGGGGGTGGAGAGTTGAGGGCATTCTGATTGAGACAAAGGGAGGCTCCTCGTCGATACGCCACTGGTAGGCACCATAGTCCGCCTGACCGCTATTGGCCACGACCCCTCAGAGAGTGCTCGGTCGTGAAGGGTCGTTTGGTAGCAGCATCCCCTTCCTCTTTGACTCTCCCAGCTTTAACTTCCTCATAAAGAGCAGTGTTCCCTTCCTCTGTCACGCCCACAGCATTAGTTCCTTCCAGGAGCTAGATATTGTTTTGTCCTTTTATCATCATCCCGACCCTTTCGCTTCTGTAACCAGTGGTCAGATGCTCTCTATTTAGTTTCAGACGACTCCATGAGGTCCTCTTCAGCAGCAATGTGGTCATTTACAAATTCCAAGTCCTCTGCGAAGGTCCTTAGCTTGAGTAGGTTCAGATCACAATTGAATCGCTTGCTACAGATCCTCTGCTTTAGGGTGGTCCGAGCGATGAGGGGCTCTAGGTTCTTTACCTCCAACATTGCTTTTTTGAAATGAGTGATGTAAGCCTTTAGGATTTCATTCTCCTTCTACGTGATCTAAAGCAGGGTATCTGTATCCTTTCTTAGTTTTTGCACATTACTAAAGTGTGTCGGGAAGAGCTTCCAAAATTTGAAGATGGACAAGATGATCCCATCTGGCAGGCTGTTAAACCATTAGAGTGCTACTACTTTTATCGTGGTCAGGAATAGCCGACACTTCATGTCATCATTCATCTGCAAGACTCTGACCGTTGACTCGAAAGAAGCTGTGTGATTGTCCGGGTCACTCTCGCCTTTATAAGGCATAGAAGTGAGGAATTCTAAGCTTTGCAAGGGGTGGGGCTTCTGGGATTCTTCAAGAGAAAGCGCTACCCAAAGCTAGCCGAGCAAACATTCCTACCCAGTAAAATGTTGGATTGTCGGTGTAGATGCAGCACTACCTCTCAGTTGGGAACCATAAGGTCCTTCGATTAGCTAGTCATCGGGCTAATAGTGAGGCATTGGTGGATTGTCGAGGGGAGCTTTTTAAGGGTGGGTTCCCCAAGACTCACCCTCCGAGGGTGGCAGTCGAGCATTCTGCTGGGTCACAGCTGCCTGAAGAGCCTTAAATTGGTTCATTATTTGTGCTCGCAATGCCCAGACTTCTTCCTGTATTTCTCGGTGCATCGTCTGTAAATTGAACTCCATGGACGGATTCTCCTCCGTTGTTGACTCTGCTTCACGTCTGGGGTATGTCCACGCTCGCTACACTACCTTTTTGGATGTTAAATTTAGAATTGTTCTTTGGAAGTACACGCCTCCAGAGTTAGAGCCAAGAGAAGGAGTAGAGAGAGGAAAAATGCTTGTGAATTTTAGTAGAGAGGCCGAGGAAAATTTTCTCAGACCCGGAGTTCTTTTGCTTATCGTCGAGCCTTCTAATTATAGGAAGCTTTCCTGTACAATTACATAAAGGAGGGGAATAGCCCTCAATTACCAAAAGAGGAGAGCAATTATAAAAATAGCCTTTAATGAAATCAATATGCGGATTTAATACTAAATTTATATTACAATTCGAATTTAGATATGTCGGTGATCAGCCAGTCGACATGTTCTGGTCGACCAAAGCATCAGGCCTTGCAGGAATCCTTTTTGTCGTGTTATGCGCAGTTGGTCGACCGATTGAGTTCGGCTTGCCATTAGGGAGCTTCTATGGTTGAGACCATTGATAGGCCCGCCAGTTAGATTCTCCGATGGTGGACTTGATCAGTTTGTTGACCTTTCAGATGACCGATTCAGAGTATATTTCTTGAATTTAATGTTTCGATCATCGTGTCATCATCTTTTGTCATTCGATCGCTTTGAGATTTATGCCTTAGTGTGTACATATGGATTAATTATTTTTAGAGGAATCGTATGGCGTGATATGTATCAAGTTGATGTTAATAGAATTCTGAGCTTTTTTTAATGATGAGTTCATGTATGAAGATGAAAGAGAAACGGTAGAAAACGTAGAGAAAATAGAATAAAATCAGAAGAAGTTCTACTTAAAAAAGTTGAAATATCATCTCATTACAATTGATACTCACTAAAATATAACATAGAACCACACGGACTACAAAAAATGAAAAAGGTACGGTGAGTGAAAAAAAATTACGACATATAAAGAGGATTTCTGTGATTTTTTTGCACATCAAATTATATTCTATTTTTTTATTACTTCATGTGATATTATTATAAAATCAACATAAAATAACATTATAAAATCTAAATCTTATGCATAATAAAATCACAAATTTTTATTGACACAAAATTTGTAACAGAAAATGATAAGAAACTTAAAACACACTATGCTCCTATGCAATGTAAAGGGACGAAGTTGCGTTGGGAGGAAACTACCAACAATTGCGCAAAGCAAAACTATATCATATTGCCACGCTTAGTGACGAGAATTTTGAGGGAGTACCGTTTGCCGCCCATGGAATGCTTCCACGTCGCTTACTAAATATTCTGACGGTTCCAAAGGCTTTCCGGTGCTCTCACAAGTTCCTGGACCATTTGATTCTGCTTAATATTTTTAATCTCTTCCATTTGTAACCTTCTTGTAGGAGCATCTGAAGCCTTCGAAAGCCGCACGGCTGAAATGCAGAAGAAGAGAAGGGAGAAGAGAATGAGAGCTCGAGGGACTTCCATGGCTCTGTACAATTCAGAAAATGCTACGAATATTAATATAAAAGAGAACGGATGAATATATAAGAGAACAGAGGGTATCTTTTTAAGATATTTTAAGTTAAAGTCAAATGATACTGTCAATAATGGCGTACGTACAGACAAAAAAAAACAGTAAACATAGTACAGTAAACATATGTCAAATTTATTTTCATAATTAATTTAAATTAAATTAATGTCAATTTAAAATATAATTATTTAACACAAATTAATTTAATATAAATCAATTATTAAATCAATTTTTTATATTTTTATAATCTTATATGATATATTTAAAAATAAAGGTAATAATTATTTAAACTATGATAAAAATATTTATTTTAAATTAATAATTAAAATTTTCTTATATTATTTACATAATTACCACTTGTAATAATAAAAGAAGACCACACAGGAAGAACAATCAAACGTAAAAGCTGTCAAAATAAATAGAAGGCCACACAAGAACAAAATGATTATCTACATCACTATGGTCTTTCACATCACTATGCCATATGTGAAGTTCACGTGTGATGGAATCATATCTTTGAATTTTGGAAATTGGGTACATTTTTTTTTCTGAAAGAAAGGGAAATGCTAAAAGTGATCTCAAACCACCTCTAAGTATTTATTTCAAAATTAATTTCCAATAATCATGCATGATGATAGAGATTTTATATTGCTAACTCAAGTATATTCAATATTTTGAAGAAATACAAAAAGTGTACGACTCAAAAACTCTTAAGAAAAAGTCAATGTCTGAAATTGTTTTGAAGTAATCAGTTAATCACGTAAGTATACATGCCAGTTAAACAATATACTAATTATGAGTTTGTGTATTGATTGCATGAGTAAACTTATCAAACTCTTCTAACAGGTTTAGTTTCAGTTTACTAAACTTCTGAATCTATCTTGATGTTTCAGATTTGAAAAGAGTAAAGATAAATCCTTAAAGGCAGAAAACTAAAATAAGTTTTATTGATGTTTTTTTAGAGGTGAAAGGTTCCTTCTCCCGTGACACCAATTTAGTGATTTATCGATATTTTTCCTATAAAATCTCACATTAGTGTTGACAACTAGAGAAAATTCCTCCTTAGCCTATGTATAGGTCATAATAAGCACTAAAAACAATGTTAGAGTTAATGGGGTTTAATAGTGCAGTGTTTCCAAGAAATCCTCTAGTTCCCTATCAAGGTTATAATTTTCTAATGTCAAGATATATATTCCATTAAGTTGTTGTGTGTTAGCCTACTTGTTTTTCTAAGTAATAGTTAGCAGCCATATATCATAAAGAATTTTAACATAAGACTGATAAGTTAGCACATCAACATATAAAATTCAAGCACATAGAAGGTATTTTGGGAATGAATTAATTGGAATAAATAATAAGAAAACCACATGTATTATATCACAGGTGTACAAAAATGAGATAAATTATAATACATGAGAATCCCCTCATAGGAATATCAGACCTCAGAATAAAATAAATCTTATCTTACTCTCATAAAGTAAGGACAAAAGCCTCTAATTCTGTTGACCCATAAATCCTGAAGATTTTTCTTATCGAGTAATTAGATTCATTTTATTTTTTGGAAAGTTAATTATTCTGTAATGATACGTCTAATCATTTAGTTAGAAATATCTCGAGATCTATAGTGGATGTCGAACCCATACATTCAAAAAAGTCTTCCATCATGACGTGTCACTTAAAAGTATTATAGGGACTATCCTATGATGTGAAATGGATATGTTGGACCATGTTTAATATAAAAGTCCTTCATTAGTGTTTTCTTGTGTCTGGTTATGTTCACTTATTTTGTGATGAACACCTTTAATTTTCAAGCTTTAATAAGATCTTCAATCAAACTTTTTTGATAAATACACTTCTATGTATCAAGACCCTGATTTTTGTGATAGATGTAGTATTCCTTAGATCACATAGGCAATTGCTTGCTTTATTTTGTTAACCATCTTGAATTATTCTGAATGGCCTCAACTATCTTTATCATAGATACTTTTAATAAAGCTATATTCATGGCATGACAAGCTAAAGTTTGGGGCCTCCTCTCTAATCACACATCTACTTGTCTATCTTTAAAACAAGCACACTCTCTCTTAATAGACAAGTTGGATTCTTCTAAAACCTTCTTCTCATACCCCTTTCATCAAAGTGGCCTTAATTCCTTAGAAATTTATGATATTTCTTCTCTATTAATGATATCATTCCTTTTTCATCTCAAACATATTCAATAGTTAGTTATACTCTTAGGTATTGATAAAAGTATTCATTTGTTCCAATAGATTTGCCAGCATCTTTATGCACTGTAACATAGTGCATAATGTAATGGACCTTTCATAGGTCGTAGGATAATGTAACTCTAGCAATTATTGATTTTAATTCTCTCGCTTCTAATATCTCTCTTTAGAAGGGATTAACAAAGGTCTTCAAAATCTTTCATTGCACATGGAAAATTTACAGTCAAGCTTGTGAACTCTTTTATGAGTTTGCAAAAAGCTCAATAAATATGTGCGTAAATTTTGGAAAAAAGTGATGATTCCTAAAAGTAGATTATTGAACTAGATAATAGCTTATAATTTCAATTTCAAGAAGAGAAATAGACAATTTAGTGCATTATTACTCCTCAACTAGTATACAACAGTTGTCAAATGATTATTAGGAATTGATCCTCTCTTATAAGTATTGAGTATTATAATATTTATTTATATTAGTGCTTTTGCTTATATGATCTTCATATAGAATGCATTCTTCATCAGTTGATTCATCTTCCTCTTTTCTTTTCTTCTCTCCTTTATATGATTAGAAGGATAAAAATCCTCATTATGTGGGTAGTAGGTCTTAGTATCTTCAATCAGTGTAGATGGTTGAGCTCTCCTTGCATTTGTCACTTGCATGCCTTATCTATGCACCATTGACTTGAAATAACACGATGTCATCTCCACCTTAAGTGACACCTTTGCTTTAGATCCAACCTTTCTATCATCATCATCATTTTCTCCTTCAACTCATTCATCTTTTTCTCTATGATCTCCCTGGTGCAATTCATATTTATAAAAACTTTTCAAATGTGTGATTCTTCTCCATGCAAATCTCATCTTCTTATTTGTGGCATGGTCCACTCTCATCACACCTTGAAGGAAGATGAAACTTGAATTTTTAGTGGTCTCACACTACTTGTGTATAGGGTTGTAAGAGAAATATAGTCTGACTACAAAGAAATAAAAATAAAAGTATTATATCTTTTGAGTGGAGTTGAAATAAGGAATTTTCAACCGAAATGTCTAGTAAAAGTCTTTGAAGAAATAGAGAGAGAGAGAGAGAGAGAGAGAGAGAGAGAGAGAGAGAGAGAGAGAGAGAGAGAGAGAGAGAGAGAGAGAGAGAGCCCTACCCTTTGGTTGGCCTCTCCTATTTATAGTTTTGGGTTTTCCCTCGAAATGATTTCATAAGGCATTACATAAAATGGAATATATATCAAAATAATGACATTTAAGTAGTTGGCATGTAGTGCATTATGTAATATAATATTGTCCCACTATAGGATGAGTTGTTGAAGTCACCCTAACTTACTGATTTAGCCCACCAAACTAATTTGTCTAACTTATTAGGCAAATTGTTAGGCCGAATAGATTAGCGAAGCTGATTTTTTATATTATCTAATTGTGTCAGTCAATGTCAACAGAGCGAGTTTGCCAAGTTAACCTATGTACTGAATTGGTTAAACTCAACTACTACATTGCGACTCTTTTAAAAAATAATTACAATAATTTGTTTTGGTTATTTTTGGTGCTAATCAATATTTTTTAACTAGCTCAAGAGGTATTTGACTATACAAAAATAAACTTTTAACATGTTTTATCATATTATTATCAATGAAGTTAATCCAAACACAAAACACCTCAATTATAAAGTAGACATTTGGTGAAATAATAGAAATTCATTACCCAATTAGTTCCATGTTTAAGAAGCAATCAATATATTTATAAGAAGATATACTTCAAACCCCTTAACAAAACAACGTTGACATTTGGAAGCCACTTAAAGGCCAACATTTTTAATAACATAATCCATATATGGAAAGTTCTTATTCTATCACTACCAACAAATTAAAATTCCTAAAATTATATTTTATGCCCCAAAAGGTAAACTAGTTTTTAACTCATAATCCTCACAAAATTTTATACAAAGTTAAAAAAAAAAGTATGAAATCTCTAAACATTTCTATAAAATAATACTTTGAATAAATGGGTTAAAATTAAAGTCTTGATGTAAAAACCCAAATATGGCATAAAAAAACTAATTATGTTTAACAAATGCTTTATTCCCATAATAATAATAATAATAATAATAATAATAATAATAATAATAATAATAATAATAATAATACAAACATGAAATCTTAAAGTTAGAATTATGAGCTTTATCAACACCAATACTCCAAGAAATAGTTTGTTCTTAAAAATTTCTTGCACTATACAACTTCAAGCAGAAACATGCGTAAGAGATGTCAATAATGGATAAGAATTAGAGCAAAATTTTTTATTATCTTTTTTTTTGGACATAATGGTTTGTTTAAACAAAATTTTCACTATAATTTTCAATGCAAGAACTTCACTCAATCATTCGGCCATTTCAAACCCAAGCCACCATCATGAAAAGGAAGACAAAGATTCATCTTATAATTCTACCGGTTTATATAAATTAATATTGGTAAGAGAAGGAATTGGATCAAAATATGCAAGCATGGAATTTAAAATGTTTTTAAGAAGACTAGGTCTTCCCCCAAAAGTTAAATTTTTGAGTTGCCACCAATCAATCTTATTTCTAACTTTAGAACTAACATAATTAAATAAACAAATATTTTGTTTGGCTTAAAAAAGAAGTATATCAGTTAGATAGTAGGTAAATTATAATTAAGTGAAAAATTACTAATATCATGAATAACCAATTTCTTGAAAAAAGACAAAAAGAATTATGTTAAATTAGGCAAAATAATAATAATAATAATAATAATAATAATAATAATAATAATAATAATAATGTCAAAATGGTATGGTAACTTTCACAAATTTATTGATAAAAAGAATTTGATAATTCATACAAATGATAAGATCATTTGCAAATTACAAATAAGATATATTAATATTATCCTTCGATTTAAAATACACAATAAGAAATTGAACAAACAAATCTAGAAATAATCATTAAAACATATTGTCCATATTAATAACTAAAAGAGTAGGAGATAAATTGTTTCTTTGTCTTCAGTCCTAGGAGGGCTTAAAAATACTAGCATTAGAACCATTAATTAAAACCAAAAGTTGGCAACTGTTTCTATACCAAGCAATCAACTAAAAAAAATCCCTCAAAAAAAAAATCTCTAATTTAAATTTAAAAAATTTATGTAAATCTATCATAAGTTATAAATCGTTTATCATTTTTTTTTCCAAATAAAATTTTAGAAGAAAATATTTATGCTTTAGTTAAACTAATTTGAATAAGTAAAATATCATTAGGAATCAAAGTAGGCAATCCTTCTCTTGAATTTAAGAAATTATCTTGCTAATCTTAGTGTAAAGACGAATAGGATTAATAGCCAATAGGTTAATCCTATTGGCTATAGTTTTATGACTTCGGTACTGTAGTAGTGTTGATAATCAATTTCTAAATGTTAAAAAAAGGAGTAATTATCTCATAGTAAAAAAATAAATACTCTTTTAGCATATGCATGCATGTGATGCTCTATGTTGGAGTATAGAGAATAGGAGAAGGTGATAAATATCAATGCCATTTATAAATATAAAAATTATGTTTAGGATTTATTTATTAAGAAACTTTGATATATATTTTTCTTTAAAACAATACAAGTAGTGAAGTAGTAAAATATATACATTGATTTTCTTTGTGAAATCTCTTTTGCTTTTTTAGTTTGTATCTATTGATCTTCTCATTCCTCTCATCAATAGAGATACTCTTATTCTTGTACATTGATGCTTCATGAGGAGTGATGTTTGATGCAAGTGGGATTGAATTGTTACATCTACCAACTAACAAATTATTGTGTAGTTGCTGTCGTTGTTGTTTTGTTTATGCATATGAAAATAAGTAAATATTATCTTGCGTTAGTCTTGGAATCATTCATCTTTTGTAATTTAGTAAAAAAACATAAATATTTCCTCCAATATATGATATTTGTTTTTTCATTGATATCCTAGCAAGTAACTGAAAAGTAATTGTATGTTTTCATTAAGATTCTTCACTACATTACAATAAAAATTACTATAACAACAACTTTATTTTAACTAATTTGAGTTGAGGTTTTAAAATTTTATTTCATCATTTTATTCGAGTTTGTCTAATTATGTTAACTATGTTGTATGGATTTCAGTGTGATACATAGTAATGTTAAAGTGAATGTTAAAGAGTTTTTGAAAAATAATAGATTAAAATATTATTCATATTTAATCGGATAATAGAAGTATTTGTTCACCATTATCTTGTAAAAAACTAAAAATAATTCTAATATGCACATAAGATGACATTAATATAGTTCATGATAAAAGGTTTTTCCAAATAAGATTCATAAATTTACTCATTTCAAATATCTTAGATAATTTAAAAAAGAATAGTAATTTGTTTTATCATTTAGTGTATTATTTCAATTTCATCTTGATTTATTTTTTTATTCTCATTATGATATTTTATTTTGGCTTGCCTACCTTTTTATTCTAAGTTTTTCATTCTTAAAATATCACACTTTTTTGTGTCATATTCACAATTTTATTTTTAATAACCAAACTATTTTATATATATATATATATATATATATATATATATATATATATATATATATATATATATATATATATATATGTTCTATTATTTAGGCATTAGTAAATAGTTATACTTATGTGATGTTTTTTTTAGAACTATAGTTACTTCTTAAATTTTTCCGCATGAATGATTAATCTTTGGCTAACATATGTTGAAACATAAAATTAACTCTTTAATATCATTAACAAAAAAAATAATAAATAACAAAAAATTTTAATACATACCATTAAAATATTTTAAAATTATAAAACTAAATCATTTTAAGTGATCTTCTTAATAAGGAAAATTTAACACAAATTTTATTTTTTACTTGAAAAGAAATATTGCCTCTGCATTAGTGGAGCGATAAACCATCTGCCGAAAATATTTATACAGGTTACAAAGCCTCATTGTCATATATTTTTATAATCAATATTTGACAAAGGAATTGATTGTAACATTGGTGTTGACATGGGCATTGATATTGGGATTGACATAATATTATATGACAAGAAGCCCTGCCCTTGGCACACATTGAATGTGGATCCTATTATTGATGTCGATGGCTTATGTGTTAAATATTGAACATTGGCATCTTGGATAGATTGTGGTAAGCTTGTTGAAAATTAGGTCAAAATGTCAAATTTTCTATTGAGGCGTTCAAGGTATTAGAAGCTATGGGGACATCACTATATGCATGATTGGGATTGACATTATCAAATCATGAAGTGACATTTTAGCTTTGGTTATCTTCAGAAAACACAAGGACGGGTGAATTGAGCAAGTCTTCTTGCATTTTGTTAAAGAAAATTTGTAAATAAACCTTCACAAGAGAATGATAATCAATATAATATTAGCAAAAATATGATAAACATATATTCTCTTAATCTATAGTTCATAACAACTTTAAAATTAACATAATGTTTTTCAATGAATTCTTAATCAAGCATGTGAGTTATCTAAAGCTAAAGTACATTTACAAATTCTGATACGATTATAAAGAAAACCTTAGCATGAACATGAATTGATTTTATGTTATGTTAATTTATTTATTTAATAGTAATATTTTTGCTATGTGACATTCAATATTTAGATTCACAACACAAATTATTTTATTCCTTCAACCTCTTTAATGTAGGTAGAGCTCTATACAAAATAGTAAATTTGTAGATGATTAATGTCTTTTTGAGATGGGTTCTTATCTATACTTTTTAGAGAGATATGAAAAGATTAATTTTGTGCATGTGTTGTAAAAATAAAGAATGAGAAAAAACATAACAAGATATTCTAATTAAATTTTTTTCCATAAAATCCATGCCTTAAAAGCTCTATAATGAGATGAACATAATGTAAACATTTTATATGTTTAATTTATGTCAAAGTAAATACATTGAATTTAAAATTCATTTCAGTAAATTTTTAATCAAGATTAATTTTAGTGAAGAGACATATTATAACTTTTTCAAAAAGTTTCTTAACTTTTATTGTTCGAGCTGGAGGTCGGCACTGACGATTTTAAAATTATTTTATTATATATTTTTATATTAAAAATGAAATATATTTTAATTTAAAAAACAAAAACTTTGCCTACATATTTTTAATATTTTTTATGAGTTGAATGATTATATCAATTGAGGTTGAATCAGGAAAAAAATTTATTTTTTAATTATTTAGCTTCTCATAAGCACTTTTCTACTAAGATAAAGTATTCTTAATAAATATAGTTTCTCACAATCACATTGTAGTTAGATAAACTTTTCTTAATAAATTTAAAAAAATATTACGATAACAAGCAAATATTATTGTTGAACTTTCCAAATTAAAAAAATCTATTTTCACCATGAAAGTTTTATAAATAGCTACAACCGGCTAAAAAAAAAATGTGTGAGAAGTCGAAATAACTCCACATAAAATTAAACAACCATACATGACTTAGTATAAATCCGTCTTTTATGTTATTTTTAGAGCTTATAATATCAGGCTTCACTTCCTCTATCCTTAAAATGGCTGCATGCTATTTTTAGAGCTTCTCCCTTCTTATTTATTTCCCTCGTTGTCCAGTGCCTCTTATTATCTCAAGTCAATCCATCTTCCCTCACGCCATTACTTCCTCTCACTTACAAAAAAGACAAAGCCGTCTTATTTGAATCTGAAGTTATTCAGAGAAAATCATAAATGGAGAACAAACAGTTAAATTTTGATGATGACTTTCCTCCTCCTTTTTTGGAAGAACAGCTTGATTTGGTAATTCAATGTCTTTTTATTTTTTCCTTAAATTTTTATAATATATTTTTTTATGAGAAGGATTTACATACATTCCATACAATCCTTATGCATTCCATACAACCCTTACAAGCCAAATCTTCTTCAATTTTCCTGCGCCGATCTCCTCCGCTCTGATACCAGTTGTTGTGCAATTTAGGGCGAACAAGACAAGAATCAACACAAAATAGAAGAAAACACAGAGATTTAACTAGGTTCGACAAAGATGCTTACGTCCTCGGGGGAAGAGCGGCGAATACAGTATTTCAGAGGAGTTATATAATTTGATTCACATAGTCATAGGGTTACACATCTATTTATAGATACAACCCACAGATAAAATTACTAAAACGTCCTCGTTCCCCCCAACCCACTAAAATCCAGGAGACACTTTTTCAACATACTCCAATTTTTGGTATTCGATTCATACCTACACACACACACACACATAAAGTTATATTCTTCTTGCAGAATTTTCTATTTATGACAGGAATTTCGAATCATGACATGAATCTCGAGATAAATATTAAGCAAGAAATATCAGACTTCGATAAAAATTTATCAAGAATTCTGATTTTAACGAACTTACAATCAAACAAACTGAGCAGACAAAATAGATACAACGTTACCAAGTTTGGTACTGTCTAAGTCAAATCAAGCCTATATCAAGGCGTTAAACCATTCCTAAGAGGTTTCAGTGCATAATTATAAGGTCAAACATATTTTGAATATGAAAAGCTTATAATCAAATCGAGCATCTCTATAAGATAAATCCAAATGGACCAATATACTCAATTACGAAATCATTAAGATAGTTATATGTCTATCGAATAATCTTTGCTTAAGGGTATCTGTCTGAATCGTCCGATCAGAGTGATTCTGAATATCTTCTTTATCTGTAATTTGAACTCTATAAATAGAATCCTACCACCCTCTTAAAAGGAATCAAGACTAGAAGCAAGAGAATAGAGAATAAAGCTCAACACTGTTTTTATACCGCATATCCAACATATTTGTGCCGAACGGAAAATTTATTGCTGGCATACCAATTTTTTTTATAATGTTTTTTTAATATTTGCACAATTTTTTTTACTATTTAAGATATTTTATTTGCATTTAGATTATTAATATTTTATAAATATTTGTTAGCATTTTTAAGTTGTTTTTAATTTTTTACAAATAATAGTAATAGTCAAACAAAAAAAAAATCATAAATAATATTAAGAATTTTTTATTTAATAATAATATTAATTAAATAAAAAATAAATCTGAAAATAAAAAATAAAAAAGACATAAAACAAAATAAAATAATAAAAAATGATATAGAAATACCAATTATGGGATCGAAGTTAAAATCCTTATCGCCTCTTCACATAATTTTTTTTTCAAATCATCCATTGCTTTTAATAGGTTTTCAAAGATGACATGTCAATAAAAAATTCCTCAAATTTAAATGGGATAGAAGTTAAAATCCTTATTGCCTCTTCACATAATCCTCAAATTTAATTGAAGAATTAATTTGGGGAGTATAATATAATCATTCAACACATTCAAAATATGTGAATAAGATATTACAATTTACAAATTTTAGGTTTATTTAAAATAATTATCAATTTTATTTTTTAATATAAAATATATCTAAGAAAAAAAATATAAATACCATCAATATTGGTCTTCAACCTGTTGAAAATGATTAAGAAAATTTTTGAAAATTAAAATCGTATTTTGCACCTGCTATCAAATTTTTTTGCCACCGACACCGAATGTTATCTTAATTAAAAATTAATTAAAATGAATTATGAATTTATAGCACTCACGTCACTCTAGAGTTTTAGGATTTATCATAAAAATAAATTTAATAAATATATCCCATTATAATTTTTTTCCTATTGATTAATTTTACAACACATGCACAAAATAAATCTTATCATTCTATCTATCAACAATATGTCGACAAGAATCAATTTCATGAGAACAAATGAATCTCTTATGAACTTTTTATTTTGTCAAAAACACCCACATTAAAGATACTTAAAGAATAAATTTATGTGTGTTGTAAATCAAAATCTTAAGAAGCCACATACAAAAAATATTAGTAAATAAATAAATTAGAATGACATAAAATAAATCAATCCCTACATGTGATGGTTATTAGCTCAAGTTTTGTCATAAGTAATTGCCTAAATTTAAATGATTTGATTCAATTTTCTACTGAATACTTCATATTTTTTATGTGCTCATCATATTTTTTATAATTTTATGTTGATTATTATTTTCTTTTGAATGCTTCATTACACCATTATTTCAAAAAAATGCAGGATGCTTTGCTCGGTTATTTGGAGTTTCTTGAAGATAATCAAAAATCAAATGACTTTGCGTGCTCTGATAATGTCGGGCCCAATCATGCAAAAAATGAAAACCCATTGACATCTAGTTCCATGATAGGAAATGTGACATTTTCACCTGATCATTTTCAAGTAAACTTACCTCAAACTATCCATGATGATAATAAACACAATCTGACATATATGCTCTCAACATCAATAATAGGATCTCCAAATATAACAATACACATTGATGACCAAGTGCAGGGCTTCTTTCTAGATAGAAATATTTCAGTCTCACCGTCAATACCAATGTTAATGTCAATATCATCACAGAGGCCATTGCCAAATTTTGATTATCAAAACATGACAACAAGGTTTATAACCAACGCGAACCATTCCAGCAGATGTGTTATGGCTCCACTAATACTCGGGTAATATATTTTTTTCATGCAATATATATATATATATATATATATATATATATATATATATATATATTTAAAAGAAGCCCAGGGGCAATTCATTGATATAGAAGCTGGGTACAGAACCAAGTAGTATGAGAGAGCCCCAAGATTGGAGATCTACCCATAAGCAGCAAACAAAAAACACAAAAGAAGAAAAGACTACAACAGGAAAACCTCAAAAGAAAAGCATGCAAACAAGTAGTGATAGTGAAAGAGGACACCTAGTCTTCCTCTTCCACGAGTGCAACTAAGGACGTCGAAGTCTTCCTCTACTAGGTCGTGGAGAAGTGCGAGAAAGTATACGCTTAAGGGCTTTGCCCATACCCGGATGAGCCAAAGTATCATCCATTAAACCTTCGAACTGGAAGGTACCCCCAATCTTTTTCCTCCTCCGAGAGATGTAAACTTGCCATCCTTTTCTTTTTCTTCTTCGTCTTCTTCTTCAGTTTCGCCATCTTCTTCTTCTTCTTCTTCTTCTTCTTCTTCTTCTTCTTCTGTTTCTGAGGACTGAGAAGCAGTATCAGCGACTTGTAGTGCATTAACACCTTGTACCCCTTCTCTCTCAATAGGCAGTTCTACTACAATTAGAGAATCATCCACTACATCCACAACATCCACAACAGTACCTGCCTCGGTAGCTAGAGGAGACTGAGAGTCAATCCTAATACTGTCAGAACCAACATCACCATTTTGTGCATTATCAGCTATAGGTAGGATTGGAATCCCAGAAGGTGGGGGAACGACCGAACATTCAACGGCCTCTACCTCAATGTTGAAGGCATCACAAACAATTTCACCTATATGAACATTCTCCACTATTAGCAAATCATTAGCAGCAACATCCCCCAAAGGCGGCAAGGGGGGAATCACGGAAGCAGGGTCAATGTCAGTATTTATTTGTTTCTCATCCAAAGCAGGAGCAACCTGTGCATGTGGCCTTAAATGAGGGTGCAGACGGTAGCACACAGAGTTGTTGTGACCAAACATCCCACAGTGTGAACAATATGGAGGGTGTGAGCCCACTACTATCTTTTGCCAGTACCCTTGATGCGGAGGACCAATCCAAATAGCATCCGGATAAGATTTGGTGATGTCTCGTTCCACAAGCATACAGGCTTCAAAAGGTGTATCTACCTCAAGTGTAGGTGTATCCACCTTTAGTGGTTTCCCAACTGCCGAAGCCAGCATATACAAAGTTTCATAATTAAACAAATGCGTCTTGAGACGAGGGAAAGTAACCCTAACCGGTATGATAGGAGACTCAGATTGCAGGTCGAAGTCGACTGTCCACTTTAGAATCTTTATAAAACGGCCATCAATTTTTAAAATTTTTTGTGCAAAAATTCTAGTATAGTCGGCGTCGTTTGAAAGTTTAATGAGGATGTGTCTGCCATCTAATAATCCGATCTTCCATTTGCCGGTAAGCTTAAATGCATCGAAATGTTTGCGAATCAACTCAAGTTTTGGATGCCCATATGAAAATTTACCAATCAGATGATAACGGCATGCTGAAGCAAGAATAATTGTTTCGTCCTCGGTAAGAAATAGAGCGGGCTTGCCGTTCTTCTTCCCAAATTTTTTGATGAAGGTAAAATCACCTCTTCCCGTCTCGAGGGCATCATGAAATGCCTGTGGGAAGTAACAGGAGTGGCTGCCCCCTCCAGAGAGGGGATGTCCCGCCACCGCCGCAGCATACGACGGGGTCATCCCTCAACAAAAGGGCACAACTGTAGTACCCAAACAGCCAAGAATCACCAGCGAAAAACAAAAGGAGAGCTCCCAAGGCCCTCGAAAGCCCCAGCCGAGCGCCCCGACTCCCACAAAGCCAGGAACCCCAAGTCGCAGAAATGCACAATCCGAAGCAAAACGAAACCTCCGAAATGGTAGATGCGAATAAGCGAAACAAGGAGAGTAGGAGAGAGCTCACCGATCAAGCCGAGAAGAACCGCTGACGCCATGGAACCCTAGGTCGCGCCTCTGTCGCCCCCGGAGTCGCCGACTCCCGCTCCCCTGCATTGCGACAATTATACACACTCATGCAATATATATATATATATATATATATATATATATATATATATATATATATATATATATATATATATATATATATATATATATACATATTAGAATAGTTTGGGTTTGAAAAATAAATATGTGAATATGTCAATAAAATGCATTATTTTAAAGGTGAAAAAACTAAAATAAAAGGTAAGCAAACTTAAATGAAATATCATAATGAGAATTAAAAAAACAACATTAAAATTAAATAATATACTAATGATTGAACAAAACATTATTATTATTATTATTATTATTATTATTATTATTATTATTATTATTATTATCTAAAATATTTGGTGTCAGCTTTTTGAACCTTATTTGGAAAATCTTTTAGCATGAATTTAAAAAAAAGTTATTTTTGACGCATGTTAGAATTATTTTTCAATTTTTAAAAAATAAGGATCAATAAATATTTATATTTTATATTTAATATGAATTGTTTTGTAATATATATATATATATATATATTCAGCTTTCACCTTAATATTATTATTTGTTACACAAAAATCCATAAAACATTGTTAACTTAGCCCAATTATAATAAAATACCACAATATAATTAAAAAACATATTAAAAGTGATACTTTTTTTTTGAGTTATTAACATGTTAAATAAAACAATAAGTCATGTAATAGAGGAAATATTTATGTCTATTACTAAATTATAGAGCAAATGAATTGTACAAAGACTAACTTAAGATAGTATTTACTTATTTTATGTGCCTAATAGTTGTTGCAAAGCAGACTTAAACAACAACAACAACAATTACCACTACACAATAATTTGTTAGTTGGTGGGTGTAGCAGCTCAATCTCACTTGTAACTGACATGACTCTAAAGCATCAACGTTCAGGAATATGAGTATTTCTATTGAAGAAAGGAATGAGATGATCAACAGATACAAACAAAAAAGAAGTAAAAGAAATTTCAATAGGAAGATTCAAGTAAACTACTACTTCACTATTTGCGTTATTTTAAAGAGAAATATCTCTTGAAATCCCTTCATAAATATATCCTAAACATATTTTATAATATATAAATAACATTGAAACCTATCACATTGTGTTACTTTTTGTATTCTAACTTAGATCATGCAACATATATACAAATACTAAAAGCGTATCTACTTTTAGTTTTATATACTTGGTATTTTTTAACATTTAGAAATTGATTATCAATTCTACTACAGTACGTTTATCGGAAAATTATCGCAAAGAGCAGACTACGCATTAAAGAGAGGTTTGCAAAGAATGAAAGTTACAAGCTTGAATTTATCATAAATGTGGTAAGGGCCATAATAAAGATATTAGGCACATAATAATATTAAGAAATAACTATGTTAGAGTTAAAATTTGTTATGTGAGGAATTATTTTTGGTATTATTTTTATCTTTTGAGATTTGCTCCTTTTTTCTGTCTTTTGATTGGGTATCTGTGGGTACGGTTGGTAGGCTGAGTGTGAAAGTCCAAAAGGAATAGAAAGTGATCAACTGTTCAGCCCCTTTAGCAGTGTCGTGATGCCCCATCTAAGAACATTTATGCTCACAATGGAAGGATTTAATATTGTATTATACTTAAGTATTTTTTACGTAACTTAATTAGAGACTAATTATGATTAAACATTGCATTATACTTAATTATAACATGTAATGAAAACTAGATAGGTTTTTAACAAATAACAACCTAAGTGATTCAAATAATTAGCAGCCTTTATATATATATATATATATATATATATATATATATATATATATATATATATATATATATATATATATATATATACTCCTTACTATACAAATTTTAACTTTGAAAGATTTATAAGCCACATAATTTTTATATATTTATTCATCTAACATTTAAGCTTTGATATTATATTATATAACATGTAATATCTCAATTAAGTCAAAATATATGTATGAATAAGTATATATATTTCAAATAAATATTAATATTTTTTTTGATGTAATTTAATGATTTAAATATTATATGAGTAAATATTTAAATTTAGATATTAGATATAGAAATATGTAAGAATTGTTTAGTATGTATGTAAATCTACCTTTTATTTATTATTTTATTTTGATTTCTATACATTCACACTCTAGCTTTCTAAAAAGCACAATTGACTCATATGACTGGTCAAATATAGGTCGAACTAAATTTGGAATGTGGACCGAATGGTCTCACCAAGAAGTCTAACCGGATCCAATGCTGTAGTGAAGCCCAATCTATAGGATACCCAAGCCTTATTTGCATTATCCAAGAGACCCGAATGAGCCCAAACCCTTCTGGTTGCACCAAAGCTCATTAATTTTTGCCTAATAAGTCAATTAAGCTCTGTTGTATACATCAAACAAAAAAAATGCCGCGTGCAATTAACAAAAACTTTATTAAACAAATTGTTTATATTTAATAATTCAATGTCATATATGAAAGTTGATGACTTATGCACTATCACCAACTTTTATAAACTAATTGACCCTCTAGAAGAAGATAATATTGGTACGAAATCTAAATGTATCACTATCACCAACTTTTTAAAAGTGAAATATATACTTTTTATGTATAGGTTTTAACACCAAAGTGTTGTAAATGTAAATATCAAATTTTAAGTGTTAGATATGTAAATGCATAGGAATTGTGTGGTATGTAATTCAATTTTCCTAGATTTTATAGAGAGAGAAATGTTATGGTCAGACAACTATTTAATGCGATGCCAATAAATGTAAATATCAAATTTTAAGTGTTAGAAATGTTATGGTCATATTTTAAATAAATATATTTATATTTTTAAATTTGTTAGTATTCATGATATATAGGAAAATTTTAATACATGCCAATAAAATATTTTAAATTTATAAAATTAAATCATTTTTAGTGATCTTCTTAATAAGGAAAATAGAACACAAATTCTATTTTTTACTTGAAAAGAAATATTTCCTCTGCATTAGTGGAGCCATAAACCATCTGTCAAAAATATTTATACTGGTTACAAAGCCTCATTGTCATATATTTTTTATAATCAATATTTGACAAAGGTATTGATGGTAACATTGGTGTTGACATCGGCATTGATATTGAGATTTACATAATATTATATGACAAGAAGCCCTGCCCTTAGCACACATTGAATGTGGATCCTATTATTGATGTCGATGACTTATGTGTTAAATATTGAACATTGGCATCTTGGATAGATTGTGGTAAGCTCTGTTGAAAATGAAGTGAAAATGTCACATTTTCTATTGAGGCGTTCAAGGTATTAGAAGCTATGGGGACTTCACTATATGCATGATTGGGATTGACATTATCAAATCATGAAGTGACATTTGAGCTTTGGTTATCTTCAGAGAACTCAAGGACAGGTGAATTGAGCAAGTCTTCCAACATTTTGTTAAAGAAAATTTGTAAATAAACCTTCACAAGTGAATGATAATCAATATAATATTAGTAAAAATATGATAAACGTATATTCTCTTAATCTACAGCTCATAACAACTTTAAAATTAACATAATGTTTTTCAGTGAATTCTTAATCAAGCATGTGAGTTATCTAAAGCTAAAGTACATTTACAACTTCTAGTATGATTTTAAAGAAAAATCTAGTATGAACATGAATTGAATTTATGTTACGTTAACTTATTTATTGAATAGTATTTTTTTGCTATGTGACATTCAATATTTAGATTTTTTTTGCTATGTGCATTAATAGTATTTTTATTCCTTCAACCTCTTTAATATAGGTAGAGTTCTATACAAAGTAGTAAAGATTCATGTCTTTATGAGATGGGTTCTTATCTATACTTTTTAGAGAGATATGAAAAGATTCGTTTTGTGCATGTGTTTTAAAAATAAACAATGGGAAATAATATAACAGGATATTCTGACTAGTTTTTTTGCCATGACATGCATGCCTTAAAAGCTCTATGAAGTGATTAACATAATGTAAACATTTTATATATTTAATTTATATCAAAATAAATACATTGAATTATAAATTCATTTCAGTAAATTTTTAATCAAGGTTAATTTGAGAGAAGAGGCATATTATAACTTTTTCAACAAATTTTTTTAACTTTTATTTTTCAAGGTTCAAGCAGGTACTGACGGTTTTAAAATTATTTTGTTATGTATTTTTATATTAAAAACGAAATATATAATGATTAAAAAAACAAAAAATTTGCCTACATATTTTTAATATTTTTAATGTGTCGAATGATTATTTCAATTGAGGTTGAATTAGGAAAACAATATATTTTTTAATTATTTAGTTTCTCACAGGTCACTATCACATTTCTAATTAGATAAAATTTTCTTAATAAATTTAGTTTATCACAATCACATTGTAATTAGATAAATTCTTCTTAATAAATTAAAAAAAATATTGCGATAATAAGCAAATATTATTGTTTAGCTTTTCAAATTAAAAAAATCTATTTTCACCATGAAATATTTATAAATACCTAGAGCCGGCTAAAAAAGAAAATTTGTGTGAGAAGTTGAATTAACTCCACATAAAATGAAACAACGATACATGACTTGGTATAAATCTGCCTTTTATGTTATTTTTAGAGCTTATAATATGAGGCTTCACTTTCTCTATCCTTAAAATGGCTGCATGCTATTTTTAGAGCTTCTCCCTTCTTATTTATTTCCCTCGTTGCCCTGAGCCTCTTATTATCTCAAATCAATCCATCTTTCCTCACGCCATTACTTCCTCTCACTTACAAAACTGTTTTATTTGAATCTGAAGTTATTCAGAGAAAATCATAAATGGAGAACAAACAGTTAAATTTTGAAGATGATTTTCCTCCTCCTTTTTTGGAAGAACAACTTGATTTGGTAATTCAATGTCTTTTTATGTTTTCCTTAAATTTTTATGATATATTTTTTTACGAGAATGATTTATAAACATTCCATACAATTCCTATGCATTTATATATACACAGACGTAATTTCCCATGACAAATCATGCACTGATATTCACATTGTAATGCATAATCTAACTTTATCTAAGTGAACATTTTCAATCCTTCTTCAAAAGAGCTATATGCGCCTCAGATTTTGACCATATTGCATCTGAAGGAAGGCTATATTCCATTAAAAAATGATCAAGGTTTCTAAAGTAACGTTTTTTATTTTAATTTTTTGTTTACAATTATTATTATTATTATTATTATTATTTATTTAGTTTCTAAAGTAAAGTTTCACACAAGAAAAATGTGATTGCAAAAGGACTTAACGAGATAAATCAAAACCATACAAATAATGCCTTTTGCTTATGAATATCAGCATTCTTCGAGAAAAGATGAAATGTGCCAGTAACATTTTTCTTTTCTTTTTATTAAATCGAATTTCATTTTTCAAATCAAGAACTGTGCTAGACCTACATAAAAAAAATTTGTATTATTAAGTTTTGTTGGCTAGATCAACTTGGATCACTAAAGACTAGTATGGGCAGACTCCTTCAATAGATCAACTAAACGAATAATAAAAATTTTGAATTCATGTTTATTTGTTTATGTGTAGGCTTACGGGATTAATATAAAACAAAATATAGTTATATCCGTGCTATAAGAAAATTTGACTATATACCTCATAATATAATTTTTTAGATGATAATGCCTCTTATTTTCTTATTTGAAGAAATATCCCCCATTAAAATTTTGACTCCAAATTGCATCTCGATATGTATTGTAAGCTGCATTATTTGAATCCGAAGTTGTTGAGAGAAAACCGTAAATGGAGAGCAAACAATTAAATTTTAAACATGACTTTCCTCCTATATTTGGAAGAACAACCCGATATGGTAATTCAATGTTACTCTCTTTTTTAACATTTAATAATATTTTCATAGGATTAACCATGACAGAAGTGAAATAGAAAAACTTTAGAAGTATATTACTAGCAACGAGCTGTATAATAAACATAAAGACATCATATTTGAAAATATCCTAACAAGATTGGGAAACAACCACTGAAATTTATCTTCACATATTAGGTATTATGTCAATATTCATAACCAGAAGTATGATTTTCACAGTTTTAAGAAGAGAAGTCAAAGGAGAAGTAATAGTATTAGCAATCTTATATAAAAGATATAATGCCATTCTTACAAAAAAGCAATCAAACCACCAAGTTGAGTCAAAAGATTAGGAAAAAACTATACACTTGCTATTTAATAAACGCAAGACTATCTATCCAAACACCACTAGAATTCAGCATTTTAAGAATTTTATTTTTGGTTGTTTTTTTTTACAAATATGGACAAAAAAGCTCATACTTTTGTTCTCATCCTAAAGCTTTTTAATACTAACCTTTTGTCTCTAAAGTTCCTCCGCCCTTTTCTTCGAGAAAAATTTCCATACAGAGAATGAACGCAGCACTTCGTGCGTAATGACCCCTTAGTAACCTCCATTTCGGGGTTATTGGAGGATTATTGATAGATTATTGGGGTATTGATTCCAATAACCCAATAACCCCAATAATCTAGGCGGGTTCCATTTCGGTGGTATGTATAGGTTATTATAAAGATATTGCGGGGTTACTAGGAAATTTTTCCCCTTCCCTTTGGTTTATTTTAAAGATTAGTTGACATTTCTACGAAAGTAAACGATGCAAAAAAAGAATAAAAGCACTCAAGCCTTAATGAATTCCCTTGTGAACTTCGAACCTGAGCTCCCACAAACACATCCAATCATGTATTTGACCGAGAAGAAGCTGAATGAAAAATATTTTTTCTGTTTAATTCCATGTTGAGTTAAATTTTTATTTCATATGGGAGATGAGATGGGCTACATTGCAATTACCAAATGAATTTTTATTTGTCTTTTAATTAAATTAAAGGAATATCTTTAAAGAAAACCATATTGATTTAAAAGTTAAATAAAATTTAGTTATTGTCCACTACATTCAAAAACTCAATAGAAATTTACGAAAACATGTGGTTGCATTTCCTTTAGTTCCAATTTCCCTTTCTTTTTTCTTACCTTTTTTTATTTTTTATTTTTTGTTAAATGCGATTATCGACCACATGTATAGCTCGGTTTTCTGTCGGCCCCTCTACATGGATAGATTATTCCATCAGGGCACTGGACACAAATTTAGGTCCGAAGTGCAGTGAGCACTTGCCACATATTAAGTGGGTCCCACTACAATACACTTAAGTTTTTTAGAGGTGTGAGACCTACTTGCCACGTTGCATATGCCCATTAGACTCTGGATGCAAATTTTACGTTCGGTGTCCTGATGAAAAATTTTTTCCCTTACATGTATGTGGTAGCACACCCAATACTAGAAGAACAAAAATTTGGCACTTTTAGAAGAAAATGTACTTCCCACAAATAAAGTAAAGATATGGTGCGGTAAAAAAAGAAACAAAAAAAAAAAAAACTTACGTTGTTCCAATTCATTTAATACTTGAAATTTTTTTCGAAGATTAATTAAACGGTTAAGAATATTTGTGTTTCTAGGTAACGATTTTATAACATGAGTATATAATAAAAAATTAGAAAGATTTATGCATGTGGCACAATTCTTATGTCTTTACAATATCAGATATCTAAAATATAATTTTTATTTTTATGTTATTTATCTATAAATGAAAATATCTTTACTTTTTAAAAATTTAGTGATAAAGGATATTTTGAATGAGATAAACAAAAGTAATCATATGGCTGAAGATTTAATAAATCTTATTTGTCATCAAAATATCAAACAAGACAATAAAAATAATATGCAATCACTTTGGTGATCTTTCTATATTTTTTTTTATGGTATGCGTATATTTAATGAGAAACTTCTGACTTAATTATAACCAACTTAGAAAATTGTAATGCCTTCATTGAGTACAAAATAGGTATCAACAAATTATTTTACAGAAGTTTTATATTTGTTTACCAATATGCTCTACATATTCTTTTTGCAAAAATTTTTATCTTCCTTTCCTCCAAAATCGGGAAAAATATTACATGAGAATTCCGGATCTAATGGTAGGACGCCACGTGATAAGTGGACTCACATCCCTACACCCTGACCAATCAGGTTGTTGGCGGTAGGGCCTACTTGACACGCCACACCATTGGAATCCAAAACCGCTGCTCAGCAGGCGATGGTTGACAGCGGCTGTAAAGTCATAAAAAATGTGAGAAGAACGTGGAGAGGAACAAGACCTAGGCATACTGGCGGGGAAAAAAAATAAAGAAACAGGATGTGATGGTGATCTCGGAAGAGCTTTTCTGTGGATTGGAGGGCATCGTCGGCTACGGGTACTTCTTGGTTAGTAAGTGCAAGAAGAGGGTGGAGGAAATGGAAGGGCATTTGCTCGTGGGTATATTCGTTTGGCAATCCTTAAGAGTATTTGGTATTCCAGCCTGAATTTGTGTAAGCAGCAAGCTGTTTTAAAGCTCTCCTTTGTTTCGAACCATATTGCTTTGTTGTGTTTCTTCAACTATATCTGTTGTCTCTGTTCTTCTTATATTCTGAATTTGTGTATGCTTTGCATTTGGTTGTCGTTGCAAGAGTTTTATTTATTTATTTATTTATTTGTACAGTTCTATTTAGATTTTGGCTAGTTAAACCAAAACAGTGTATATTTTTGGGCAAGCCTACTGTTTCTACTATTTGAGTTTTATGAATTTTTTTTGTTTGTTCAAAAGAGGCTCCATCGTGTTTGTCGGCAAGATTCAATTTTTTTGTTTGTTTGTTCGTATTTAGCACGAATGATTTAAAAATAAAAAAAAATTAAATATGAAAAGGTTTTAATACATTTTATTTATTCAATTATTTAATTATTTTAAGCTAAAATGAACTGAATACAACCAAAAAAATGTTTGTTTTTACTCGATTGGTTTATAAATCAAGTTTTAAAATTTATCTATGTTTAGCTTGTTTATTGGAAAAAAATTATTGAGCAAGCAGAACATAGTTGCTTGTGGGAGACGAGAGTTATGTTAACAATTATACTAAAATTAAAGTAATTCGGAAGCGAAAGAAAGACAAGAGAATAAAGAGAGAGGGAGGCAGAGAGAGGGAGGGGCGAGATAGAAGAGCAAATTACACTGACCAACATGAGTAGGGTGTTCCTGCCTGTACACTGTATGGTGTGAACTCATCGACACATAAGCCAAGCCTAATATTTCATTGTTTAACTGTAAATTTAGGATAAATACGATTGAACACTACAAGAATGCTGCTCATTTCCGACAAACTAATTTCGCGTGTCATCTATAGAAATACCGCCAGTTGTTATATTTCCGATGACAAATCGACTATTTTAAAGTCGTAGCTAGAAAACTTGTTAGTAAAATTTTAAACAGACTAATATTCTGATGACATTAAATTACCGATGTATGTCCCACAATATTTGTTTGTCGCTTTTTGAGTAATTCAGAAAACACGGTCAAAGCGTCTATTTTTTTGTCGGTTTAGTTAATTGACGATACGTCTTTCGGCCATTAGCACTTGCTGAAAAGTTGGAAAAGTTTCACGGGCGTCTTTTTTTTTAAAGCAAGTTTATGTTGGTTCGATGTCGATGAAGCTTCGATGTTGATAGCCGACAACATCACCATTGGCAATTAGTGACTAATACACCATCAAAACTGTGTCGTGGTCATTGTTTTAATGATGCATGTGTTATGCCAGTTCGGTGTCCAGGACGCGTCTGTTTAATAACCTGCAAGATGATCATTAGCTAGCTGTCAGCTTTGGCTATTAATATGTAAATAGTCATCGCTACACCGATTGAAGCCCTCTCAATGCATGTTACTCTGTTTTAATTTTCAACATTTTGAGAGCTACATATAGCTCAAAATGAAACATGCAAATCATTCACCGTGGCCTTTGAGTTGCATTCAATAAATTATAAAACTTCTGAGCCGCAGGGTTTGGTGCCTCTTCTTGCTGCACTTGGCTTACATAATGATGTCTTGTTCCATCGAAGATCATTCTTCTAATTGAATCAAATCTTGGTGGAGGATCATAGCTTGTCGAAGGAGTAGAATTGAATATTTTAAGTTCAACCTCCCCATGTGAAGTCAAAATCCATTAATCAAGTTGAAAATATCAACTGTTGTTGATTTCACTTTGGTGATGGTTCACGCAATCACCTACATATAACCTCCAGACAAGAATTATTTTCCCTAGGGCCTCATCAGGACAAGCCCAAATCTCAACCCCAGGTTGAACTGGTTTAGGTGAGAAACCCAAGTTGACCCCCTATGGGTAAGACATGCCCTGGGTCACCTCTAAAACACAAAACCCTAAGAACCTTTCCATAGGCCCTAGGAACCACCATGACACCCAAGTTTTTAACGAGAAGGAGAAACTTTCCAAATTGATTATTTGCCTCACCTAAGGCCTTCCCAACCCCAATTGATCCTAAATCAACTTGGAGTGCCAACGCACAAAATTGACCCCAAGGCTTGATGGCACTATGGGTGACTAAACTAAATTGGGTTATGAAGGGTTGGTTTGAGTATGGAAATCTAATTTGCATTGCCAAAATGAGAATTACGGCGATAAAAATTAGATTTTGATGTGAATTTCTATGTTGGAATTGACAAATTATATTTCAAAGTGATTATCCCTTTTGTCAATGGAAAATAGACCTCACACTGGAGGATGCAATGAAAACTCTTACATTATATGCAATATTTCATTCTAAGAATATATTTACATGTTGCAGTCAATCGCATAAGGGGATGCTACTACAAGAATATTTACATTTATGATTGACTTTACAGTTTGAAACAAAATATGAAGCAAATATAAAAGTGATAGGGTTGGAGTAGCTACAGTTGTAGGAAATATTAAAAAAAGACATCAGAAAGTCTAACTAAACCTTTGGAATTAGTTTTCCTTAATAAATAATGACAATTACCTTAAGAAAATTGACTGGTTTAATTTTTACTCGGATTTCTTTAAAACCGACAATAGTTAAGCTCAAAATCAGAAAGTTAACAGCTTACTAAGGCTACTAAGGCTGTCAAAAATCAATAATCGACAAATATTTTTCCATATTTTAACTTTAATATTGTCTATCACCATAGCTACACAAACTTGTTCACAAGAATTTTCTTGCATATTTTCTCTTCAAGTGTAGAGCCAATGATTCACGTAAGTATTCACATATCAACAATGTTTCTTACTAGATTACTTCCACACTAAATAAATTTTGAGAAGGAAGTGTTTCATATGTAAGAGTTTTTATTTCTTCTTCCAATATAAATTTGATTTCCCATTGGAGGAAGAAATGAAAGCTCTTTCATCATATAAAATACTTTCATCTCAGAATCTGTTTAGAGTTATGAAAGTAATTTATTTAAAAGTTATGGAGAAGATGATACTTACGTTTATGATTAGCTGTTCACGTGGAGACAAACAAAAAAACAAATATATCTGTGAGAGAGCTGGTGTGACAACAATGACATACATTATTAGAGGAAGACACTTTAATCAATTAGAGGCAATGTTCGACCATTTAATGATATTTCGACAGAACTAACATCAAGTTCCAAATAAGTTCGATCCAAAATTTTGGCTCATAGCTCAGCATGTTTATTTCAATCCGACTTTCAAGCAATTATCATTTTTTGAGCTAATTTCACAGCCATACACCACATTCCACTAAAAATATCAGCTTACATACTAATTAGTTTCCAAGATTTAACCAAAAATCTCAGGTTTTGATAATTCTAGATTTGCAATATTTATTATATTCTATTCAAACTGAACCCCGATTTCAACCAAACAGCTCCTTAATCTAAAGGCCAATATTCTGCACAATAGAACATCGTAAGTCTTACCACAATCTTATAAATTTTTCCTTTAAGTCTAAGCAGTATTTTCTATCAAACAATAGGTCAAATGCATTCCTCCACTTCAACCAACCAACTTGAAATCTGCTAAGCACATCCCCATCTACATCACCATCACTTTGAACAAGAGACCAAGATATCTAAAACGTTCACACGTTTTAATTATTTGATCACCCGTCTGCCACTAGAGCTATTACCACTAAAATTACATTTCAAGTATTCATCTCTAGATGCACTCAAACAAATGCGTTTGAACTTCAATTTCGACCTCCATAATTTAAGTTTTGGGCTATTACATACAAGGCACCCAAAACTTTGCTAATTACAAATCAAGAACCCTCTTTTATCCATTTTTCAAATTCTCACTAAAATATAAAAGGCCAAGATAAAACCCCAATCCATATTTTATTTTTATTTTTTGAAATTCATAATTTTTTTATTGTTATATATGTAAATGTGTCAACTTTCCTAAGGGGCTATCTGATAATGGCTATAGAGCAGGATTTAGATGGACTTTAAGCTAAATCAAAATAAATCCACAGATTTAATAAATCTGGATTAGCAGATTTTGACCGTAAGTCTCAGATGTAATAAATCATGCAAACCAGTGAATATAACTTTACGGGGCTTGGGATTTAAGTTCGTGGGTTTCCGATTGTCTAAACCGGCCATATCTACTTCTTAAATCCTCACTAAAATATCCAAAGAGTTCAATTAGATTTACAAAATTTATTAAATCTCTTGCCACACAGATTTCCGGCTTTAGCCCATTTAAGGTTTAGTAAATCTAGATTTATGAGATTTACTAAATTATAATAACTTAAATAACATATATTGCCAGACAGCCCCTGAACCCTTTTCTTAGTATTATCCCAAAAAAGGATATCAAAGGCAAGCATACACCAAGTTAAATCCTCCTATAGATGTCTAGTAAGAGCATCCAAAGTTAAAGCAAACATTTATGGGCTTAAAGCGATGTAATCCAATTATAATAGGAAAATATTTAGGGCATGTCTAGCAATGTCTTTAGGCAAGGAATTAGGCATGATTTAAGACAAATCTTGCCAGACGATCATTTTGTACAAATTAAATCTAGCGCTGCTGTAAATCTTAATTCCACAAATTTTGCTCCTAAACTCACAGCTTCAAGGAAAATTTGTCAAGAAATTGCTAAATAATTTTATTGGATTTAACATGATTTACAAAATCCATTGACAAATAGTTTTTGGGCTTTAACCCTTTCATGTTTTAATAAATTCAGATTTAGAAGATTTGCTAATTCCTATTAAATTAATTCTAGCTATTGGTAGAAAGCACCTTAGTCTCGCTTGCTAAAACCTAAACCCTATACGCATTTTTGGAAATAATTGAAAATAAAAGAGCAAATGAATGGGAGTTACCTTCCTCGACCATTCCGGGTAGGGAACTAGCTGGAGGAGGAGAATAATGAGAGTTTGAGGTCAAGGTCAGCCTCGATCCCGTCGGTGCGTTCCCAGCTAACATGTATGACACTCGTACTCGAGGCTTTGGCTACGAAGGTGATGGCTTTGGATGAGCAGAGAGGGGAGGGGAGAGAGAAGTGAGGCTTTTGTGGAGAGGAGAAGGATTTGAAGAGGCTTTGATAGAGAGGAGCGAGGGAGAAGTTATTAAAACAGGAGGGGTAGGGCCGGGATTTTGGCAGTATAAAAGATTATTTCCAACGGCTTATCTGTAGGTTCTTAATTCTATTACAGACAACACTTGGTGTCATTTATTATAAGAAGGCATCAGTTAATCCCCCTATAGATAGCGGAATTTTCCTGTGCGTCGTCCGAACGTAGCGCAAAGTTCGGACGCCAGTTAAAAAACGACGCGTGGCGTAAGTGGGGCCGCAAGTCCACGTCGGATACTTAATGGAAAAAAGGGAAAATATTACGCCCGGCTCGGCCCGACCCGATCCTCCCGCCGTTTCGCATATCCCGCTTTTTTTTTGCATACGGTCATTTTGTTTCCCTCTGCCTTTAACGTAATAGTATAATAAATAGCAGAAAAGTGATTTTTTGGCTCTGTTAGGGTTTTCGAAAAGTGCAGTTTTGGCTTTTTAGGGTTAACGAAAAGTGGTTTTGCCTCTCTAGGGTTTCACCTTCGCTGCATGTGATGTAGTTTGATTTTTCTCTTAATGAAGAAATAGGAAGCATGAATTACGAAAACTCGTTTGGGACGGAGGTAAGATTAACCCTGCGTGGAATATTTTTGTTCGAGGGATGAGTAATAACCTAAAGGGATTTTCCTGAAGTATTTTCAGTGTATTTTCAGTGTATTTTCAGTATATCATTTTCAGTTTATTTTCAGTGTATTTTCATTGTATTTTCAGTGTATTCTCACTGGAGTATTATCAGTGTATTTTCAGTTTACTTTCAGTGTATTTTCAGTGTATTTTCAGCGTATTCTCAGTGTATTATTTTCAGTGTATTTTTAGTGTATTTTCAGTGTATTCTCAGTGTATTATTTTCAGTGTATTCTCACTGGAGTATTTTCAGTGTATTTTCAGTGTATCATTTTTAGCTTATTTTCAGTGTATTTTCAGTGTATTCTCAGTGTATTATTTTCAGTGTATTCTCACTGGAGTTTTTTCAGTGTATTTTCATTGTATTTTCAGTGTATTTTCAGTATATTTTCAGTTTATCATTTTCAGTTTATTTTCAGTTTATTGTCAGTGTATTATTAGTGTATTGTCATTGTATTTTCAGTGTATTTTCAGTGTATTTTCAATGTATTATTTTCAGTGTATTTTGAGTGTATTTATAGTGTATTTTCGGTGTATTTCTATTGTATTGTCAGTGTATTATTTTTAGTGTATTTTCAGTGTATTTTCAGTGTATTTTCGGTGTATTTTCATTGTATTGTCAGAGGATTATTTTCAGTGTATTTCAGTGTATTCTCAGTGTATTTTTAGTGTATTGCTTGTTTTAGGTTAAATTCAAGCCTACTATATATATGGGTGATTTATGTGTTATTTTGATGCTGTTTCTGCCTTAAAGTTAGGGTATTCCTGCTAGTTGATGTTAATTCTGTGTTTTATGTTGAAGATTTATCTGCAGTATTTTTGGTCTATTCCCAGTGTGTTTTTATAGTATTGCTTGGGTCATACAAGTCTGACTAACTTTATTGTATAATTTCAAATTGTAGTTACCTGCGGGAGGAAGTGATTCAAATGATCCAATTGTAAACGGTTTTCTCAATACTATTGTTCATAATAAGGTAGAGGCTTACGAACACTATTGCGCTTATGCACATCATGTTGGATTCAATGTCCGCAAGGATCACATAAGTTACTGGCCGAACTCCAGGCAAATTAAGTCGAAGGATTATACTTGTGCTAAAGCAGGCCATAAGAGAGAGTCACTGGTCGCCAATACGTTGAAGTACAAGAAAGCTGAGAGAAGGACTGGCTGTCAAGCAATGGTTCGTTATGTTGTAGACATTGACGGCAACTGTACAATAAAGAAATTTGTCGAAGGGCATAACCACCCCTTGGCGGAATCCGGTGACAAGCACCTTCTACGGTCCAATCAGAAAGTTAGCGAGCTAAATGCAGAATTACTGAGATCAATGACAGGTTCAGGGATTAGAGCAGCAGACGCTTTTAGGTTCCTTACTACTGAGGTTGGTGGAGTAGAGAACATGGAGTGTACGAGACAAGATGCCTACAATTTCCTTCAAAGGGATAAAAGAATTAGAATTTAACACGATGATTTAAACTCTCTATTGCAATTATTCATGGAACGATAAACTCATGACAGTATGTTTGCCTGGGACTTCGAGACTGATGATGAAGGGAGATTAAGAAGCTTTTTCTGGTGCGATGGGACTTCTAGGCTTGATTATGATTGCTTTGGGGATGTTGTAACTTTCGACACGAGCTACCGTTTGAATAAGTATAATAACTGTTGTGCTCCTTTTGTAGGGGTTAACCACCACTGGGAAAACGTCCTCTTCGGAGTTGGTTTTTTAGCCGACGAGACAATAGAGTCATTCACTTGGTTATTTAAAACTTTTATACGGATAATGAGTGACAAACATTCAATCACTATTTTTACCGATCAAGATCAAGCGATGTCAAGGGTCATTCAAGAATGTCTTCCATTCACAAGGCATAGATTATGCCAGTGGCATATTTATAAGAAGTTGTCTTCAAAAGTTCATTGCGGTAACACCAGTAAGAGTGTCCACAATCTGTTTTACAGATGCATGCGGGATTGTGACTGTGAAGAGGAGTTTGAACGTTATTGGGCTTTAATGATTGAGCAAGGAGACCTACACAGCAACAGGTGGCTACAAGATTTGTATCGTATAAGACATAAGTGGTCCACAACATTCAATAAAGAAATATTTGGAATGAGAATATTGTCGACGCAAAGAAGTGAGTCCACAATTAGCGTATGTCATGGTGTATCTAAGCCAACCAGTTCTCTCACTGAGTGCTTTTTGGGAATTGAAAGTATTATGAAATCTTGGAGAAGGAACGAGAAGGATGAAGACTTAAAAAGCTCTCAAACGGTTATTAATCCCAGAGTTAAAACAAGCCCAGTGTTGAGGCAAGCTGCTGCGTATTACACCCGGAAGCTGTATTGCATGTTTGAAGAAGAGTTGTTGCATGGGTTATGCAGAGTAACTGTTGATGTCGCAGTTGAGGGAGCTTCAGAATTTTATGTTAGGAATTTGGATAATCTGGAGACGAGTAGACCTTGGACTGTTAATTACGATAGGACTAAGTACGAGATCACTTGTAGCTGCAAGAAATTTGAAATGATGGGGTTGCTCTGCGCTCACTCACTACGTGTTCTTAATGAGGTAAAAGTAACAAAGATTCCAGAGCAATATTTGTTATTGAGATGGTCGATGAAGGAAAAAAAAGAAATCTATAAAACCTTTGGGTACATACGTATGAAGGACTCTGAAATGTCCAGCGCAAGTTCCAGTGGAATCCTATTTAAGTCACACTGCCAAAAGTTTGCATACCAACTAATCACTAAAGCAGGTGGAAATGAACGCGCCGAGACATACCTTCTTGATACATTCAATACGGCATCTATAGGTATTGATGACATATTAGATGGGAAGGATCCTAATCCAAATAAAGCTACCAAAAAGAAAAAAATCACATGCGCCAACTAGCAATCTAAATGATCCCGTAAAAATGAGACCCAAAGGTATTTCCAATGCTAGGCTAAAAGGATACTGGGAAAAAAAGCAAGAGGACGAAGAGTATGTAATTCTACATTCTAAATAATTTAGTATTTTATATAACTTTACTCGATGCTAAAATGAACAACTTTATGCAGGAAAAAATCATGAAGGATCCAGTAGAGAAGAACCACAGAGTAATTGTGAAGCAAACATGTTCGTAGTGTCACAGTCACTGAGCTTGGTAAATATCTTTTTGACTACTCCAATCTTACTTTGAAATGTTCTCAATAACATTCAATTTGTCTGTGGTATAGGAAAATGTCACGCCTGAACCATCCTACACCGAATTACTGATGCACTCCATTACTGAGATGTGACATGATTGAAATGTTATTAATGAGAAAACCTTGTACAACCATGTAAATAAACAAACTCATTTGGAATAATATATGTTTTTGCTGTATTTTCAGTGTATTTAGCTATCTCTTTTATTTTCAGTGTATTTTCAGTGTTTCAGTGTATTATTTTCAGTGTATTTTCAGTGTATTTTCAGTGTCTTTTAAGTGTATATTCAGTGTATTTTTAGTGTATTTTCAGTGTATTTTCAGTGTATTTAGCTATCTCTTCTATTATCAGAATTCTGGTGTATTGTGCACTACTATTAATAAATTAAGACAGCAGGCACTAAACAATTGAAAAATATCCTGCAAACCATGCAATACACCAGAAATACACTGAAAATACACTGAAAATACACCAGAATTCTACAGTGTATTTTCAGTGTATTTACAGTGTGTTTACAATAAATGTACTCGCAAACCATACAATACACCGTAAATACATCGAAAATACACTGTACTCCGGTGTTGCCGTACACCATGCAATACATCGAAATACATAGAAAACACTGTACTCCGGTGTATCAGGCACTACTATTAACAAATTAAGACAATGAAGCATCGAACAATTGAAAAATATCCTGCAAACCATACAGTACACCAGAAATACACTGGAGAATACACCGGAATACACCAGAATTCTGTAGTTCCTGCAAACCATGCAATACACCAGAAATATACTGAAAATACACCAGAATTCTGCAGTGTATTTTCAGTGTATTTACAGTGTATTTATAGTGAAACGTACTCGCAAAACCATACAATACACTGTAAATACATCGAAAATATACTGTATTCTGGTGTTGCTACACACCATGCAATACATCAGAAATACACAGAAAACATCAGAATCCTGGTGTATTGTGCACTACTATTAACAAATTAAGATAGTAGGCACTGAACAATTGAAAAATATCCTGCAAACCATACAGTACACCAGAAATACACTTGAGAATACATAAAAATTCTGTAGTTCCTGCAAACCATGCAATACACCAGAAATACACTGAAAATACGCTGAAAATACACCAGAATTCTGCAGTGTATTTTCAGTGTATTTACAGTGAAACAACCTGCAAACCATACAATACACCAGAAATAAACTGAAAATACACTAGAATTCTGGTGTTGCTGCACACCGTGCAATACATCAGAAATACACAGAAAACACCAGAATTCTGGTGTATTGTGCACTACTATTAACAAATTAAGACAAGACAGCATCGAACAATTGAAAAATATCCTGCAAACCATACAGTACACCAGAAATACACTTGAGAATACACCAGAATTCTTGAGTTACTGCAAACCAAACAATAAACTAGAAATACACTGAAAATCCACTGAATAAACACCATAATTATGCAGTGTATTTTCAGTGTATTTACAGTGAAACAGCCTGCAAACCATACAATACACCAGAAATACACTGAAAATACACCATAATTCTGGATCAGATATCAAATACAATACAGAAAAATGAATCACAATTTTATCTAAAGGTTAGTTTAAATGTACAATCAACTATCAGATAGCTTATATTTACATATTTCGTATGCGAGTTCAAATCTCTAAACTGCGGCATTTCAGCTGCCGCTTGCTTATCTTTCCAAACAACTTTCTCTTTCTTTGCAATTGTCTCCATGTATTTACAAACAAAAATACCACAGTCGACGCTGTTAGTCTGTGTGGGGAGTCTTCTGGACGCGACAATTTTCCACTTTGTGGGGTCGGACTCAAAAGCACTCCCTACTGAAGCAGAAAGATACTGAATCTGAAAACAAGTCGTACCAATTTAAATGATTGTTAGCTTGTCGCAACGAGGAAGTTGTTTAGACAATAAATAAAGTAAGTGGCCTGTTGCATACCACTTCGCGTGTGACTGCCAAATGAGTTTTATTCGGCAAAGAATCAAAAAATCTCCACACAAGCAAAATCTGATTTCCGGCTAGTAGAGTGCAATGCTGGTTATGAATAATTGGAACGAAAATTATATTTGCTGCCGTGACGGCCTCCTTTGTAACATGCGATACAACACCTCTGTATGGGTGAATTCTGTACATCTGCATAAACAAATTAAATGAGATTATGCATTAAACATGAGCAAGATTCCTAACTAAATATGAAAGTTGATTTTTACCCAATGTGCCGAAGACACGTATAGATATGATTTGTAAGATTCGGGCGATTGACGCCTCTTATTTTCCAAAGCAAGTTCGAACATATCTATATGTTTGGTTCCTATTTCTTTATTATTCCACAATAACGAGACACAATTCCAAGTTATGTAAATATGGCCCCTGTGAATTATTACATCGTCGCTGCATTATGAATAAAAAAATATCACTAGATTTAATAAAGGAATAAGGAAGTATTTATAAAGTATTGTGGCTTTACATACTCAGCTTTGAATCAGTTCAAACATGTATCTATGACCCGTTGCATCTCTGCTGGTAATACATCTCTGCTACGAAACTCAATGGCTGGACAGTCAACAGCAGGGAAGTCACCTTGTAATGCAATGGTAGGTCCTCGTTGTTCATCCTCCTCCGCTGCTGTAATCATATCCGAGTCATGTTTCCCAGCTTCATCAATGTGTGCTGCCTCCGCAGGGATGTCACCTTCAACCGGAATGGTAGCTCGTCGCTGACTGTCCAATTCGGACTCCGAAAGTTGTTCTTCCGTTATTGGAGGGTTTTTCTTCCTCTTAATTACAATGAATGGAGAGATAACTGCCTTCCTTTTACGGGCGCCTCTGGACTTAACCCTTCGGACTAAGCTACCCATTGGCATTTTAGTCACAGTTTCCTCCCCATGTTCCCCGTGCCCCTTATTCATTATTTCTTCGACTCGCAGTTCCTCCACTGAAGCTATAGTCCATATTGGAACTATTGAATCCGGAACCATAAGCCCGGATTCCTCTTCCCTTTCTTCCTCCATATAGGTAGGAGGCTGTTCAACCACTGATGTGTTTTCTTTAGGTGATTCGGTGTCACCTTTATTTAATTTATTTTTCATCTCCTTAATGTCGGTCTTCATCACCACAATATCAGCCTCCGCCTTGTCTAATATATTATTTACAGTTTCGGTGAATTTATAAACAAAATTCTGAAGCTCCTCGCAGTTCGAACTATCCCTTCCATATTACCAAGATCGCTTTATGCCTGCATATGTGCATATGTAGGCCGCGGGGTGCTTCGATCTGGAACCAAAGGGGTGCCACCGCGTGATTCTGGTGTCAGTGGCTCCTATAACCGGTAGGAGAAGAGATGTGCTCCCTTGTAGGGGCAAGTAAGATCTGCTCGTCCTCGCGGACATCGACAAATGAATCGAGTACCTACATGGGCATTTAGTAGAACCAATAAATATTTCATATATTATATAAAAAAATAAGTCTGAAATGATACCAAAAATATTACTACGTACCTGTACAGTTCTAAGTCTTTCAAAAATTAAATGAATCCTTGATCGGTTCCAGCCCTTTTTTTTCCGCCACCACAACATGCGAGGTCTGTTATCAGGAAGAACTGGGGCCATGATAGTTGTCTGCTCATAAAACCACATCTACACATAAAAAAATAAATTATTACTTCACTGTTAAAATAAATGACATAGATATGTACTTGGTCATGTAAATGGACTAACCGTCAGAAGAAAAACAAACCCATTGAAGTATCCCAATTTGTGGCCCTTCTTTAATTTCATGATGCACCCGTTTATTTGCTCGATCAGGTGGTCACATATCATTGCAGGCCAATTAAACGACGAAAACATATCTATATCGTCAGCAAACGAATATAGCCCTTCTGACACCCTCAAATTGTTGTAAATAAATAATAAGTTCGATAACAAAAACTTAATAATAAGTTTCACAGCTGCCGTGGATGACTCTGGGAGTGGCCCATCCAGTAATTCCTTCTTTGCCATATTGGCACTCACATTAGGAATGAAATTTTCGCCCCAAGTTACGACGAGTCCTCTATCGGGCATGCCAACTAACAATGCAACTCGGTCTGCATCAAACCTTATGTCCTTCCCCCCCAATCTGAATGCTGCTTTCTTCATATCCCAACAATTTAATATATGCATGGTCATGATGTGATCTTGAGTGTAGGAGGGGAGATCAAAAAACTGACTGAGCTTCAATTCTTCAAGTTTACCCCAAGTTTCCTGAGAAACAGCAGGCCTAACCTTCTCCAAAACCTCTCTACATGTTGATGTGCGGCATCTACAATACATAGATTTCCTGTCCATAAACCTGCATGAGTAAGATGCATGTCATTAACACTAAAAATACACTGAAAACACACTGAAAATAATACACTGAAAATACACCGAAAATACACTGAGAATACACTGAAAATACACTAAAAATACTCCAGTGAGAATACACTGGGAATACACTGAAAATACACTTAAAATAATACACTGAGAATACACTGAGAATACACTGAAAATGCACTGAAAATACACTGAAAATACACTGAAAATACTCCAGTGAGAATACACTGAAAATAATACACTGAGAATACACTGAAAATACACTGAAAATAATACACTGAGAATTCACTGAGAATACACTGAAAATACACTGAAAATACACTGATAATACACTGATAATACACTGAAAATACTCCAGTGAGAATACACTGAAAATAATATACTAAGAATACACTGAAAATACACTGAAAATAATACACTGAGAATACATGGAGAATACACTGAAAATACACTGAAAATACACTGAAAATACACTGAAATAATTCACTGAAAATACACTGAAAATACACTGATAATACACTGTTACTACACTGAAAACAATACACTGACAATATATTGAAAATACACTGAAAATAATACACTGAAATACACTGAAAATACACTGAAAATGCAGTGAAACTACTTTGTAAGTACATTGAAAATACACTGAAAGTAATACACTGACAATACACTGAAAATACACTGAAAATACAATGAAAATACACTGAAAATAATACACTGACAATACATTGAAAATACAACGAAAACACACTGAAAATACACTGAAAATACACTGAAAGTAATACACTAAAAATACACTGAAATTAATACACTGAAAATACACTGAAAATACGCCGAAAATAATACACTGAAAATACACTAAAAATACACTGAAAATAATACACTGAAAATACACTGAAAATATACTGAGAATACACTGAAAATACACTGAAAATACACTGAACATAATAGACTGACAATACACTTAAAATACACTGAAAATACACTGTATTTAGAGGTTAACCATATTAATAAATTAGCCAGACGAAAATGAAGCAAGCATAAACCCTAAAAAAGGAGGAACAGAAGGAGCATACTTACCACAACAAACTTTCTCCTGCCATTCCCTCCTTCGACTTCTTTGCCACCTTCAATGATTTCTTTGCCTCTTCGACTACTGGGTTGTCTGAATTCGTTCCTCTCTCTTGTGATTCCGATCCTGTCTCCTCCTCTCACAACGTATTCCCCGAGTCGAACGACGACATTGTCTTCAGGATTCAAAACTCAAAATCTCGAAGACCCTATGAGGAGTGCGAGTAATACCAATCAAGGATTCAAAACTCAAAATCTCGAAAACCCTAGGAGGAGGCGGAGCGAATGTAATCCCAATCGGCGTTAAAACCATAAATGGCATATTAAACGTATTTACGAAGATTGGGATATGTGAAACGGCGGGAGGACCGGGTCGGGCCGGGCCGGGCTTAATATTTTCCCTCTTTTCCATTAAGTATCTGACGTGGACTTGCGGCCCCACTTACGCCACGCGTCGTTTTTTAACTGGTGTCCGAAAGTTGCGCTACGTTCGGACGACGCACAGAAAAATTCCGCCTCTAGATGGCGGGTTTAAAGATAATCGATGACTCATAGCCATCAGTCAATATTTCAATATAACTTATGATTTAGTGCGTCGATAATAATAAATAACCGTAAAAAAAATGTTGTTGATACCGACGGTAACGTAGCAAATAAACCAAACATAAACTGTCGCTGGACAGTCAATAATTTACATTATTATCGATGGATAAAACTATCGTTTATTAAGAGAAGGCATCGGTTAACACCAGTCAAATGGTGGGTTCGTGTATAATCGACACAATATGGTCATCAATTAATATCTGCTTTAAAAATGATGGTCTAACTCGTCAGTAATAATTAAATCAATCGGGAAAGATTTCTGTTTATAAGAGACAACATATCATGTTTTTATGTCGTCGCAAATTACACAGATGATAATCTGTCGCTACACCATCAGTAAATGGAACTTTTTTCGTGAAGCAAATTAAGGTTGTCACTTTTATCATAGTTTGTAGCTCATTTTAATGTTTTACCTAGGATATTTAGTTAAAAAAAATCTTGAATATATTTCTCTAGAAACGAATATAAGAGTTTAAAAAATTTAAGATATAGTTTTTTAAGCCTATAAATAGGTATAATCATTATGTTGTCATGCAAGCTAAAAAACTACTCAACAAAGGTTTGCAATAAAATTCTATCATTTCTCTTAAAAAGTTTCCAACATTTAGTGTTTGAAGCATGTTTAATTAACCATTGGACATTTTACAATTTCAATATGTTAACAATGACCAATTTCAACGGCCTTTCTCTCCTGATTCCAATCTTAAATGAAGAAAATTATGTGTTTTAGTCCATCAAAATGAAGAACTATTTTTTTAAATAGCAGGCTTCTTTGGCTTCCATACCTGAAACCAACTTTGCCGTGGTAGTTAGCTCCACTAGTTAATTGCACAAATTTGTTCCTCTTATGCTGCATTAAATTGTCAAAATGGGTTTATTTTTCAAAGTATTTATTTTGGGCTCGATAAGCTCAGAAAGTATCACATATAAATCAATTCTAGGAACGAGGACCAATAGTCTTTTTGTAATTTGGTCGACAGTACTACATTATGTTTCTTAATATCCAGTTTTACTAGGTCTTGTTATTTTCAGTGTTAAGTTGGCAAAGCCTTACTGAATCAGAGCTTGAACTTGGTTCTACGTTATTTGCATTTCTTTTCAATAGAAGGGCCACTAAATTTGCCATTTTCTTCTAGTATCTGTGGTGCAACAATAAGCTATTACTTATTAAGGGATAATGATCCATTTCTTTGATTATTTCAGGATAATGATTTATTCCTTTCAAGAGTCCATGAGGTTAATTTTGCGATGGAACTTGAAGAGATTTGTTTATGAAAGTTGCATTTTGTTGTTATTGTGTTGAATTTGCTTGAATTTGTTCATCCATTTTATTATCTGTTTGAATCATGGCTTTCAAGCTAGCAGGCATTTGAACTTGCAATTGATAGAGCTCAGTTTATTTTTCTTTCAGATCAAATTAATGTTTATTGATAAAAAAGATAAGACATGCTGCCAAGGTTTGAAAATCAGAGCAATCATTGAATCAGAAGTAGAAAGGGGTTCATGTTTAAAGGTTAAAGTGGGGTTAACTTAGTGCTTAAATTGGATGAAATACTAATCATTAAAACTGTTAAGTATTAAATCATATAATAGTAATGTGCATACATAAAAAAATAAAATAAATATTTAATTTTTATAATAATTATGTAATATATAACAAAATTAAAAATAAGTATTTCATGAAATGTAACATGTATACAAAAAATATCCTCTATAGTTTTAAATTTAAAGAGTGCTAATTTTATGGTAATTTTTAAATAGTGTTTTATAATTCTAATTTTAATCAAGGAGAAGTGAATTGGTCATGGGGATATTGTTAGGGATATATGGTTTTTATTCATTTTTTGCTTAATTAAATTAACTTATTTTCTTCAATTTTTTCATTAAATAATAAAATATTTACAACTTGGTACAAAGTTTTAAATGTTTATTGATAATTTGATTATAATAAAAGTTGGTCGTTTCAATGAAACTTGACATGTTCTTAGGTACGTAGTTTCGAATTTTTTTATCTTTAAATAAATTAAAGAAAAACACATTAATTATATCCTTAATAAAATTATTTTATAATATCATTGCAATATAAAACTTATAATATTAGTTTTTCAACAAGGCATTTTTACTTCAATAGATTTTTGTGGCATTCTTAAAACAACTGTTCTTTCAACTAGGGTAGCAAATGAGCCGAGTTGAGCTGAGCTACTCTCGGCGGGAGCTTAAGCTTAATTAATTTTTAATAAGTTTGAGCTTGGATACAAGTTTAAATTTACGAGAGTTCGAGCTGATTTACAAGTCAACTAGTTTATTATATAAAAGAGCAAATAATATTTGTTTAAGGTAGTACTATAATAAAATGATTAGTAGAATGAGTAATTAGAAGAGAAATATCAAGGAATTATTTGATATAAAATATAAATTATTATTTATTTAAACAAGAAAAAGTCTTCATTTTGGGTATATTTTATATTATTATTTTTTAAAATGATTCAGCTCATGAGCTAACTAGTGTTAGAAAAGTACCAAAAAAACTAAAAATAATTTGAAGAAGTGTTGGCAAATGTCAAAAAAAAAAAAAAAAAGAACCTAGAAAAGAACCAAAAAACTAATACATCATAACGGCAGGTATGTCTTTAATAAGGGACAATTGAGTGGATGCATTATATTTTTTTTAGTTCTTATTATTTCATATTGATATTACTGTAATATCAATATCAATAAATATATATATATATATATATATATATATATATATATATATATATATATATATATATATATATATATATATAGACACACACACACACAAAAGAAGTATAAATCTTATGCAAAATAAATCACAAAGTCATGCTTACCCAATCACACAATAAAATTGAACCATAGCTCAAACATTCTACCCTATAACTTGAAAGCGTGAATTCAAATAGGTAGGTTTCGAGGAAGCCACATATAATTCTGCATAGCACCTTCCAATTAGTGTGTTAACACGCTTAGTAACCATAATTTGGAGAAGGTATCGTTTTCCATCCATAAATGGCTTCCTCTTTGCCTTCACCACTCGAGAGAATACCATATACTCCGACATAGGCAAAACTGCCTTGAAACTTTGTTGGTAAAGATTGGCATAATCTTGATTTGCTGCATCCACAGCAAACCTACCAAGTCGCTGCAACCTTTGATTTTGCTTAACATTATGATACACTTCCCATTGCATCCTTCTTGCATGCGAAGCCGTCGAAAGTTGCGAGGCTGAAACATCAAAGTAGAAGAAGAGAAGTGTGAATAGAACGAAGATTAGATGGATTTCCATGGCCTTAATGTTAAAGAGACTGGTGAGGATGTGAGAGAGGGGCAAATTTTAAGGTAGTGGAAATAAGGAGGATGTGGAAGTTACACTGCAGATAAATTATATTGCCAGGCTACCAAAATAATGACGCTCAATAAAGCAAAAATATAGTGAAGGCCGGGTGCCTTGCCTTATTGGCATGTGTTGAGTGAATCATGTTGGATTGAAATTCACAGTGTTTCTCCTCACCATGCTGCCATTTGTATGTGTCAGGAGTAATGGATACATTGATGTGTATTATGGAAGTCATTTTAAAAATTTTTTTTTTGTTTTTTTTTTTGATATATTGTCCAAGCTTTACTTTTGCAAAAAATTATACATACATACATACATACATATATATATATATATATATATATATATATATATATATAACACAATAATTAATGTGGTTTACGGTGAGAACTTACGTCGACAATAAGAAACATGTGACCCTTTTATTCTTAGCCCAAATTAATATTATAGGTTGCATTCTATGTACCATTAAGCCGCAAATCAAGCTATGAATTAAATCTTCCTTATTTAGGATTGAATATTTTATTTAAAATTAAATCTAAGTTTGCTAGGTTTCACTGATTTGTAAAAGAGGAAGAGGAAGAGATGATCTCAAACCTTACTTATGCAATTTGCTTCATGAATTGTTAGACCTCTATATCTACCTTATCTCCAAGTTGTTGAGACATCCCTCAAAGCCTGAAGCTCCACTAAAGGAGCTTCTAGCTACGAAAGGACACAATCTATCCTTGCTCGACCGCTCCTACGTCACGTTCGTAGTGCTTACAAGATATCCAGATTGTGATCTTCTCCTTCTTCTTGGTCTCCTAGAACCTTTAGCTCTTCTCAGCACAATGGTTGGTTTACTAACACCTTTTCTGTTCCCATAAAAGCTTTTAATAGGAATACCATCTAAGTTGTATAATTGTCTAAGAAGGCATTAAACGAAATTAGCAATATATAAGTCAATATAGAAGAATACAATAATTAATTTTTGAATTATTTAAATTTGATTAAGTCAAATACTTAATCTAGAATAATTAATAATCGCCACCATGAATCAAATATTAGACAAGCTATATGACCCTTTTTCCCCCAACACCTTACCCTATAGGTTCTATTCCCTAAAGAAGAATTAGGTAGTACTAAAATTTAATTCCAATCACTATCTTAGTAAATTTATTTGTAAGACTCTCTTATATAAACACTTCTATAAAGTCTATAATACCTTGAGCAAGAACAACATTGTTGGATTGCTGACTGATATTAAATGTTTGATTGTTAATGAAATGCTTGATTTAGTTGAGAAGTTACATTAATAAGTTCTTTTTAGCAATCTATTTTTAAGGTGATGGTACTTAATGCTAATTTATGTATGTGAGTTTCTAACTTTTTTCGTCACTTAATATCATTCTATTTAAAAATATGAAACAACTTTCAACCTTCTAGAGCACACAACTACTGTTGTTGTGGCCTTTTTATGGTGTAATTTGGATCTCCTTTAGATTATTTTGAAATCAAAAGAGGAGAAAATACCAACCGTTTGAATGCTTTTTGGTTACTTTTTTAGCGTCCTCATGATTAAATATTATGATTCAAATTAAAAATTATATTCTTTTGGCTCATATTATCACATAAATTCATCAAGTTTTGGTTAAGCTAAGAACTTTCCATTGCAGGTATTTTATTTAAGCCATAAATTCTCTCCAATGAAGTATTCTTTAAGGGATTGAAATTCCAAGGGATTAAATTGCTACAGTTATAATAGCGTACATCCTTTTATATCAGAAGTAGTTGAGTGGCCTATTTTTCGACTCAATATATTTGTTTGAAGGTTTGAATCACCATCCAAAATCTCAACTTAATAGATTATAGTTTCTGCAAATGCTATTGTATTGCATTCTTTGATTTTCATTTTTTGTAGAAATTAATCCTAACTACTGCTTTTATTATGCCATTTTTAGTTGTTTTAGTTTCTTATCTTAATTTTCTTAAAAAATTGGACCAATCATTGAATCAAGGAAGAAAGGGATTCAAATTTTAAAGGTTCAATCAGAGTTAAATTAGGAGTTGAATTAGATGATGCAATAAATAGCAAATTATTTAAATATTATTTAAATGATGTAATTATAATAATTTAAATATATATAAGAAAATAAATAATTTTATTTTTAGAATAATAATGTAAATATACAACAAAATATCTAAATATTTTGGGGTTCATTTGATAATTTCTTTTATTATTTGCTTCTCTTAACTTAAATAATAGAAAAGGTTTTAAATTAATTATTTTAATTGCTTTTGAGAGAAAACTAGCTGCATGAGAAAAAATTGGCTTTATCAATAGAAAAAATTTGTTTTTTTTTTAAAAATGTGATTTAGGTGGCTTTTATAAAAAAGCTTTTGTGAATTTTAGATCTTCAAAATAAACATTTGGTCAAATTTCAAATTCATCAAAATCATCTTTCAAATTTATTTTTTTATCAAAATAAATCCCAACTTTTCTAAATAATCTTCATAGAAATATATATACTCAAAGCTCTTATATTAGTTATGAAGAAAAAAAAATTCAATGAAAATATCCTGATTAAATTTTAATGAAGACAAAATTAATATATTTTAGTTTATTTAAAGATTATTTTGACATATTAAAAATTAATCAGTTTTTGATATTATAACCATCTCATGAAATAAATTTAACATTTAACAACTACCATTTAACTTTAGGAGAGAGACAAAAAAAAAAACTTTTTTAATATCATTTTTCTATTGGCACAGTTTTGCATGCTCAAATTTTGCTTCTATTGACACTTCACTTGTGCATCAGATCATATATACTTCGAGATAATGAAAGTGATGTGATGTGTCAGTCGAACTTCATCAAATTATGTTTATATCTGATCAACTTAGAAAAATCTTGCTATAGTTGAGTCTTTGTTCGTTTTGAAGTGGTCTTAGTATCAAAATAGGAATGAACATATAATTAAAGCCTTGGCTTGAGGAATTATAAATATAAGTTGCATAATTGAGCCATTTGCTATCACTATATTGTTAAGTATTAATCTGTACCATTGAATGAATCAAATGATGAGGTAAACATCAAACTTCTTAAATTAATTTCTAAGTATTGTGTTGAATCTAGAATTGTTCTTTGGAACTACACGCTTTGAGAGTTAGAACTGGAAGGAATTGAGAGAAAGGAAATATACTAGTGAATTATTAGTAGAAAGGCTGAGAAAAAAATCCACAAACCTTGCTGTGGTTCCTTTGTTCATCATTGAGCCTCCTATTTATAATAGGCTTTCATGTACAATTATAGAAGGGAGAGTGCGATCATGGAAATAGCCCTCAATTACCGAAAGGAGGAAGCAATTATAGAAAAAACCTTCAGCGTAATCAATTTGCTGATTTTATACTAAATTTATATTAAAATTCGAATTCAGATATATCAGCAATCAACTGGTCGACACGTTTTTGTTGATCAAGGCGTCAGACCTTGCGGAAATCATTTCAGTCGAGGTATCAGCGGTCGGTTGGTCGGCCGGTCTTGTTCGGGTGGCCTTTACCGAACTTCGTTGGTTGGGACCATAGATAGGCCGACCGACCAGATTCTCTAAGGGTGGATTTAATCAGTCTGTTGACCTTTCAGATGAACAGTTCAGATCAAGTTTCTTGAATTTAATGCTTTGATCGTCGTGTTATCATTCTTAGACATTTGAATGCTTTGAGATTAGTGCTGACAATATCGGTGTGTATATGTTAGTTCACTGAGTTTTCTCGCTCCTTAATAGTGATAGCTATGATAAGGACTTGGAAATTATTAAACAATACATTCAGTGCATCAAAATCAAGAATTGATTTGAATAATTTACTTTCATTTAGTATGTTCTATAAATAACGTCATGGACTTGGTGTTGCATTCTTAGTCACTAGTTTTCTCCAGCTAGCCAAAATACGTCAAGGCTGATGGTACAAGTCAGGTAGAACCCAAAATTCTTGTAAAGGCAGCCTTCTAGGCCCCGATCCCTGTAAAGAAGAAGAAGAGTGTGAGGAATGAACAATGGTTGAGACCGGAACCTAATCCGGTCGACATAGTCGACTCTTCTGATGGCGCTGGAAAACGATCACAAAAAAAGCTATGTCTGAAAACTCTAGTGTCTGGGCCCGATGTGAACATCATTGTCAAGGACCAACAAGTCTTGCTTGTGGTAGATCTTGAGGGTAATAAAAGGGAGCTAGAGGGAGCGATGATCATCGTCTCTCCTCAGCCTCCACTATCAGGAGGAGGAGGTACCTCGTTTTGAGAGAGAGAAAAGCTTTTGAAGGCCTTTTTTTGATGTAGAGATTTATGGGTATATAATGCTTTATTTGGACGTTGGCAGTTTTTAACAAATTTATTTTTTAACGTTATCCCAATGCAAATGAATCGGTCAGATTGGTGGGCCATGAAGATGGTGGGCCTATGAAGGATGTTGCAAAATCCACTCCAGCTGTGGTGGCTAACCTGGAAGGCCGAGCTCATTGAACTTCTACAATCAATCACTTTGGGGGGGAGGGGAGTGCGGAGGATGGGAGGGGCACCAGTCGTTCGACACTTTGCCCGCTACCGACTCTTAATAGGAGCGAGTAGAGTGGTAATTGACCTCCGTTTGCAAATATAAGAATTCAGCCTCAGGTGAGAGTAGGGTAATAATTAGAAGGATGTATATAATTGTTAAGCTTAATAAGTTGTAAATGTTTTTCAAAGTAAAATAGCAATTGTACTCCCTCCCCTTTAATCAATGCAAGTATACGTATCGCTCAAGTAATAAAGGGCTCTATTGGAGTCCTAGATATCGATCCCACAGGGAAGTTAGAGATTTAAAGACTAATTTTTAGTAACAGCAGATTACTAATCTATTTTAGTATAATATACGAAAATTGAAGAACGCTTAAACTTAAAACTAATACTTAAAAGACAAATTATATAAGTCAATTTAGAAAAGTATCTTTCTCATTGTTAGGAGGATTAGGTGAATGAATAATTAAATGAGTTTAGAATTATATTGTGCCAAATAGGAGCATTCCTATTATTTACCTTTTGGTCCAAGTGCAAAGAACATTGACAAATCCTATGTTTGGTTATCGAATCCGTAGTCGAGTCGGGAGGATACTCGGTCGCCACTTCGTACCTCCCGTGTTCCCCTCGCCTGAGGGCTAACTTCTACACTTCAGCTCCCAAACAATAGGACTGAATTGAAGATTTTAGTCTGTCACACAAAAATATTCAATTCTTCGCCCGATAATTAATATTTCTCTATTTATTTGCACCCTCCTTCCAAGGCTTTTGAATTCCCTGAATCTTGGTTGTAATCTTTACTATAGTTGATAATTCAACATATGTTAACAATTCAATTGACCAAATTGAAAGTAAATTACGATTTAAGTAAAAAATTATCACAATCTCTATTTAATATTATTAGACACAACTCATTTTAATTCTTCATTTCACAAAATCTCAACAACAAGGACAAAGACAAAGAAAACTACTCAGAACGATGGGAATAATAACACAGATTTTGGATTTCATTTAAAGTTATAAAATAATAAACAAGTATACATATCTCAATTCTTCTCCCCAAGCAGATTCCTCAGGTTCCTTTGACTCTTCCTTCTTGTACAACACACTTAGAACTCACCAAGACACTAAAAACTAACTCTTACTACAAAAGGAAACACTAATTTGATACTAACTGACACACCCTGACTCTAACTGACACCCACTAACACATAAAATTGTCTATATTTATAGAAGGAGTCAAATTTAAGCACCTCTTCAAAACGCATCCAGATTCATCGTATTTGGCTTGAATCAACTGTCTCACCGTCGGCGGGCTCGATCTCGCCATCGGCGGGTTTCTAGAAGCAAGGCTAACCTTTCAGGCTCACTGTCGGCGGGCTCGATTTTGCTGTCGGCGGCTTAAATCTCGCCGTCGGCGGGACAGTTCAATTTTCATCATTTTTAGTCCTTTTTGCTCCGGATTCGCGCCTTTTTGCTCTTTTTGCTTTCAGCACCTATAAATCTTCATTCCTGCAATAAAACACAGAAAATACCTTTCTTTAAAGTGTAATTTCATATGAAATTGGTATGAATTTCTCAGTACATTTTCTTGTGGTCAAAATCCCCCAAACTTAACTATTACTTGTCCTCAAGTAATCTAGATACTACATAAAAGTAATGATTATTTGTAGTAAAGTTTTAATTCAGAATTACTATGAATTTGATTCAAATAAATATTATAGTAAAGTTTTCTAGAAATATTTTTAAATAATTAAATCAAGTTGTAGAGATAAGCTTATTTAGTCATCAAGTTTAAGATTTCTAGTTTCCTATTTATTTCAAGAATGACTATATTTTTCAATATTAAATTACTTAAGGTATTTAGATGATAGGAATTTCATGAGAGCACTACTTAGTAAAATACTAATCCATATATATAAGTTCGAAATGTAATCGAAGTTTACCCTTTAGGTTGATTCAAATGAAGCCAATTTTTGATACGACATTTCCTCAAGCTTCTCATCACTTATATATATATATATATATATATATATATATATATATATATATATATATATATATATATATATATATATTTCTCTTCTCTTTTTTTTTTCCCGGATTGATTTTCAATCCCCATTTTCTTTTCTTTTTCAAGTGAGGATCACTATTTTTGGTTAGCCTGTTAATAATTTTGAACTTCATTTTCCTCTTTCTAAATTTGAAACTGGAAACATTTACTTCTTTAATATGTATTTCAAAGTTTTTACTTCATTGAGTTTCAATCTTTTCTTTCTCAACTAAATAACTAAGAATTTTATATTTGAAAATATAGTTTTCCTTACTTTAAATAGTTAACTATATTCTTATTCTCTTATACTAAATATTCTTAATCTACAAAATTAGTTAATCATTAAAAGTATTTCTCTTTACCTTTCTATAAAAATTAAATAAATTAATTCTAGTTTACTGAATTAAAATTACTACAGAAAATCATTCTATAATAATTTTTGAAAATATAATTTGAGAACAATTTAATAATTAAATTTGTATTTTTCCCTCCCCCAAACTTAAATTTTTCTATCTATCTATATAGGGTGAAAAGAAAATAATCTGTAAATTCATACCTTCGTGCTTTAGGTATTTCTTCTTTTTGAAGTTCTGCAGGTTCTTTTCATCACTTAATTACCTGTAATGTTAATAACTTTCTACACATATATAATATTAAAGAAATTTCTGGGTAAAGAAGTTTAAAATTAAGTACAAAACACTATCACAACTTATATTTAGTCTAATGCTAAACAAACACAATTGACTATTTCAATTTAAGGTTACAATAACAGTCTGAAATATTAAAATTTACAAACTATATAACTTTAACAACAATATTTAAAAAGTTCTACAGCACATCACAATAAAAAACATAAACTAAACATTAATACTAAAGATTTAAGAAAAACATACAATCAATCATAACATCATAATAATCAAAGTTTATAAGTCAAATAACTAAACAAATAAACATAGAATCTAATATTCCGCATCAAAGTCCCAAACTATATCGTCGTTACCTTGATCAGCGGGTGGAGTAGGCTGGTAATGACTGTAGCGGGGGCACTAAGGAAATATAACATCAAGCTCTCCTCTCCTGTAACGATTCTCAGCATCATAATAAGCTATCTCAAACTCCGAATGTCTCTGGAGATACTCACTGTCATAATCATGCCTTCGCTCTAATCCTCCAATTCTCTGATCAATATGCTCCAATTTTTCCTCAATCTTTTCAAAACTCTTCTGCTGCAGGGTCATTTCATTCATCAAATCATGAAGGGTAGGAGAACTATAAGTAGGAGGATCATAACTGGTGGAGGGAATATCCCTATTAGTTGAAGGTACGTAACTCCTAGTTCTAGATCTCCATCCTTCGTGGGATTCATAAGTCTTTATATTACCCCGGGTAATGGGTTTCATAGGCTCCACCCATTCCTAATCATCTCTTGCCTCTATCCCAGATAATTGGCAGAGTGCATAAATTAGACCAGGATGCCCTAGTCCTCATCCACTCTCAATTCTTGCAGTGGCTAATACATTCTTGTAAATAATATTTCGCACATTAATACTTTTTTGGTTATGAATACAGAAATTTAGAACTGCTCTATCTCTTGTTACTTCACTATGGTGATAGGTGGGTAACAAGGTAGAACAAATAAAATAGTGCCAAGCTTTAGAAATTGCATTCAGCATAGAAAGAGGGAAGTTTACCCGTTCAGGCTGCTTGATTTTCCAAACTCCTTTCCCATCAGTGAGAAAGTTGATTACTTCTTCCAGCGGTCCTTCCATTGTTCCAAAAGTATCATACTCGCTGGTGTGTAAGTCACGTACTTCATAGAAAGAATTGATTCTAGCAGCATTGAAATCGACTAAAAATCCTCTAACCTTTATTGGTGCATCTTCTATTTCAGTTAAGTTGGCATAAAATTCCTTCACTACTTCCACTGCAGCTCTATTTGTGGTGTAACAGAAATTTTCCCACCTCCTTTCTTTTATAATTCGTTCCACTTCTCCTCCTGGATTCTTAAATACTGGATCTTTAATGCACTTCCTTGCTTGGATATTGTGAAAGTATCTTGACTGCGCTCGAGCACTTACAAATCGTGTCTCGTCATAATCCATTCGCCTCTTTTGTCATGGAGCCATTTTTTTGATCCATCAAATTTACAAAAATCTTAACTAATCTCCAAAATATTACTAAAATGGCTTCCAAAGATGACTAAAATCACTCTAAATCAAGTTCCAAGAACTTCTTCCAAATCTTTTCTCCACATTTTCAAATTTTCCAAAATTTCTTAATGTGGAAGAAATTCATGGTGAAAATACCAAATTTTTACATAGGAGGGAAGCTCTTACCAAGGGAAGACGAAATTTAGTGTCAAAATGTGTTGAAACTGCTCCAAATCCGCGATTTATCAAGCCCTAGGTCGGTTTTTCGAAGTTTTGAGGAATGGGATGATGAATAGTGATGGTTGACCGGTCAAAATATAGTGTTTTACGGAATCTCGCTATTAGCGAGAAACTTCTCACCGTCGGCGAACTAATTAATCAAATAGGCCTAAAGTTTCTGGAAAATCTCACCGTCGGCAGGATCGATCTTGCTGTCGACGAGGTTTTCGAATTTTTAAAATTTTTAAGATTTATAATACTCTCAATTCATTTTAAGCCTTGTTTTATGTCCGGTCACTCTAAAATATACTTTATCATGATTATATACTATTTTAACACATAAATTTACACAACACAAACATTACAACTTTATATATATGAAATCTTCGTGATTACAAATTACACACTTTACATTACTAATAAATTGCTTTAAAAAATCTTAACACACACACAATTCAGCGTCGCAATCCACACTATAATACTCAAAATGTTGAGAATAAACAAATAACACATAATCATATCTAGACCGAGATTAACTATAAAAAGTGCAAATAAAAACTAAATTCAAGCAATCACACACAAAAAAGTATGAATGAATATCTTCTACTCATCAAGATCTGAACTTAATTCTTCTCTGATATTTTCAATAGAACGTAAATACAAGAACAGATTATAGAAAGGCCTGAAAGGGAATTCTTCGGTAGAATCTTCTTCAATCCATCCCTTTCTTCTGAAAAGTCGTATAAAACTAGCCTCCAGATGTCCTAAATGATCAAAGTGCTCTTTCAATCTCCAGTCAATGTGACCAAATAAATCAGAGATATTGTCAATGGAAGTCATCACATTTTGTATTTCATTATCCAATCCTTTAAGTTTCCGTAAGATCATGTTAGTTCTATCAGTCAAGGGCCTAATTGAAGGATTGTTTTGAGATGCTTGATCCGTAATAATGATTGTCTCATTATCGTTATACAAAGTAGGAAACATATCAGTCAGATCTAATGGTTTCCAAGGCAATAATACCTTTTCCCAAGCTTCGTAAGAAACTTGGTATTGACTACATAATGCGAAAATTGTTGAAGGATGTCCGAGCCCGTGAATAGATCCATGTATAATTAGGCCTAAGACAGACTTCACAATAATAGTTCCAACGTCGATGGGTAATCCAGTTTGAGTACAATAATTCAAAATCGCACATTCCTTAGAGACTTTATTTACCCTCATAGTGGGTAATAATTTTGAGGAAATAAAGAAGTGTCAGTGCTTAGAGACGGGGTTAAGAAGAGATGCAGAAAAACTAACGTACCCGTCTTCTCGCATTTCCCAATCTACTGGTTCATCAGTCAAATATCGGTAAATCTCATTCATATTGTATCTTGTATGGACGAAATTTGAATAGTGGAAAACAGGTGTATTCTCAATTGAATACAACTCATTAATTCTTGAAGGAGTGAAAGTTACCCATCTGCCTCGTACAAATACACTTCCGTTGTTGATTCCATGAAGATTGGAATAGAATTCTTTGACTACAGGGATAACTAACGCAGAAGTTGTATAGCATAATACCTCCCAACGTTGTCGAATAATCATCTCTTCAATAGATGTTATCGAATTCTCCGCTCCTCTATTAACAAATCATCTTTCTTTAATCAATCGCTTTTTCGTCATAACCTTGTTGAATATCCGTTGTGCTTCATAACTGACGAACTTTCTCCTATTGAACACTTGGGATTTCGTGATTTCAAGTGGATTGGATGCCATAATTTCTTGTTTTGGTGGAGTTTCTAGTCGTTTCTAGGAAGTAGAATGTGAAAAATTCGAGTTCTAGACGTCTTATATAGAGAAAAACACTTAGAATCGCCCGAAACCGCCAAGATAACTCCCTAAAACCGCTCTTGTACCAGTCTCACCGTCGGCGGTAACGATCTCACCGTCGGCGGGATAATTATAATTTTAAACTGAATAAAGGCGTGCAAATCTAACTGTCGGCGGCGTCGATCTCGCCGTCGGCGTTCTAAGGAAAAATTGCCCATTTTCCCTTTTGTTCCAAAAAATTTTTAATTTCTTTTGTTAATCTTAATATTGTGATGATTATAAAAACAAATATGAGTAGTAGAATTCATTTATACTATAATTACAAATAAACCAAGTAAATAAACTATAATTTAAGACTACTATGGGTTGCCTCCCATAAAACGCTTGGTTTAACGTCGTCAGCCTGACCTATTCTGGTTGTTAATCAGGTTGACTGAACATTAAAACTTTTTTAAAATTTGGTCTTCTTCCTTTAAAATAAGGTTTTAATCTATGTCCATTCACTTTAAATTTGTGTCCAGTCTTTGGATCTTCTGTTTTTATAGTTCTGTAGGTAAATATTTGAGTTATAGTGAAAGGTCCTAACCATCGAGATTTCAATTTTCCAGGAAATAGTTTTAATCTTGTATTATAGAGCAAAACTTCTTGTCCTGGCTTAAAATTTTTCTTTTAATCTTTCGATCATGCCATAATTTCATTTTCTCTTTATAGATTCTATCGTTATTGTAAGATTCATTTCTTAATTCTTCTAATTCATTCATCTGTAATAATCTCTTCTCACCAGCTTCTCTTAAATTATAATTAAATTCTTTAATTGCCCAATATGCTTTGTGCTCTAATTCAATTGGTAAGTGACAAGTTTTTCCATATATAAGTCTGTAAGGAGTCATTCCAATCAGAGTTTTATAAGCAGTCCTGTATGCCCATAATGCAGTATCTAGTCTTGTAGACCAATCTAATCGATTAGGGTTTACAGTTTTTTCTAAAATTTGCTTAATTTCTCTATTAGAAACTTCAGCTAATCCACTGGTTTGTGGATGATAAGCAATTGAAATTTTATGAATAATGTTGAATTTTTTTACTAATTTGTGAATATATATGTTCCTAAAATGGGATCCTCCGTCAGTGATAATCACTCTCGGCATTCCGTACCTTGTAAAAAAATTTTTTATCAAAAATTTTGAAGCACTCTTAGCATCACATCGAGGTAAGGCTTGTGCTTCAATCCATTTAGAAACATAATCAACAACAACTAATATATATGAGTTTCCAAATGAAGGTATAAATGGTCTCATGAGATCTAATCCCCAAACATAAAAAATTTCAACTTCTAATATAAAATATAGTGGCATTTCATTTCTTCTAGATATATTACCTACTCGTTGGCATTTATCGCAAGTTTTAATATATTTATAAACATCTCTGAAAAGAGTAGGCCAATAAAATCCATATTGCAAAATTTTGTAAGCGAGTTTTATCCGTTCCAAAATGTCCTCCAAATTCGGAATCGTGACATTTTTGAATGATTTGTTCGGTTTCTTCATAAGGTACACATCTTCTAATTATTAAATCCTTACATTGCTTATATAAATTTGGCTCATCCCAAAAACAAGTTTTAGCATCATGAATGAATTTTTTCTGTTGTTGTAAAGTTAGCATGGGTGGTAAAATATCACTTACAATATAATTTACTATATCAACATGCCAAGGTATTTTCCATTAATTTATATTATAAAGTTGTTCGTCAGGAAAATGGTCTGAAATTTCATTATCAATGTCAGATAATTCATTATATTCGAGTCTTAATAAATGACCTGCAATTTGATTATCAGTTCCCTTTTTATTAATGATTTCAAAATCAAATTCTTGCATTAATAATATCAATCTGATTAATCTTGGTTTGGTATCCTTCTTTTGCATTAAATATTTAATAACAGAGTCATCAGTATGCACAATACATTTAGTTCTAATTAGTTAAGATCTAAATTTATCAAAAGCATAAACAATTGCTAATAATTATCTTTATGTAACTGTGTAGTTGATTTCAGCATTATTGAGAGTTTTACTAGCATAATATATGACTTTAAAAATTTTATCATATCTTTGTCCAAGAACAGCTCCGATAGCATAATCACTAGCATCACACATAAGTTCAAATGGTTTCTCCCAATAAGGGGAAACTATTATAGGTGTTGTGATTAATTTATCTTTTATTAATTTAAAAGCATTTAAGCATTCTGTTGTGAATTCAAAGTTCTTGTCCTTTTTTAAAAGTTGGCATAGAGGTTTAGTAATTTTTGAAAAATCTTTTATGTAGCGTCTGTAAATACTGGCATGTCCAAGAAAACTTCTTACCCCTCTCACTATAGCAGGAGGTGGTAATTTAGCTATAACTCGAATTTTTGCAGGATCTACTTCCATGCCATTTTCCAAAATTTTATGCCTTAATACAATTCCTCCTACAACCATAAATTGACATTTCTCCCAATTTAGAACTAAGTTAGTTTTCTCGCATACTTCTAGGACTTTTTCTAGATGACTCAAGCATACGTCAAATGATGTTCCAAATACAGAGAAATCATCCATAAATACTTCCATTCCATCATCAATTAATTTACTAAATATAGACATCATACATCTCTGGAAGGTTGCAGGTGCATTACATAATCCAAAAGGCATTCTTCAAAAAGCGAATGTTCCATAAGGACTGGTAAATGTAGTTTTTTCTTGATCCTCAGGAGCAATAAGAATTTGATGATAACCGGTATATCCATCTAAAAAATAAAAATATTTATGTCCGGCTAGTCTATCCAACATTTGGTCTAGAAATGGTAAAGGGAAGTGATCTTTCCTGGTGGCTGCATTTAATTTTCTATAGTCAATACATATACGCCATCCAGTAACTTGTCTTATAGGTATTAAATCATTATTTTCATTAGCTTTAATAGTCACCCCTCCTTTCTTAGGAACACAGTGAATTGGGCTTACCCAGGCACTGTCAGAAATATGATATATAATACCATTATCTAACCATTTTAATATTTCTTTCTTGACTATCTCTTTCATAATTGGGTTTAATCTCCTTTGGGGATCAACTCTTGGTTTGTGTTCGGTATCTAAAATAATTTTGTGCATACAGATTGAAGGACTAATTCCTTTAATATCTGCTAAAGTCCAGCCAAAAGTCTTCTTATATTTTTTTAATGTATCCAAAAGTTTTTACTCTTGTGATTCATTTAATTCTGCTGATATAATAATTGGTAAAGTTGAAGAGTTACCTAAATAAGCATACTTCAAATGGGTAGAAAAGATTTTTAATTTAAGTTCAGGAGGTTTAATAATTGACGAAACTATATTATTTTCAGCATTTTCTGTATTATCCAACAATTCAAATCTTTCTTGTATATATTTTAATTCTTCTTTTTATATTTCTTCAATTAAGTCAGCATCTTCCATTTCAAGTTTTTCTTCAAAGTATTCTTTAAAATGTTCATTTTGTAGATGTTCAATAATTTCCATTCGAAAACATTCATCTTCTTTTTCTATAACAGGATATTTCATTGATTTTGCAATGTTGAAGTTAACTTTTTGATCGTTTACTCTCATAATTAATTCTCCTTTTTGAACATCAATCATAGCTTTTCCAGTAGCTAAGAAGGGTCTTCCTAATATTATTGGTATTTCTTTATCTTCCTCCATATCTAAAACAATAAAGTCTACTGGGAAGATAAATTTATCCACTTTTACTAACATATCTTCAATAACTCCCTTAGGATAAGTAACAGAACGATAAACTAACTGAAGAGTTACTGAAGTAGGTGAGACTTCTCCTAATACTAATCTTTTAAAGATTGATAGAGGCATTAGATTTATGCTAGCTCCTAAATCACATAATGCTTTTCAAAAAAATTTTTCTCCAATAAGCGCAAGGTATAGTGAAACTACCGGGATCTTTTAATTTTTCGGAAGCTTTTTCGAATAATTGCACTACACTCTTCGCTAAGTGCAACTGTTTCATTATCTGTGAATTTTCTTTTTTTATTTAAAATATCCTTCATAAATTTCACATAATTGGGCATTTGTTCCAATGCTTCTACAAAAGGAATGTTTACCGTTAATTTCTTCAAAATCTCAAGAAATTTAGAAAATTGCTTATCTTTCTTATGTTGCCTTAGTCGTTGAGGAAATGGTGGTGGTGGTTTTTCTACAGAAGTTTTCATAGGTATCAATGAATCTTCTAGATTTTGATTCTTTCTGATCCTTTTCTTTTTCGATCTCTACCTCCTCATTCTGACTTTCCGTTTTCTTCTGTATTCTTGTTTCTAATTCTTTTCCACTTCGTAACTGTATCACTTTAATTTGTTCTTTTCTTTGATCTTTAGGATTTATTTCCACATTTCTTGAAAAAGTTCTAGGGCTTCTATTATTAAGTGCAGTAGCGATATGTCCAAGTTGAATTTCAATATTTTTAGTTGCTGTTCCTTGAGTTTGTAATTGGTTTCCTTAAATTTGTAACTGACTACCTTGATTCTGTAAATGTTAACCCATATTTAATATTAATTCTTCCATAGATAACTTCTTATCCTTATATTGAGAGTTATTATTAAATCCAGGTGGATAAGAAGGTTTAAAATTAGAATTTCCTTGGTTAGAAGGATTTCCTACTGGGTTTACTGAATTGTTCATCCATTGCTGATTGGCAGAATTATTATTCCAATTAAAATTTGGATGATTTTTCCACCCAGGGTTATAATAATTTGCATAAGGATTATTGGGTCTATTGTTAACAGTATTTATAGTTTCATATGAAGATTGAGCATCTATAAGTTGTCCAGTTAAATTTTCTTCTGTTATATTAGGAGAATAATTCATTCCAAAATGATCTAATTTCTTAGATATAGCAGCAATTTGAGAAGCTAACATAGATATTGCATCAGAATCATGTATACTGGCTAATTTTTTAGGATTTAACCTTTCAGAAGGCCATTGAAAATTATTAGTAGCCATTTCTTCAATTAATGAATAAGCTTCATCAAAAGGTTTTGACATTAATGAACCTCCAGCAGCAGCATCAATAATTGATCTAAGAGATCCTTCTAAACCATTATAAAAAGTTTGTATGATTAACTAATCTAGTAATGCATGGTTGTTGACCTCATTATTGATGAGGTCTGATCTCTCTCCTTAGTACTTAGGATCTAGCCTTAGGCTTTCCCTTTGACTATCCTAGAGGACTAGAGATGGAACCCACCACTTAGAAGTTTAAAACACTTCTTGACTCCCTTCAAAGGCCACAAGTTTGATTGTAAACCCCTAAGCCACTTGGAGGGTTAAAATCAAATGTGAAGGTTTAAAGGATGAGTTTCCTATAGGACTCTTTGGCCTTAGGATTATCCTGGGTGGCCTGGTCTGGTGAGGGTAAGCTTTCACACATCACACTCCCACACACACATTCCAAACCCTAAAACTACCTTTAACCAATTTGACTCTCTGACTCATGTAGGTAACTCATATGGGTGGACCTTGACCCCTAGGCCCCTAGCTAAGAGGGTTAGGAACAACATATTGAATGCCTAAAATGAGTCCTCCCATGGCTCTTGTGAGCTTAATATGGCATCATAGCTCAACCAAAATGATTTCATTTCATTCACACTTGATCAATCTTCATTTTCCCAAAATTTCAATTTTTAACCCCGGGGGCCCTAAACCCGCCAAACCTACCAAATGCCCTTGAAATTGCCCAAAATTTGCAAAATTGCCTAAATTACCCAAAATTCCTCAAAACCAATCCTAAACATTTCCCCCCACTCAAATTGATCATCCGTGGCCAAATATACCAAAAATTCAAAAAATACCCCACAATACCCTCTAAATACCCAAAATACCCTTTAATCCAAAAAATTCCAAAAATTCAGAAAATTCCCAAAAAAATCCCAAAAAATCCCCAATATTTCTAATTTCATTTTGTTCAACTATACCATAAGCCAATTTTTCCAATTTAACCCACTTTTACCAAAACCCCTAATTTAACCCATTTTTAACCTAAGTGGACCCAATGTCCCACCTAACCAACCCAATTGACCTCAATTTTGATTCAATTCAATTATAAACTTCCATTCAATATCCCCAATACCAAGTTAGACCAAATCCAAGCCTAATTTGATGAACATTTGGATCCAATTTTAATTTGAAGCCTAAGGCCCAATTTTGGCCCATGACCTAAACCTAGCCCAACCCAATCCAATTCAAATCCAATTAGCCCCAAATCTTTTCTAAAACCTTCCTAAAACCCCCACAAACAAAAAAATAACTTGATTTGCCCAAAATTTGAACCCAAACTTCACTCAAATCTAACCCAAATAAAAAATCCCCAATTTGGCCTAAAGCCCACCATAAATCCAAATAGGCCCAAATCCCAAAACCAAAGCCCATCCAAAGTTGAAAACTCTTTGTCACACCCCCATAAACATTTTTCAACTTTAATTTCACATCAGATCCAACATTAGCCCAACATTAGCCCAAGTTAGCCCAATTTGCCTCACTTTGACCCTATCACTAAGGAAGCCCAAATTGAACCCATTTCAACTCCAAATGACACCAAACCTTTTCCAAATTACTAATGATACATCCCTAAACTAAACCTAAGATTTATTTGGCATGGTCCTTCACAAAACATTCATCCAAAAGCCCATTTTTTTAAATCTAAAAGCCCACTTTCCTAAAAACTTTAAAAGCCCATTTTCATCAAATTTAAAAGGCCCAAAACTTATTCTAAAGCCCATGTAAAATTCCCATCATTGAAATCATCCCTAAGTCCTAAATAAATAATCAAATAATTCCAAATCAAGCCTCATGCCAATTTCCACCTAAATCCATCAAAAATCCAAAAATCCATTTTCATGAAATTGAGCCAAGCCATGGGCAAACCATAGGCTAGCCATGAAGCCATCCTTAAGCCCCATGCAAGCCATGTGAGTGGTGTTCATGTGACCATACCATATTGGGCAAAAGGAGGGGGTCCTTTAATGATTCCCTTAAGAGTGATTAAACCTTTTCATGCTTCCCTTAAACCATGCTTAAGCTTAAATATGCTTAGATGGCGACTTCTCCCCACTAAGCTAGCTGACTTAGCTGATTCCCTTCAGCCCAAATCAGACCTTGGTGGGTGCACCAAGCCCATTTCCAAGGGTTGACCAAACCAAGTCCAAAAGAGCCCCTTCCCCATTCCATTTTGAATTAAGCTCTTTACACATGGCCAATCTCCATTGCTTGCACCAAATTCAAACCCTAACCTCACTGACCATGAAGGTGACCCATGTCTGGCCGGCCAGCCACCATAGTCGCTGGAAAACACCATGGCCGAGAGCTTTATTTGGATTCAAAAATTCAAATTGACCTGGCTGAGCTGTTCCAACTCAATTGGACTCCATGGCTGTTCTTCCCTTTCATAGAGCAGCTGATCCCAAGCCCTAACTCCCCCTGGGAGGCCCTCCAGCCATGCCTATTTAAACCCACCACGTTCTCGGCCAAACAAGGTGATGAACTAGAGCTTAACAAAACCCTGCCAAAATTGCTCCAGGACCTTCCCCTAACCCAGAGCAATTGATTCCCATTGTCCCTTTGCCCTAATCCCCATTAACAGAGCTCAATTTCTCAATAAAAAATCCACCCAAAAACCAGCACAACTCTGAAACCTCCACCAAAACCAAATTAAACTCACCCACACCTGCACAAGACCTAGAGAAGGGGTTCCCTAGTGAAAGCCCCCTCACCAGGCCAGCCATCATCTCTATCGGCCAAGCTTTGAAATCAGTCTTTGTCACTTTCATACCTAGGCAATTCCCCAGAGCTAGAGACTTCATCTGGAGCTTCCTTGGGTGCAATCGAAGGTGCCACAACTCTTTGATTGAAGCTTCACTTCTCAGAGCCAAGGTATGAACCCCTTCTTCCTCCCGAGCTTCCAACGATTCTCTATTTTACTTGGCTTAATTTAATAGCATATATACTGTATGGATGTGTTCGTCTCCTCAAGACGAATCCATAGAGCATAAGAACACGAAAATCCATTGAGAAATGAGAGAGATCTTAGGGTTCGAGTGTGGACGGCTCTCGGGACACACCAGGCGGAGACGATGATCGGCCGCCGTTGGATCGAGCCTGTATCGAATGGACGGTGCAGATCACGTCAGATGAGTGAACGAGACATGAACCGTGGGCCCTCGGAGCGCTGAGTCAGATGGCGGCGTTGAATAGGGAGGCAACGCGTGGGCTTTCGGAGCTGCTGAGGATGAGTCGGTGTCGCGTGGATAAGTAGATAAATAGGGTTTTTTTATTTATTAAATACCCAGAACTTCAAAAATCCATAACTTTGCATAGAAAAATCATAAAAATAAATTAAAAATACATTCTTACTCAGTGAATAGAGGATAATAATGTGGAAAAAGAATTGAGTTAATTTGATGAATATCTTATTTTTAATTAATTATTTACTGATTTCAATGTTTTAATTCTCCATTTGCATAGAAAATTCACCATGGCATGAGACCATAGGGCTTTTGTAGCCTCTGATCTTGGGAACATTCCCTGAATTTTCCAAAGTGAGAGACCACCTCTATGGCAAGTTATTAATTTTCCATGTTTTTGTGCCTGTTTTGGTATTTTAATTCAAGTAATTAGCATGTTACTTAGAAAATTCTAGGAAAATTTAAGGAGGTATCTTAGGACCAGAGGACCCTAAGAAAATTATGGTTTGAGTTAATTCATTAAGAGTAATCCTAATTGGTTTAAACACCCAAAATTGAATTTTAATTAATTAGGATTAACCATACATCAAAATAACTTGAAAACAATTTTCCACTGATCTTTAGGGTCATAGGAGTCTCACATAAAAATTTGAGATCAATTGGAAGTGATTATCCCCACTAAATGGACTAATTAAGTTATATGACCAAAATTAAACTTTAAAAATTCATAACTCTAAAAATACATTTCAAAAATTCATCAAATTGGTTTTGGGACTTCTCTGATATCAGAGGAGTCTACAAAAATTAAAATTGGAATTTTCTAAAAATCTTCATTTTTCACCATAATTTAATATTTTAAAAATTAAAAAATTATAAAAATCACAAAAATGTCATATTTTGCCTCCTAATCACTTAGGAACAAACCAAATATTTTTCCCAAGTCTCTAGGTTAAGATATTGAATTTTAATGGCTTAAAACAATTTTTAATATTAAAAAATGAATTTCCTTACATTTTCACTAAATTAATTATAATAAATCAAATAAAAATAAAAAATATATAAAATTTATTTCTCTGAACTCCTTGAGGTCAGAGAGACTTAAGAAAAATATAAAATCCATTTTTCAACTTTAATTTTATTTTATAATTAATTAACACTCCAAAATTCAAAATAATTATAATAATTAAAAAATAATTCAAAAAATCACCAAAATTGGTCCAAATGGTCCTCTGGTTAGTAGGAACATCCCATAATTTTCCTAAGGACAGAAACCTTACCTTGGTCATGTTGTTGAATTTTCATTGAAAACCCTTATTTTTCACAAAAAATAATTATATAATTTAAATTAAATTCAGAAAAATCACATTTTCCCCTCTAATGTCTTAATTGAAATATGTGTGAAGTAACATAAAAATTTTAAGTTCATTTGAGCTTAATTTGATGAGTTATGAAATGAACATGCTTAAAAGGACATAAATGTAATTAAAGAATTTTAACCCTAATTAATATTTTGGTTTAATCAAGGGGAGGGTAAAATATCTTATTTTAAAATTTTCATTATATGATTGAAACCTAGGGAGTTAAGGGTTAGAAACCCATTAATCATCTTGAAAACATTAAAAGTAAATTTTAATTAATTAAACAATTTGAATTTTGGAAGAATAAGTTAAAATTTGGATTATTAAGATTAGGGATATGATTTAAGAAGATATCAATTCTTTAATTTAAAATCCTTAAATGAATCACTTTAATAATATTCAACTATTAATCAAACTAAAAAATGATAATTGAAATTAATAATTAAATAATTAAAAGGAAAATAAACCTCAATTAAATTAAAAAAAAAACTTAAAACATTGAATAACTTGATAATCAAATTGAAATAAATTTAAAACATTAAAAGTTAATCTCAAAGATCACTTGAAAAGCAAATCTAAAACAAACTTGAAACATCAAAATCAACCTAAAAAATGATTCATAATTAATTAAAAACATAAAAAATCAAACCAATTAAAAATTAACCTAAAATATTTCAATTAAATTAAAATTAAATAATTAAAATTTAAATTGAATAATCTAAACACCTCATTCGACCCAAATTAATCTAATACATTGAGATCATTTAAAATGTAAAGATCTAATTAAATTAAAACAACTTGAACACTATTCCAAACTTAAAATTATTAAAATTTCATAACTAAATTAAATCACTTTCAATCATCAATGCCAATTTTAAGTCATTAAAAATCTTTAATAAATTGATTTGCCCATAAAGCTCTTGTTATTATAACTCTTAAATAGAGCATTAAGTGAAACGTCACTTTACTCATAGGATAATCAAACATCCTAATTCACCGAGCAAGAAACAAAATAAACTAAATTTTTTGGATGATCAATTTACCAATACAATAAAACTCATTTGGACTCAAAATAATCCCAAAAATATTGAAAAGATGTTTAGGACTCGTCCTAAACACTTCCTCAATATGATGGGGTGTTTTAGAAGAACAATTGAACTTAATTGTTTTTTGATGAAGAAAATCATCCTTAACAAAACAAAAGAACCTAGACGTCATAGGAATTGACTAGCTATAGGATTAGGACTTTGGTAGACAACCAGAACATTCCCTTAGTTTTACCTAGGTGTTTTCTTGCAAATATATATAAATGCCTTAACATATGCCTTAAGTGTAGTTTGGAATGACGGAAAGACCCTCCAGGTACGCTTTTATTACAATTCATTTACTTACCTGCACTACATTTTACTTTTCTTGCATGTTAAACAAGATTGTTGCATGAAAATTGAAAAATTTTTGGATAGCCACAAAACTGAAACCCAAAACTAAAATTAAAAGTCACAACAAGATAAAATTCACCGTCACAACATTTCAAAATATAAAACAACTCAAAATTTAATCGCAGAACACAAAACAAAAACTATAACTAAATTAAAACGTCTCGTTGGATGATCGGAAATACCTCGGATGATGTAACTGACGTGTTGCTAATGGGATTTCCCACGGTCTAATTGAAAGTGTGGAACTCATTCAGTTGAGTTTAGCAAATTCATTTGGACTAAGTGAATCCGATAAAAAAAATGGTGCCGGAATGATGGAACCGTGGGATCTTAACCGGTGTTGTTATAATCAACTTTAAGATTCTCCTAATAAAACATTAAAGACATTTGGACTTTAAGACTTTTCTAAACCAAAACACTTCTCTCATCTCCTGATTTTCACTTTCAAAAACTAAACCTCTGCAACAACAAGGAGGTTGGAGCATAGTGGGCAGCACAGCCATCGTCGTCAGCAAAACTGGAATCTACATCAACAAAACCTTTCATAGAATTAAATAACCAAGCCATAGGATTTCGAGGTAGTTTTCCTAGTGCAACATAAATCCTCAACCTTTTCGTTAGGCACTTGCATAATCATTTTATGCAAATTAAGTCCTAACCGGTCGTAGGACTCCGAGGTGGTCGTTTGGTACGACATAAACCCTCACATCTTCAAGGCTACATGTGTGATTATATCATACAAATATAAGTCCTAATTAATTAAAATTGGCAGGATTATAACATTAAATAAACTCCTAAATTGAAGCCAAACAATAGGATAGTTTGGGAAGTTGCCAAGATTCTTGTCGGATCCTCAGCATCCCTTACTTCTCTTCCTTTGGACTCCAAAAATTAATTGTTCCAAATTTGAGCTAATCCCTTGTGAAATTTCCAAAATCCAATCCTTTGAAAACCTTAAGCATTGAAATTCTTAAGAGCAAATAAATTGATCATTATCGAGAGTTTTCTTAAATGATTCCCGTCATTTAAGATGTAATTAACTATAGGGGCTTGCCTTTATAGAGAACTTTAAGAACCCAGGTAATATAAACCCTGCGTAATTCCTTTATATTAAGCAGGGGAACTTGTCGACTTATAAAATTGGTTCACAGACCAATCAGATGTCACAAATCTTCTAGTTTATTTAATCGAGCCCCATCATCAAGCAGTGTATCTATTCTTCAGAATAGATACACGGTTTGTGGTGCGGTGCTCGTTTATATAATCTATTTGGGATGTGAGATCGGTTTAATTTCACATTGACCCACTTTTTATATGTTTGCAAATTATGTTAACAGCAACGGCACCAAAAACTTGATCCCGCTTTAATATATATATATATATATATATATATATATATATATATATATATATATATTTGATTTTACTTATGGAATGTTTAATGTGGATTCTACGCAAGTATACGTATCGTATCAAGTAATACGGGGCTCTAGTGGAGTCATGGTTATCGATCCCACGGGAAGTTTTTAACGATTTGTATCGGCTAAAATTTAAAGGAATTACTAACTAATATAGTAATCGGAAATTTAAAGTAACTAAAGCAACTAAAGTAAACTAATGCTTGAAATAAAGTTGATTTAAATAATTCAGAAAAAGTATCCTTCTCCTTGTTTTTAGAAAATTAAGTGAATGATGAATCTAAATAGAATTTTTGAATTGTATTGTGACAAATAGGAGCATTTCTATTCTTTACCCTTTGGTCCAGGTGCAAAGAACATTGACTAATCCTATGTTTGATTACTGAATCTGTGGTTAGGCTGGGAGGATACTGGCTGCCACTTCAGAGCTCCTACGTTCCCCTCACCTGAGGGCTAACATCTACACTTCGACTCTCAAACAATAGGACCAAATTGAATATTTTAGTCCGTCACACTAAAATGTCCAATTCTACGTCCGATAAATAATATTTCCCTATTTATTTGCACCCTCCTTCCAAGGCTTTTGACTTCCACTGAATATTGGATGTAATTTTTACTATAGTTGATAATTCAACATATTTTAACAAATCAATTGGCCAGATTGAAAGTAAATTAAGTTTTAAGTAAAAATTATCACAACTTATTTTAATATATTAGGTACTTCTATTTAATTTCATCATTTCGCATAATTTTCATAAACAAGGATAAATACTTAAGAAAACTACTCAGAATGCATGGGAATAAAACAAAGCATGGATTTCATTTAAAGTTAACAACAATAAACAAAGATACTTATCTTAATTTCCTCCCCAAGCAGACTCCTTGAAGTTCCTTTGACTTTTCCTTCTAGTACAACACACTTCTAACTCACTAATTATACTCTAAAACTCTTAAATTAGCACACAAACACAAATAGACACCAAAAAGATACACTAAGACTCTCTAAATAGACACACTGAAGACTCAAGAGACACCCACAGACACTAGAATTTGGCCTCTATTTATAGAGGTAGGCAAAGGTCCAAGGGGTGCTTAAACACTTCTTCAAAAAGCGTCCAGGTTCAATGTATTTTGCATTTTGAACTGTCTCGCCGTCGACGAGAAACGACCTCGCCGTCAGCGGGGCTTCTAGAAGGTCTTCAAACCGCGCGATCTCGCTGTCGGCGGGCTCGGGCTCGCTTTCGGCGAGGTAGTTATAATTCCTTCAGAAATTGTCCTCATGATCTCGCCGTTGGCGGCCTCGATCTCGCCGTCGGCGACTTAGTTTATTTTGCATGAATTTCTTCCTTTTTGATCCAAATTCGCTCCATTTCATGCTTTTTTCTTCCATCACTTATAAATCTTCGTTCCTGTAGTAAAATAAAGAAAATACATTTCTTTAAAGTGCAATTTCATCAAAAATAGATATGAATTTCTTAATATATTTTTCTGTGATCAATATCCCCCAAACTTAATTATTACTTGTCCTCAAGTAATTTTAATACTAAATAAAAATAATGATTTCTGTAATAGAATTTTTCAATTCGGATATACTATGAATTAAATTTAAATAATATTATAGTAAAGTTGAATAGAAATATTTCTAAGTAATTAAATTAACTTTATAGATATAAGATTATCTAGTTATCGAGTCTAAGATTTATAGCTTTCTATTTATTTCAGGAATGACTATATTTAAAAGAGTAAATTACTTAAGATATTTAGATGATAGGAAGTTCAAGAAAACACTATTTAGTAAAATACTAATCCATATATATAAGTTTAGAAATATAATTAAGTTTTACCCTTTAGGTTGAATCCATTGAAGCCAATTTTTGATAAGACATCTCCTCAAGCTTCTCCTCACTTATATTTTTCTTTTTTTTTCTTTTCTTTTTGGATTGATTTTCAATCCTTCTTTTTTTTCTTTTTCAAGTGAGGATTACTGTATCTGGATAGCCTGTTAATAATTTTGAACTTCAACTTCTCTTCCTAAATTTGAAACATAAAATATTTCCTTGCTTATATATATTTCATAGCCTTTACTTCATTGAGTTTCAATCCTTTCTTTTTCACTTAAATACTTAAGAATTTCAATTTTAGAATATAGTTTCCCTTACTTTAAATAGTTTACTACATTTGACAAAAGTGGGGTAAATTGACAAAATTTGCCCATAGTTTAGTTGGACAAAATGAAATTGGGAATATTTGGGATTTTCTGGTTATTCCTTTTAGCCAAATATCTTATTCCATTAATTATTTGAATTACTAGAAACATTTTATTTAACTTTCTATAATAATTAAATAAAGTAATTCATGTTTATTGAATTGAAAAACTACTATAGAAAATCATTTGATAATAATTTTTGAAAATAGAAATTGAGAACAATTTAATAATTAAATTTGTATTTTTACTTTCCCCCAAACTTAAATTTTTCTATCTATACTAAATAGTGAAAAGGGAAAGTATATAGTAAAGTTCATCATACCTTTGAGCTTTAGGTATTTATTTTGAAATTTTTGTAGTCTTTTTTATTACTTACAGAACCTGTACTGTTAGTATTCTTCCACATATAGTATTTAAAAGAAAGTGCAGGGATGAAATTTTGAAATAAGTATAAAACATAACAAATGAAAACTTAATCTATTACTACACATACAATCAATTAACCTACTTTAAAACATATTAAAACAATCTTAACAATATTAAAAGTTCATAACTTATAAAAAACTTAAACAACACATTAAAGAAAGACTAACATCCTATCTAAAAGAAAAAATTACAAACTAATTTAACACACATAAGAAGTCTAATATCACAGCATAAGTAAACATACCAACATCCATAGTCCACATAAAGTACAGAATAATTACACACAGAATAATAAAGTTTCCAAAATAATAACAAATCTAAACAAACTAAACAAAGGCTCTAATCTTCTGCATCAAAATCCCAGGCTATATCATCTCTCTGATCTCCAGGCTGAGAAGGCTGAGCAGGCTAGTAATGTGTATAGCGGGGGCACTCAGGAAGACAACATCTAAATCACCACTCCTATATCGACGTTCAGCCTTATAGTATGCAATTTCGTATTCTGAATGTCGCTGGAGATATTCGCTATCATAATCGTGTCTTCTTTCCAAGCCTCTAATCCTTTGGTCTATATGCTCAAATCTTCTTTCCATATTTTCTCCAAATTGCTCAAAACTCTTTCTACTCAGAGTCAGCTCATTCATCAGATCTTGAAGGGTAGGAGTGGTGTACTGAGGGGGTTCATAACTAGTAGAGGGTATATCTCTACTTGAAGAAGGTACATAATCCCTTGTCCCAGATCTCCATCCTTCGTGGGATTCATATTTCTTCATATTAGCCTGAGTAATGGGTTTCATAGGTTCAACCCATTCCTCATCATCTCTTGCCTCTACCCCAGATAGTTGGCAGAGTGCATAGATAAGACCAGGATGTCCTAGTCCTCCTCCACTTTCATTTCTTGAGGTGGCTAATATAATCTTATAAATTAGACTTCCCACATTAATACTCTTTTGGTTCTGAATACAGAATTTCAGAACTGCTCTATCTCTTGTTACCTCACTATGGTGGTAGGTAGGTAACAAAGTAGAACAAATAAAATAGTGCCAGGCTTTAGACATTGCATTTAACATAGAAAGAGGGAAGTTTACCCGTTCTCGCTGCTTTATCTTCGAGACGCCATTCCCATCAGTGAGAAAGTCGATCACCTCTTCCAGTGGTCCTTCCATAGTTCCAAAAGTTTCATAATCGCTGATGTAGGTGTCTCTTACCTCGTAATAAGCGTTTATTCTAGCAGGGTTGAATTCCACAAAAAAATCCTCTAACCTTAGTGCATCTTCAGCCTGTGTTAAATTCACATAAAATTCCTTTACCACTTCTACAGCGGCTCTGTTGGTCACGAAACAGAAATTTTCCCATCCTCGTTCCTTAATGATTCGCTCAACTTCTCCTCCAGGACTTTTGAAAACTCGATCTTGAATGCATGTTCTGGCTTGTATATTGTGAAAATATCTTTATTGTGCTTTTGCATTCACAAAACGAGTTTCGTCGTAATCCACCCGTCGCTTTTTTGTGGAGCCATTTTCGATCTGTGAAATTTGCAAAAATTTTAACTAAACTCCCAAATATTACTAAGAAGGCTTCCTACAACATCTAAAATCCATTTAAATCAATTTCCATGAAATTCTTCCAAGTATTTTCTCCATATTTCGAAAATTTCCAAAATTTCCCAATGTAGAAGAAATCCATGGTGAAAATAAAAAATTTTTGCATAGGAGTGAAGCTCTTACCAAGGGAAGATGAAATCCGGTGTCAAAAAGTGTTGAAATCACCTCAAATCCAAGATCTCTCAAGCCTTAGGTCGGTTTTTTTGAAGTTTTGAGGAAGGGGATGATGAATAGTGTCTGTTGACTGCTCAAATATAGGTCTTTTCGCGATCTCGCTGTCGGCGAGATTTTTCTCGTTGTCAGCGAGCTAATTAATTTGATAAGGCAAAAGTTTCGGGAAAAATCCACCGTCGGCGAGCTCGTTCTCGCTGTCAGCGGGTTTGCTCGCTGTCGGCGAGATCCCAAAATTTTTTAAATTTTTGAAATTCGTTAATCATTTTCAACCTCGATTTGCCCTTAATCAATCTTCCGATCACTTAATTTAATAATAGTATGAAGATTAGATACTTATACTCACAAAAAGTTCACACAACACAAACAATATAACTTTATATATGAAATCCATGAGACTTACAAACTTCACACTAACAACTTAACAACATACTTAACTTAAATGTTCAAATCCATAATACTCAGCATCGCAATCCACACCACAACATTCTAAATGCTGAGACATAACAATTACAAATAATTTCATCAAATCTGAGATGATCAAATTAAAATTCAAATCATAATAAAACCTAAATCCAAATCAATACATATATACACAAATATATGACATAAAATAGAAATCTTTCCTACTCCTCAGTGTCTAAACTATCATCCTCTCTGATATTCCCGATGCGACGCAGGTGCACAAATAAATTGTAGAAAGGCCTCGAAAGGGAATTCACGAGTAGATTCATCATTAATCCACCCTTTCTATCTCGATAGCCGAATAAAACCGGCCTCTAGATGTCCAAGTATGATCAAAGTGCTCCTTCATCCTCCAATCAATGTGATCAAACATATCAGAGATATTGTCGATGGAATTCATCACATTTTGCAACTCTTTTTCCAATCCTTTAATCTTCTTCAGAATGAAATTTGTTTTATCAGTAAGGGGCCTTGCTAAAGGATTGTTTTGTGATGCTCTGTCAGAAATAATGGTAATATCATCATTGTTATCCAAAGTTGGAAACATATCCGTAGGATCAAGTGGTTTCCATGGCAAAAGTACTTTTTCCCAAGCCTCATAAGAAACTTGGTACTGACTGCATAAAGCAAATATAGTCGATGGGTGTCCAAGTCCATTAACTGAACCATGCACAATCAATCCCAATGCAGACTTTACTATTATTGATCCAACATCGATAGGTAGTCCAATTTGAATACAGTAGTTTAATATAGCGCATTCCTTTGAAACTTTATTTATCCTCATAGTAGGTAATAATTTTGATGAGATAAAGAAATGCCAATGCTTCGAGACAGGGTTAAGAAGTGATGCAGAAAAACTGACATACCCGTCTTCGCGTAACTCCCATTCATCAGGTTCGTCGGTCAGGTATCTATAGATCTCGTTCATATTGTATCTTGAAGGCACAAAGTTGGAATAATGACGGACGAGAGGTATTCTCTATAGAAAATAATTCATTTACCCTTGAAGGAGTAAATGTTACCCATCTTCCTCTGACGTAGACATTTTCATTGTTGATCGCATGTACATTAGAGTAAAACTCTTTAACTACTGGAATAACTACAGCGAATGTCGTATAACAAAATACCTCCCAATGCCGCTGTGCAATCATTTCTTCGATTTTTGTGGTGGAATTCTCTACTCCTCTGTTGACAAATCCCCTTTCTTTAATAAGTCTTTTCTTCATCAAGCCTTTGTTGAAGATACGCTGCGCCTCCAAACTGACGAATTTTCTTCGGTTGAAAACTTCAGTTTTTGTGGTTTATAAGAGTTTGGTGGCCATTTCGGATTGAAAGGATTGGTCTCTAGTCGTTTCTAAGGAAGAAAACAGTGTAAAATTGGAATTGGGATAATTTCCTACAAAGAAATGGCTTAGAATCGTCCAAAACCGCACGAAAATTCTTAAGAAACCAAAATTTCAACTGCCTCGCCGTCAGCGGGAAGTTTCTCACCGTCGGCGAGCTAGTTATAAAGCCGAATTAAATCATGGCACAGGATCTCGCTGTCAGCAGGCTCGAGCTCGCTATCGGCGAGATTCGTAAAAATCGCCCATTTTTGCTCTGGTCCAAACATTTTCTGATCTCATCATATAGGTTCGAATTTGTGATGATTCTAATTAAAAATTTGAGTAGTAAGATTTTTTTTAATAATATAGACTCACTAATTTGTAGATAATTAAAAATAAAAGACTACTATGGGTTGCCTCCCATAAAGCGCTTGGTTTAACGTCGTCAGCCCGACCTAATTTCAGTTAGTAATCAGGATGACTAAGCATTAAAACATCTTTAAAATTTGGTCTTCTTCCTTCGAAATATGGTTTTAATCTATGTCTGTTTACCTTAAATCTATGTCCTGTTTTTGGATCTTCAATTTCTATAGTTCCATATGAAAATATTTGAGTTATGGTGAAAGGTCCTAACCATCGAGATTTCAATTTCCCAGGAAATAATTTCAATCTAGTATTATATAGTAGAACTTCTTGTCCTGGTTCAAAATTTCTCTGATTAATCTTCCGATCATGCCATAATTTCATCCTTTCTTTATAAATCCTACGTTATCATATGATTCATTTCTTAATTCTTCCAATTCATTTAATTGCAGCAATCTCTTTTCACCAGCTTCTTTCATATTATAATTAAATTCTTTAATCGCCTAATATGCTTTATGTTCTAATTCAACTGGTAAGTGACAAGTTTTTCCATATATAAGCCTATAAGGAGTCATTCCAATCGGAGTTTTATAAGCGATCCTGTATGCCCATAATGCGATATCTAGTCTTATAGACCGATCTAATCTATTAGGGTTTACGGACTTTTCTAATATACACTTAATCTCTCGATTAGAAACTTCGACTAATCCACTAGTTTGTGGATGATAAGCGATTGATATCTTATGCATGATATTATATTTTTCTACTAGTTTGTGAATATATTTGTTTCTAAAATGAGTTCCTCCGTCAGTGATAATCACTCTTGGCATTCCAAATCTGGTAAAAATATTTTTCATTAAAAATTTTGAAACACTTTTAGCATCACACCTAGGTAAAGCTTGTGCTTCGATCCATTTGGAAACATAATCAACATCTACTAATATATATGAGTTTCCAAATGAAGGAATAAAATGTCCCACGAAATCTAATCCCCAAACATCAAAAATTTCAACTTCTAATATAAAATTCAGAGGCATTTCATTTTTTCTTGATATGTTTCCTACTCTTTGACATTTATCGCAGTTTTATCTATCCCAAAATGTCCTCCAAAATCAGAGTCATGACATTTTTGAATGATTGGTTCAGTTTCTTCATAAGGCACGCATCTTCTAATAATTAGATACTTACATTACTTATATAAGTATGGTTCATCCTAAAAGTATGTTTTAGTATCATGAATTAAAATATCACTTACAATATAATTTACTATATCAGCATACCAAGGTAATTTCCACTCATTTATATTATAAAGTTTTTCATCGGGAAAAGCGTCTAAAATTTCATTATCGGTATCGGATAATTCATGATTTTCTAATCTTGATAAATGATCCGCAATTTAATTATCGAGTCCCTTTTTGTTAATGATCTCAAAATCAAATTCTTGCATTAATAATATCCATCTAATTAATCTTGGTTTAGAATCTTTCTTTTGCATTAAATACTTTATAGCAGAGTGATCAGTATGTATGATACATTTAGTTCCTATTAGATAATGATAAAATTTATTAAAAGCATATACAACTGCTAATAATTCTCTTTCAGTAACTGTATAATTTATTTCAACATCATTTATAGTTTTACTAGCATATTATATAACTTTGAAAATCTTATCATATCTTTACCCAAGAACTGCTCCTATATCATAATCACTAGCATCACACATAAGCTCAAATGGTTTCTCCCAATTAGGTGAAACTATTATAGGTGCTGTAATTAATTTATCTTTTAATAATTCGAAAGTATTCAGGCATTCAGTTGTAAATTCAAATTTCTTGTCCTTTTCAAGAAGTTGGCATAGAGGTTTAGTAATTTTTTAAAAATCTTTAATATAACGTCTGTAGAATCCAGCATGTCCAAGAAAACTTCTTACCCCTTTCACCGTAGTTGGAGGTGGTAATTTAGCTATAACTTGAATTTTTGCAGGGTCTACTTCCATGCCCTTTTCCGAAATTTTATGCCCTAATACAATGCCGCTCGTAACCATAAATTGACATTTCTCCCAATTAAGAACTAAATTAGTTTTCTCACATACTTCAAATACTTTTTCAAGATGATTTAAGCATGTGTCAAATGTTGTTCCAAATACAGAGAAATCATCCATAAATACTTCTATTCTATTATCAATTAATTTACTAAATATAGACATCATACATCTCTCGAATGTTGCAGGTGAATTACATAATCCAAAAGGCATCCTTCGAAAAGCAAAAGTTCCATAAGGACTAGTAAATGTAGTTTTCTCTTGATCCTCAGGAGTAATTTGTATTTGATGTTAACCTGTATATCCATCTAAGAAACAAAAATATTTATGTCCGGCTAATCTATCTAACATCTGGTCTAGAAATGGTAAAGGGAAGTGATCTTTCCGGTGGTCGTGTTTAATTTTCTATAATCAATACATATTCGCCATCCAGTAACTTGTCTTATAGGGATAAGATCATTATTTTCATTAGCTTTTACGGTCACTCCTCCTTTCTTAGGTACACAGTGAATTGGGCTTACCCAAGCAATGTCAGAAATAGCATATATAATACCATTATCTAACCATTTTAAAATTTCCTTTTTAACTACTTCTTTCATTATCGGATTTAATCTCCTTTGGGGATCTGCTTTAGGCTTATGTTCATTATCTAAAATAATTCTGTGCATACAGATTGAAGGACTAATTCCTTTAATATCTGCTAAAGTCCAACAAAAAATTTTCTTATATTTTTTTAAAGTATCTAAAAGTTTTTGGTCTTGAGATTCATTTATTTTAGATGAAATAATAACTGGTAGAGTTGAAGAATTACCTAAGTAAGCATATTTCAAATGATTATGTAACATTTTTAACTCAATTTCAGGAGGTTTAATAATCGATGGAACTATATTTTTTCAGTGTTTTCTGTGTTATCCAAAAATTCAAATTTCTCTTGAATATAATCTAGTTCTTCATTTATATCGGCTTTTTCAATTAATTCAGTATTTTCTTTTTCTAATTTTTCTTCATAATATTCCTTAAAATGTTCTTTTTGTAAATGATCGAGTACTTCCATTCGAAAACACTCATCATCTTTTTCTAAGCGCAGGATATTTCATTGATTTAGCAATATTAAAAGTTACTTTTTAGTCATTTACTCTCATAGTTAGTTCTCCTTTACGAACATCAATCATAGCTTTTCCGATGGCTAAAAATGGTCTTCCTAAAATGATAGGAATTTCTTTATCTTCTTCTATATCTAAGATAATAAAATCTACGGGGAAGATAAATTTATCCACATTTACTAATACATCTTCAATAACTCCCTTAGGATATATAACGAACGATCGACTAACCGAAGAGTTAGCGAAGTAGGTGAAATTTCTCCCAATCCTAATCTCTTAAAAATTGATAGAGGCATTAGATTGATGCTTGCTCCTAAGTCACACAAAGCTTTTCCATAGAATTTTTCTCCGATAGGCGCAGGGTATAGTGAAACTACCAGGATCTTTTAATTTTTTAAGAAGTTTTTTCTGAATAATAGAACTACACTCTTCACTAAGTGCGACCATTTCATTATCGGTAAATTTTTTTTTTTATTTAGAATATCTTTCATGAATTTTACATTGTTTGGCATCTGTTCTAAAGCTTCTACGAAAGGAATATTTATAGTTAATTTCTTCATAATTTCAAGAAATTTAGCAAACTGTTTATTTTTTTTATGTTGAATTAGTCGTTGAGGAAATGGTGGTGAAGGTTTTTCAACAGAAATTTTCATTGGTATTAAAGGATTTTCTAAGTTTGGATCTTGTTGATTCTTTTCCTTTTCAATTTCCACTTCCTCTTTTTGATTTTCAAGTTCTTTCTAAATTCGAGGTTCTAATTCTTTTCCACTTCATAATTGTATCGCTTTAGTTTGTTCATTTCCCTTGTCTTTGGGATTTATTTCCACATTACTAGGAAATGTTCCAGGTATTCTATTATTAAGTGCGGTAGCGATATGTCCAAGTTGAGTTTCAATATTTTAAATAGCTGTTCCTTGATTTTGTAATTGATTACCTTGTATTTGTAATTGATTTCCTTGATTTTGTAAATGTTGACCCATATTTAATATTAGTTCTTCTATAGATAATTTCTTATCTTTAAATTGTGGGTTATTATTATTAAATCTAGGTGGATAATTAGGTTTATAATTAGAATTTCCTTGATTAGAGGGATTTCCTAATGGTTGTGTTATGTTATTCATCCACAGTTAATTAGTTGTGTTAATATTCCAATTAAAATTAGGATGATTTTTCCATCTAGGATTATAATAATTCGCATAAGGATTATTGGGTCTGTTATTAATTGCATTTATAGTTTTATATTGAGATTGAGATTCTATAAGTTGTCCAGATGAATTTTCTTCTAATATAGTTGGAGAGTAATTCATTCCAAAATGATCTAATTTTTTAGATACAACAGCGATTTGCGAAGCTAACATAGATATTGCATCATTTTTATGAATACTAGCTATCTTTCTCGGATTCATTCTATCGACGAGCCATTGAAAATTATTGGTTGTCATTTCTTCGATTAGTGCATAGGCTTCATCAAATGGTTTTGACATTAATGATCCTCCAATGACGAGCATCGATGATTGATCTTAAAGATCCTACTAATCCATTATAGAAAGTTTGGATAATTAACTCGATACGGTAACGCATGATGTGGGCATTTCCTAAGAAGTTCTTTAAATCTCTCCCAAGCTTCATATATTGATTCTCCATCAAGCCGACTAAAAGATGTTTTATCATTTCTAAGCTTAGCGAGTTTTAGATGGTGGAAAATATTTGGATAGAAATTTTTGTGATAACACTCCCCAAGTTTTAATAGATCCAGGTGTTAACGAATTTAACCACATTTTAGCCTTATCCCTCAAAGAAAAAGGAAAAAGTCTAAGTCTAATAACATCGTTAGATACTCCTTCATATTTGAAAGTAGCACATAGTTCTAAAAAACTAGCAAGATGTAAATTAGGATCTTCAGTAGGTGAACCACTAAATTAATTGTTTTGTACCATTTGGATAATTGCAGGTTTATGTTCAAATGAATTAGCAGCTACATCAGGGTTTTGAATAGTTAAATGAATTTCATCTAATGTAGGGTTGGCATAATCTCTTAATGGTCTTTGTTGATTGATATTTTCATTTTTAGGAATATTTGCCATTTGTGTTAAATTTATAATTTCTCTTTTTTGTTTTCTAATTCTTTTAATTGTACGCTCTAATTCTGAATCGTAAGGTATTAAATTTTCGTTTCCAAATTTTCGCATACAATTTTATAAAACAAAATAGTCCGTTACTCTAGTAAATAATTTCATTACTTCCACGACAACAGCGCCAAAAACTTGACCCACTTTTTATATGTTTGCAAATTATGTTAATAGCAACGACACCAAAAACTTGATCCCGCTTTAATATATATATATATATATATATATATATATATATATATATATATATATATATATATATTTGATTTTATGATGGAATGTTTAATGTGGATTCTACGCAAGTATACGTATCGTATCAAGTAATACAGGGCTCTAGTGGAGTCATGGTTATCGATCCCACATGGAAGTTTTTAACAGATTTGTATCAGCTAAAATTTAAAGGAATTACTAACTAATATAGTAATCGAAAATTTAAAGTAACTAAAGCAACTAAAGTAAACTAATGCTTGAAATAAAGTTGATTTAAATAATTCGAAAAAGTATCCTTCTCCTTGTTTTTAGAAAATTAAGTGAATGATGAATCTAAATAGAATTTTTGAATTGTATTGTGACAAATAGGAGCATTCCTATTCTTTACCCTTTGGTCCAGGTGCAAAGAACATTGACTAATCCTATGTTTGATTGCCGAATCCGTGGTTGAGTCGGGAGGATACCGGTCGCCACTTCGAGCTCCCACGTTCCCCTCACTCGAGGGCTAACATCTACACTTCAGCTCTCGAAACAATAGGACCAAATTGAATATTTTAGTCTGTCACACTAAAATGTCCAATTCTACGTCTGATAAATTATATTTCCCTATTTATTTGCACCCTCATTCCAAGGCTTTTGACTTCCCTGAATATTAGATGTAATTTTCACTATAGTTGATAATTCAACATATCTTAACAAATTAATTAGCCATATTGAAAGTAAATTAAGTTTTAAGTAAAAATTATCACAACTTATTTTAATATATTAGGTACTTCTATTTAATTTCATCATTTTGCATAATTTTCATAAACAAGGATAAATACTTAAGAAAACTACTCAGAATGCATGGGAATAAAACAAAGCATGGATTTCAATTAAAGTTAACAACAATAAACAAAGATACTTATCTTAATTTCCTCCCTGCGAGACTCTTAAAGTTCCTTTGACTTTTCCTTCTAGTACGACACACTTCTAACTCACTAATTATACTCTAAAACTTTTAAATTAGCACACAAACACAAATAGACACCAAAAAGATACACTAAGACTCTCTAAATAGACACCTTGAAGACTCAAGAGACACCTGCGTACACTAGAATTTGGCCTCTATTTATAGAGGTAGGCAAAGGTCCAAGGGATGCTTAAACACTTCTTCAAAAAGCGTCCAGGTTCAATGTATTTTGCATTTTGAACTGTCTCGTCGTCGGCGAGAAACGACCTCGCCGTCAGCGGGGCTTCTAGAAGGTCTTCAAACCGCGCGATCTCGCTGTCGGCGAGCTCGGGCTCGCTGTCGGCGAGGTAGTTATAATTCCTTCAGAAATTCTCCTCATGATCTCGCCGTCGGCAGCCTCGATCTCGCCGTCGGCGACTTAGTTCATTTTGCATGAATTTCTTCCTTTTTGATCCAAATTCGCTTCATTTTATGTTTTTTGCTTCCATCACTTATAAATCTTTGTTCCTGCAGTAAAATAAAGAAAATATCTTTCTTTAAAATGCAATTTCATCAAAAATAGATATGAATTTCTTAATATATTTTTCTGTGATCACACATCTTATAATTTTTCAAATTCAAAATTATTTTCAAAATCAAATGCTACTTTCTAAATTATATATATATATATATATATATATATATATATATATAACAATAATAATGGCGGTCGGCGAGGTTTTTGCTCTGCTAGGGTTCCGGCCATGACCACGGCGGCGGCTAAGCCTCAGGTGAGCTCTCAGGTGGGTTCTCAGTCTTGGTTTCTCCTTCTCTGGCCTCTAGTGAAGAGTGCTGCTGACCCTTGGCTTTACTTCTGGATGTTTGAGTTTTCCCGGGCTACTGTTTATTTGAATTCTACTGTTCCATTGCTGGAGTTCTGAGAAATATCTCCTGCTGTGCTTGGCTGCAAAGGTTCCCCTTGTTGCTGAGGCCATCCTGTTTTACTGGTTTTTCTGGTTTCTATTACCTGGAGTCAATTTCTGTTTCTGCTGGTTGGGACTTTCTGGGTTTCTCCCTAATGGCCTGCCCTATAGATCTGGAAACCAACATAAATTGGGCCAAAGCCACTTATGCTGGAGTGGTAGGAAATGCTCCTTTTACCTCTGATCCCTCTAAACTTATTTTCCCCCAAAATCTTCATGAGGCTGCTGCTGGGAAACACTCCTGCCCTTTCATCCACCCTCTTGAGGTAAAAGAAGGTTGCCTCGCTTGTAATCTTCACCGATGAAGAGTTATCCGCTTTGGATAATGAGGTGAAACTCACATTGATTGGCAAATTCATGCTTCGGGACACCCTAAAATGGAATCGTTAGAAATTTCTTTGCTTCCCTTAATTTCAAAGGCAATTGGAAAATTGGAGCTATTAGATGGGAGGCATTTGCTAATCAATTTTTCCATTGAAGAGGACTATGCACTCTTGTTTGCTAAACAAGTGGTTAGTATAGGCTGGGGTGGAAATGAAAATCATAAAGTGGACCCCCGATTTTGACCCTAGCAAAGACCCACCTATTGTCCCTATTTGGTTCAAACTACCAAAACTTCCATATAGATATTTCAATCAAACAGACATTATTCCAAATTGGGAGATCCTTGGCACACCCCTAAGACTTGATGCTGAAACTCTAAATAAGGCTAAACCTGAAGCAGCTAGAATTCAAGTTGAAAGAGATATTACTTTGCCTGAGATCCACAAGATTTGGATTGGGTCAGCTAGTGAAGGACAATGGCAAGAAGTTATCATGCAACAAAAGCCTTACTTCTGTTCTCATTGCAAAATGTTTGGACACACCAATGAGAGATGTTTCAGACTCCACCCTCCAAGCAGGAAGGTTCAGAACTCTGGAAAAGCCACAGCTGACACCCCACCCCTTGCACAACAAGCTCTGGGGGCCTCCAGGCCTGTTGATTTACCCCCAGCTTCTACTGGTATTCCTCCTCTACAGGCCCCAATCCCTTCTTCTAACACTGTTGTAGGTAATGTCCCAATTAAATCTGCTTCCCCCTCCTTGTCTGAGGATGATTCTGCTTCCCATACTGCTGCCAGATCTTCTTCTGACTGGTGCAGAAGGGAGGACTTGGAAGTTAGAATAATTACACCCACTCCATCTTTTGAGCAGATTAATGACCCACAGGTCCCAAATCAAGTTGAAGTTAACCAGATGCAGTCAGATGTGGAAGGAAAATGGCTTACCCAGATCTCCAAGAAACAGAAAAAAAAGGCTCTCTCTGAAGTACAGAAGCTGGGTACTCCTCTATCAGTGGGGGAACTGGCTGGCAATTCTGTAACTAGGGGCAGATCTAGATCTATTTCTCAGTCCTCACTCACCCCCCTACCTAACATATGATTAATTTCCTAATTTGGAACATCAGAGGGATTGCCAATCCCCTAACTTTCAAAAGGCTCTTGTATCTTAATAAAAAATATAAATTTTGGTGTATTTCAATTTTGGAACCCTTGGTTCACAAGTCTCCCCAGAAGATAATTAGCAAATTACATGGATTCACTCATTATGCTAATTGCAATAATAAAATTTGGGTATTCTGCAGAAAAGAGGTTTCCTGGACTGTTCTCATTGACAATAGCCAATTCATTCATTCTTCATTTCAGATTAATGGGAGAGCAGGCACTGCAACTTTTGTCTATGGTGGCTGCAATAGGGATGATAAAAAATTGCTTTGGGACCAGCTTCAAGAGATCAGTATCCACTTGCATTCACCTTGGTTAGTGGGAGGGGATTTTAACAGCATTGGGTTTACCAGTGAGAAGAAAGGTGGCAGGTCTCCTGAGTCGTCGGATATGACTAGGTTCATTGATAACATCACTGTCTGCTAATCTCTTTGATATTGGTTTTAGAGGCTCTGAGTTCACTTGGAAGAGGGGAAAAATCTGGGAGAGACTTGACAGGGTCCTGGTGAATAATGAATGGCTTGCTAATTGGCTCCAAACATATGTTACCCATCTAAATTTCTCTGGATCTGATCACAGGCCCCTCCTTATCTCTATAACTTCTCCTAGCTGCTCCAATACTCCTCCTCCATTCAGATACCTAAATGTTTGGTCCACTTTTGAGGGGTTTCACAATGTGGTGAAGGATAACTGGCTTTGTGAGGACCAGTCGGATCCCTTATTAAAACTATGCATGCTGCAAAACAATTTAAGCAAAGCCCTTAGAAAATGGAGCTGGACATCTATTGGGGATTTTTCTCGTTCGTCGTTAAAGAAGCCGAGAGGAACCGACCAGAGTGGAAGCTGCTGTTGAGGCTGGACTTGAACCTGAAGAAAGTTTCTATACTGCACAATTGAATCTCCTCACAGCCACAGAAAAACTGGATCAATATCTTATACAGAAAGCTGCCTTTAACCATTTTCTCCATGGGGATAGAAATACCCAATTTTATCATGCCTGCATCAAATATAGAAGAAAATGCAACACCATTCACTCCATTGTATCGACTCGAGGGGAGAAAGCCGCTCGAAGACAATGAGATTGGTCCGGATGCTTGTCTCATATTTTGAAGGACTCCTTAATCACAACCCCTTGTGCAGAAAACCTATTGATAGCTCCTTGTTCCATGAGAATTTCCAATACACCAGCAATCTACATCTCACAGATATACCCTCAGCTCAGGAGATCTGGATGGCTGTAAATTCTATTGACTCCTCTAAAACTGCAGGCCCTGATGGGTACACTGCTGACTTTTATAAGAAGGAGTGGAATCTGGTGGGGGATGATGTTGTAGGCTGCGATCCAAAGTTTCTTCCGGGGCCAACCTTTGCCTAGTTATTTCGTGCCTCTAGCATGGTGTTGATTCCAAAAACCTCTACTTTGCAAAGGTGGGAACATTATAGACCCATCGATCTTACTTACGTGATCGACAAAGTAATCGGCAAAATTATGGTGGGGAGACTCCAACCTCACTTGGATAAGATTATCAGCTTGAATCAATCTGCATTTGTTAAAGGCAGACTGATTACTGATAATGTTTTGCTTGCTCAAGAACTCTTATTGGATCTAAACAAAGCCCATAGGGGGGGTAACCTGATTTATAAGCTTGACATCCAAAAAGCATATGATACTATAAATTGGGACTTCATCATTGAAGTAATGACTGCTAGGGGATTCAACCATCACTTCTGTAATTTCATCTCAAGGTGGCTAAATTCCAATGAACACTCTATTCTAATTAATGGGTCTGCTAGAGGCAAGTTCAAAGCCACTAGAGGACTACAGCAAGGAGACCCTTTATCTCCCACTTGTCTTCATCCTTGCGGTGGACTATTTCTCCGGGATGGTTGATCATGAGTTGCCTGAACAAATCCTATGCAAGGTTCCACCACAGATCTAATATCTCCATTTCTCACCTGATGTATGCTGATGATATCATGGTGTTTTCCAGTGCCCACAAATCTGCTGTTAAGAAAGTCAAACAGTGCCTGGACTCCTTTCAACAACAATCAGGTATGGTGTTTAACACTGATAAATGTCAACTGATTTTCTCTAATTTGACAGCTAGCCCAATCAAGCAATGGATTTTGAACTACACTGGATTCCAAAGTGTTTCTCCCCCTCTTAAATACCTTGGAGCATACCTCACTCTGGGCAGATCCAAACAGATACATTTTGATGATATCATGGTCAAAATTAACTCCCAACTCACGAATTTGGACCCAGCTCTTTTTTATCAAATGGAGGTAGGATCACTTTGCTAAAGAGTATCCCGACCACCTTCCCCTCTTACCTTCTCCAAATGGTCACCATGAAGAAAAGCACCCAACTTCGGATGGAGAGGGCATTTAACGAGTTTCTTTGGGCCGGCAGACAAAGCAACCCCACTTGGACCTCTTGGCAAGCTGTTGCCAAACCAACGCTGCCGGAGTGGCTTGGGATTGAAAGGCCTCCCACACATCCGAGCAAGTGAACTTTTGTAAACTTTGGATACACTTCGGAGCTCAAACCTCATTATGGGCAATGTACATGATGGGGAAATACTGCGAGATCCGTACACCCCTCCCGAGTGGAAAGAAAGCTGGGGATTCCGAACTTGGGCCAAACTTCTTAATGTTAGAAAGACTGCGAGAGGACTTATATATCCGGAACACAGGTAGGGGTGAAATCAACTTCTGGCTTGATAATTGGTGTCCCAAAGATTGGTTGGTTGCTAAAGGCCCACACATTGAGCATTCCTCCAAAGTCTCTGATTTCTGGGATGGGCATAATTGGTCCATTCCCCACCTCAAAGCCATTCTCCAAGATCAATCTGCTTCACTGATTTCTACCATCAAATTTAATAGAGCTGTTCCTGACTCCATCTGCAGGCCCATACATCAACATCAGAGTATCTCCAAAGTTTTTTATAATACCCTATACCAGTGGACCCCTGTACCTTGGCATCTTGCTGTATGGAATCAGTTTTTGTCCCCCTCCATGGCCTTCCTATGTTGGAGAACCCTCCATAAATTAATCCCCACTGATGACATTCCGAAGCTTAAAGGACTCGAGAGGCCCTTCCAAATGTGTCTTATGCAATTCTAAAGAAGAATCAATTCCACATTTGTACTTCCATTGTCCTTTCTCTATATCCGTTTGTGCAGCTATATCCGTCGACGAGCAAATTAAGAATTGCCACTGGGAAGAGTTTAGCAGTTTCTGGTTGGAGGGGAATAATCAGAAAATTCAAGTCATCCATCTCATTGTCATCTGGTTTCTGTGGATGGCTAGGAATAATGCTAAGTTCAATGGCATTGCTGCCACTACTACCAAGGTGGTGAAAAACTGCAAAGCTTATTTACATAAAATTATTAGTTACAAAAGATTCACCAATATTTTAAATATTGATCTCCCTACCACTGCTACTCCTACCCCCAAGGTCATGTTGGTCAGATGGCTTCCCCCCACTAGACCAATCATCAAAATTAACACTGATGGCAGTTTCTCAAATGAGAGAGCAGGTGTTGGTGGCATCTTCGAGAACTCCCTTGGTCGATGCCTTCTCTATTTCCATGCTCCGATTCCGGCTATGGATGCTCCGGAAGCCGAATACATTGCGGTCCTTTATGCCCTGCGACTTGCCCATTCCGCTCATTGGTCGAACCTCTGGATTGAAGTTGATTCTCTTGCTCTTGTCCACAGCTTACACCAGGTGAGTGCTTCCTCTTGGAGGCACAACTATTGGACCTGCCAGATTCATCAGATCACATCTCCCCAAACTATTTTCTCTTCAATTTTTAGAGAAGGTAACAAAGCTGCACACTGGTTGGCAAGTAAGGGTGCAACTTCTCAGCAGGTGAGGGTATCTACCACCCCCACATCTGAGTTAAAGTTGATTATTGCTGGAGATATGCTGAGCCTTCCACATCTTAGGTCGGTTAATGCCAATTCTCTTTAGCTCATTCGATGGACTAACGGCCCTCGGATCCTTCCGTCGCTCTTGGTGGAAGCTTTTCCACACCCTACTCTCCCTCGTATTTTGTGTTATCTCTTTTGTATCTTTTTGAATGGGTTTTTTTGTTCTCGGTGAGAATCATAGGGGTCCTAGGTGGTACTCTTACTTCTTACGTACTACATTTTTATTTTAACATGTAAGGAGCCACTGTTTGCTCCTTTTTTAAAAAAAAAAAAAATATATATATATATATATATATATATATATTTAAAATTAAATTTAAAATCTAAAATTCGCCGACAATTTCTGTAGGCGACCCCTTTTCAAAAATACAACATTCAACCTAAAAATATGCCGACAATGGTGTAGGCATTTCCTAAGAAGATCTTTAAATCTCTCCCAAGCTTCATATATTGATTCTCCGTCAAACTGACTAAAATAAGTTATATCATTTCTAAGTTTTACAGTTTTTTAGGGAGGAAAATATTTGGATAGAAATTTTTGTGATAATTCTCCCCAAGTTTTAATTGATCCAGGTGCTAATGAATTTAACCACATCTTAGCCTTATCTCTTAAAGAAAAAGGAAATAGTCTAAGTCTAACGGCGTCATTAGATACTCCGTCATATCTAAAAGTAGCACATAACTCTAAAAAATTCGTAAGATGTAAATTAGGATCTTCATTTGGTGAACCACTAAATTGATTATTCTGTACCATTTGGATAATTGCAGGTTTAAGCTCAAATGAGTTAGCCGCTACATCAGGGTTTTGAATAGTTAAGTGAATTTCATCTAATGTAGGGTTGGCGTAATCGTTCAAAGGTCTTGGTTGGTTTATATTTTCAATTTCTGGATTATTTGCCATTTGATTTAATTTCATGATTACTCTTTTCTGTTTTCTAATTCTTTTAATTGTGCGCTCTAATTCTGAATCGTAAGGTATTAAACTTTCGTTTCCAAATTTACGCATACACAACTAACAATAATAATAAAACAGTCCGTTACTCTAGTAATTATAATTATATATTTATATATATTTTTAATTGAGTAATTACTTTACTTCCCCGGCAACGGTGCCAAAAACTTGACCTCCGGTTGCAAATATAAGAATTCAACCTCGGGGAAGAGTAGGGTAATAATTAGAAGGATGTGTATAATTGTTATGCTTAATAAGTTGTAAATGTTTTTCAAAGTAAAATAGCAATTGTACTCCCTCCCCTTTAAGCAACACAAGTATAAGTATTGCTCAAGTAATAAAGGGCTCTTTTGGAGTCCTAGATATCGATCCCACAGGGAAGTTAGAGATTTAAAGACTAATTTTTAGTAACAACAGATTACTAATCTATTTTAGTATAATATATGAAAATTGAAGAATGTTTAAACTTAAAACTAATACTTAAAAGACAGATTATATAAGTCAATTTAGAAAAGTATCTTTCTCCTTGTTAGGAGGATTAGGTGAATGAATAATTAAATGAGTTTAAAATTATATTGTGCCAAATAGGAGCATTCCTATTCTTTACCCTTTGGTCCAGGTGCAAAGAACATTGACTAATCTTATGTTTGGTTACTAAATCTGTGGCTAGGCTGGGAGGATACTGGCTGCCACTTCAGAGCTCCCACGTTCCTCTCGCCTGAGGGCTAACATCTACACTTCAGCTCACAAACAATAGGACCAAATTAAATATTTTAGTCTGTCACACTAAAATATTCAATTCTTCGCCCGATAATTAATATTTCCCTATTTATTTGCACCCTCCTTCCAAGGCTTTTGAATTCCCTGAATCTTGGATGTAATCTTTACTATAGTTGATAATTTAACATATGTTAACAATTCAATTGGCCAAATTGAAAGCAAATTACAATTTAAGTAAAAGATTATCAAAATCTCTATTTAATATTATTAGGCACAACTCCTTTTAATTCTTCATTTCACAAAATCTCAACAACAAGGAGAAAGACAAAGAAAACTACTCAGAACGCATGGGAATAATAACACAAATTTTGGATTTCATTTAAAGTTATAAAACAATAAACAAATATACTTATCTCAATTCTTCTCCCCAGACAGATTCCTCAGGTTCCTTTAACTCTTCCTTCTTGTACAACAGACTTAGAACTCACCAAGACACTAAACACTAACTCTTACTACAAAAGGAAACACTAATTTGACACTAGCTGACACACGCTGACTCTAACTGACACCCACAAATACATAAGATCATCTATATTTATAGAAGGAGTCAAATTTCCAAAGGTTGGTTAAGCACCTCTTCAAAACGCGTCCAGATTCATCGTATTTGGCTTGAATCAACTGTCTTGCCGTCGGCGGGCTTCTAGAAGCAAGGCTAACCGTCCAGGCTCGCTGTCGGTGGGCTCGATCTCGCCGTCGGTGGGCTCTATTATAATATATTAAAAACTTTCGGAAAAATCTCACCGTCGGCGGCTTAAATCTCGCCGTCGGCGGGACAGTTCAATTTTCATCATTTTTAGTCCTTTTTGCTCCAGATTTGTGCCTTTTTGCTCTTTTTACTTTCAGCACCTATAAATCTTCATTCCTGCAATAAAACACAGAAAATACCTTTCTTTAAAGTGTAATTTCATATGAAATTGGTATGAATTTCTCAATATATTTTCTTGTGGTCAGTAATTGTCTTCTCCCGGACCCATGGAACAACAAGCAGGTAGGATCGAAATCTTAGTAGTGTAGGTTAGTTCTTTGGAGGGGGTGGCCGCAGGTTCGGACGTGGATTCTATGCGGGAGTTATCAATCCACTAGGAAACCTCAGACTCGGAGGTTATGGCCTTGCTGGGGGAGGTCTCCATCTTGAGAAGCGGGCTGGTTGAGGTGGTGCGCGAAGTTGGAGTGCTTCGTGAGTTAGCCAATCTGTGCAAGTTCCATCGTGTGACTAACGTGGACCAGGTTAGGTTAGGTGGAGCGATCATCCTCCAAATGTTGACTCATAGGTGGTATGTGTTAACTAAGGCATCGGAGGACCCATTCGTGAAGCACTTTATTCGAGAATTGTAATAATATTATTTGTAATAAAATGGTCTTTTAGTAAATTGGAAGGGATGTTTGGTGTCACTTATCATTATCTAGCACTTCATATTGCGTGGGTAAGCTATAATTAGCCCAATGGTCCATTTCTTTTTTACTTTATGCTTTCTAGTTTGTTTCTCTGTGAGTTTGGACTTTTCACCTCCTTTCATCTTTTAGTTAACTTTGTACTCTTTGAGATAGCTCCCAAACAGTCTCCCACCCTCTTTGGATCTGTCACGGGTGCCAACCCTTCATTCCTAACTGACGACAATGTGAAGGAGCTGCAGAGGAAGTATGCTATTCATGAAAGCATCATTCTGCATGGGATGTCGGGTTCGGTGCGAGCGTTAGATGACTTAGGTAGGGATCTCGTCTTCTCTTGATGCCAGTTCAACTATGGCCTTCAGATGCCTCTATGTGATGAGCTCTAAAGTATTTTTAATAAATATAGGGTCATTTCGGTGCAAGTGTTGTCGAACCCCTTAGCTGCAATAATGATGTTTATTCTTTTCTATCGTCGGGAGCACATTTTATGGTTTATCGACTTGTTCAAGCATTATTATTCATTCAAGATCATTAAGGAAGGAGTCACTATGTTTTCAGTGGGCAAAGAACTCCATTTACTAAAGGTAAAAAATAATATAACAGATTGGAAGAACAATTTTATGTCCAGTTCTTGCTCTGGCGACTGAGGATTCAGATCAAGCTATCGAGCAAGCTGTGGATAGACCGAAGTCTCTTCCATCGAGTATGGACATCTTTTTGGCAATGTTGATCGTTCGTTATCTCTTGGTCACACAGTACACCGTTAAGGGGACAGTTACCCATGTATTGTGGGGCTAGATGAATAAGGAATAGTGGCACCTCTCAGATATTAATAAGGTAATCAGGGATAAGGAGGCAAAGGAAAAGCTTGTCATCAAGCACCGGAAGCAGCAGCGTCTGCCAGGTCACGTAATTTTGTAAAAAATGAGGACCCACTTCCTTACTGTGTGGCCTCAAGATACCTCACCTCTTTGTCTGAAACCAACATTGTTATTCAAGATACAGTGACTGATAAGGTTACCACCATCCCTCAAAAATATGGTTCTCATTTTTTTGATATAGGAGAAGGTGACGGGAGAACATTCATTTTTGAAGGGATTCTAGATGAAACTGTGGCTGTAGGTCCTTCTTCATCGAAAATTAACATGTCACCGACTACCGCCACTATGCCGGATTCGCAGGGCAGGGCAATGAAAGGATCGACAACCCGTTAGGGTCCTGAAATATGATCACCTTTTTTTTTGAAGGAAAATACATTTGTACCTCTTTTCAAAAATATGAGAAAGATTTGTTAGCTTTTTTGCTTATCTGAGTTGGTTTTAATTTAATCGATCATGTGCTCATCTTGTAAGTTGATCTGCCATATGAGTCGGCAGGTCAAGAGATTTTATCAATCCAGTTCGGTTGGGCTGCCTCAAGAGAGACTCACATCTGAGGCAATGTTTGTGACTTGCTGTAGATCTTGTTGCTGGCATATGACTTTGTTGCCTTTGAAGCTAAACCTCAAACTTCATGTATCATGCCCTCGACAGTTGTTATTTAATTATTTTGAGATTTCACTCAATTTCTGTCGTCAATTGGGGGCCGTACCATTATTCTAACCATTTCACGCAGCAATCGATTAAAATATTTCAACTGATTGGTTTGCACTAGGTGATCTACTTTAAAAATACCCATTTTTATGTCTTATTTATGATTCAATTCTTAAGGATATTACGCTTTAATGAAAGGTATGCTTATGTTTTTGGATGCAGGTGATAAAAAAAGAGTTCAAGAAGCAAAAAAGGTGCAAAAAAGAGCAAAAATAGAGCTAAAATAGCAAAGTTGTCGAAATTATAGGCCTGCCGCCTAGGCGCCAGAATCCAGCGCCTAAGTGCCAGTTTGATACAGTCGCAAACAAGATTTTTGAGGACTTTGCACAGTTATTTTGACGGTGTTAAGTAGTTATTGGAGCATCTAGAAGACTGGACGTTACTCCTAATATATAGGACATGTGATACAATGCATATGGACGCAGGGAAACAGATTTAATCGCGAAGAGGTTCGACCCAAAGTGAAGAGGTGCGAAGGCCTGGTCAAAAGAGTCCGGTGCCTAGGCGCGACAGTTACCTTCTAGAAAATACATTGTATTTAGATGAATTTTGAAGAGGTGCCTTAAGCAAGCCCTGGTCAAATTCAGAGCTCTATAAATAGGAGCCCATTCTATAGAGAAAATTGCACCCTATAGTCTCTTTCACCCCTTCTTGCATCTTTAGTCCCCAAGCACTATATTCCATCAAATTATTTGAGGGAGCCACCTTCTTTATTATTTAGTGAGTTTATTTTGAGTGTTAAGTGTGAGATTATTAGAGTTGTTGCTGTTGAAGTCTTTTATCAAAGCATTGGAGTCAGTAGGAGTCAGCGGATCACTTGAAGGAACATCCCAGATAAGTATTTGTAACTTGGTTCAAAGTTTTATAAACATGTTTTGTTGCGTGAATTCAATGTGTTCTGAGTAGTTAGATTTCTTTCTCCTTTCAATTATGAAAAGATAATAAAATAATTAAACTTTAGTGGAGAATTTAACTTAAAATATTTATAAAAATTGTGATGATATTAATACCTGGTCTTAGTTTACTTTTTAAACTGGCCATTTAAATTATTAAAACTTGTTGAAGAATTCGGAGACCTATCCGGAGATGAGTTCTTAACTAGTAGATATCACATGAATCCTTAGGTAATCGCAGGCTATACGCAGGTTATTTAAGGTGAAGTGCAAATAAATAGGAAGATAAGATTTATTAGGCGTAGAATTAAGTATTTTTTAGAGTGACAGAATAAATTCTAATAATTTGGTTTATAGGTAGGGAACGGGTCACTGGTAGGGCCGACCATAGCCACCCTTGGACATCTAGTAGTGAGAGCCTATATTAACCCATTCTAGTAATAAAACATCCCAAACCGATCTATAGATTAGTCAATGTTCTTTATGCTTGGACCAAAGGGTAAAGAATATGAATGCTTCTATTTGACACAATACCATAATCTAAATTCTCCACAAAAAAAGGGTAATTATGCTAAAAATCTTGGATTAGTTGAAATGGAGAAAGTTGTTTTATTTATACCTGCATTAATATTTATTGCTTACTTACATTTAGTATAAATTTTATTAAATCTAAAATCTAAACTTTAAAAAGAAATAAAAATAAGAAAAATTATTTTTAATTTGAAAATTCTAAAAATATAACTTAATATTCTAAAAAATCTTCCCTGTGGGATCGATAACCAGGACTCCACTAGAGTCCTGTATTACTTGATACGATATGTATACTTGCGTTTGTAATTGTGACTTTTAAAAATTATAATCTAAATATAAAATTTATAAACTCTTTCATAAGTAAAATCGCATCAAGTGTTTGGCACCGCTGTCAGTGATTAAATCTTCTAGTAGTGGTATCAAATTCTTGCATTTGACAGTATATATATAGCTTCTTTAGGCTAAGTCACGCATCAAGTTTTTGGCGCCGTTGCCGGGGAAGATTAGGAAAATAAGTAAGAAAGTTAAAAAGACATTTTTCAATTTAAATATAATTTATACACTTTTATTTCTTTTAAAATACCAAAAATATAATATATATATATATATATATATATATATATATATATACCAAAAAAAGATTTTAATTTTATGCGTAGTTCTGGATCTGAAGGATTGATACCTTTTGATTATGAATTAGAAAGAATAGTTAAAAGAATTAAAAAAAGAAAAAAATTCAAAAATATCAGGAAATGACTAACTTACATAGCAATAATCAAAATCCAAAAGAAATTAATGAAAAAAATATTTATAAACCATTAAGGGATTATGCAAATCCAACAGCCGATGAACTTCATATTAGTATTCAAATGCCAGCTGTAGATGCTAACTCTTTTGAGCTTAAACCTTCTATTATTCAAATGATTCAAAATAATCAATTTAGAGGAACACCTAATGAGGATCCAAATTTACACCTTGCTAGTTTTTTAGAACTTTGTGTTACCTTTAAATATAATAATGTTTCTAATGATACTATTAGACTTAGACTTATTCCTTTTTCCTTAAAAGATAAAGCAAAGATGTGGCTTAATTCATTAGCAACTTGTTCTATTAAAACATGGGCAAATATGACACAAAAATTTCTTGCTAAATATTTTCCTCCTAAAACTGCTAAATTAAGAAATGATATAACTTCTTTTACACAATTTGATGGAGAAATAATTTATGAAGCTTGGGAAAGATTTAAAGAATTATTAAGAAAATGTTCTCATCATGCTTTTCCATATTGGTTAATTATGCAAACATTTTATAATTGACTTATTGGATCACTTAGATCTATTATTGATGCTGTTACTGATGGTTCTTTAATGGCTAAGACATTTAAAGAAGTTTATACCTTAATTGAAGAAATGACTAATAATAATTTTCAATGGCCTTCTGAAAGGGTTCATCCTAAAAAAATGGTAAGTATTCAAGATAATGAAGCCTTTTATATTTTAGCTTCACAAGTGGCTGTGATGTCTAAGAAATTAGATAATTTTGCTATTAATATATCACATGTAAGTAATGATAATTCTGTAAATACTGATGATTCTCAAACAATGAAATTTTGCAAGCTATTGCTAGTAAAACTAATAACCCTTATTCTAATTATTATAATCCTGGTTGGAAAAATCATCCTAATTTTAATTGGAATAATGGACATCAACAATGGAGTAATAATCAAGTTAATCCAAATTGGAACAATCAAGGAAATTAAAACTTTAGACTAACTTACCCTCCTGGTTTTAATAATCAGCAGAAAAAGTTATCTATAGAAGAATTAATCTCGAAACTAAGTAATCATATACAAAGTCAAAACCCTGTTATTCGTAATATTGAGAATCAGATGGGTCAAATTGCTAATTTTATTAAATACATACCTCAAGGAACACTACCTAGCAATGATGAAATTAAGCCTAAAGAAACTGAGAAAAAACATGAACAAGCAAAAGTTGTATAACTTCGAAGTGGAAAGGAATTAAAAGAGAAAATTCAGAAAGAAATTGAAAAAGAGAGAAAGGTAGAAGAAATTGAAAAACCTAAAGATACTCTTTCCCAAAGTAAAGATCAGACTGTAATTCCAATTGAAGTGGAAGTTGAAAGACCACCACCACCTTTTCCTCAAATACTAAAATAACAGAAGCTTGACCATCAATTTTCTATGTTTTTTGAGATTTTTAAGAAACTTACCATCAACATTCCTTTTGTTGAAGCGTTGGAACAAAAGTCAAGCTATGCAAAATTTATGAAGGATATTTTTAAGTAAGAAAATAAAATTTAAAGCTTATGGAACTGTTGTATTAAGTGAAGAATGTAGTGCAATAATTCAGAAGAAACTACGTCAGAAACATAAAAATCCTGGAAGTTTCACTATACCATGTGCTATTAGAAAAAAATTTTGTGGAAAAGCCTTATGTGATTTAGGAGCTAGTATTAATATCATGCCATTTTTAATCTTTCGAAGGTTAGATTTAGGAGAAATTTCTCCCACCACTGTAACCCTTTAGTTAGCTGATCGATCTATTACTTATCCTTAAGGAATTATAGAGAATTTTCTTGTGAAGATAGATAAATTTATCTTTTCTGTGGATTTCATTGTGCTAGATATGGAAGAAGATAAAGAAAAACCTATTATTTTAGGGAGACATTTTTTAGCTACTCGTCGTGCTATGATTGACGTGCAAAAAGGAGAATTAACAATGAGAGTTAATGATCAAGAGATAACATTTAATGTTATGAAATCAATGAGGTATCCTGATAAAGAAAAATGCTATCGAATGGATATTTTTGATTATATAATTGAAAAACATTATCAAGAAAAATGTAAGGCCATTTCTGAAGATAAAAATGATGAATCTGTATTATATAATGAGCCATTAACTAAAGAAATTGAAAAAGTAAATGAAGAAAAATTATCTTAAGAAACTCATTATATTCATGTAAACTGGGAAATTTTAGACACAACTAAAAATGATATACTTTTAACCTCAATTGAAAAAGCCTCTGAACTGAAATTAAAAATGTTACCTGCACATTTAAAGTATTCATTAACTTTACCTATAATTAAATCTTCAGAACTAAGCAAATATCAAGAAGAAAAATTAATAGGAGTTTTGAAGAATTATAAGAAAGCTTTTGGTTGGACTATTGCAGATATAAAAGGAATAAGTCCTTCAATCTGTATGCATAAGATTTTAATGGAAGAAAATAGTAAACCCTTTATTGAACCTCAAAGAAGATTGAACCCAATTATGAAAGAGGTTGTAAAGAAAGAGATTTTAAAATGGTTAGATGATAGAATTATTTATCCTACTTCAGATAGCCAATGGGTGAGTCCTATTCATTGTGTTCCGAAGAAAGGAGGAGTAACTGTCATTGTTAATGATAAAAATGAATTAATCCCAACAAGATAAGTTACTGAATGGCAAATTTGCATCGATTATTGAAAATTAAATAACGCTGTTGACCTCATTTTTGATGAGGTCTTCTCTTCCCTCATTAGTGTCTAGGATCTAGCCTTAGGCTTTTCCTTTGACTATCTTAGAGGACTAGAATTGGGACCCATCCCTTAGAAATTTAAACCACTTCTTGTCTCCCTGCAAACCCCACAAGCTTGATTGTAGACCCCTAATCACCTAGAGGGTTGAAATCAAATGTGGAGGTTTAAAGGATGAGTTCCCTATAGGACTCTTTGGCCTTAGGACTACCCTGGGTGGCACTGTGCAGTGAGGGTCGACTTACACACTCACTACACTCACACTCTACACTCTCACACACACAATCCAAATCCTAAAGCCACACCTATACCCAACTTGACTCCCTGACTCATGTAGGTAATTCATATGGATGGACCTTAACCCTTAAGCCCCTAGTTAAGAGGGTTAGGAACAACATAGTGAATGCCTCCAATGAGTCCTCTCATGGCTCATATGGGCTTAACATGGCTTCATGGCTCAATCAAAGTGATTCCATTTCACTCACATTTGATCAACCTTCATTCTTCCAAAATTTCAATTTTTGACCCCAGGGACCCTACACCCATCAAACCTACCAAAAGCCCTTGAAATTGCCCAAATTTTCCAAAATCTCCAAATTACCCAAAATTCCTCAAGATCAATCCTGAAAATTTTTCTCCCACTCAAATTGACTATCTCCAGCCAAAAATACCAAAATTTCTAAAAATACCCCCAATACCCTCCAAATTACCAAAATGCCCCTCTTGATCCAAAATTCCATAAATTCAAAAAATTGCAAAAAATCCCAAATATTCCCAATTTCATTTTGTGCAACTACGCCATGAGCCAATTTTGTCAATTTACCCTTCTTTTACCAAAACCCCCAATTTGACCCATTTTAAACTCAAATGAACCCAATGTCAAACCAAATCACCCCAATTGACCTCAATTTTGGTCCAATTCAATTCTAAAATTCAATTCAATATCCCCAATATCAATCTAGACCAAATTCAAGCCCAATTTGATTGACATTTGAATCCAATTTCATTTTTATGCTTAAGGCCCAATTTTGACCCTTGACCAAAACCTACCTCAAACCAACCCAATTCAATCCCAATTTGACCTAAATCTTTTCTAAAACCTTCCTAGCATCCCCACAAACAAAACACTAACATGATTTTCCCAAAATTTGGACCCAAACCTTACTCAAATTCAACCCAAACCCAAAATTCCCTAAATGGGCCTACACCCAAACCTAACCCAAATGGGCCCCAAATCCCAAAATCAAAACTCAACCAAAGTTGAAACCTATTTGTAACACCCCCATAAACATTTCTCAACATTAATTTTACATCAATTTCAACCCTAGCCCAACATTGGCCCAAATTAGCCCAATTTGACCTATATTGGCCCCTTTACTAAAGAAGCCCAAATCCAACCCAATTCAAACCCAAACCACCTCAAATTTATTTCAAATAACTCATGACACATCCCTAAACCAAACCCAACAATTATTTGGCTCAACCTTTTACAAAATTCCCATCCATAAATTTATTTTAAAACCTAAGGCCCACTTCCTTAAGCCTTCCTAAAAAAACCCATTCCTAAAATAATTTCAAAGGCCCAAATTTGACTATAATGCCCACATGACACTACACTTCATCATCCATTCCAATTAAAACCTTCCCTAAATTTCAAATTCATCGTCAAACCATTCCAAATCAAACCTCATGACAACTCTTACCAAAATGCCAAAAATCACAAAATCCTTCCTCATGAAAGTTGACTTAACTTTTCCCAAGCCAAATGGAGCCATGAAGCCATGCATGAGCCACATGAGAGCCATGAAAGCCTTGGACACCTCAACATACCCAAGATGGCAAGAGGAGGAGGCTCTTTCCATATTCCCTTAAGGGGATTAGCCACTTCCATGATTCCACTAAACCTTGCTTAAACTTAATTGTACTTGGATGGTGACCCTTCCCCACTAATTAAGCTGACCTAAACCACTTTCTCTTCAGCCCAAACTAGCCATGGGGAGGTGCACCTAGCCCAATCCATACATTTGACCAAACTTAGCTAAAATACACCCTTACCCCATTCCATTTTAATTCAACCACTTTACACATGGCCATTACCAATTGACTCACAAACATCAAGCCTTGAGCCTCCTGACCCTGAGGGTGACCCATGCCTGCCGGCCAGCCACCTGGGCCGCCGGAAAACACCACACCCGAGAGCTCCCATGTGAGCCCAATCTTGGAATTCTCACCTGCCGAGTTGCCCCATGCCCGATGGCCACCATGCCTCGTTCTTCTCCTCACCGCAGCAAGCGATCCCAAGCCCTAACTCCCCCTGGGAGAGCCTCCAGCCACTCCTATTTAAACCCCACCTCTCTCGGCCATGGAGGAGGTGCTGAAACAAACCTACTGAAACTCTGCCAAAATTTTCCCAGACCACTGTCCGCACTTAGAGCAATTGTGTTCCAGTGCCCATTTGCCCTAATCCCCATTAACAGAGCTCAATTTCATAGTCCAAATTCCACCCAAAAACAGGACACTTCACTACAGTGAGCCAATCTCCTAATTGATTGGTCCTACACCTTCACCAGACCAAGAGGATAAGTTCCCCAGTGAAAGCCCCCTCTCCAGGCCACCCAGTTGCTCCAGCCTCCAAGCTTTGTGATCGGCTGTGGTCACTTTTGTACATAGGCAATTCACTGTGCCAAGCGACTTCATCTGGAGCTTGCTTGGACCCAATCGAATGTGACACAACTCTCAGATCGAAGCTTCACTTCTCTGAGCAAAGGTATGAGCTCTCTCTTCTTCCCGAGCTTCTAAATATTCTCCTCTTCAAATACCTTAATTTCAATGCATGATCACCATATAGATGTATTCATCTCTTCAAGATGAATCCATAGAGCACAAGAACACAAAAATCCGTTAAGTATTGAGTGAGATCTTAGGGTTTTAGTGTGGACGGTCACGGGTTCACACCAGTCGTAGACGATGACTGGGAGCCGTCGGATCGAGCGTGTATCGAGCGGACGGTCGGGATCGAGCCGGACAGCGCGATGGTACATGAACCGCGGGCCCCTGGAGCACTGAGTCGGATGGCGGCGTTGAACTAGAAAGCACCGCGTGGCTGTTCGGAGATGCTAAGGTTGACGCGGCGCCGATTCGGATAAATAGAAAAATAGGATTTTATGGATTTATTTAATTACCAGAACTTAGAAAATCCATAACTTTGTGTAGAAAAATCCTAAAAATAAAATAAAAATACCCTCTTGCTCAATGAATAGAGGAGAATAATGTGGAAAAGAAATCAGGCCATTTCATTAAGTTTTTTATTTTTAATAATTTATTTACGCTCTGCACTATTTCAATTCTCCATGCATATAGGAAATTCACCATGGAATGAGACCATAGGGCTTTTAAAGCCTCTGAACTTGGGAACATTCCCTGAATTTTCCAAGCTCAGAGGCCATCCTTATGAGAAGTTATTGATTTTTCAATTGCATGTTACTGTTTTGAGTATTTTAATTCCAATAATTAGCATGTCGAGAAATAAATTCTAGGAAAATTTGGTGATGTTTCTTATGACCAGAGAAACCTAGGAAAAATAAGTTTTGAGTTAATTCACTTGGAATAACCCTAATTGGTCTAAACACCCAAAATTAAACTATAATTAATTAGGGTTAACTATACATCAAATTGACTTGAAAACAATTCTCGACTGATCTTTAGGATTAGAGGAACATCTCATAAAAATTTGAAATCAATTGGACTTGATTCGATCCACCAAATGGGTTGATTAAGCCCATGAGTAAAATTAAACTTTAAAAATTCATAACTCACAAAATACTTTCCAAAATTTCACAAAAATGGTTTTGGAGCTTCTCTGATATCAGAGGAACTTAGAAAAATTAAAATTTTAATTTTCTAAAAAAGTTGATTTTTATCATTATTTTAATATTTTTAATAATTAAAAAATAATAAAAATCATAAAAATATTAAAAATCACCAAAATGTCACATTTTAAATCCTAATCACTTAGGAAAAAACCAAATATTTTTCTTAAGTCCCTAGGATAAGATATTGAATTTTAAAGGCTTATGTAATTTTTAATATTAAAAAATGTATTTTCCAACCTTTTCACTAAAATAATTCTAATAAATCAAAGAAAATTAGATAAATGTAAAATTTGTTTCTCTGAACTCCTTGAGGTTAGAGAGATTTAAGAAAAATATAAAATCCATTTTTCAAATTTAATTTTTTTTAAAATTTAATTAATACTCCAAAATTCAAAATAATTCTAATAAATAAAATATAATTCAAAAAATCACCAAAATTGGTTCAAATGGTCCTCTGGTCATTAGGAATATCCCATAGTTTTCTTAAGGATAGAAACATTTCCTTGGTCATGTTATTGAATTTTCCTTGAAAACCCCTATTTTCCATTAAAAATAATTACATAAATAAATTAAAAACAGAAAAATCACATTTTGTCCTCTAATGTCTTAATTGACATGTAAGTGAGGTTACATAAAAATTTCAAGTTCATTTGAGCTTAATTTATTGAGTTATAGAATTATTAAGCTTGAAGGGCAAAATGGTAATTAAAAATTTCAACCTTTAATTAAAATTTTAGGATTAATTAAAAAGGGGAGGGTAAAATATTTGATTTTAAACTGATTTTGGATGATTTAAACTTAAATGATTGAGGGTAGAAACCTACTAAACATTTCAAAAAATAATTAAAAATAAACTTTAATTAATTAATTAATTGAAATTTTGGGAAAATGATGGAAATTAGAATTATTAAAGTAGAGATATTATTAAGAGGATATTTATTCTTTAATTTAAAAGTCCCTAAATAACCACTTCAATAATACTTAATTCTTAATAAATAAATAAAAATTTAATTAATTAAAATAAAAATCCAAATAAAAACTAAACTAAAATTAAATTAAAATTAAAATTAAATTAAAACTTAAGCTTAAATTAAATTAAAATTAAAAATTAAATTAAAACTAAAATTAAATTAAAATTAAAACTAAATTAAAATTAAATTAAATTAAAATTAAAATTAAATTAAATTAAAATTAAAATTAAATTAAATTAAAATTAAATTGAAATTAAATTAAATTAAAATTAAATTAAATTAAATTAAATCAAATTAAATGAAAATTAAAATAAGTTGAATTAAAGTTAAATTGAATTAAATTAAATTAAAATCATTTAACAACAAACCTAAATGAAATCCTTAAGAATTAAATCTAAAATAACTTGAACACTATTCCAAACTTAAACTAACTTTTTATAATTAAGTCAAAATTAAAATTAAATCATTAAGTTTAAATCATTAAAATATTTAATAATTTGATTTGCCCTTTTAAAGCTCTTATTATTATAACTCTTAAATGAGGTGTCAAGTGAAGTGTTACTTCACTTATAGGATATTCAAATGTCCTAGTTCACTGAGCAAGATAACAAAACTTAAACTCCTGGATGATTAATTCACTTGTATAATTAAATTCTCTTGGACTTAAAACAATCCTAGAGGTATTGAAAAGATGTTTAAGACTCGTCTTAAGCACTTCCTCAATATGATAGGATGTTTATAAGAACAACCGAATTTAATTGTTCTTGGGTGAAGAGAGTCATCCTTAAACCAAAACACAAGAACCTAGACGTCATAGGAGATGATTAGCTATAGGATTAGGACTTTGGTAGACAACCAAAACCTTTCCCTTAGCTTTACCTAGGTACTTGTTGAAATATTTAAATGCCTTAACATGTGTTTTAAGTGCAGCTTGGGATGACGGGAAGACCCTCCAGGTACGCTTTTATTTTATTGCAATTTACTTACGTGCACTGTACTTTACTTTTCTTGCATGATAAACAACTCGTTGCATGAAAACCATAACCTTTAGGATAGTCCCCGAACCGAAACCAAAACTAAATTTAAAGTCATTACAAGATAAAAATCACCGCCACAACATTTCAAAATATAAAACAACTCAAAATTTAATCACAAACGTAACAACAAAACTATAATCGCAACTAAATTAAAACGTCTCGTTGAATGATCGGGAATACCTCGGATGATGTAACCCACGTGTTGCTAACGGGATTTCCCACGGTCTAAATGAAAGTGTGGAACTCATTCGATTGAGTTTAGCAAATTCATCCGGACTAAGTGAATTTGATGAAAATAACGGTGCTGGGATGACGGAACCGTGGGATCTTAATCGATTCTGTTTAAACAACTTTAAGATTTGTTTTAATTAAAATATTAAAAAACACTTGGATTTTAAGATTTTCTCTAAACCAAAGCACTTATCTCATCTTCTGATTTATGACTTCTAAAACTAAACCTCTACAACAACAAGGAGCTCGGAGCATGGTGAGCAGCTCGGCCATCGTCATCAGCAAAACTCGGATCTACTTCAACAAAACTTTCTTAGAGTTAAATAACAAAGCCATAGGACTTCGAGGTGGTTTGCCTAGTGCAACATAAATCCTCAACTTTTTGTTAGGCAATTGTATAATCATGCTATGCAAATTAAGCCCTAATTGGTCTTAGGACTCCGAGGTAGTTGTTTGGTACGACATAAACTCTCACATCTTCGAGGTTATTTGTATGATCATGTCATATGAATATAAGTCCTAAATAATTAAAATGGACAAGATCGAAATACTAAATAGTTCCTCCCAAATTGAAGCCAAACAATAGGATAGTTTGGGAAATTGCCAAGATTTTTCTTGGATCTCCAGCTTCTCCTACCTCTCTTCCATTGGATTTCAAAATATACTGTTCCCAATTTGAGCTAATCCCTATTGAAATTTCCAAAATTCAATCCTTTGAAAACCTTAACTTTGAAATTCTTGAGAGCAAAACCACTAATCATTATTGAGAATTTTCTTAAATGATTCCCGTCATTTAAGATATAATTAACTATAGGGACTTGCCCTTATAGGGAACTTTAAGAACCCAGGTAATATAAACCCTGCTTAATTCATTTATATTAAGCAGGGGAACTTGTCGGCTTATAAAATTGGTTCGCAGACCAAACGGATGTCACAAATCTTCTAGTTTATTTAACCGAGCCCCATCATCAAGCAGTGTGTCTATCCTCCGGGATAGATATACGGTTTGTGGTGCGGTGCTCGTTTATATAAACTATTTGGGATGTGAGATCGGTTTGATTTCATATCTTAAAATTTTCAAATTTAAAATTATTTTCAAAATCAAATACTACTTTCTAAATTATATATATATTTAAATTAAATTTAAAATCTAAAAAAAGATTCGCCGACAACTTCTGTAGGTGACCCCTTTGCAAAACACATAACCTAAAAATATGCCGACAACTTCTGGCGACTCCGCTGGGGACTAGTTCCTCTCTCCATTTTTGATTAGATGATTTTTCTTTCATAAATCGGTAGCAAGTCCATGTCCCTAGTGGACCAAGCTACCATTCTTCCATTGAAATACCACGTTCATTTCTGTCTTGAACGGGTATAGTCAACTCTCTTGGATTTAGGAGCCACTGTTTAGACACCCCTAAAGAGAGAGGTTCCGAGATCCTTTTAACTCTTTTCTGAGGTGGGGTGGACCCCCAATAGGTGTTAGCTTAGGAGCGATCCTTCGGGTTGAGAAGTCTTACATAGGTCTCTCTCTTCCTTTCCAATTATAAATCAGGCCCTTTACTTTTTCCATAACCTTTTTCCATTAATCGTTTTGTTTCTAACAAACGAACTACCTAATAAACAACCTCTTTTATAAATCACAAATGCACTAACATAAATCAAAATGTGTTCGGACTCTTTCTTTTTCGTCCTAAACTTTACGACGAAAGGAAGTATAATTCGAGACTGACATTCGGAATCTGCCCTGCAGAAAATGGATGCCCCAAAGTTAATCTTCTCCTTCACCAATGGAATGGACTTCGCCGTTTACAAGGATGAGTCGCCCGACAATGGGATCATCCGTTTTGGACAAGGATTTGGTAACACAGATGTCAAGATCGCTGACGTCACTCTCTTCACACTAATAGACAAATTGTCAGAAACTGAAGAGCCCGTGATTGAATTCAACCTGAAGTCAGCTCAAGAGTTCCCTCCCCAGCAAAGCTTCCAGCTGAAAGGAATACTACTGTTCGTAGGAGGACTGTTGTCTCTACCCCCACCGGCCTAGTCGTCTCTCGCACCTACCCCGGCTCCCGCTAAACTAAAGGGGAAGGAAGTCCAAGTTTGTAATGAGCTTGTTACCGCGGAGGGTACCGATCTCCTCGCGAGACCTTCGTTTTTGAAATTGGGTCCAGCTCGGGGGTTCGACCCCTAACACGGACTCAAAGGAGGAACAGAAGTAGAAAGATTGCCAGAAAGGCCAGAGCTGCTGAAGTCGCTTTCTTAGAAGAGATCCCTGAGTACACACCATTTTCTGAGTACATACCATTGCCTGAGTATACACCGCTTTTGGAAGGGAGTAGATTCCATCCCCTCTCCGTCGCAGCTGACGAGGAAAATGTTCACAAGATTGCTTTTACATTACCTCAACTCGCATACTATAGCAACAGCCGAAAGAAAAGGGCTAGGATCACACCATTTGCTCGATCACGTATCGTGATAGAGAGGTTAGCAAAGAAAGAGAAATGTTCTGTATCAGAGATTTTAAGAAGGATAGGGTGGGTGCCAGCCAAATCCCGCTTTGGGCCGCGAATAGAACCCGTTATCGCCACAGAAAAGCCGAATAAAAAGATGAAATATAGTCCACCTGTTGTTGTTTCAGGTTTACAGATCAGGGAGGATACCACCTTCCGACGATGCTCGCCGACGGACCATCCGGTCCTAGGCCTTCGCCGCTAGAAGGATGGTATGGCGTCCCACAACCGGCCAATTAAGACCGAAACAACGACACCGAAAGGAAAGTCTCGTCAGGAGACTCGAGTCCGAAGAGAGCGCCACTGCGATGAAGGGGACTCCCAAGAAGGAAATTCAACAGCCATCGCATGATAACTGCGAAACCATACAAAAAAGACCACTGGAGGATGCTATGGAAAAGCTAAGGACCGACATTCAACGATTAGCAAGAGAAAGAGAAGAAAAGTTTGGAGATGAAGTCGATTCGTCGGAATTCATGGATGACGAATTTATAGAGATCAACGTGGTTGAGACACGAGCATCGTCAGCTTCGCAAGGTGCTCCGGCAGCTGCGGAGAGAGATGAACCAAAAGATGATACAATCTCGCAAATGGCAAAAAGGATGGAAGAAATGGCTGCAGCCCTAGCCACTCTTCAGAGGCAGGTTCAACCCCCAAGAGAAACGCCTCCAAAAGTTGGCGCCTATGCGCCAAAATAACCTGTGCGTATCGATGATACGGTGCCTAGGCGCCAGATTCCGGCGCCTAAGCGCCACAGTTATAGATCATGTAAAAACCGAAATTCTTCAGTTTTTCACACGAAATCTGCTTATAAATTGACCTATCTTCATCCCAAATCACATAGAAACCTTAATTTCGGCCAGAGTAATTTATTTTGGAGGATTTAAGAGGAGTTTGGAAGCAATGGATAGAGGAAATCATGGAAATGAGGTAAGAGACAAATCTCCCAAAGATCCTCAACCTTATTTTAATGGTTTTATTGCTGTTAGTATGGAGAAATTGTTTAGTCATCTGGAAAAGATTGAAGCGGAACTTCAAAGCATTGGGAATTGCTTACACGAAATGTATCATCAAATTGAGCATGTGGAATGGCAATCAAAACTTTAATTTGATCATATGGCGGCCTATCAAGATGCTCAGGTAGCAATGTACGAGAAGAACAAGTGGATCAATGAAAAGGCGACTTTGGAATTTCCAAGGGCATTGGTTTTCTATCCATTTGGTCCTATCAAACTTCATTGCGAAAGAGATGGTAATTGAAGATCGGTGTTGAATAGATCTCTTATGTGTTCTAGGTGCGATAGAGTCAAGTTCTAGTGTGTTGATTATCTAATTTGTGTGTGTTTGCTTTATTGTTCAATGTGTGTTGTTGGATTTGGAATTTGCTTTGAATTTGGGTTGTTTGTATTGTTTATAGATTGATGAACAATGATATAGTATTATTCTAGAATTTATTAAGTTTGGAATGGAAATTATGAATTAAAGTTGAAGAGTTTAGTTAAATTTTGTGTGTGAAATGTGGATCTTAGTTATCATTTTAAATTGATTGTGGAAATGTTTGGAGGATATAGATTGGATTAATACTCTTATAAGAGTAATTAGGAGTCGAATTTGACAAGATTTTATGAAAAATATAAAATTTAAATTGAAAGTTTGGAAAGGCGAGTCTGGTGCCATGGCGCCAGAACTTTGGCGCCTAGGCGCCGGTTCGGCCTGAACTCGAAACTTCATCTTCTTAAACACCCCCATGCCATTTTTGACGCTTAAGCTTCTCTTTCCTCTAGTTTTCAAGAAAATAGACACTAGAGATCCCATTTGAGGCCGGATTTTCAAGTTTTTGAGCTTGAAATCACTCGATTTCTTCATCCTAATGTCAGATCTACATTCTAAACCAATTATTTTTTATTTTCACCATGGATTTTGCTCACATTGAAGAAAACCAAAATTTTGATAAAAATTTTGATTTTTAAAGTTAAATCCATGGATTTTTAAGCTCTTTCAATTTTAAGAAGCTTAAATTAGTATATTATATGTGATCCTATGAATTTTTTTTGCGTTTTTATTTCACGTTTAGATGACACCCAAATCTAAGTGAGGAAAGGAACGAGAAAATTTTGATCGTAGCAAGTTTGTCACTGTCGCTGAACATTTTCAATATAATGATTTTGCTACGACTCAGAAGTTTAACTCAAAGCAAAGTTTTTACAATCTGGGAGAATTGAGGAAACGATCGTTGCACTCAACTGGCAACGATTTTAATATTTTACTGTTGTTGTTGTTATCCCTGTGGTTAGGGAATTTTATGTCAATTTCATGGATGCTGAAGAGTACGAGATTTTCTTCAGAGGAGTTGTAGTAGGATTCACTCCCGAACGTATCAACATTTTCTACGGCCTGCCACCTAACATAGAGTGTTATTACTCTGGATTATCTCCATCTGAGGGAGATTTATATATGATTATTGCTTACCTGACTGATGGTACTGAAGCCTGGAAGATCCGGAAGGAGAAAAGGGTAAATTTTTCTTCTTCTAAGCTTAATGGTATTTCAAAGGAATGACACTACTTTATTTCTGCTCGTCTCCTTCCATCCAATCATTTGAGCGAGGTTACTAAGGATAGAGCTATCCTTAATTATTGCATACATGAGAAGAAGCTGATTGATGTAGGAAGTATCATTTATGATTCTGTAGAGGCGACTGCTTGCTCTAGCACTTCTGTTGGACTTAGATTTCCATCTTTGATATATTCTCTGTATGAAAGTGCTGGAGTAGTTGCTGAGTTTTCTGAGGAAAAGCTCAAGTTTACAAAGCCCATAGGAAGAGAAAGCGTCAGTATTTATGATTGACTTCAAGGTAAGAGTTCTACTGCACCTTCTAGTTCATTACTTGCTTCTGGTAGAGCTTTTACTTCTAGACCTTCTACTTCTACTCCTGAGCCACCATCTAGTTTCTGGGAGACTATGCATGATCAGTTTATGGAGCAGCAGAATAAGTTATTTTTAACTCATTGTAGAGTAGAGACGATCGATAAGAAGATTAATCATCTTTCTGAGTATACTCAAAGGAAGAGTGAGTATGATGCTGAGTATTCTGAGTCTTTAGTTAGATTCCTGAAAGGTGAGCATGATGTTCAGTTTCCTACCTATCCTAGATTTTCACCATATGATGATCCGAAGTATATGAAATTTTCTTTTGATGATGACGAAACTGTAACTTTACCTAACTGTGATTCCAAAAGTGTTTCGAAGTTTTTAAAGAAGATGATTTTTACAAGATTTGGAATGCCCAGGATAATTATCACACATGGGGGAAGTCATTTCAGAAATATTAGATTTCAATCATTATTAGAAAAATTCAGAATTAAACATAGAATTGCAACTGCTTATCACCCACAAACAAGTGGAATGGCTGAAGTATCAAACAAATAAATTAAAAGAATATTAGAGAAGACTGTTAATCTTAAAAGAACTGAATGGGTTGATAGACTTGATTTTGCATTATGGGCGTATAGAACAACTTATGAGACACCTATCGGAATGTCACCTTATCGGTTAGTTTATGGTAAACAATGTCACTTACGTGTTGAACTGGAACATAACGCTTATTGGGCGATAAAGGAGTTCAATTACAATTTGAATGCTGGAGGAGAGAAACGATTATTACAATTGAATGAGATGGAAGAAATAAGAAATGATTCTTATGAGAATATAAAGATTTATAAGGAAAGAATCAAGAAATTGCATGACAAAAAGATTTCAAGGAAAATGTTTGTGCATGGACAAAAAGTGTTATTATTCAATGCTCGTTTAAAACTTTTTCCTGGAAAATTAAAATCTAAATGGATGGGACCTTTTATAATTAAGAAAGTGTACCCTTATTGAGTTGTGGATATTAAAAATCCCAAAACTTGAAAAGAATTTAAAGTTAACGGATTAAGACTGAAGCCTTATATGGGAGAAATGAAACCAAATTACAAAGAGGCTTACGAACTAAGTCTACCCAATTAATTTAATTAATTAGGTAGGGTTGATGACTTTAAACCAAGCGCATTGTGGGAGGCAACCCATTTTTTTAATCATTGTGATTGTTTATGATTTGAATTTATTTTTATCGTGTTTATATGTGGATCATACCCTTTTACTAGACCTATTTTTAAGATCGAAACTTTGAAAATTTGACGATAGGAGAATCAGAGTCAATTGAGGTTCCGGCGCCTAGGCGCCAAAAGTTGGAGCCTAAGCGCCAGAATAACCTGTGCGTATCGATGATACGGTGCCTAGGCGCCAGATTCTGACGCTTAAGCGCCACAGTTACATATCGTGTAAAAACCAAAATTCTTCAGTTTTTCACACGAAATCTCCCTATAAATTGACCTATCTTTGTCCCCAATCACATAGAAACCTTAATTTCGACTAGAGAAAATTATTTTGGAGGAGTTAAGAGGAGTTTGGAAGCAATGGATAGAGGAAATCATGGAAATGAGGTAAGAGACAAATCTCCCAAAGATCCTCAACCTTATTTTAATGGTTTTATTGTTGTTAGTATGGAGAAATTGTTTAGTTGTCTGGAAAAGATTGAAGCGGAACTTCAAAGCATTGGGAATCGCTTACACGAAATGTATCATCAAATTGAGCATGTGGAATGGCAATCAAAACTTCAATTTGATCATATGACGGCCTATCAAGATGCTCAAGTAGCAATGTACGAGAAGAACAAGTTGATCGATGAAAAGGGGGACTTTAGAATTTCCAAGGGCATTGGTTTTCAATCCATTTGGTCCTAGCGAACTTCATTGCGAAAGAGATGGTAATTGAAGATTGGTGTTGAATAGATCTCTTATGTGTTCTAAGTGTGATTGAGTCAAGTTTAAGTGTATTGATTATCTAATTTGTTTGTGTTTGCTTTATTGTTCAATGTGTGTTGTTGGATTTAGAATTTGCTTTGAATTTTTGTTGTTTGTATTGTTTATAGATTGATGAACCATGATATAGTCTTATTCTGGAATTTATTAAGATTGGAATGGAAATTATGAATTAAAGTTGAAGAGTTTAGTTAAATTTTGTGTGTGAAATGTGGGTCTTAGTTATCATTTTAAATTGATTGTGGAAATGTTTGGAGGATATAGATTGGATTAATACTCTTATAAGAGTAATTAGGAGTCGAATTTGACAAGATTTTATGAAAAACATAAAATTTAAATTGAAATTTTGGAAAGGCGAGTCTGGCGCCTAGGCACCAGAATTCGGCGCTGGTTCGGCCTGAACTCGAAACTTCATCTTCTTAAACACCCCCACGCCATTTTTTACGCCTAAGCTTCTCTTTCCTCTAGTTTTCATGAAAATAGACCCTAGAGATCCCATTTGAGGCCTGATTTTTAAGTTTTTGAGCTTGAAATCACTCGATTTCTTCATCCTAAGGTCAGATCTACATTCTAAACCAATTATTTTTGATTTTCACCATGGATTTTACTCACATTGAAGAAAACCAAAATTTTGATAAAAATTTTGATTTTTAAAGTTAAATCCATGGAATTTTAAGCTCTTTTAATTTTAAGAAGTTTAAATTAGTATATTATATGTGATCCTATGAATTTATTTCGCATTTTTATTCCACGTTTAGATGACACCCAAATCTAAGCGAGGAAAGGAACGAGAAAATTTTGATCGTAGCTAGTTTGTCACTGCCGCTGCACATTTCTGATATAATGATTATGCTACGACTCAGAAGTTTATCTCGAAGCAAAGTTTTTACAATTCGGGAGGAAGAATTGAGGAAACGATCGTTGCATTCAACTGGCAACGATTTTGCTATTTTACTGTTGTTGCTGTTATCCCTGTTGTTAGGGAATTTTATGTCAATTTCATGGATGCTGAAGAGCACGAGATTTTCATTACAGAAGTTGGAGTATGATTCACTCCCGAACGTATCAACATTTTCTACGGCCTGCCGCCGAACAGAAAGTGTTATTGCTCTGGATTATCTCCATCTGAGGGAGATTTGATATGATTATTGCTTACCAGACTAATGGTGCTGGAGCCTGGAAGATTCGGAACGGGAAAATGGTAAATTTTTCATCTTCTAAACTTAATAGTATTTCAAAGGCATGACACTACTTTATTTCTGCTCGTCTTCTTCCATCCAAACATTTGAGCGAGGTTACTAAGGATAGAGCTATCCTTAATTATTGCATATATGAGAAGAAGCTGATTGATGTAGGAAGTACAATTTATGATTCTGTAGAGGCGACTGCTCGCTCTAGCACTTCTGTTGGACTTGGATTTCCATCTTTGATATATTCTCTATGTGAAAGTGCTGGAGTAGTTGCTGAGTTTTCTGAGGAAAAGCTCAAGTCTACAAAGCCCACAGGAAGAGAAAGCTTCAGTATTTATGATTGACTTCGAGGTAAGAGTTCTACTGCACCTTCTAATTCATTACTTGCTTCTGGTAGAGCTTCTACTTCTAGACCTTCTACTTCTACTATTGAGCCACCATCTAGTTTCTGCGAGTCTATGCATGATCAGTTTATGGAGCAGCAGAATGAGTTATTTTTAACTCATTGTAGAGTAGATACGATCGATAAGAACATCGATCATCTTTCTGAGTATACCCAAAGGAAGAGTGAGTATGATGCTGAGTATTCTGAGTCTTTAGTGAGATTCCTGAAGGGTGAGCATGATGTTCAGTTTCCTACCTGTCCTAGATTTTCACTATATGATGATCCAAAGGATATGAAATTTTCTTTTGATGATGACGATGACGAGGCTACAGACAGTGATTAGTAGCCAGATTTACCTCTTGTGATGTGTGATTCTGTTTTTATTTTATTTCTTATTTATTAGTACAGATTAGTGTGATTGCATTGTTGTTTGTTAGTGTCGATTTGCTTAAGTAACTTTATGTGAACTTTTGATATTGGGATTGTTATAGAGCATCTGCTGTGATATGTGTTAAAGACTGAAATATGGATGAGTTTTTATTGTCTACGATGAATGTTTATTTTCATTTCAGCCTATTGTTTAGTTCGTAATTTAGCATGTTCAAAATACTTTAAAAAAAATTTAAAAATTAACTCTTGCTCTGCAAACTTTTCTATATATGCTTAATTATTTTAAAAATTAGTTTTTCCTTTCTACATTATCACTGTACCTAAATAAATTCTTGTTTATTTCTTTCTCTCATGCGTTAGAAAATTTTATGATTCAATTAAATACTAAAACTGAAGTTTGGGGGAAAGGGAAAACAATTTTCAAATTTAAATATTATTTATCCTTAATGAACTGTTACTTTCTATAAAAATATTAACATAACATAAGGAATGAAAAATCTATTTAAGATAACTTAAATTTTTGGAATTTATAAATAATTTAGTAAACTTAACTAAAAATTCAATAATTTTGATTGATTTTAAGAATAGAATTATTTAACTTAAAGAATAATAAGATTAAGAATTTTTCTATTTATAGTGAAGAGAATTTGTATTTTAGAAATACTAAGGAATCAAGATTATTACCTGAAAAAGAAAAGATTGAAATGATTTTTGAAAAATACTTATTAATAATGTCATATTTATTAAGTAAAAAATTTATAAGTTTTTAAATATAAGTTAAGGATAGTGAAGTTCAAAATTATTAATAGACTATCCAAAAATAGTAATCCTCACTAAAATAAAATAAAATAAAATAAAATAAAATAAAAGAGAAAAAGAGAAGTGAGGAGAAGCTTGAGGAAATGCCTAATCAAAAATTGGTTTCACTTGAATTATTTTATAGGAAAAAAACTCATTACATTTTTAACTTAACTTTTATGAACAAATATTTTTACTAGAAAAATATTTCATGAAAGTCTTTTTCTTGTAAGTATTCTATGTGACCTTAATATAATAAATTACAATTATTCTTGAAATAAATGAAAATTTTAAATTCTCATGATTTGGTAGTTAAGTATTCTTTAAATTCTTAAAATTAACCTTAATTAGTGAAATTTGGTTAATGATTTGCTAAAACATTTATAAACAAAAAATTACAAGGAATCTTAAATATTTAAACTTCATTCCAAATGTTATATATTTTATGTAATTAAAAGGGTTACTTGAGGAGAAGTAACGTTTAAGTTTAGGGTAGTTTGATCCACTTTAAAAATACCCACTTTTATGTCTTATTTATGATTCAATTCTTAAGGATATTATGTTTTAATGAAAGGTATTTTTATGTTTTTGGATGTAGGTGATAAAAAAAGAGTTCAAGAAGAAAAAATGAGCAAAAAGGAGCAAAAATAGAGCTAAAATAGGAAAGTTGTCGAAATTATAGGCCTGGCGCCTAAGCGCCAGTTCGATACAGTCGCGGGCAAGATTTTTGACGACTTTGGGCAGTTATTTTGATGGTGTTAAGCGGTTATTGGAGCTTATAAAAAATTGGAAGTTACTCCTAATATATAGGACAAGTGATCAATGCATCTGGACGTAGGGAAACAGTTTTAATCGCGAAGAGGTGTGACCCAAAGTGAACAAGTGCGTAGACCTGGTCAAAAGAGATAGGCGCCTAGGCGCGAGATTATGGCGCCTAGGCGCGAAAATTACCTTGTAGAAGATACATTGTATTTGGACGAATTTTGAAGAGGTGCCTTAAGCAACCCTTGGTCAAATTCAGAGCTCTATAAATAGGAGCCCATTCTACAGAGAAAATCGCACCCTATAGTCTCTTTAACCCTTTCTTGCATCTTTAGACCCTAAGCACTATATTCCATCCAATTATTTGAGGGAGCCACCTTCTTTATTATTTAGTGAGTTTATTTTGAGTGTTAAGTGTGAGATTATTAGTGTTGTTGCTGTTGAAGTTTTTTATCATTGCATTGGAGTCAGTAGGAGTCAGCAGATTACTTGAAGGAACATCCCAGATAAGTATTTGTAACTCAGTTCAAAGTTTTATAAATATGTTTTGTTGTGTGAATTCAATGTGTTCTGAGAAGTTATAATTCTTTCTCCTTTCAATTATGAAAAGATAATAAAATTACTAAACTTTAGTGGAGAATTTAACTTAAAATATTTATAAAAATTGTGATGATATTAATATCTGATCTTAGTTTAATTTTTAAACTAGCCATTTAAAATGTTAAAACTTGTTGAAGAATTCTGAGACCTGTCCGGAGATGAGTTCTTAACTAGTAGATATCACATGAATCCTTAGGTAATCGCAGGCTATATGCGGGTTATTTAAGGTGAAGTGCAAATAAATAGGAAGATATGATTTATTGGGCGTAGAATTCATTAGTTTTTAGAGTGACATACTAAATTCTAATAATTTGGTTTATAGATAGGGAAAGGGGCACTGGTAGGGCCGACCATAGCCACCCTTGGACATCTAGTAGTGTGAGCCTATATTAACCCATTCTACTAATAAAACATCTCGAACCGATCTATAGATTAGTCAATGTTCTTTATGCCTAGACCAAAGCGTAAAGAATAGGAATACTTCTATTTGACACAATACCATAATCTAAATTCTCCATAAAAAAGGGTAATTATTCTAAAAATCTTGGATTAGTTGAAAAGGAGAAATTTGTTATATTTATACCTGTATTAATATTTATTGCTTACTTACATTTAGTATAAATTTCATTAAATCTAAAATCTAAACTTTTAAAAAGAAATAAAAATAAGAAAAATTATTTTTAATTTGAAAATTCTAAAAATATAACTTAATATTCTAAAAAATCTTCCCTGTGGGATCGATAACCAGGACTCCACTAGAGCCCTATATTACTTGATAAGATACGTATACTTGGGTTTGTAATTGTGACTTTTACAAATTATAATCTAAATATAGAATTCATAAACTCTTTCACAAGTAAAATCGCATCAAGTGTTGGGCACTGCTGTCAGTGATTAAATGTTTTAGCAGTGGTATCAAATTCTTGCATTTGAAAGTATATATATAGCTTCTTTAGGCTAAGTCACGCATCAAGTTTTTGGCGCTGTTGCCGGAGAAGATTAGGAAAATAAGTAAGAAAGTTAAAAAGATATTTTTCAATTTAAATATAATTTATACACTTTTATTTCTTTTAAAATACCAAATATATATACATATATATATATATATATATATATATATATACCAAAAAAAAGATTTTAATTTTATGCGTAGTTCTGGATTTGAAGGATTAAGACATTTTGATTCTCAATTAGAAAGAACAGTTAAAAGAATTAAAAAAGGAAAACAAATTAAAAAATATCAGGAAATGACTAACTTACATAACAATAATCAAAATCCAAAAGAAATTAATGAACAAAATATTTATAAACCATTAAGCGATTATGCAAATCCTACAGCTGATGAACTTCATAATAGTATTCAAATGCCAGCTGTAGATGCTAACTCTTTTGAGCTTAAACCTTCTATTATTCAAATGAATCATAATAATCAATTTGGAGGAACACCTAATGAGGATCCAAATTTACACCTTGCTAGTTTTTTAGAACTTTGTGCTACCTTTAAACACAATAATGTTTCTGATGATGTTATTAGGCTTAGACTCTTTCCTTTTTACTTAAAAGATAAAGCAAAGATGTGGCTTAATTCTTTAGCAACTTGTTCTATTAAAACATGGGCAAATATGACACAAAAATTCTTTGCTAAATATTTTCTTCCTAAAACTGCTAAATTAAGAAATGATATAACTTCTTTTACACAATTTGATGGAGAAACAATTTATGAAGCTTGGGAAAGATTTAAAGAATTATTAAGAAAATATTCTCATCATACTTTTTCAGATTGGTTAATTATTCAAACATTTTATAATTGACTTATTGGATCACTTAGATCTATTATTGATGATGTTGCTGGTGGTTCTTTAATGGCTAAGACATTTGAAGAAGCTTATACCTTAATTGAAGAAATGGCTAATAATAATTTTCAATGGCCTTCTGAAAGGGTTAATCCTAAAAGAATGGCAAGTATTCAAGATAATGAAGCCTTTTCTATTTTAGCTTCACAAGTGGCTGTGATATCTAAGGAATTAGATAATTTTGCTATTAATATATCGCATGTAAGTAATGATAATTCTGCAAATACTGATGATTCTCAAACAATGGAAACTTTGCAAACTATTGCTAGTAAAACTAATAACCCTTATTCTAATTATTATAATCCTCGTTGGAAAAATAATCCTAAGTTTAATTGGAATAATGGACATTAACAATGGAGTAATAATCAAGTTAATCCAAATTGGAACAATCAAGAAAATTCAAACTTTAAACTAACTAACCCTCCTGATTTTAATAATCAGCAGAAAAAGTTATCTATAGAAGAATTAATTGTCGGCATATTTTTAGGTTATGTGTTGTATTTTTAAAAAAGGGGCCGCCTACAGAAATTGTCGGCGAATTTTAAATTTTAAATTTAATTTAAATATATATATATATATATATATATAATTTAGAAAGTAGTATTTGATTTTGAAAATAATTTTAAGTTTAAAGGTTTTAAGATATGAAATCAAACCGATCTCACATCCCAAATAGTTTATATAAACGAGCACCGCATCACAAACCATGTATCTATCCCGAAGAATAGACACACTGCTTGATGATGGGGCTCGGTTAAATAAACTAGGAGATTTGTGACATCCGTTTGGTTTGCGAACCAATTTTATAAGCCGACAAGTTCCCCTACTTAATATAAAGGAATTAAGCAGGGTTTATATTACCTGGGTTCTTAAAGTTCCCTATAAGGGAAAGCCCCTATAGTTAATTACATCTTAAATGACGGGAATCATTTAAGAAAACTCTCGTTAATGATCAGTGGTTTTGCTCTCAAGAATTTCAAAGTTTAAGGTTCTCAAACAATTGGATTTTGGAAATTTCAATAGGGAATGGATCAAATTTGGAACAGTTTATTTTAGGAGTCCAAAGGAAGAGAAGTAGGAGAAGTTGAGGATCAAGATGGATCTTGGCAACTTCCCAAACTATCTTATTGTTTGGCTCAAATTTAAGAAAATCCTAATATTATCTGATATTTCAATCTTGCCAATTTTAGTTAATTAGGACTTATATTCGTATGACATAATCATACAATCAGCCTAGAAAATGTGAGGGTTTATGTCGTACCAGACGACTACCTCGGAGTCCTAAGACCGGTTAGGGCTTAATTTACATGACATGATCATGCAATTGCCTAACGAAGAGTTGAGGATTTATGTTACACTAAGCAAACTACCTCGAAATCCTATGGCTTTGTTGTTTAAATTCTAGGAATGGTTTTGTTGATGTAGATCCGAGTTTTGCTGATGACGATTGCTGTGCTGCCCACCATGCTCCGAGCTCCTTGTTGTTGCAGAGGTTTGGTTTTAGAAGGTGAAAATCAGGAGATGAGAAAAGTGTTTGGGTTTAGAGAAGTCTTAAAATCAAAATATCTCTAATATTTTAATTAAAACAAATCTTAAAGTTGATTAAACAGAACGGATTAAGATCCCACGGTTCCGTCATCCCGGCACCGTTATTTTCATCGAATTCACTTAGTCAAGATGAATTTGCTAAACTCAACTGAATGAGTTCCACACTTTCATTTAGACCGTGGGAAATCTCGTTAGCAACACGTGGGTTACATCATCCGAGGTATTCCCGATCATTCAACGAGACGTTTTAATTTAATTGTATTATAGTTTTGTGTTCTGTTTGTGATTAAATTTTGAGTTGTTTTATATTTTGAAATGTTGTAGCGGTGAATTTTATCTTGCAGTGATTTTTAATTTAGTTTTTGATTCAGTTTAGGGACTATCCTAAAGGTTTTGGTTTTCATGCAACAGTTGTTTATCATGCAAGAAAAGTAAAGTGCATTTGCAATAAAGTAAATTGCAATAAAATAAAAGCATACCTGGAGGATCTTCCAGTCATCCCAAGCTGCACTTAAAACACATGTTAAGGCATTTAAATATTTCAACAAGTACCTAGTTAAAGCTAAGGGAAAGGTTTTGGTTGTCTATCAAAGTCCTAATCCTATAGCTAGTCATCTCCTATGACGTCTAGGTTCTTGTATTTTGGTTTAAGGACGATTTTCTTCATCAAAGAACAATTAAATTCAATTGTTCTTATAAACATCCTATCATATTGATGAAGTGCTTAAGACGAGTCTTAAACATCTTTTCAATACCTCTAGAATTGTTTTAAGTCCAAGAGAATTTAATTATACAAGTGAATTAATCTTCCGGGAGTTTAAGTTTTGTTCTTTTACTCAGTGAACTAGGACATTTGAATATCCTATAAGTGAAGTAACATTTCACTTGATACTTCATTTAGGAGTTATAATAACAAGAGCTTTAAAAGGGCAAACCAACTTATTGAGCATTTTAATGATTTAAACTTAATGATTTAAACTTAATGATTTAATTTTAATTTTGATTTAATTATAGGAAATTAGTTTAAGTTTGGAATAGTGTTCAAGTTATTTTAGATTTAATTCTTAATGATTTCATTTAGGTTTGTTATTAAATGATTTTAATTTAATTTAATTTAATTTAATTTTGATTTAATTTAAATTTAATTTAATTTAATTTAATTTAATTTCAATTTAATTTTAATTTTAATTTAATTTTGATTTCAATTTAAGTTTAATTTCTTTTAATTTCAATTTAAATTTAATTTTAATTTTAATTTAATTTTAATTTAAATTTAAATATAATTTAAATTTAGTTTAATTTAATTTAATTTAATTTAATTTTAATTTAATTTGATTTCAATTTAATTTTAATTTAATTTAATTTAATTTCAATTTTTATTTAATTGAGATTATTCTTTTAATTTTCTTTTAAAGTATTATTGAAGTGATTTATTTAGGGATTTTTAAATTAAAGAATAAATATCTTATTAAATAATATCCCTACTTTAATAATTTCAATTTTTCCATTAATCTTCCAAATTTAATTAATTAATTAATTAAAGTTTACTTTAATTATTCCTAAAATGATTGGTGGGTTTCTACCCTTAACCATTTAAGTTTCAATCATCCAAAATCAGTTTAAATCAAATATTTTACCCTCCCCTTTTTGATTAATCCTAAAATTTTAATTAAAGGTTGAAAATTTTAATTACCACTTTGCCCTTCAAGCTTAATAATTCTATAACTCACTAAATTAAGCTCAAATGAACTTGAAATTTTTATGTGACCTCACTTACATGTCAATTAAGACATTAGAGGAGAAAATGTGACTTTTCTGTATTTAATTTATTTATGTAATTATTTTTAATGGAAAATAGGGATTTTCAAGGAAAATTCAATAACATGACCAAGTAAAAGTTTCTATCCTTAAGAAAATTATGGGATATTCCTAATGACTAGAGGACCACTTGGACAAATTTTGGTGATTTTTTGAATTATATTTTATTTATTAGAAATATTTTGAATTTTGGAGCATTAATTAATTTTAACACAAAATTAAAGTTGAAAAATGGATTTTATATTTTTTTCATAAATCTCTCTGACCACAAGGAGTTCAGAGAAAAAAATTTTATATTTTTCTGATTTTTCTTTGATTTATTAGAATTATTTTAGTGAAAAGGTTGGAAAATACATTTTTTTAATATTAAAAATTACATTAAGCCTTTAAAATTCTATCTTACCCTAGGGGCTTAAGAAAAATATTTGGTTTGTTCCTAAATGATTAGAATTCAAAATGTGACATTTTGGTGATTTTTAATATTTTTATAATTTTTATTATTTTTAAATTATTAAAAATATTAAAATAATGATAAAAATCAACTTTTTTAGAAAATTATAATTTTAATTTTCCTAAGTTCCTCTAATATCAGAGAAGCTCCAAAACCATTTTTGTATATTTTTGAAAAGTATTTTGTGAGTTATGAATTTTTAAAGTTTAATTTTACCCATTTTTGCTTAAGAGGCTTAATCAACCCATTTGGTAGGGTTAATCAAGTCCAATTGGTTTCAAATTTTTATGTGGTGTTCTCCTATCCCTAGAGGACAGTGGAGAATTATTTTTAAGTTAATTTGATGTGTGGTTAACCCTAATTAATTAAAGTTCAATTTTGGGTATTTAGGCCAATTAGGGTTGTTCAAAGTGAATTAACTCAAAAGTTATTTTTCCTAGGTCCCTCTGGTCACAAGAAACATCACCAAATTTTCCTAGAATTTATTTCTCAACATGCTAATTATTGGAATTAAAATACTCAAAACAGTAACATGAACTTGAAAAATAAATAACTTTTCATAGGGATGGCCTCTGACCTTAGAAAATTCAGGGAATGTTTCCAAGTTCGGAGGCTTCAAAAGCCCTATGGTCTCATGCCATGATGAATTTCCTATGCAAATGGAGAATTAAAACAATGCAGAGAGTAAATAAATCATTAAAAATAAAATACCTAATAAAATTACTTGATTTCTTTTCCACATTATTCTCCTCTATTCACTGAGCAAGAGGGTATTTTTATTTTATTTTTAGGATTTTTCTACACAAAGTTATGAATTTTTGATGTTCTGGTAATTAAATAAATAAAAAAATAACCTATTTTTCTACTTATCCACACGGCGCTGACTCAACCTCGGCGTCTCCGAAGCTCCACGCGTCGTCTCCTGATTCGGCGCCGCCATCTGACTCAGCCGTCCCGGGACCCGCCTTTCACGTAACATCTTCTGGTCCGACGCAATCCGAGCCTTCCATGCGATACACGCGCGATCCAACGGCTCCCAGTGATCGTCTACGACTGGTGTGAACCCGTGACCGTAGACCTTACCCTAATTTCTCACTCGATTCTCAACGGATTTTCGTGTTCTTATGCTCTATGGATTCGTCTTGAAGAGACGAACACATCCATACGGTAAACATGCATTGAAATTAACTCAAACTAAATGGAGAATCTCTGTAAGCTCGGGAGGAAGAGTGAGTCCATACCTTTGCTCAGAGAAGTGAAGCTTCAATCTGAGGGTTGTGTCACGTTCGATTGGGTCCGAAGCAAGCTCCGGATGAAGTCCTTGGCACGGTGAATTACCTAGGTACAAAAGTGACCACGAGTTGATCACAAAGCTTGGAGGCTGGAAGCAATCGCTGGCACGGTGAGGGGGCTTTTGCTGGGAAACTTCTCCTCTTGGTCCGGTGAAGGTGTAGAGTCGATCGATTTGAGGATTGACTCACCTGTGGTGAAGTGTCCTGGTTTTGGGCTTGGATTTCGACTACGAAATTGAGCTCGCGGAGAGGAAATGGTAGGGGGATTTCGGTGGGGATCAAGTTCTCTATGTGTAAAGAGTGGTGCGGGATGATTTTGGCGGGGTTTCGGTAAGGTTTGGTTCGGCACCTCTCTTGGCCGAGAGGAGGGGGTGTTTAAATAGGAGAGGCTGGAGGGCCTCCGGGGGGGTTTAAGGGTTGGGATCGAGTCTGCTCGGTGAGGAGAAGAACAGTCGCAATGGCCATTTGGAGTGAGGCGGCTCGGCAAGGTGGAATTCCAAAATTTGGCTCCCCCGAGGTCTCGGCCATGGTGTTTTCCGGCGATCCGGGCGGTTGGCCGGCGAGCGAGGGTCACCCTCGAGTTCGGGTGGGTCAGGGCTGGGGTTTTGTGTAGGCAATTGAGCTTTACCATGTGTCAAAAGCTTGGATTAAAATGGCATGGGGGAAGGCCAATTTTGGCTTGATTTGGTCAAGTCTACCTTTTGGGCTTGGTTCACCCTTCAAGTTGTCTTTGGGTGTTGTGGGGAGTCAAAGGAATCGAGTTTGGTTTGGCATGGAGAAGTCCTTATCCAAATATATTTGGATTAAATTTGGGTTAAGGTGAAACATGTTTAAGGTTAATGACTTTTAGGAGGTGCTTAAAGGACCTCCTCCTTTTGCCATTTAAGGAGGGTTGACAACTTAGAGATCCTCATGGCTTGCTTGTGTCTTCATGGCTCCATGTGGCTTGGGAAAAGATTTGGTCAATTTCATAAAAAAGGGATTTTGTGAATTTTGGCATTTTGATGGGAATTGTTATGAGGCTTGATTTGGAATTGTTTCATTGATAAATTAGGACTTTAGGAATGATTTTAAATTGAATGTGTGATGAGGGAAAGTGTCATGTGGGCTTTAGATTGATTTGGGCTTTTGAATTTGGTGGAAGTGGGCTTTTAGGAAGGTTTAAGGGAATGGGCCTTTATGTTTAGCAATGGGCTTTTAGATGAAAAATTTTGTAAAGGTCCATGCCAAATAGATGTTGAATTTAGTTTAAGGATGTGTCTTGAATGATTTGAAGCAAATTTGAGGTGGTTTGGAATTGAATTGGGTTGAATTTGGGTTCATTTGGTAAATGGGCCAATGTAGGTCAAATTGGGCTAATTTGGGCCAATGTTGGGCTAAGGTTGAAATTGATGTAAAATTAATGTTGGGAAATGTTTATGGGAGTGTTTCAAAGAGGTTTTAACTTTGGTTGGGTTTTGGTTTTGGGACTTGGGCTTATTTGGGTTAGGTTTAGGTTTAGGTCAAAATTGGGCTTTTTGGTTTTGGGTTGAATTTGAGTGGGGTTTGGGTCCAAATTTTGGGCAAATCATGTTAGTGTTTTGTTTGTGGGGATGTTAGGGATGGTTTAGAAAAGGTTTGGGGTCAATTGGAGTTGAATTGGTTTGGTTTGGGCTAAGTTTGGGTCATGGGTCCAAATTGGGCTTTAAGGTCAAAAGTGAAATTGGATTCAAATGTCAATCAAATTGGACTTGGATTTGGTTTAGATTGATATTGTGGATATTAAATTGAAGTTTAGAATTGAATTGGACCAAAATTGGGGTCAATTGGGTAGATTTGGTTTGACATTGGGTTCATTTGGGTTAAGAATGGGCTAAATTGGGGGTTTTAGTAAAAGTGGGGTAATTTGACAAAATTGGCCCATGGTGTAGTTGGACAAAATGAAATTGGGAATATTTGGGATTTTTTGAAATTTTCTGGGAATTTTCTGAATTTTTGGATTTTTTGGCTAAGAGGGGCATTTTGGGTATTTGGAGGGTATTGGGGGGTATTTTTGGAATTTTTGGTATTTTTGGCTATGGATGATCAATTTGATTGGTGAGGAAATGTTAAAGGTTAACTTTGGGGAATTTTGGGTGATTTGGAAATTTTGGAGGATTTTGGCAATTCTGAGGGCTTTTAGTAGCTTTGGTGGGTGTAGGGTCCCCGGGGCCACAAATTGAAATTTTGGAATATTGAAGATTGATCGAACATGAGTGAAATGGAATCACTTTGATTGAGCCATGAAGTCATATTAAGCCTATATGAGCCATGAGAGGACTTATTTGAGGCATTCACTATGTTGTTCCTAACCCTCTTAACCAGGGGCTTAGGGGTTAAGGTCCATCCATATGAATTACCTACATGAGTCAAGGAGTCAAGTTGGGTATGGGTGTGGTTTTAGGATTTGGATTGTGTGTGTGAGAGTGTAGAGTATGAGTGTAGTGAGTGTGTAAGTCGACCCTCACTGGACTAAGCCACCTGGGGTGGTCCAAGGCCGAAGAGTCCTATAGGGAACTCATCCTTTAAACCTTCACTCTTGATCTCGACCCTCTAGGTGATTAGGGGTCTACAATCAAGCTTGTGGGGTTTGCGGGGAGGCAAGAAATGGTTCAAATTTCTAAGGGATGGGTACGAATTCTAGTCCTCTAAGATAGTCAAAGGAAAAGCCTAAGGCTAGATCCTAGACACTAAAGAGGGAAGAGAAGACCTCATCAAAAATGAGGTCAACAAATGGACCCCCAATAGGTGTGGTGTGCTAACCAAGCACACCACGCTTATTGGTGTTGACCGAAGAGATCAACAAAACCAACACAGATGTCCAAGTGACAAACTTAGGACGAAGTAGAAGAATTTCCGCTAGGGAGTATCAGGTAAATCTCCAAGACTGAAGATTCCAGAACTCTCGCCGGGGAAAAAGGGGGTGAATTTCAGATCACAAGATTTTAAGAGATTGGATCTTAGATTCGTTTCATTTTCTGTTTCAAGTTTTAATTATGAGTTTGAATTTTGATTTGAGTTTCAATTTTGATTTTATGCGGAGAAAAGAGTAGGGCTAAGGAAGCAGGACTGAACCTATTCCAAATGTGTATGCTGAGAAGGATTAAGACTGAGCCTATCCCAAATGTGTATGTTGAGAATGATTAGGAGTGAGCCTATCCCAAATGCTGAGGAAGAATAGGACAAAGCCTATCCGAAATGCGAGTGCTTTAATTTCGATTTCTTCTTGAGAGGATCAAATTTTGAGATTCGTTGAGAAAGGAGTAGGACTTGTGCTTATCCCGAGTCTTGAGAATTGCTTGAGAATACTGAGAATGCTGAGAATATGCTGAGAAATGCTGAGAACTGCTGAGATGGGAGTAGGGTGGAAGCCTATCCCGAATGCTGAGAATTGCTGAGATGGGAGTAGGGCGGAAGCCTATCCCGAATGCTGAGATTTGCTGAGATGGGAGTAGGGCGGAAGCCTATCCCGAATGCTGAGATTGCTGAGATGGGAGTAGGGTGGAAGCCTATCCCGAATGCTGAGATTGAAATGAGATATGAAAGTGTTCCATATCCCATGGGAATCAATCAAAGTCTGATTACTTGGCGAAGGGTATGAACCCATGCCATCCGAATCAAATTGAAAATTCTTCGTGATTCTGAAATCATCCCGAGAGAGGGTTTCCAAGGAGGTCTGGAATAGATCTTGATTTGAGGACGGATTGGAGGATCTGAAAAGATGGACTTAAACCAGAATTCAATTTGAGCTTTAGATTTGTTTTGTTTGTTCTTTAACTATCCCATTTTTTTTTATGGTTTATCTGGTGTTCATGTGGATTTGAAATTCTTTTTAATGTTTGGATTTTTATGGAAGAGAGTTCTTATTTATTTTGATTTTCTTTTATGTTCTTTGTTCGAAGTTCATTTAACTTTAATGGCGTTTCCCAGTCAATTTGCACAAAAAGAGGTGAAGGCAAAATGTGACATGGTCACTTTCATTCCAATCTTGTTGAAGATACATCATACAACTCGATCTGAAATATTTCTTATACAATCCATGACTCAAAATGGGCTATGTATGATTCTTGTTGATCCATCCAAGAAGTATCTGTTAAATCCATGTCCGAAATAATGAGATACACGGTCAATAACATCACCTTCCAAGCCATCCTTGGCAGGAATGCCGCATGGATGTGCATTGGAGGTGTGCTATTTCCCGTGTAACTCACAGCTCGTAGGGCCGGAGACTCTCCTGTCGGCATATTTTTAGGTTATGTGTTTTATTTTAAAAAGGGGGGTCGCCTACAGAAATTGTCGGCAAATTTTTGATTTAATTTAAATAAATAATTTGAAAAGTAGTATTTGATTTTGAAAATAATTTTTAAATTTGAAAATTTTAAGATATGAAATCAAACCGATCTCACATCCCAAATAGTTTATATAAATGAGCACCACACCACAAACCGTATATCTATCCCGGAGAATAGACACATCGCTTGATGATGGGGCTCGGTTAAATAAACTAGAAGATTTGTGACGTCCGTTTGGTCCGCGAACCAATTTGATAAGCCGACAAGTTCCCACGCTTAATATGAAAACATTAAACGGGGTTTATATTACACGGGTTCTTAAAATTCCCTATAAGGGCAAGCCCCTATAGTTAATTACATCTTAAGTGACGGGAATCACCTAAGAAAACTCTCGATAATAATCAATAGTTCCGCTCTCAAGAATTTCAAAGTTTAAGTTTTCGAGGGATTGAATATTGGAATTTCAATAGGGAATGGATCAAATTTTGAACATTATATTTTGGGAATCCGAAGGAAGAAGGTAGGAGAAATCACAGATTCGAAGCGAACTTCGGTAATTTCCCGACTATCCTATTTGTTTGGCTTGAATTTAGGAAAGTCCTAATGTTTATTTAATGTTTTGATCTTGCCAATTTTAATTAATTAGGCCTTATGTTTGCATGATGTGATCACACAAATAGCCTCGAAGGTGTGAGGGTTTATGTCGTAACGGACGACTACCTCGGAACCCTAAGGTCGATTAGGACTTAATTTGCAAAGCAAATGCCTAACAAGAAGGTTGAGGTTTTATGTTGCACCGGGCAAACTACCTCGAAGTCCTATGAGTTGATTGTTTAAACTAAAGAAAAGTTTCTGTGAAGCGATTCATGTTTCTTGATGACGATGGCCGTGCTGCCCACCATGCTCCGAGCTCCTTGTTGTTGCAGAGGTTTAGTTGTAGAATGTGATAAATCAAGAGATGAGGGAAGTGTTTGGTTTTAGAGAAAGTCTTAATTTCCATTTGTCTTTAATGGTTTTAATTGAAACAGATCTTAAAGTTGATTAAACAGAACCGATTAAGATCCCACGGTTCCGTCATCCCGGCACCGTTATTTTCATCGAATTCACTTAGTCCAGATGAATTTGCTAAACTCAACTAAATGAGTTCCGTACTTTCATTTAGACCGTGGGAAATCCCGTTAGCAACACGTGGGTTACATCATCAGAGGTATTCCCGATCATTCAACGAGACGTTTTAATTTAGTTGTAGTTGTAGTTTTGTTGTTCGTTTGTGATTAAGTTTTGAGTTATATTATATTTTGAATGTTGTGGCGGTGAATTTTATCTTGTAGTGTCTTTTAATTTAGTTATGGGTTTCGAGTTTTGGTTTTCGTCCTAAAGGTGTAGGTTTTCATGCAATTGTTGTTTATCATGCAAGAAAGGTAAGTGCGATGCGATTAAATAAATTGCGGTAAAGTAAATTGCAATAAACTAAAAGCGTACTCGGAGGGTCTTCCCGTCATCCCAAGTCGCACTTAAAACACGGTTAGAATATTTAAGCATTTAAAGTAATTTCTAGGTAAAGCTAAGGGGAGGGTTATGGTTTTCTACCAAGTCCCTAATCCGATAGCTAGTCATTCCTATGACGTCTAGGTCTTCGATTTTGGTTTTAAGGATGATTTTCTTCACCAAAGAACAACTAAGCTCAATTTGTTCTTAAGGACATTCCATCATATTGAGGAAGTGTTTAAGACGAATCTTAAACATCTTTTCAATACTTCGGGAATTGTCCTAAATCCAAATGAATTCTATTGTGCGGGTGAATTAATCATCCAGGGTGTTTAAGTTAAGTTTTATTTCTTGCTCAGTGAATTAGGATGTTTGAATATCCTTATGAGTGAAGTGACATGTCACTTGATACTCCATTTAGGAGTTATAATAAAAAAAGCTCCTAAGGGCAAAATGATATTTAATGATTTGTGATTCAAATTTAAGTTCAAATTAATGATTTAAGTTTGGAATAGTGTTCAAGTTATTTTAGATTTATTTTGAATTCTTCATGTCTTAGGTGATGTTATACTTAATTTAATTCAATTTAACTTAACTTAATTTAATTTAATGTGGTTTAATTTAATTTAATTTAATTTAAGTTAATTTAATATAATATGATTTAGCTTAATTTAATTTAATTTAATTTAATTTAATTTGATTTAATTTTAATTTAATTTAATTTAATTTAATTTTATTTTATTTAATTTAATTTAATTTAATTTAATTTAATTTATTTTAATTTAATTTAATTTATTTTAATTTAATTTAATTTAATTTAATTTAATATGTTTTAATTTAAATTAATTTAATTTAATTTTAATTTAATTTGATTTAATTTAATATGTTTTAATTTAATTTAATTTAATTTAATTTAATTTAATTTAATTTTTTATTTTAAAAGGGTTTGCTTTAAATAATTTAACCTTAAGTTAATTTTATGATTAAGTCTTTTAGCATTTTAAATCTTAAACTTGGATTATCATTTTAATTAGGAATTAAATATTATTGAGGTGATTAATTTAGGGATTCTTAAATTAAAGAACAAATTTCTTCCTAATAACATCCCTATTTTAATAATTCCAATTTTATTATTCTTCCAAATTTAATTAATTATTTTAATTAAAATTCATTTCAATTATTGTTGAATTGTTTAATAGGTTTCTACTCTTTAATTATTTAAATTTCAATCATCCAAATCAGATTAGGATCAAATATTTTACTCTTTAATTTTATTAAGCCTAAGGTTTTAATTAAGGGTTAAAATTTTAATTACCATTTTGCCCTTCAAGCTTAATAATTTCATAACTCACTAAATTGAGCTCAAATGAATTTGAAATTTTTATGTGACCTCACTCATATGTCAATAAAGACATTAGAGGAGAAAATGTGATTTTTCTATATTTAATTTATTTATGTAATTATTTTTGGTGGAAAATAAGGATTTCCAAGGAAAATTTAATAATATGACCAAGGGAAAGTTTCTGTCGTTAAGAAAATTATGAGATATTCCTAATGACTAGAGGACCACATGGACCTATTTTTGTGATTTTTTGAATTATATTTTATTAAAATTATTTTAAGTTCTGGAGTATTAATTAATTTAAAAATAGAATATAAGTTGAAAAATGAATTTTATAATTTTTAAAATTCTCTCTGATATCAAGGATTCCAGAGAACCAAATTTTATAATTTTCTGATTTTTCCTTAATTTATTGGAATTATTTTAGTGGAAATGCTAGAAAATGTATTTTTTAATTTTAAAAATTACCCCAAGACTTTAAAATTTAATATCTCAACCTAGAGAGATAAGAAAAATAGGGGGTTTGTTCCTAAGTGGTTAGGATTCAAAATGTGACATTTTGGTGAATTTTATTATTTTTGTAATTTTTATTATTTTTTAATTATTAAAATATTAAAATAATGATAAAAAATCAACTTTTTGAGAAAATTGCAATTTTAATTTTCTTGAACTCCCCTGATATCAGAGAGGCTTCAAAACCAATTTGGTGAATTTTTGAAAAGTATTTTGAAAGTTATGAAATTTTAAAGTTTAATTTTGGTTAAGTGGCTTAATCAACCCATTTGATGGGGCTAACCAAGTCCAATTGACTTGAAATTTTTATGGTGGATTCCTCTGATCCTAAAGGTCAGTGGAGAATTGATTTCAAGTCAATTTGATCTATGGTTAACTCTAATTAATTAAAATTCAATTTTGGGTATTTAGGCCAATTGGGGTTAATATGAGTGAATTAACTCAAGTCCTATTTTTCCTAGGGTTCTCTGGTCATAAGGAACATCACCAAATTTTCCTAGAATTTATTTCACAACATGCTAATTTTTTGAATTAAAATACTTAAAACAACAACATACATTTGAAAAATCAATAACTTTTCACAGAGATGGCCTCTGACCTTGGAAAATTCAGGGAATGTTCCCAAGTTCAGAGGCTTCAAAAGTCATGCCATGGTGAATTGTATGAATGCATGGAGAATTAAAACAATGCAGGGAGTAAATAATTAATTAAAAATAAAATACTGGACAAAATTAATTAATTTCTTTTTCACATTATTCTCCTCTGTTCACTGAGCAAGAGGGTATTTTTATTTTATTTTTGTGATTTTTCTACACAAAGATATGAATTTTCAAAGTTTCTGAAATTTAATAAATACATTAAATACCCTATTTATCTACTTATCCACGCGGCGGCGACTCGGCCTCGGCGGCTCCGAATCGACACGCGTCGCTCCACGGTTCGGCGCCGCCATCCGACTCAGTTGTCCGGGGCCCCGCGGTTCACGTACCATCCGCCGGTCCGACGCAATCCAAGCCGTCCATCCAATACACGCGCGATCCGACGGTTCTGGTCATCGTCTACGGCCGGGTGCGATCCGTGACCGTCCACACTCTAACCACTAAGAACTCTCTCGATTCTCGACGGATTTTTGTGTTCTTATGCTCTATGGATTCGTCTTGAAGAGACGAACACATCCATACGGTGAACATGCATTTAAATTGACTCAATGTAAAATGAGAATCTCTGGAAGCTCGGGAAGAAGAGGGAGTCTATACCTTTGCTCAGAGAAGTGAAGCTTCGATCTGAGAGTTGTGTCACCTTCGATTAGGTCCAAGTAAGCTCCAGATGAAGTACCTTGGCCTGGTGAATTGTCTAGCTATGAAAGTGACCACAGCCGATCACAAAGCTTAGAGGCTGGAGCAACTGGGTGGCCTGGAGATGGGGCTTTCAGTGGGAAACTTCTCCTCTTGGTCCAGTGAAGGTGTAGGACCAATCAATTTGGGGATTGGCTCACTGTGAAGAAGTGTCCTGGTTTTGGGCTAAAGTTTGAGCTCGAAATTGGGCTCAGTTGGAGGGAATTGGGGTGGAATTCGGTGGGGATCAAGTGCTCTATGTGTGGAGAGTGATGCGGAATGATTTTGGCGAGGTTTTGGTATGGTACGGTTCAGCACTTCCTTTGGCCGAGAGGGTGAGGGGTTTAAATAGGAGAGGCTGGAGGGCCTCCCGGGGGAGTTGAGGGTCGGGATCAGTGCTCTTGGCATGTGAAGAACGAGCCATGGTGGCCATTGGGCATGAGGCGGCTCGGCGAGTGAGAATTCCAAGTTTGGGTTCACATGTGAGCTCTCGGCCTGGTGGTTTCCGGCGGCTGTGGTGGCTGGCCGGCCAGGCATGGGTCACCCTCAAGGTCAGGTGGGTCAGGGCTGGGGCTTAGTGCAAGCAATTGGCAATTTCCATGTGTAAAGGCTTTGATCCAAAGTAGAATGGGGCATGGCTAGTTTTGAGTCTAAATGGGTCAATTCACCCATTTGGGCTTGGTGCACCCTTCAAGGTGGCTTTGGGTGCTGTGGGGGATCAAAGGGATCGAGTGGTTTGGCACGGAGAGGTCTCCATCCAAATATATTTGGATTAAATTTAAGTTTAGGTGAATCATGATTAAGGCTAATGAGCTTTAGGGATTAAGGAAAGCCCCCCTCTTCTTACCCAATATGGCACGGTGGAGTGTCCAAGGCCCTCATGGCTCACATGTGGCTCATGCATGGCTTCATGGCTCACCTTTGGCTTGGGGAAAGGTTTAGTCGATTTCATGAAAATGGGTTTTGGGATTCTTTTGATAATTTAATGGGAACTTGGATAAGGCTTGATTTGGGATGATTTGATGATGAATTTAGGACTTAGGTATTGAGTTTAATTGAAAGTATGATGAGGGGAAATGTCATATGGGCTTTGGGACCAATTTTGGGCCTTTGGATGTGGTAAAAGATGGGCTTTTAAAATGATTTAAGGAATGGTCCTTTTAGTTTGTCCTTTTAGTTTAAAAATGAATTTATGGATGGGAGTTTTGTAAAGTGGTTGGGCCAAATAATTGTTGAGTTTGGTTTAGGGATGTGTCATGAATTATTTGAAATAAATTTGAGGTTGTTTGGGCTTGAATTGGGTTGGATTTGAGTTCATTTGGTACATGGGCCAATATAGGTCAAATTGGGCTAACTTGGGCCAATGTTGGGCTAGGGTTGAAATTGATGTAAAATAAATGTTGGGAAATGTTTATGGGAGTGTTTCAAAGAGGTTTTGGCTTTGGTTGGGTTTTGATTTTGGGGTTTGGGTCTATTTGGGCTAGGTTTAGGTTTAGGTTTAGGTCAAAATTGGGCCTTTTGATTTTGGGTTGAATTTGAGTGGGGTTTGGGTCTAAATTTTGGGCAAATCATGTTAGTGTTTTGTTTATGGGGATATTAAGGAAGGTTTAGAAAAGATTTGGGGTTAATTGGAGTTGAATTGGGTGAGTTTGGGCTAAATTTGGGTCATGGGTCCAAATTGGGCTTTAAGGCCCAAAGTGAAATTGGATTCAAATGTCAATCAAATTGGACTTGGATTTGGTCTAGATTGGTGTTGGGGATGTTGAATTGAAGTTTAGAATTGAATTGGACCAAAATTTAGGTCAATTGGGTAGGTTTGGTCGACATTGGGTTCATTTTGGGTTAAAATGGGTCGAATTGGGGGTTTTGATAAAAGTGGGGTAAATTGACAAAATTGGCCCATGGTGTAGTTGAACAAAATGAAATTGGGAATATTTGGGATTTTTTGGAATTTTTTGGGAATTTTCTGAATTTTTGGATTTTTTGGCTAAGAGGGGCATTTTGGGTATTTGGAGGGTATTGGGAGGTATTTTTGGAATTTTTGGTATTTTTTGGTATGGATGATCAATTTGATTGGTGAGGCAGTGTTTAGGATTTATGTTGGAGAATTTTGGGTAATTAGGTGATTTTGCAAATTTTGGAGGGTTTCAAGGGTATTGAGTAGGCTAGGCGGGTGTAGGGTCCCGGGGGTCAAAAATTGAAAATTTAGAAAATTGAAGATTAGGTGAATGTAAGTGGAATGAAGTCATTTTGGTTGAGCCATGAAGCCATATCAAGCCCACATGAGCCATGAAGGGACTCATTTGAGGCACCCACTATGTTGTTCCTAACCCTCTTAGCCAAGGGCTTAGGGGTTAAGGACCATCCATGTGAATCACCTGCATGAGTCGGGAGGTCAAGTTGGGTATGGGTGTGGTTTTAAGAGGTGTGTGAAAGTGTAGTGTATAGGTGTAGTGTGTGTGTAAGTCAGCCCCCTTCACCGGACCGAGCCACGCGGGGCGATCCTAAGGCCGAAGAGTCCCATGGGAACTCATCCTTTAAACTTCCACATTTAATTTCAACCCTCTAGGTGATTAGGGGTCTACAATCAAGTTTGTGGAGTTTGCAGGGAGTTAGGAAGTGGTTTGAATTTCTAAGTGGTGGGTCCCAATTCTAATCCTCTAGGATAGTCAAAGGAAAAGTCTAAGGCTAGATCCTAAATACTACAGAGAAGAAGAGGAGACCTCATCAAAAATGAGGTCAACAAATGGACCCCTAATAGGTGTGGTGTGCTAACCAAGCACACCGCTCGTATTGGCGTTGACCGAAAAGATCAACAAAACCAACACAGATGTCCAAGTGACACACTTGGGACGAAGTAGAAGAATTCCCGCTGGGGAGTGTCAAGTATATCTCTAAGACTCGAGATTCCTGAACTCTCGCTGGGGAAGGGAAAAGGAGGTGAGTCCCAAATCACATGATCTGGAGGAATTTTGATTTAAATTTTGTTTCATTTCATGTTCAAGTCATGATGCGTAAGTTTAGATTTTAAGTTTTCGTTTAGATTGAAGTTTTGTTAAGATTAATTTTGAAGGGATTTGATTTGAAATGAAAATTGAAATTTTGTGGTTTTAGATGTAACATCCTCAACCTCAAAAGAAAATTGAATTGATTGGATTGAATCCTTACAATGAGGAGAGATCTCAGAGCAATGTGGTATTGAATGTAAAATCCTTAACCTCAAGAGCTCGATTTGGTGTGCTTCGTTGCAATAGGAAGAGAATCTAAAGCAATGCGGTATTGGATGTAAAATCCTCGACCCCAAAAATTTGGATTTTGATGTATTTCGGTGCAATAGGGAAAGAATCCTAAAGCGGCGCAGTCTCGGATGTAAAATCCTCGACCCCAAAGAGTTTGATTTTGATGTATTTCGGTGCGATAGGGAAAGAATCCTAAAGCGATGCGGTATCGGATGTAAAATCCTCGACCTCGAGAATTTGATTTTGATGTATTTCGGTGCGATAGGGAAAGAATCCTAAGGCGAGTGCGGTATCGGATGTAAAATCCTCGACTTCGAGAATTTGATTTTGATGTATTTCGGTGCGATAGGGAAAGAATCCTAAAGCGAGTGCGGTATCGGATGTAAAATCCTCGACCTCGAGAATTTGATTTTGATGTATTTCGGTGCGATAGGGAAAGAATCCTAAAGCGATGCGGTATCGAATGTAAAATCCTCAACCTCGAGAATTTGATTTTGATGTATTTCGGTGCTGATAGGGAAAGAATCCTAAAGCAGTGCGGTATCGGATGTAAAATCCTCAACCTCAAGAATTTGATTTTGATTGGTAATTGATTTTGCAAAGATTTGTAGTGTTGATTTGAAGAGTGTGGAATTTTGGTGTTTCGAGAATTTTCATGAAAGTTGTAAAAGACTTTCATGGAAGGAAATAGATTAGGAGGGAATATGTAGATGCTACATATCCCATTCAAAAGAGTTGGTTGAAAGTTGCTGGTTTGGATTGGATACAATTCCTCGCCACTAGATCCGAATCGAAAATCTCGTGGCTCAGTGTCGATGGAATCGACCGCTTCCATCCTAGACAAGGGAGAGAGTAGAACAGATTGGATTTCAGATTTGGAAGGTTGAGTTTGAATTTAATTGAGATTTGATTTGGAATCTAGAAAAATTGAATTTGAATTTGATTTAAAACTTGTGTTCATTTTGTTTGTCCTTTAACGATCCAAATTTATTTTATCGTTCATTTAATGTCCATGTGAATTTGGCGTTCATCATTTATATATATATATATATATATATATATATATATATATATATATATATATATATATATTTAAGGAAAGTTTTCTTTTATTCTTTTTGTTTCTTTTCCGTTCTTTGTTCGAAGTTCATTTAACTTTTAATGGCGTTTCCCGATCAATTTGCACAAAAGAGGTGAAAGCCAAAATTGTGACATGGTCACTTTCATTCCAATCATGCTGAAGATACATCATACAATTTGATCTGGAATACATATCATACAATCCATATAAACTCAAAACGGACTATGTATGATCTTTGTCGATCTATCCAAAAAGGCATATGTCAAAAATCCATGTCTGAATAGTGAGGCACATGGTCAATAACATCACCTTCCAAGCCATCCTTGGCAAGGATGCCTTATGGATGTACGTTGGAGGTGTGATATTTTCCGTGCAACTCACGGCTCGTAAGGTCGGAGGCTCTCTAGCTCCGGGTCTGGCTGGAAGTGGTAAGGTGCTTTCCTGTCGTCCATCCTTCTGAAAGTAATCGAGATCCGCTTCACTTGGTACTCCTGGTATGCAATGTTTAGCGACATCTCCCCCGTTGCCTTTCGGTATCATGACGGAACCTACCGGTAATGATATCTTTATCGGCCCTCGGAACTCACACGGGCTCGCTATCCGGAGGTCGGATCCGAACATGATATTACACTCATTCGGAAAAGAAGCTGTGCGAAAGGTCTAACAAAGTCGTGGTGATCTATGTGCGGGGGTATGCGATCACCCTTCTTGTAAATATTAATGATGCAAGCTGTTGGGTATGCAATCTGCCGGCAGTACCCTCCATGTTATCATTCTTTTTACCATCCTTTTAATGACTAATGGCATTGGATCCACTCGGCCATGACGGAGTATCCACGGTGGGTTTCCCTTCTGTCTTCTGCGAAGTTGTAGCGAGCATCCACATTGTATTGTAATTCTCCCCTTCCCCGGCATCCATCTCCGGGGTTCCGAGTAAGTGTTTTCTCTTAAGCGACACTGCTCGGCCTATCCTTTTCAAATCCCGGATGCGGTCCACGATTTGTTGTTGTTCGTATTACGAGAACACGTACGTATGTAGCTCGAGGCCTTCTAGTATATTGATCCTCCTGCCTCGATTCTCTCGAAGTATTCGAAAGTTTTCTTCTCGACCTTCGTATTCTTTCTAGCTCGTATTCGGTATAATTTGCAAATGGCGAGGCACGGTGACGTCTTGTGGGATATATGGCTCGATCCCTTCAAGTTCTCCCGCATACCTCGGCTCCTCGGGGATGATGTCCGTCGGGACATCCTCCGGGGTTGCTACGCAACAAGGTCATGCATTACGGTGGTTTCATCTGGTGGCGTAGTAGCCTTCTTTCTTCGTTCTTCTTGAGATTTCTCCGGTTCCTTCGTCATCTCGGAGCTGGCCTCCTTCCTTCGAGGTTCTCGGCGAACCGGTATCCTTGAAGTATATGCACGCGCGTAGCAAGCTGTCTCGCCGCGCTGGTCCGTTGCTAATTTAGTTAACATCTTGCGGATACGACGATTTTTATTTCTTCGTTGAGTTCGTTGTGAGAGTAGCTCTTCGTACTTCCTGAATTTACGTGTGCGCGGCGGCGACAAGCTCGCCCTCTGTCGTAGCGACTACGGACTTGATTCTCTTGTCCTCTTCGGTGTTTGTTTTTCTTTTCTTCTTCTTTGGATTGGTGGCTTGGGCCACCCACCTTCATTCTTGTCGGCGAGCGGTTCCTCTCGGTCAGCCGGGACCCGATCACTTTCCTCGTATTGCGGGCCCGCGGTGCGAAGTCCGAGTCAATCTCTATTATCGCCCCATCTTTCACCCTCTTTTCATCGAGTGCGAGGCTTACGCCATTTCTAAAGTTCGGGACCAACGGCCGTTCGACATTTCCTGCGAAAAGACAAGGAAAAGGATCAGGGGCTGTACTAAGAACAAGAACATTAAGAAAATGTTTATTAAAGACAATTTTTTTTATTATTTTTGTATTTTTCAATTTAACAGGAATGAAGTGGGATAAGATCATGAAAGGGATTTTGATATGGAAGAGAAAACAAGGAAAACTTTACTATCATGATTTTATTTATCTTAGTACATTTTTTATTATTTTTGGGTTCGGACCCAGTCATAAGTAATTACCTTGCCCGTGCTTCTAGGAATGAAAAATTCATTCCTTCGAAACATCAGGTAGCGTAATACTTCTTCAAGTATCGTCCATTGATCGGAAGCATATGTCGTTCTCCTTGGCAATTCACTAGGCGGTAGGAGCCTCTCGAGTAGAGTCGCCTCGACTACAAACGGTCCCTCCCAAGTGGGTTCAAATTTTCATCCTATCTTGCGTTGTACAAGGATAGGTCTTTTGAGAACGAGAACTAAGTCACCAACTTTGAAGGTTCTTGGGCGGACCAGTCTGTCATGGGCTTGAACCATCTTAGCTTGGTATAGTTCTAAATTCTGCTGCGCTGTAAGTCTTTTCTCTTCTAAAGTTTCTAATTCCTCTAGTCGTAATTTGGCATTCTCTTACGTCGTGATTTTGTTTGCAAGCTGCAATTCGAGTGAAGGAAGGTTTGGACCTCTAAGGGTAACACTTGCCTCGGACCCATACACCGGAGCGTAAGGCGTAGCTTGAGTAGGAGTTACGAAGGTTGTCCGGTAGGCCCATAAGGCTTCTAATAACTTCTCGTGCCAATTTCTCTTATTATCGTCCAAAGTCTTCTTTAAAATTTGAACGAGAGTTTTATTAAAAGCCTCGACCAGGGCCGTTTGCTCTTGGGTAGTAAATTGTTGAATATCGCCGGTCGATTCCGTGTCTCTCGACAAAATTGTTGATTTGTGTGCTTCGAATGCCGACCCATTATACGAGATGATCCTGCGCGGCACTCCGAAACGGTAGACAACTTGGTTCTTGAAAAATTGTAGCACGTGATGTGCTTTCACTTCTACGAGTGGAGCCGCCTCGCCCAGCTAGAAAAGTAGTACGTAGCCGCAAGAATGAAGCGATGTCCTTTTGAAGACGGTGGTTCTATTGGACCCACTATATCCGTGCCCCAACATTCAAATGGCCACGACGCAATTGTCGGATGTAGCACGTTTGGAGGTTGGTGTAGAACCACTCCGTGCACTTGGCACTGGTGACAGCTCTTGGCGATTTTCATGCAGTCGGTCATCATCGAGGGCCAGTAGTACCCTAGTCTTTTAATTTCCATTTTCATCTTCGGGCCCGATCGGTGAGCGCCACGGAGTCTCGAATGCACCTCTTTAACAATTTCACGGGCCTCGGACCCGCTTAGGCACCTTAGCCACATTTGATCGAAAGACCTTCGTATAATGTATTGTTTATTAATGCATAGGACGAGTTCTTTTCTTGATCCGATGGGCTAACGACCTACCATCCGGTAGTTTTCCTGTTTGCGGGTAATCTATTAATGGTCGTCGCCAATCTTACGTGTTTTACGTCATCGCTGCAACTGCTGATCCTTTTCCTTTTTCGATTTGTGTATTGTGTCTATGTCGAGTCGTGATAGGACTCGACGTCCGTGAGCCGACACTTCCATCGATTCATCTTGCAAACGAGGCAAATTCTTTTGTGAGACGGGCTAGCGCATCGGCTAAAGCATTTTCTTTTACGGGAATTTTGTAGATCGTCACATTCGGAATCTGTTCCAACAGTTGTATGGCATACTGGAAGTATTGCTCGAGTCTTGGTTTTAAAATTCTGTATTGTCCGGCGATCTGTTGAATGATTAGCTGCGAATCCCCGTAGATGAATCATCGAGGGCCAGTAGTACCTTAGTCTTTTAATTTTCATTTTCATTTTCGGACCCTACTGATGAGCGCCACAAAGTCCTGAATGCACTTCTTTGACAATTTCACGAGCCTCGGACCCGTTCAGGCATCTTAAACACATTTGATCAAAAGACCTTCTGTATAATGTATTGTTTATTAATGTGTAAGACAGAGTTCTTTTCTTGATTTGATGTGCTAATGACTTATCGTCTGGTAATTTCCCTGTTTGCAGGTAGTCTATTAGCGGTTGACGCCAATCTTCTGTGTTTTCCATCACTACTGCAACTGATTCCTCTGCTTCTTCTGATTTCTTTATCATATCCATGTCAAGCTGTGATAGGACCTGTCGTCCTTGAACTGACACCTCAACTGACTCATCTTGTAAGCAGGTAAATTCTTTTGCAAGGCGAGCTAGCGCATCCGCGAGAGCATTTTCTCTTCTAGGGATTTTGTAGATTGTTACATTCGGAATTTGTTCCAAAAGTTTCATGGCATACTGAAAGTATTGCTCGAGTCTTGGCTTTAAAATTCTGTATTGTCCTGCGACCTGTTGAATGATCAACTGAGAATCTCCGTAGATGTTGATATCCGTTATCCCCATTTGAATGGTCGGTTCTAGTCTCGCTATGAGGGCCTCGTATTCTGCCCCGTTGTTTGTGCACGGCTCTGTTAAGTGGTAGGAATATCTTAACATCCCCCGCTCCGGTGTTATAAAGATTAGTCTGATTTCTGCCTTACCGGGCACTATCGTTTGCAATTCTTCGTCTTTCTGTGCTGATGACGCTCCGTCGAAGTATAGTTACCAACGTCGATCATCAGTGTCTTCTAGGCTCATTATCTGTTCGTCAGGCAAATCGTCGTTGAGAGGCGAATCTGCCGGTAAAGGGTGTGCTGCAAGGAAGTCAGCTAGCACTTGTCCCGTTACGGCACGGAGAGGAATGAAAGTTATGTCGAATTGCAATAGTATCATCGACCACACGGCAAGTCCGCCGGAAAGTGTTGGACGGGTCATCAAATATTGCAACGGATTAACTTTCGAGATAAGGTTGACCTTATGAGAGAGCATGTAATGCCCGAGTTTACGTGCGGCGAAGATCGGGGCCAAACAATGCTTCTCGGTTGGAGGATACTTTACTTCCATCGGAATCGAACGACGGCTTAAGTAGTAGAGAGCATTTTCTTTTCCCTCATCATTGACACAGGCTAGTAGGGCTCCAAGGGAGTCGTCTAGAGTCGTGGTATAAAGTATCAACGGTCTACCTGAGACTGGGGCTGCTAAGACAGGAGGTGTCATTAAGTATTGTTTAATGTCCTCGAATGCCCCCGTTGGCATTTCTCTTCCCAAACGAATTTGGCGTCCTTTTTAACTAATGCCGAGAAGGGCTGACACCTACCTGACAAGTTCAAAATAAAGCGTCGAAGATATGCCAGCTTCCCTTGAAAGGATCGTAGCTATTTTAAAGTTTTGGGAGGCGGCATTTCTAAGATAGCTTTAATATTTTCTGGATCAATTTCAATCCCGCGATGTCGGACAAAAAATTCTAAGAATTTCCCGGAGGTAACGTCGAAGGCACATTTTAAGGGATTCATCTTAAGGTTGTATTGCCTTAGTCACTCGAAGACAATTCTCAAATCATACAGGTGATCCTCCTTTAGTTTGCTTTTGATGACCACATCATCCACATAGCACTCAACTTGGTTGTGAATGAGCTCATCAAAAATCTTTGTCATTGTTCTTTGGTATGTTGCTCCTGCGTTCTTTAGTCCGAATGGCATTACTTTGTAGCAATACACTCCGATTGGTGTTTTGAATGCCGTAAGCTTTTCGTCTTCTGGTGCCATCTTTATCTGGTTGTATCCTGAAGATCCATCCATGAAAGAGAATATTTCATGTGTCGAAGCGATGTCGATCATTAATTCTGGGATTGGTAGTGGAAATTCATCCTTTGGACATGCTTTGTTCAAGTCTCTGAAATCCACGCAGATTCTGATCTGACCATTCTTCTTCCTGACTGGTACCACATTGGCTAGCCATGTAGGGTATTGTTCTTCACGGACAAATTTAGCGTCGATTAGCTTCTTAATTTCAGCTATTACTTGTTGTTCAATTTCCAAACGCATCCTTCTAGAAGCTTGTCTGACTGGAACGGAAGTAGGATCCACTCTTAGCCTGTGAACTGCGACTTCTGGAGCTAATCCTGGCATTTTGTCGTAACTCCAAGCAAAACAGTCCTTGAATTCCATTAATAGCTTGATCATTTCCTCGGAATCTTCTTTATTAAGTAAGGAGCTAACAAAGGTTGGTCTCGGCTTTTCGCTAGTACCTAAGTTAACTTCCATTAACTCATCTATTGTAGATTTGATTTCTTCTTCGAATTCTGGTGGAGCGTCTCCAATTGGTAGATCCTCGAGGTCCTCTGAAGCTTCCAAGCAGTCTTCATTAGGTTCGCAAGTGACAACAAAAAAAAATTCCGTATTGTCAACTGAACCTACTGTGCCGAATCCGAGACCATGTTTTGAATTGGGAGGCCGACCGGCATTATTCCATAATTTTTTGAAGTGTTGTGATCGGCCTTTTGTCCATTGTTGAGGTAAGACACCACGCTGAATTAAATTTTGAACAAAGGGAGAGTACCACTCAAAAGGTAATTCCATTAATTCGGAAGAAGTGACATCTTCAAATTGTACAACGTTTTCAGTATTGGAAGAAGAAGTGCCACGGTAAAATTTGATTGGCTTTGCACCGCTGCTATGTACTTCTTTGACCACCATACCCTTGATCTTATTAAACTGGATCGGGGTCAGGGTCATAGTGTGTACATAGTGCTTAATCTTCTCGTACATCAATTTGTATTCTTCGTTCTTCTCATCTTCGAGAGAAATCTTGAATTGTGGTTTCTTCTGGTTTATTATAGCTGCTTCTTTCTTGACTTCCTCTTTCTCCTCAGAGCTGTTCTCCCGATCAACGTTGATCATCGGCTTTTTCGTCCAGCTGTCCCGAGTGTCTCTTCCACGACCTCGTCCCCGGCCTCGACCTCGGATGCGAGTTACGGAGAAACCTTCACCATCTCACCGTAAGGGAGTGGTGAGTGAGCTGTTGGACTAGAACTTCGAGTTCTTCATTGTCTCGAATTTCTTTTGCTTCATTTGGCACGGTGTTTACGGAGAAAATTGTTTTCTTCGGAGGTGCGTAATAAGTTGCATCTTCATGGATTCCAATCTCATGTACGGAGAAAGGTTGCAAATCACCTTTAATGCACTTGTTCTCCTCCTTCGTAGTATTTTATGCACCGATGCGGAGACGATGGCACCATCCGGTGTTCATGGATCCACGGCCGGCCCAGTAGAGCGTTGAACGATGTCTCAGAGTCAATTATGTGGAATTTTGCGGTTTTCTTTGCTAAGTCACCGGTCTTCATCAACAGCGTTATTGATCCAAGGGCTCTTTCTCCTTTCTAGTTGAATCCTCTTAGTAACATCTTGTCCGCTTCAAGCTTGCGAGCATCAATTTCCAGGTATGCTAGCGTCCGAAGATTCATTATGTTGATCGATGCTCCTGGATCCACCAATACTCTAGAGAGCGTAAATTTTCCGATTGTAACTGAAATGTACAACGGTCGGTTGTGATCGGCTGTCCTAAGTAATAGATCACTGTCCGTGAAGGTAACACCTCGCTGTTCCTTTAACGAGCAAACCTCGTCTAAGGAATCTCCGGCCATCTGATCTAAACAAAACTCTCGATCAAGTAAGGCCTTGATCAGAGCTTCCCACATCTCTTTTGATAAGATGAGAGCGTCGTAGATGCTCGGTTGGTCAGTAGTTTCATAAGATGGGCTAGCACGTTATAGTCCACTTTGTTACCATGTGTCTCGGTTTCTTCCCGAATGGAGCGATTCTTCCGTGGGGTTGATTCTTCCTGAACAACCACCTGCTTTCCTTTGTCTTTTGGAGCCATTCTCGGAGGTAGAACTTTTCCGCTCCTTAAGTTGACTTATGTGATTTCTTTTGAATCTGGTACTAAGTTTATAGGTGTCTCCTTTTGAATCGGCATGACAAGTTCTTCTGGAGTCGCTTCGGAGTCTGAAAGCTCTAACTCTATTGTGATTGGAGTCCCTTGGAATTTACAAATAGATTCATTGCTTGTTGAACTTTCGTAGCCTTCTTGGTGAATGTCTTCTTTGTCATCGTGATTGTCGAGGTTGTGTATGATTTGAGAATTGTTATTGGTATCGAAATCAGGATTCGGATTAGATTGGTTGTCGTTAGTTACGTAATCGTTAGAAACGATCAAAACGTAGCCAACGCCATAACTCTTATCATTATAAGATCCCGGCGGAGCGAGCAAATAATCATACAGAGTCAGAGGTTCGAGGAATTTTTCCCCTGAATCGGAAACAACCATCCTAGGATAAGCAGCCCCTAGTTTAGCCTTAGGAGCCTTGATCTTTCCCTCTTCTACAATCTCCTTCTTTTCTATGATCTTTTCTTCCTGGGGCGGTTCTTCAATTGCAAGCGATAGCGCCGGCTTGACAGGTTTCGAACTTTGAATTGAAGCACACGCCGAAGCGGTTTGGATGCGATCCAAAATTTTCTTCGATGACTTCGTCCAAGAGGTACTCCATCCATCATCAGTCGTGTAAGGGTCTATCGGAACAATGGGATCCGTTGAAATAACATTGACAGAACCTCCTTTCTGGGGTTCTTTCATGTATTCCTTTGGGATCGTTATGTTCCCCTTTCGGAGATTGTTGTCAAGCCAACTCTTGAAGGTGATGCAATCCTCTATCTTATGTCCAAGCATCTGGTGGTTAGGACAGTAGTTGGGATGATCTTTCTTATTAACTTCTTCTGGCTTCCTGGGTTCTCGCAGTCAAAAATCCAAAGTCTTCATCAAACTGTGGAACATCTTTGGCACTGCCTCATTCTTGAATGGATATTCTCTATTTATAAGCTCCTTTAACGTGCGGCGTGGGCGAGGCGGTTGCTCATATTGTTGAGTTGGTCGATAACCGGGTTGAGGTTGTTGGTAGTTCTGTCGAGGTTGTTGCTAGGCTGGGATGCGGTACGCTCATTTGTATTTGAATTGGCTACTTTCCCTTATCGACTGCCGCGACGATCCCGAATTTTTTTTGAAATGTCTTCACAGGCTTCTGTTTGTCTGTTTTGTCAATGAAACTTAGTTGTTTCGCTTCCTCTTCCAAGCTTCCGGCCTTGCTTAACAACTTCTCGAAAGTCTTAATCTTAAATCCCTTAAGGAGAAGTGTTATCGGGCTGTGAATCCTTTTAAGCAAGATACCGAGCGCATCTTTGCTCTTGTAGGCCGTGGCTCACACTTCATGCTTAAATTTCTCCATCGAAGTATGTAGTCCACTAAAGTTTCGTTCGGTTTCTGTTTCTCCACCACTAAGTCACCGATGGTGATATGGTGCTGAGGTCCAGCAAACCATTTCACGAAGAGGTTTTCTAATTCTGAAAATGTCTTTACCGAACCGTTCGATAACTTTGCGTACCAATCGAAAGTGATCCCTGACAGGCTGCTGACGAACTGTCGGAAGAGTAAGGCGTCACTTCCACCGGTGTTGCAACAACTAGCCCGAAAATGTACAAAATGCTGTCGAGGGTTTCCGGTACCATCAAAAGTCTTGAACAGAGGTGGTACAAAGCCTTTTGGGTATTGTACTGCATCAAATTCTTTGGGGTAAGGTCTACCCGTCTGAATAGATGCTCCGCTCTTAGACAGTGCTAAGGCTTCTCGCACTTGCTGTTCTACCATATTCTTGATGTCCTTCTCTGGAATCATATTCTGAGTAGAGTTTTTCTTTGGCTGATCGTCTCCGTTAACGGATGTAATCTCTTTTCCTCCGTCACGTAATACGAATAACTTCGGAGGCGTTTCTCTTTGGGGTTGAACCCGACTGCGAAGAGTGGCTAGGGCTACGACCATCTCTTCCATCCTTTTTCCATTTGAGAGATTGTATCATCTTTTTCTCGAATTTGTGCTCTTAGTGCTTCGGTTCATCTCTCTCGCAGTTGCCGGGGCACCTTGCGAAGGCGACGATGCTTGGTGTCTCAACCATGTTGATCTTCACATATTCGTCATCCATGAACTCCGACGAGTCAACTTCATCTCCAAACTTTTCTTCTCTTTCTCTTGCTAATCGTTGAATGTCGGTTCTTAGCTTTTCCATAGCGTCTTCCAATGGTCTTTTTCTTGCGGTTTCGCAGTTATCATGCGATGACCGTTGGGTTTCCTTCTTGGGAGTCCCCTTCATTGCAGTGGCGCTCTCTTCGGACTCGAGTCTCCTGATGAGACTTTCCTTTTTCGAGTCGTTGTTTCGTCTTAATTGGCCGGTAGTAGGACGCCATAACATCCTTCTAGCAGCAGAAGGCCTAGGACCGGATGGTCTGTCGGCTGAATGCTGGAAGGTGGTATCCTCCCTGATCTGTAAACCTGAAACAACAACAGGTAATCTTCTTATTCAGCTTTTCTGTGGCGCTAACGGGTTCTACTCGCCGCCCAAGACGGGACTTGGCTGGCACCCGCCCTATTCTTCTTAAAATTTCTGATACAGGACATTTCTCTTTCTTTGCTAACTTCTACATCACGAGTACGTAGTCGGGCAAATGGCGTAATCCTAGCCCTTTTCTTTCGGCTATCGCTATAGTATGCGGGTCGAGGTAATGTAGAAGCAATCTTGCGGACATTTCCCTCGTCAGCTGCGGCGGAGAGGGGATGGAATCTACTTCCTTCCAAAAGCGGTGTATACTCAGGCAATGGTATGTACTCAGGTAGCGGTGTGTACTCAGGGATTTCTTCAAAGAAAGCAACTTCAGCAGCTCTGGCCTTTCTGGCAATCTTTCTACCTCTGTTTCTTCTTTGAGTCCCTATTAGGGGTGGATCCCTTGAGCTGGACCCAATTTCGAAAACAGAAGGTCTCGCACGGAGATCTGTACCCTCCACGGTAACATGCTTATTACAAATTTGAATTTCCTTCCCCTTCAGTTTAGCGGAAGCCGGGGTAGGTGCAAAGACGACTAGACCGGTGGGGGTAGAGATAACAGTCCTCCTATGGACAGTAGTATTCCTCTCGAGTGGAGCCCTTTGCGGGGAGGGAACTCTTGAGTTGACTTGAGGTTGAACTCGATCAAAGGTCTTTCAGTTTCAGGCACTTTGTCTGTAAGTGTGAAAATGGTAACGTCAGTGATCTTGACATATGTGTTCTCGAATCCTTGCCCGAAACGGATGATCCCATTGTCGGGCAGCTCGTCCTTGTAAACAGCGAAGTCCAGTCCATTGGTGATGGGGAAAATCAGCTTTGGGGCAGACATTTTCTACAAGGTAGATTCTGATTGTCAGTCCCAAGTTATGCTTCTTGTCAACAGGACGAAAAGAAATGAATCGAAAAGAGTCCGAACACATTTTTGTTCATGTATTTATAAAAAGGAGTTATTTGTTAAAAGAGTTATTCATTAGAGGGTTTGTTTATTAGAAACAGAATGTTCAAAGGTGTAGAGGAGGTAAGGGATCCCATTCAGAATTGGAAAGGATGAGAAAGTCTTATGCAGGACTTCTAGACTCGAAGGATCGCTCCTAAACTAACACCTATTGGGGGTCCACCCCACCTCAGAAAAGAGGTAAAAGGATCTCGGAACCTCTCTGTTTAGGGGTGTCTAAACAGTGGCTCCTAAATCCGAGAGAAGTTGGCTATACTCGTTCAAGACAAAAATGAACGGGGTATTCCAACGGAAGAATGGTAGTTTGATCCACTAGGGGCATGGGCTCACTACCGATTTATGAAAGCAAAGCCATCTGATCAAAATGGAGAGAGGAACTAGTCCCTAGCGGAGTCGCCAGAAGTTGTCGGCATATTTTTAGGTTATGTGTTGTATTTTTAAAAAAGGGGTCGCCTAAAGAAATTGTCGGCGAATTTTAAATTTTAAATTTAATTCAAATATATATATATATATATAATTTAGAAAGTAGTATTTGATTTTAAAAATAATTTTAAGTTTAAAGGTTTTAAGATATGAAATCAAACCGATCTCACATCCCAAATAGTTTATATAAACGAGCACCGCATCACAAACCGTGTATCTATCCCGAAGAATAGACACACTGCTTGATGATGGGGCTCGGTTAAATAAACTAGGAGATTTGTGACATCCGTTTGGTTTGCGAACCAATTTTATAAGCCGACAAGTTCCCCTGCTTAATATAAAGGAATTAAGCAGGGTTTAAATTACTTGGGTTCTTAAAGTTCCTATAAGGGCAAGCCCCTATAGTTAATTACATCTTAAATGACGGGAATCATTTAAGAAAACTCTCGATAATGATCGGTGGTTTTGCTCTCGAGAATTTCAAAGTTTAAGGTTTTCGAAACAATTGGATTTTGGAAATTTCAATAGGGAATGGATCAAATTTGGAACAGTTTATTTTAGGAGTCCAAAGGAAGAGAAGTAGGAGAAGTTGAGGATCAAGAGGGATCTTGGTAACTTCCCAAACTATCCTATTGTTTGGCTCGAATTTAAGAAAATCCTAATATTATCTGATATTTCAATCTTGCCAATTTTAGAAGGTGAAAATCAGGAGATGAGAAAATTGTTTTGGTTTAGAGAAGTCTTAAAATCCAAATGTCTTTACTATTTTAATTAAAACAAATCTTAAAGTTGATTAAAGGTTTTGGTTTTCATGCAACAGTTGTTTATCATGCAAGAAAAGTAAAGTGCATTTGCAATAAAGTAAATTGCAATAAAATAAAAGCGTACCTGGAGGATCTTCCCGTCATCTCAAGCTACACTTAAAACACATGTTAAGGCATTTAAATATTTCAACAAGTACCTAGGTAAAGCTAAGGGAAAGGTTTTGGTTGTCTATCAAAGTCCTAATCCTACAATTTAGTCATCTCCTATGACGTCTAGGTTCTTGTATTTTGGTTTAAGGACGATTTTCTTCATCAAAGAACAATTAAATTCAATTGCTATTATAAACATCCTATCATATTGATGAAGTGCTTAAGACGAGTTTTAAACATCTTTTCAATACCTCTAGGATTGTTTTAAGTCCAAGAGAATTTAATTATACAAGTGAATTAATCATCCGGGAGTTTAAGTTTTGTTCTTTTGCTCAGTGAACTAGGACATTTGAATATCCTATAAGTGAAGTAACATTTCACTTGATACTTCATTTAGGAGTTATAATAACAAGAGCTTTAAAAGGGCAAACCAACTTTTGAGCATTTTAATGATTTAAACTTAATGATTTAATTTTAATTTTGATTTAATTATAGAAAATTAGTTTAAGTTTGGAATAGTGTTCAAGTTATTTTAGATTTAATTCTTAATGATTTCATTTAGGTTTGTTATTAAATGATTTTAATTTAATTCAATTTAATTTAATTTTGATTTAATTTAATTTTAATTTAATTTAATTTTAATTTAATTTAAATTTAATTTTAATTTTAATTTAATTTTGATTTCAATTTAAGTTTAATTTCTTTTAATTTCAATATAAATTTAATTTTAATTTAAATTTAATTTTAATTTAAATTTAATTTTAATTTTAATTTAGTTTAATTTAATTTGATTTCAATTTAATTTGATTTCAATTTAATTTTAATTTAATTTAATTTAATTTCAATTTTAATTTAATTGAGATTATTCTTTTAATTTTCTTTTTAAGTATTATTGAAGTGATTTATTTAGGGATTTTTAAATTAAAGAATAAATATCTTCTTAAATAATATCCCTACTTTAATAATTTCAAATTTTTCATTAATCTTCCAAATTTAATTAATTAATTAATTAAGGTTTACTTTAATTATTCTTAAAATGATTGCTGGGTTTCTACCCTTAACCATTTAAGTTTCAATCATCCAAAATCAGTTTAAATCAAATTTTTTGCGCTCCCCTTTTTGATTAATCCTAAAATTTTAATTAAAGGTTGAAAATTTTAATTACCATTTTGCCCTTCAAGCTTAATAATTCTATAACTCACTAAATTAAGCTCAAACGAACTTGAAATTTTTATGTGACCTCACTTACATGTCAATTAAGACATTAGAGGAGAAAATGTGACTTTTCTGTATTTAATTTATTTATGTAATTATTTTTAATGGAAAATAGGGATTTTCAAGGAAAATTCAATAACATGACCAAGTAAAAGTTTCTATCCTTAAGAAAATTATGGGATATTCCTAATGACTAGAGGACCACTTGGACAAATTTTGGTGATTTTTTGAATTATATTTTATTTATTAGAAATATTTTGAATTTTGGAGCATTAATTAATTTTAACACAAAATTAAAGTTGAAAAATGGATTTTATATTTTTCATAAATCTCTCTGACCACAAGGAGTTCAGAGAAACAAATTTTATATTTTCTGATTTTTCTTTGATTTATTAGAATTATTTTAGTGAAAAGGTTGGAAAATACATTTTTTTAATATTAAAAATTACATTAAGCCTTTAAAATTCAATATCTTACCCTAGGGACTTAAGAAAAATATTTGGTTTGTTCCTAAATGATTAGAGTTCAAAATGTGACATTTTGGTGATTTTTAATATTTTTATAATTTTTATTATTTTTTAATTATTAAAAATATTAAAATAATGATAAAAATCAACTTTTTTTAAAAAAATTATAATTTTAATTTTCTTAAGTTCCTCTGATACTAGAGAAGCTCCAAAACCATTTTTGTGAATTTTTGAAAAGTATTTTGTGAGTTATGAATTTTTAAAGTTTAATTTTACCCATTTTTGCTTAAGAGGCTTAATCAACCCATTTGGTGGGGTTAATCAAGTCCAATTGGTTTCAAATTTTTATGTGGTGTTCTCCTATCCCTAGAGGTCAGTGGAGAATTGTTCTTAAGTTAATTTGATGTGTGGTTAACCCTAATTAATTAATGTTCAATTTTGGGTATTTAGGCCAATTAGGGTTGTTCAAAGTGAATTAACTCAAAACTTATTTTTCCTAGGTCCCTCTGGTCACAAGAAACATCACCAAATTTTCCTAGAATTTATTTCTCAACATCCTAATTATTGGAATTAAAATACTCAAAACAGTAACATGAACTTGAAAAATCAATAACTTTTCATAGGGATGGCCTTTGACCTTGGAAAATTCAGGGAATGTTCCCAAGTTCAGAGGCTTCAAAAGCCCTATGGTCTCATGCCATGATAAATTGCCTATACAAATGGAGAATTAAAACAATGCAGAGAGTATATAAATCATTAAAAATAAAATACCTAATGAAATTACTTTATTTCTTTTCCACGTTATTTTCCTCTATTCACTGAGTAAGAGGGTATTTTTATTTTATTTTTAGGATTTTTCTACACAAAGTTATGAATTTTTGAAGTTCTGGTAATTAAATAAATAGAAAATAGCCTATTTTTCTACTTATCCACGCGGCGCTGACTCAACCTCGGCGTCTCCGAAGCTCCACACTTCGTCTCCTGATTCGGCGCCGCCAACTCACTCAGTCGTCCCGGGACCCGCCTTTCACGTAACATCTTCTGGTCTGACGCAATCTGAGTCGTCCATCCGATACACGCGCGATCCAACGGCTCCCAGTCATCGTCTACGACTGGTGTGAACCCGTGACCGTAGACCTTCTAACCCTAATTTCTCACTCGATTCTCAACGGATTTTCGTGTTCTTATGCTCTATGGATTCGTCTTGAAGAGACGAAGACATCCATACGGTAAACATGCATTGAAATTAACTCAAACTAAATGGAGAATCTCTGTAAGCTCGGGAGGAAGAGTGAGTCCATACCTTTGCTCAGAGAAGTGAAGCTTCAATCTGAGGGTTGTGTCACATTCGATTGGGTCCAAGCAAGCTCCGGATGAAGTCCCTTGGCACGGTGAATTGCTCAGGTACAAAAGTGACCACGGTCGATCACAAAGCTTGGAGGCCGAAAGCAATCGCCGGCTCAGTGAGGGGGCTTTTGCTTGGGAAACTTCTCCTCTTGGTCCGGTGAAGGTGTAGAGTCAATCAATTTGAGGATTGACTCAGCGTGGTAAAGTTTCCTGGTTTTGGGCTTGGATTTCAACTGCGAAATTGAGCTCGCAGAGAGGAAATGACGAGGGATTTCGGTGGGGATCAAGTTCTCTATGTGTAGAGAGTGGTCCAGGATGATTTTGGCGGGGTTTCGGTAAGGTTTGGTTCAACACCTCTCTTGGCCGAGAGGAGGGGGTGTTTAAATAGGAGAGGCTGTAGGGCCTCTCAGGGGGGTTTAAGGGTTGGGATCACCTGCTCTGGTGAGGAGAAGAATAGCTGCAATGGCCATTTGGAGTGAGGCAGCTCAGCAAGGTGGAATTCCAAAATTTGGCTCCCCCCAAGGTCTCGGCCATGGTGTTTTCCGGCAATCCGAGCGGGCGGCCGGCAGGCAAGGGTCACCCTCAAGTTCAGGTGGGTCGTGGTCGGGGTTTTGTGTAGGCAATTGAGCTTTGCCATGTGTCAAAAGCTTGGATTAAAATGGCATGGGGGAAGGCCAATTTTGGCTTGATTTGGTCAAGTCTACCTTTTGGGCTTGGTTCACCCTTCAAGGTGGCTTTGGGTGTTGTGGGGAGTCAAATGAATCAGCTGGTTTGGCATGGAGAAGTCCTTATCCAAATATATTTGGATTAAATTTGGGTTAAGGTGAAACATGTTTAAGGTTAATGACTTTTAGGAGGTGGCTGACAACCCTCTTTGCCATTTAAGGAGGGTTGACAACTTAGAGATCCTCATGGCTTGCCAATGGCTTGCATGTGGCTTCATGGCTCCATGTTGCTTGGGAAAAGATTTAGTCAATTTCATAAAAAAGGGATTTTGTGAATTTTGGCATTTTGATGGGAATTATTATGAGGCTTGATTTGGAATTGTTTAATTGATAAATTAGGACTTTAGGAATGATTTTAAATTGAATGTGTGATGAGGGAAAGTGTCATGTGGGCTTTAGATTGATTTGGGCTTTTGAATTTGGTGGAAGTGGGCTTTTAGAAAGGTTTAAGGGAGTGGGCCTTTATGTTTAGCAATGGGCTTTTAGATGAAAAATTTTGTAAAGGGCCATGCCAAATAGATGTTGAATTTAGTTTAAGGATGTGTCTTGATTTATTTGAAGCAAATTTGAGGTGGTTTGGAATTCAATTGGGTTGAATTTGGGTTCATTTGGTAAATGGGCCAATGTAGGTCAAATTGGGCTAATTTGAGCCAATGTTGGGCTAAGGTTGAAATTGATGTAAAATTAATGTTGGGAAATGTTTATGGGAGTGTTTCAAAGAGGTTTTAACTTTTGTTGGGTTTTGGTTTTGGGACTTGGGCTTATTTGGGTTCGGTTTAGGTTTAGGTCAAAATTGGGCTTTTTGGTTTTGGGTTAAATTTTAGTGGGGTTTGGGTCCAAATTTTGCAAATCATGTTAGTATTTTGTTTGTGGGGATGTTATGGAAGGTTCAGAAAAGCTTTGGGGTCAATTGGAGTTGAATTGGTTTGGTTTGGGCTAAGTTTGTGTCATGGGTCCAAATTGGGCTTTAAGGTCAAAAGTGAAATTGGATTCAAATGTCAATCAAATTGGACTTAGATTTGATCTAGATTGATATTGTGGATATTAAATTGAAGTTTAGAATTGAATTGGACCAAAATTGGGGTCAATTGGGTAGATTTGGTTTGACATTGGGTTCACTTGGGTTAAGAATGGGCTAAATTGGGGGTTTTGGTAAAAGTGGGGTAAATTGACAAAGTTGGCTCATGGTGTAGTTGGACAAAATGAAATTAGGAATATTTGGGATTTTATAGAATTTTCTGGGAATTTTCTGAATTTTTGGATTTTTTGGCTAAGAGGGGCATTTTGGGTATTTGGAGGGTATTGGGGGGTATTTTTGGAATTTTTGGTATTTTTGGCTATGGATGATCAATTTGATTGGTGAGGAAATGTTCAAGGTTAAATTTGGGGAATTTTGGATTATTTGGAAATTTTGGAGGATTTGGGCAATTCTAAGGGCTTTTAGAAGGTTTGGTGGGTGTAGGGTCCCCGGGGCCAAAAATTGAAATTTTGGAATTATGAAGATTGATCAAACATGAGTGAAATGGAATCACTTTGATTGAGCCATGAAGTCATATTAAGCCTATATGAGCCATGAGAGGACTCATTTGAGGCATTCACTATGTTGTTCCTAATCCTCTTAACGAGGGGCTTAGGGGTTAAGGTCCATCCATATGAATTACCTACATGAGTCAAGGAGTCAAGTTGGGTATGGGTGTGGTTTTAGGATTTGGATTGTGTGTGTGAGAGTGTAGAGTATGAGTGTAGTGAGTGTGTAAGTCAACCCTCACTGGACCAAGCCACCTGGGGTGGTCCTAAGGCCAAAGAGTCTTATAGGGAACTCATCCTTTAAACCTTCACTCTTGATCTCAACCCTCTAGGTGATTAGGGGTCTACAATCAAGCTTGTGGGGTTTGCAGGGAGGCAAGAAGTGGTTCAAATTTCTAAGGGATGGGTCCCAATTCTAGTCCTCTAAGATAGTCAAAGGAAAAGCCTAAGACTAGATCCTAGACACTAAAGAGGGAAGAGAAGACCTCATCAAAAATGAGGTCAACATTAATCTTTAAACTAAGTAATCAGATACAAAGTAAAAACACTGCTATTCGTAATATTGAGAATCAGATGGGTCAAATTGCTAATTTTATAAATTACAGACCTCAAAGAACACTACCTAGCAATGTTGAAATTAATCCTATTGATACTAGGAAAGAACATGAACAAGCAAAAGTTGTATAACTTAGAAGTGGAAAGAAATTAAAAGAGAAAATTCAGAATGAAATTGAAAAAGAGAGAGAGGTAGAAGAAATTGAAAAACCTAAAGATACTCTCTCTCCAAGTAAAGATCAGACTGTAATTCCTATTGAAGTGGAAGTTGAAAGACCACCACCACCTTTTCCTCAAATATTAAAATAACAGAAGCTTGACCATCAATTTTCTAAGTATTTTTAGAATTTTAAGAAACTTACAATCAACATTCCTTTTGCTGAAGCGTTGGAACAAATGCCAAGCTATGCAAAATTTATGAAGATATTTTAAGTAAGAAAATAAAATTTGAAGCTTATGAAACTGTTGTATTAAGTGAAGAATGTATTGCAATAATTCAGAAGAACTACCTCAGAAACTTAAAAATCCTGGAAGTTTCACTATACCATGTGCTATTGGAAAAAATTTTTGTGGAAAAGCCTTATGTGATTTAGGAGCTAGTATTAATATCATGTCATTTTCAATCTTTCGAAGGTTAGATTTAGGACAGATTTCTCCCACCACTGTAACCCTTCAGTTAGCTGATCGATCTATCACATATCCTTAAGGAGTTATAGAGGATTTTCTTGTTAAGATAGATAAATTTATCTTTCCTGTGGATTTCATTGTCTTAGATATGGAAGAAGATAAAGAAATACCTATTATTTTAGGGAGACCTTTTCTAGCTACTGGACGTGCTATGATTGACGTGCAAAAAGGAGGATTAACAATGAGAGTTAATGTTCAAGAGATAACATTTAATGTTCTGAAATCAATGAGGTATCCTGATAAAGAAAAAAGCTATCGAATGGATATTTTTATTATATAATTGAAAAACATTATCAAGAAAAATGTAAGGTCATTTCTGAAGATAAAAATGATGAATCTATATTATATAATGAGCCATTAACTGAAGAAATTGAAAAAGTAAATGAAGAAAAATTATCTGAAGAAACTCATTATATTCATGAAAACTGAGAAATTTTAGACACAACTAAAAATGACATACTTTTACCCTCAATTGAAAAAGCCTCTGAACTGGAATTAAAAATGTTACCTGCACATTTAAAGTATGCATTTCTTGAAAATTCATTAACTTTATCAATAATTATATCTTCAGAACTAAGCAAAGATCAAGAAGAAAAATTAATAGGAGTTTTGAAAAATTATAAGAAAGCTTTTGGTTGGACTATTGCAGATATAAAAGGAATAAGTCCTTCAATCTGTATGTATAGAATTTTAATGGAAGAAAATTGTAAAGCCTCTATTGAACCTCAAAGAAGATTGAACCCAATTATGAAAGAGGTTGTAAAGAAAGAGATTTTGAAATGGTTAGATGCTGGAATTATTTATCCTATTTCGGATTGCCATTGGGTAAGTCCTATTCATTGTGTTCCGAAGAAAGGATGAGTAACTGTCATTGTTAATGATAAAAATGAATTAATCCCAACAAGATAAGTTACTGGATGGTGAATTTGCATCGATTATCAAAAATTAAATAATGCCACTAGAAAGGATCATTTTCCTTTACCTTTCTTGGATCAAATGTTGGATAAATTAGCTGGACACTCATATTTCTGTTTTCTGGATGGATATTCAGGTTATCATCGATTACTGTTGCTCCCGAGGACCAAGAGAAAACAAAATTTACAAGTCCTTATGGAACATTTTCCTTTAGAAGAATGCCTTTCGGTTTATGCAATGCACCTGCAACTTTTCAAAGATGTATGATGTCAATATTTTGTGATCTAATCGATAAAGGAATTGAAGTATTTATGGACGATTTTTCAGTATTTGGAACTTCATTTGAATCTTGCTTGGAAAATATAACAAAAGTTTTGAAGAGATGTGAAGAAACAAATTTAGTTCTAAACTGGGAAAAAAGTGAATTTATGGTTACAGAAGGAATTATACTTGGACATAAAATTTCAAAAATAGGAATGGAAGTTGATCAGGCAAAAGTGAAAGTTATTGCTGAACTTCAACCACCTAATACCGTTACTGATGTGAGAAGTTTTCACGGGTCATGCTTGGATTTTATAGGAGATATATAAAGGATTTTTCTAAATTGCTAAACCTCTTTGCCATTTATTGGAAAAAAAAAAGCTAAATTTGAATTTAATGAAGATTGTCTAAATGCGTTCAATATTTTAAAAGAAAAATTAATCACTGCACCTGTCATTGTTGCACCTGATTGGAATAAACCTTTTGAATTAATGTGTGATGCAAGTGATTATGCAATTGGAGCTATATTGAGACAAAATTATGCGAAAATTTTTAAAATTATCTACTATGCTAGCAAAACTCTTAATGAAACTCAAAGAAATTACACTACTACTGAAAAAGAGCTTTTAGCAATAGTATATGCCTTTGATAAATGTAGACCTTATCTTTTTTGAATAAAATGTATCGTACATACTGATCATTCTGCTATTAAGTATTTAATATCTAAGAAAGATGCTAAACCTAGAAATATCAGATGGGTTTTACTTTTATAAGAATTTGACTTTGAAACTGTGAACAAAAAAAGAACTGAAAACCAAATTGTTGATCATTTATCGAGAATAAAAAATAATAATGTGAAGATTTATGAAGAAAATATAAATGAGAAATTTCCGGATGAACAATTATATGTTATTAAAGGATTACAAATGCCTTGGTATGCAGATATAGTTAACTATTTGGTTAGCAATATTTTACGATATGGGTTGAATAGCAAATACATTAAGAAATTCAAGAATGATTGTAAAATATATATCTGGGAAGATCCTCATTTATTTAAAATAGGAAGAGATTTTTTGATTCAAAGATGTGTAACTTATGAAGAAAATTTTACAATTATTCAAAAATATCAAGATTCTGAATTTGCAGGAAGTGGAGAAAACTGCATTTAAAATTTTAAATTCTGGATTTTATTGGCCTACTTTATTTAAAGATGTTGGACATTTTGTGAAAACTTGTGATCGATGTCAAAGAATGGGAAATATATCCAGAAAAGATGAAATGCCTCTAAAATTTATGTTAGAAATTGAAATTTTTGATGTATGGGGTTTAGACTTTATTGGACCTTTCGTACCATCAACTGGAAAGATTTATATTTTATTAGCAGTTTATTACGTTTTAAAGTGGATCGAAACTGTAACTTTACCTAACTGTGATTCCAAAAGTGTTTCGAAGTTTTTAAAGAAGATGATTTTTACAAGTTTTGGAATGCCCAGGGTAATTATCACAGATGGGGGAAGTCATTTAAGAAATATTAGAATTCAATCATTATTAGAAAAATTCGGAATTAAACATAGAGTTGCAACTGCTTATCACCCGCAAACAAGTGGAATGGTTGGAGTATCAAATAGAGAACTTAAAAGAATATTAGAGAAGACTGTTAATCCTAAAAGAACTGAATTGGTTGATAGACTTGATTCTGCATTTTGGGCTCATAGAACAACTTATGAGACACCTATCGGAATGTCACCTTATCGGTTAGTTTATGGTGAACAATGTCACTTACCTGTTGAACTGGAACATAACGCTTATTGGACGATAAAGGAGTTCAATTACAATTTGAATGCTGGAGGAGAGAAACGATTATTACAATTGAATGAGATGGAAGAAATAAGAAATGATTCTTGTGAGAATATAAAGATTTATAAGGAAAGAATGAAGAAATTGCATGACAAAAAGATTTCAAGGAAGTGCTATTATTCAATGCTCGTTTAAAACTTTTTCCTGGAAAATTAAAATCTAAGTGGATGGGACCATTTATAATAGAGAAAGTGCACCCTTATGGAATTTGTGGATATTAAAGATCCCAAAACTTGAAAAGAATTTAAAGTTAACAGATTAAGACTAAAGCCTTATATGGGAGAAATGAAACTAAATTACAAAGAGGCTTACGAACTAAGTCTACCCAATTAATTTAATTAATTAGCTCGGGCTGACGACGTTAAACCAAGCGCTTTGTGGGAGGCAACCCATTTTTTTATCATTGTGATTGTTTACGATTTGAATTTATTTTTATCGTGTTTATATGTGGATCACACCCTTTTACTAGACCTACTTTTAAGACCAAAACTTTTGAAAATTTGACGATAAGCGAATCGGAGTCAATTGAGGTTCTGGTGCCTAGGCGCCATAAGTTGGAGCCTAAGCTCCAGAATAACCTGTTTGTATCGATGAAATGGTGCCTAGGCACCAGATTCCGGCGCCTAAGCGCCACGGTTACAGATCGTGTAAAAAGCGAAATTCTTCAGCTTTTCACACGAAATCTCCCTATAAATTGATCTATCTTCGTCCCCAATCACATAGAAACCTTAATTTCGACCATAGCAATTTCTTTTGGAGGAGTTAAGAGGAGTTTGGAGGCAATGGATAGAGGAAATCATGGAAATGAGGTAAGAGACAAATCTCAGAAAGATCCTCAACCTTATTTTAATGGTTTTATTTCTGTTATTATGGTGAAATTGTTTAGTTGTCTGGAAAAGATTGAAGCGGAACTTCAAAGCATTAGGAATCGCTTACACGAAATGTATCATCAAATTGAGCATGTGGAATGGCAATCAAAACTTCAATTTGATCATATGGCGGCCTATCAAGACGCTCAAGTAGCAAGGTACGAGAAGGACAAGTGGATCGATGAAAAGGGGACTTTGGAATTTCCAAGGGCATTGGTTTTCTATCCATTTGTTCCTAGCGAACTTCATTGCGAAAGAGATGGTAATTGAAGATCGGTGTTGAATAGATCTCATATGTGTTCTAGGTGTGATTAAGTCAAGTTCTAGTGTATTGATTATCTAATTTGTGTGTGTTTGCTTTATTGTTCAATGTGTGTTGTTCGATTTGGAATTGGCTTGGAATTTATGTTGTTTGTATTGTTTATAGATTGATGAACCATGATATAGTTTTATTCTGGAATTTATTAAGTTTGGAATGGAAATTATGAACTAAAGTTGAAGAGTTTAGTTAAATTTTGTGTGTGAAATGTGGATCATAGTTATCATTTTAAACTGATTGTGGAAATGTTTGGAGGATATAGATTGGATTAATACTCTTATAAGAGTAATTAGGAGTCGAATTTAACAAGATTTTATGAAAAACATAAAATTTAAATTGAAATTTTAGAAAGGCGAGTCTGGCGCCTAGGCGCCAGAATTCGACGCTGGTTCGGCCTGAACTCGAAACTTCATCTTCTTAAACACGCCCACGCCATTTTTGACGCCTAAGCTTCTCTTTCCTCTAGTTTTCACGAAAATAGACCCTTGAGATCTTATTTGAGGCCGGATTTTCAAGTTTTTGAGCTTGAAAGCACTCGATATCTTCATCCTAAGGTCAGATTTACATTCTAAACCAATTATTTTCGATTTTCACCATGGATTTTACTCACATTGAAGAAAACCAAAATTTTGATAAAAATTTTGATTTTTAAAGTTAAATCCATGGAATTTTAAGCTCTTTCAATTTTAGGAAGCTTATACTAGTATATTATATGTGATCCCATGAATTTATTTCGCGTTTTTATTTCACGTTTAGATGGCACCCAAATCTGTGCGAGGAAAGGAACGAGAAAATTTTGATCGTAGCAAGTTTCTCACTCTGTACATTTCAAATATAATGATTATGCTACGACTCAGAAGTTTATCTCGAAGAAAAGTTTTTACAATCCGAGAGGAAGAATTGAGGAAACGATAGTTGCACTCAACTGGGAACGATTTTGCTATTTTACTGTTGTTGCTGTTATCCCTATGGTTAGAGAATTTTATGCCAATTTCATGGATGCTGAAGAGTACGAGATTTTCGTCAGTGGAGTTGGAGTAGGATTCACTCCCGAACGTTTCAATATTTTCTACGGCCTACCGCCGAACATAGAGTGTTATTACTCTGGATTATCTCCATCTGAGGGAGATTTAGATATGATTATTGCTTACCTGACTAATGGTGCTGGATCCTGGAAGATTCGGAATGGGAAAAGGGTAAATTTTTCATCTTCTAAGCTTAATGGTATTTCAAAGGCATGAGACTACTTTATTTCTGCTTGTCTCCTTCCATCCAATCATTTGAGTGAGGTTACTAAGGATAGAGCTATCCTTAATTATTGCATACATGAGAAGAAGCTGATTTATGTAGGAAGTATCATTTATGATTCTGTAGAGGCGACTGCTTGCTCTAGCACTTCTGTTGGACTTGGATTTCCATCTTTGATATATTCCAAATGTTATATATTTTATGTAATTAAAAGGGTTACTTAAGGAGAAGTAACGTGTAAGTTTGGGGGAATTTGATCCACTTTAAAAATAACCATTTTTATGCCTTATTTATGATTCAATTCTTAAGGATATTATGTTTTAATGAAAGGTATTTTTATATTTTAGGATGTAGGTGATAAAAAAAGAGTTCAAGAAGGAAAATGAGCAAAAAGGAGCAAAAATGGAGCTACAAGAGCAAAGTTTTCGAAATTATAGGCCTGGCGCCTAGGCGCCAGAATCTGGTGCCTAAGCGCCAGTTCGATACAGTCGCAGACAAGATTTTTTACCACTTTGGGCACTTATTTTTACGGTGTTAAGCGGTTATTGGAGCTTCTAGAAGACTAGAAGTTACTCCTAATATATAGGACATGTGATACAATGCATCTGGACGCAGGGAAACGGTTTTAGTCATGAAGAGGTGTGACCCAAAGTGAAGAGGTGCGTAGACCTGGTCAAAAGAGATCGGCGCCTAGGCGCCAGATTCTGGCTCCTAAGCGCGACAGTTACCTTCTAGAAGATACATTTTATTTGGATGAATTTTGAAGAGTTGCCTTAAGCAACCCCTGGTCAAATTTAGAGCTCTATAAATAGGAGCCCATTCTATAGTCAAAATCGCACCCTATAGTCTCTTTCACCCTTTCTTGCATCTTTAGTCCCCAAGCACTATATTCCATCCAATTATTTGAGGGAGCCACCTTCTTTATTATTTAGTGAGTTTATTTTGAGTGTTAAGTGTGAGATTATTAGTGTTGTTGTTGTTGAAGTCTTTTATCATTGCATTGGAGTCAGTAGGAGTCAGCCTATCACTTGAAGGAACATCTCAGATAAGTATTTGTAACTTGGTTCAAAGTTTTATAAAAATATTCTGTTGTGTGAATTCAATGTGTTCTGAGTAGTTAGATTTCTTTCTATTTTCAATTATGAAAAGATAATAAAGTAATTAAACTTTAGTAGAGAATTTAACTTAAAATATTTATAAAAATTGTGATGATATTAATACCTGATCTTAGTTAACTTTTTAAACTGGCCATTTAAATTGTTAAAACCTGTTGAAGAATTCTGAGACCTATCCGGAGATGAGTTCTTAACTAGTAGATATCACATGAATCCTTTGGTAATCGCAGGCTATACGTGGGTTATTTAAGGTGAAGTGCAAATAAATAGGAAGATAGGATTTATTAGGCGTAAAATTCTTTAGTTTTTAGAGTGACAGACTAAATTCTAATAATTTAGTTTATAGATAGGGAACGGGTCACTGGTAGGGCCGACCATAGCCACCCTTAGACATCTAGTAGTGTGAGCCTAGATTAACCCATTCTACTAATAAAACATCCCGAACCAATCTATAGATTAATCAATGTTCTTTATGCCTGGACCAAAGGATAAAGAATAGTAATGCTTCTCTTTGGCACAATACCATAATCTAAATTCTCCACAAAAATGGTAATTATTCTAAAAATCTTGGATTAGTTGAAAAGGAGAAAGTTGTTTTATTTATATCTGCATTAATATTTATTGCTTACTTACATTTAGTATAAATTTCATTAAATCTAAAATCTAAACTTTAAAAAGAAATAAAAATAAGAAAAATCATTTTTAATTTGAAAATTCTAAAAATATAACTTAATATTCTAAAAAATCTTCCCTGTGGGATCGATAACCAGGACTCTACTAGAGCCCTGTATTACTTGATATGATACGTATACTTGCGTTTGCAATTGTGACTTTGACAAATTATAATCTAAATATAAAATTCATAAACTCTTTCATAAGTAAAATCACATCAAGTGTTTGGCACCGCTGTCAGTGATTAAATCTTCTAGCAGTGGTATCAAATTCTTGCATTTGAAAGTATATATATATAGCCCCTTTAGGCTAAGTCATGCATCACTAGGCCTAAAACATCACGCTCCACAACCTTGTTCAATCAATTGTCCTTTGCCTCAGTAGGGCATGTTTATTTTGCTAAATTGGACTATTGCCGTCACCTGTCAAAGTCACCCTTGGGGGATTGATCCCATGATGACTGTACTCCTTCGTAGATCTTTTCATTACTGTGCAGATAACCATCTTCAGAAACCTGAACTTCTCAACTTTAGAGGCTTCAGAATGCGATGCAAAGGCTGCACATAGTAGCTAGTTGACCCACGATGATCGAATCGTTGGGATGCATTTGATGCACACATTAATATTACATTATTATTATCTTATTTTATTTTATTTATTTCTTATTTTTTTTATTTTGCATACCCGTGTCCTCCAAGTTCTAGAACTGGTTGTCGACTTTCTCCCATGTTGCTTTTGTTCAAGTCGAGCACCTCGAGTTTTGAGAAATGATGACCAACCCTTTTGGCGTCGATGCCTCAACACTGACTCTGGCGGGTTTGTATTAAAGGAAACATTAATTGTGGCACTGATTCTTTTTATCCTTCCTTTTTGGGAACCTTACCATCGAGCCTTTCTTCCAGTGTCATGTTGGCAAGTGTCAAGCTATCTTGTCATAGTGAGTCCATTTGCAAGCTTTTGTCGGGAGAACATTGTTGGGGCTGCTGATTTCCCCCTATAGAAAGGGAAAGATGGCACTTTCACAAATTGAACTTCCACTTAAAGGAAAGTTGATTGACACAGTGATGGAAATCTTGTTAGCCTTATGAGGGATTGTGGACAAAGGAGACCTTCCATCAGCGGAAGTGACAAGACCTGCCTGCGCTCTATTTTAGTTTTTTTTTCCTGTCATTTATTGAAGGAGAGGACTTTCTTTGAGTCGGGTGTCAAACGTGATCCCGGTCCAGGCCAAGTTTTCTACGCAAATGGATGAATTGGATCTCTAGCCAAGGAGGTGTTGGGCACATTCCAAGGGAATGCAATACATTCATTAGGTCATGGTTGCTAAAAGAGCCCATAAATATTCTCGCAGCAAGTACCCACTTCCTCACAATCTCTTGTTCCTCTTGAAGCAAGGAAGAAATATTAGATGTGGGAGGAAACGAGTGCTTGTGGTGAGAGCTCGTCGGTCGGGTGGCAACCTCTTCTCCCACTCTCCCACGCTTTCTTTCTTTAGTCAGAAGAAGACCCAAAAAGCGTGGGTGAAATGGGGGTGGAGAGTTGAGGGCATTCTGATTGAGACAAAGGAAGGCTCCTCGTCGATACGCAAGTGGTAGGCATCATAGTCCGTGTTGACCTCATTTTTTGATGAGGTCTTCTCTCCTTCTCTTTAGTACTTAGGATTTAGCCTTAGGCTTTTCCTTTGACTGTCCTAGAGGATTAGAATTGGGACCCACCACTTAGAAATTCAAACCACTTCTTAACTCCCTGCAAACTCCACTAACTTGATTGTAGACCCCTAATCACCTAGAGGGTTGAAATCAAATGTGGAAGTTTAAAGGATGAGTTTCTATAGGACTCTTTGGCCTTAGGATTGCCACAGGTGGCTCGGTGCAGTGAAGGGGCTGACTTACACACACACTACACCTATATACTACACTTTCACACACCTCCTAAAACCACACCTATACCCAATTTGACCTCCTGACTCATGAAGGTGATTCACATGGATGGTCCTTAACCCCTAAGCCTTGGCTAAGAGGGTTAGGAACAACATAGTGGATGCCTCAAATGAGTCCCTTCATGGCTCATAAGGGCTTGATATGGCTTCATGGCTCAACTAAAATGATTTTATTCCACTTACAATTACCCAATCTTCAATTTTCTAAATTTTCAATTTTTGACCCCAGGACCACTACACCTGCCTTTACCCAAAACCCTTGAAATTACCCAAATTTTCCAAAATTTCCAAATCACCCAAAATTTCTCAAAAACAATCCCAAACATTCCCACATTACTCAAATTGATCATTCATAGCCAAAAATACCAAAAATTCCAAAAATACCTCTCAATACCCTCCAAATACCCAAAATGCCCCTCTTAGCCAAAAAATCCAGAAATTCAGAAAATTCCCAGAAAATTCCAAAAAATCCCAAATATTCCCAATTTCATTTTGTTCAACTACACCATGGGCCAATTTTGTCAATTTACCCCACTTTTGTCAAAATCCCCAATTTGACCCATTTTAACCCAAAAGTGAACCCAATGTCAAACCAAACCTACCCAATTGACCCAAATTCTGGTCCAATTCAATTCTAAACTTCAATTAAACATCCCCAACACTAATCTAGACCAAATCCAAGCCAAATTTGATTGACATTTGAATTCAATTTCACTTTTGACCTTAAAGCCCAATTTGGACCCATGACCCAAACCTAATCCAAACTCACCAAATTCAACTCCAATTAACCCCAAATCTTTTCTAAACCTTCCTTAACATCCCCACAAACAAAACACTAACATGATTTGCCCAAAATTTAGACCCAAACCCCATTAAAATTCAACCCAAAGCTAAAAGGCCCAATTTTGACCTAAACCCAAACCTAACCCAAATAAGCCCAAACCCCAAAATCAAAACCCAACCAAAGCCAAAACCTCTTTGAAACACTCCCATAAACATTTCCCAACATTTATTTTACATCAATTTCAATCCTAGCCCAACATTGGCCCAAGTTAGCCCAATTTGACCTATATTGGCCCATTCACCAAAGAGGTCCAAATCCAACCCAAACCTAGCCCAAACACTTCAAATTTATTCCAAATAATTCATGAGACATTCCTAAACTAAATTCAACACTTATTGGATCCAATCCTTTGCAAAATTCTCATCCTAAAATAAAAAAAAACCCACTTCCCTAAATCACTTTAAAAGCCCACCTTCACTAAATTTCAAAGGCCCAAAGCCCACATGACAACCTTATATCATCATCCATTAGATGGAACCATATCCTAAGTTCTAAACCCATGATAAAATAAATCCAAATTAAGCCATGTGCCAAATCCCATCAAATCACTCCTAAATTACCAAAATTTCCAAATTCCATTTTCATGAAATTGACCAAGCTTTTCCCGAAGCCAAAGACAAGCCATGAAGCCACATGCAAGCCATGGACAAGTCACATGAAATCATGGAAGGTTTGACGTGTGATCAAGCCATTAATGGCAAAAGGAGGAGCCTCTTTTAAGCCCCCTTAAAAAGGTTTTAACCCTTTTAATGCTTCACCTTAATCCATGATTAATCAAAATATTCATGGATGGTGACCTCTCTACCCTTTTCTAGCTGATTCACCTGATCCTCCCTTAGCCCAAATCAGCCATGGAAGGGTGCACCAAACCCAAAATGGTGGGTTGACCCATTTGGACCCAAAATGAGCCTCTCCCCATACCATTTTAATCCAAACCCTTTACACATGTCCATGGCCGATTGATTGCACAAACCTCCGACCACGACCCACTCTGGACACGAGGGTGACCCATGCTGCCGGCCAGCCGCCTGGGTCGCCGGAAAACACCATGGCCGAGACCTTGGGAGGAGCCAAACTTTGGAATTCCACCTTGCTGAGTTGCCCCATGCCCAATGGCCACCATGGCTGTTCTTCCCTTGACCTAAGCAGCTGATCCCAAGCCTTGAACCCCCCTGGGAGGCCCTCCACCCTCTCCTATTTAAACCTCACCTCCTCTCGGTCATGGGAAGTGCTGAACCAGACCTTACTGAAACCCTGCCAAAATTGCACCAGATCACTCTCCATACTTAGAGCAGTTGATCCCCAGTGACAATTTGCCCCAATCCCCACCAACGAGCCCGATTTCTCAGCCGAAATTCCACCCGAAACCAGGACACTTCTCCACGGTGGGTCAATCCCCAAATTGATTGATCCTACACCTTCACCGAGACCGAGGAAGAGGTCCACCAGCAAAAGCCCCCTCTCTAGGCCACCCATCTGTTCCAGACTCCAAGCTTTGTGATCGGGCTTGGTCGAGATCATACCTAGACAATTCATTAGGCCAAGGGACCTCATCTGGAGCTTGCTTGGACGCAATCGAAGGTGACACAACCCTCAGATTGAAGCCACACTTCTCTGAGCAAAGGTATGAGCTAACTCTTTATCCCGAGCTTCTGGAGATTCTCCATTTCAAATGCCTTAATTTCAATGCATGATCACCGTATAGATGTATTCTTCTCTTCAAGAAGAATCCATAGAGCACAAGAACACGAAAATTCGTTAAGTATTGTGTGAGATATTAGGGATTTAGTGTGGACGGTTCTCGGGTTAGGAGGCTTGGGGACGATGAACGGATGCCGTTCATTTAATACACGAGCGGACGGACGGCCAGGATCGCGCCGGATGAGGAGACGGAACGATACAGCGGGCCCCCGGAGCGCTGAGGTGGACGGCGGTGCCGAATCAGAAGACGACACGCGGCGCTTCGGAGATGCCTAGGTTGAGTTGGCGCCGCGTGGATAAGTAGAAAAATAGGTTATTTTTCTATTTATTTAATTCCCTAAACTTCAAAAATGCATAACTTTGTGTAGAAAAATCAGAAAAATAAAATAAAAATACCCTCTTGCTCAGTGAACAGAGGAGAATAATGTGGAAAAGAAATCATTCAATTTCATTGAGTATTTGATTTTTAATAATTTATTTACTTACTGCACATTTTCAATTCTCCATGCATGTATACAATTCACCATGGCATGAGACCATAGGAGCTTTTGAAGCCTCTGAATTTGGGAACATTCCCCGAATTTTCCAAAGTGAGGCTATCCCTATGAAGAGTTATTGATTTTTCAACTCTAGGTTGCTAGTTTGAGTATTTTAATTCCAATAATTAGCATATTGTGAAATAAATTCTAGAAAAATTTGGTGATGTTTATTATGACTAGAGGACCCTAGGAAAAATAGGTTTTGAGTTAACTCACTTGGAATAACCCTAATTCGCTTAAACACCCAAAATGGAGTTTTAATTAATTAGAGCTAATCACACATCAAATTGACTTGAAATCAATTCTCCACTGACCTTTAGGATCAGAGGAACTCACCATAAAAGTTTGAAGTCAATTGGACTTGGTTAGCCCTATCAAATGGGTTGATTAAGCCATTTAGCCAAAATTAAACTTAAAAAATTCATAACTTTCAAAATACTTTCAAAAATTCTCCAAATTGGTTTTGGAGCCTCTCTGATATCAGGGGAATTTAAGAAAATTAAAATTACAATTTTCTAAAAAAGTTGATTTTTTGCATTATTTTAATATTTTTAATAATTAAAAAATAATAAAAATCACAAAAATAATAAAATTCACCAAAATGTCACATTTTGAATTTTAATCACATAGGAACAAACCCCATATTTTTCTTAGGTCTCTATGATGAGTTATTAAATTTTAAAGCCCTAGGGTAATTTTAAAATAAAAAAAAAATTTATTTTCTAGCATTTCCACTAAAACAATTATAATAAATCAAAGAAAAATCAGAAAAGTATAAAAATTGGTTCTCCGATTTTCTTGATATCAGAGAGATTTTTGAAAAATATAAAATTCATTTTTCATCCTTTATTTTATTTTTAAATTAATTAATACTCCAAAATTCAAAATAATTATAATAAAAAGAATATAATTCAAAAAATCACCAAAATTGGTCCAAGTGGTCCTCTGGTCATTAGAAATGTCCCATAATTTTCTTAAGGATAGAAACTTTCCCTTGGTCATATTATTAAATTTTCCTTGGAAATCCCTATTTTCCACCAAAAATAATTACATAAATAAATTAAATACAGAAAAATCACATTTTCTCCTCTAATGTCTTTAATGACATATGAGTGAAGTCACATAAAAATTTCAAATTCATTTAAGCTCAATTTAGTGAGTTATGAAATTATTAAGCTTGAAAGGGCAAAATGGTAATTAAAATTTTAACCCTTAATTAAAACTTTAGGCTTAATAAAATGAAAAAGTAAAATATTTGATCTTAATCTGATTTGGATGATTGAAATTTAAATAATTAAAGGGTAGAAACCTACTAAACAATTTAAAAATAATTAAAATAAACCTTAATCAAATAATTAATTAAATTTGGAAAAATAATAAATTTGGAATTATTAAAATAGGGATGTCATTAGGAAGAGATTTATTCTTTAATTTAAGAATCCCTAAATTAATCATCTCAATAATATTTAATTCCTAATTAAAATGATAATCCAAATTTAAAATTTAAAATGCTAAAAGACTTAATCATTAAATTAAATTAAAGTTAAATTATCTAAATTAAAACCTTTTAAAAATTTCAATTAAATTAATACTTTAACAATTAAAATTAAATCATCTTTAAAACATAAAAAAATAAAATATTAAATAAAAATTAAAAATTAAATTAAATTAAAATTTAAATAAAAAAATTAATTAAATAAACTAAATTAAAACATATTAAATTAAACCACATTAAATTAAATCAAATTAAATCAAATTAAATCAAATTAAATTAAATCAAAATAAATTAAATTAAATTAAATCATATTAAATTAAATTAAATTAAATAAAAAAACAAAACCAAGTTAAAATTAAAATTAAAGTAAATTAAATAAATTAAATTAAAATTAAAATTAAACTAAATTAAATCAAACTAAAATTAAATTAAATTAAATTAAATTAAATCATATTATATTAAATTAACTTAAATTAAATTAAATTAAATTAAACCACATTAAATTAAATTAAATTAAATTAAATTAAATTAAATTGAACTAAATTAAATTAAAATAAATTAACTATAACATCACCTAAGACATAAAGAATTCAAAAAATAAATCTAAAACAACTTGAACACTATTCCAAACTTAAGCCCATTAATTGAAATTAAGTTAAATCATAAATCATTTGAACATCCATTTGCCCTCGAAAGCTCTTGTTGTCATAACTCCTAAATGGAGTGTTAAGTGAAGTGTTACTTCATTCATAAGATATTCAAATGTCCTAGTTCATCGAGCAAGATAATAAACTTGAACTCCCGGACGATTAATTCATTTGTATAATTAAATTCTCTTGGACTTAAAATAATCCTAGAAATATTGAAAAAGATGTTTAAGACTCGTCTTAAGCACTTCCTCGATATGATAGGATATTTATAAGAACAATTGAATTTAATTGTTCTTTGATGAAGAAAATCGTCCTCAAACCCAAAATACAAGAACCTAGACGTCATAGGAGGTGACTAGCTATAGGATTAGGAATTTGGTAGAAAACCATAACCCTTCGCTTAGCTTTACCTAGGAACTTACTTTAAATGCTTAAATATTCTAATTATGTTTTAAGTGCAGCTTGGGATGACGGGAAGACCCTCCGAGTACGCTTTTATTTTATTGCAATTTATCTTATTGTGACTTATTTAATCGCATCGTACTTACTTTTCTTGCATGATAAACAAATGTTGCATGAAAACCCACACCTTTAGGATAGTCCCTAAAACTGAAACCAAAACTAAATTAAAAATCATTACAAGATAAAATTCACCGCCACAACATTTCAAAATATAAAACAACTCAAAATTTAAATCACAGACAGAACAACAAAACTACAACTACAACTAAATTAAAACGTCTTGTTGGATGATCAGGAATACCTATGATGATGTAACCTACGTGTTGCTAACGGGATTTCCCACGGTCTAAATGAAAGTGTGGAACTCATTCAGTTGAGTTTAGCAAATTCATCTGGACTAAGTGAATCCGATAAAAATAACGATGCCGGAAGGATGGAACCGTGGGATCTTAACCGGTGTTGTTATAATCAACTTTAAGATTTGTTTAATTAAATATTAAAAAAACTTGGAAATTAAGACTTTCTCTAAACCAGAACACTTCTCTCATCTCCTGATTTATGATTTCTAAAACTAAACCTCTGCAACAACAAGGAGTTCGGAGCATGGTGGGCAGCACGGCCATCGTCATCAGCAAAACCTGAGTTTACTTCAGCAAAACTTTCTTAGAATTAAACAACCAAGCCATAGGACTTCGAGGAAGTTTGCACTAGTGCAACTTAAATCCTCGACTCTTCGTTAGGCATTTGCATGATCATATCATGAAAATTAAGCCCTAACCGGTCTTAGGACTCCGAGGTAGTCGTCCGATACGACATAAACCCTCATATCTTCGAGGCTATTTGTATGATTTTATCATACAAATATAAGTCCAAATTAATTAAAATTGGCAAGATCAAAACATTAAATAAACATTAGGACTTTCCTAAGTTCAAGCCAAACAGTAGGATAGTCGGGAAATTACCGAAGTTCGCTTCGAATTCGTGATTTCTCCTACCTTTCTTCCTTTAAATTCCCAAAATAAAATGTTCTAAATTTGATCCATTCCCTATTGAAATTCCAAAATTCAATCCCTTGAAAACTTAAACTTTGAAATTCTTGTGAGCGAGAACTACGATTATTATCGAGAGTTTTCTTAGGTGATTCCCGTCACTTAAGATGTAATTAACTATAGGGGCTTGCCCTTATAGGGAATTTTAAGAACCCGAGTAATATAAACCCCGTTTAATGTTTTCATATTAGACGAGGGAACTTGTCGGCTTATAAAATTGGTTCGCGGACCAAACGGATGTCACAAATCTCCTAGTTTATTTAATCGATCCCCATCATCGAGCGATGTGTCTATTCTTCGGGATAGATACACGGTTTGTGGTGCGGTGCTCGTTTATATAAACTATTCGGGATGTGAGATCAGTTTGATTTCATATCTTAAATTCTTCAAATTTAAAAAATTATTTTTTTAAAATCAAATACTACTTTTCAAATTATTTATTTAAATTAAATTAAAAATTCGCCGACAATTTCTGTTAGGCGATCCCTTTTCAAAATACAACACTTAACCCTAAAAATATGCTGACAATTTCTGGCGACTCCGCTGGGGAACAATTCCTCTCTCCATTTTTAATCAGATAGTTTTGCTTTCAAAAATCGGTAGTGTATCCATGTTCCTAATGGATCAAACTACCCTTCTTTCCGTTGGAATACTATGTTCATTTCTACCTTGAACGAGTATGGCCAACATTCTCTCGGATTTAGGAGCCACTGTTTAGACACCCCTAAACAGAGAGGTTCCGAGATCCTTTTACCTCATTTCTAAGGTAGGGTGGACCCCCGATAGGTGTTAGTTTAGGAGTGATCCTTCGAGTCGAGAAGTCTTGCATAAGACTTTCTTTTCCTTTCCAACTATGAATCAGATTCATTACCTTCTCTACACCTTTGAACATTCCGTTCTAAATAAACAAACCCTCTAATGAATGACTCTTTTAACAAATATACATGAACAAGAATGTGTTCGGACTCCTTTTCGATTCCTTTCTTTTCGTCCTGATGAGAAGAAGCATAACTTGGGACTGACAATCAGAATCTACCCTGCAGAAATGGAAGCCCCAAAGCTAATTTTCTCCTTCACCAATGGACTGGACTTCACTGTTTACAAGGATGAGCTGCCCGACAATGGGATCATCCGGTTTGGACAAGGATTCGAGAAAACAAATGTCAAGATCACTGACGTTACCCTTTTCGCGCTGACAAACAAAGTATCTGAAACTGAGAGACCTTTGATCGAGTTCAACCTTAAGTCAACTCAAGAGTTTCCTCCCCTGCAAAGGGTTCCAGCTGAGTGGAATGCTACTGTCCAAAGGAGGACTGTTATCTCTACCCCCACTGGTCTAGTCGTCTCTGCACCTACCTCGGCTTCCGCCGAACCGAAGGGAAGGAAGTTCAAATTTGTAACGAGCATGTTACCGTAGAGGTACGGATTTCCGTGCAAGACCTTCGTTTTGAAATTGGGTCCAGCTCAAGGGTTCCACCCCTAACACGGACTCAGAGAAGAAACAGAGGTAGGAAAATTGCCAGGAAGGCCAGAGCTGCTAAAGTCGCTTTCTTAGAAGAAATCCCTGAGTACACACCACTACCTGAATACATACCATTGCCTGAATATACACCCCTCTTGGAAGGAAGTAGATTCCATCCCCTTTCCGCCGCTGGTGACGAGGAAAATGTCCGCAAGATTGCTTCTACATTACCTCGACCTGCATACTATAGCGACAGCAAAAGGAAAAGGGCTAGGATTACACCATTTGCCCGACTACAGACTGTGATTTAGAAGTTAGCAAAGAAAGAGAAATGCCCTGTATCGGAGATTTTAAGAAGGATAGGACGGACACCAGCCAAGTCCCGTCTTGGGCCACGAGTAGAACCTGCTATCGCTGCAGAAGAGCCGAATAAGAAGATGAAGGCTAGTCCACCTGTTGTTGTTTCAGGTTTACAGATCAGGGAGGATACCACCTTCCAGCGATTCGGCCGACAGACCATGCGGTCCTAGGCCTCCTGTCGCTAGAAGGATGGTATGGCATCCCACTACCGGCCGATTAAGACCGAAACGACGACTCGAGAAGGAAAGTCTCGTCAGGAGACTCGAGTCCGAAGAAAGCGCTACCGCAATGAAGGGGACTCATGAGAAGGAAACCCGACAGCCATCGCATGATAACTGCGAAACCGCACGAAAAAGACCATTGGAAGACGCTATGGAAAAGCTAAGAGCCGATATTCGGCGATTAGTAAGAAAGAGAAGAAAAATTCGGCGATGAAGTCGACTCGTCGGAATTCATGGATGATGAATATGCGAGAAATTAATATGGTTGAAACACGAGCATCGTCGGCTTCGCAAGGTGTTCGGCGAGCTGCGGAAAGAGATGAATCGAAGCATTAAGAGCAAAAATTCTAGAAAAAGACGATACAATCTCTCGATTGGCAAAAAGGATGGAAGAGATGGCTGCCGGTCCTAGCCACTCTTCGAGTCGGGCTCGACCCCCAAGAGAAACGCCTCCGGAAGTTATTCATATTACGGACGGAGGAAAGAGATTACATCCGTTAACGGAGATGATCGACCAAAGAAAGATTCTACCCGGAATATGATTCCGGAAAAGGATATCGAGAGCATGGTGGAACGGCGGAGTGCGAGAAGCCTTGGCACAATCGAAGAGCGGGACATCCATTCGGACGGGTAGACCTTACCCCGAAGAATTCGATGCCGTCCCGATATCCGAAGGGCTTTGTACCACCTCCGCTCAAGACCTTTGATGGAACCGGAAACCCTCGGCGGCATGTTGCACATTTTCGTGCCGGTTGTTGCAATGCGGCGGAAGTGATGCTTTACTCTTCCGACAATTTGTCGACGACTTGTCGGGGATCGCCTTTGATTGGTATGCGGAATTACCGAACGGTTCGGTGAAGACATTTTCGGAATTAGAGAACCTCTTCATCGAGCGATTTGCGGAGCTCGGCACCACATCACTATAGGTGATTTAGTGGTAGAGAAGCAGAAGCCGAACGAAACTTTGGTAGACTACATACTTCGATGGAGGAACCTAAGTATGAAGTGTGAGCCATAGCTACAAGAACAGCACGCAGTCGGCATTTTACTTAAGAGCATTCATGGCCCGATAGCACTTCTCCTCGAGGATTTACTATTAAGACTTTCGAGAAGTTGTTAAGCGAGGCCGGAAGCTTGCAAGAGGAGGCGAAGCAATTAAGTTTCACCGACAAAACGGACAAACGAAGCCGTGAAAACTTTTGAAAAGAAGTTCGGGATCGTCGCGACGATCGATAAAGGCAAGCGGCCAATACAAATACCGTCGAAACGGCCGCAGCAACCTCAACGGAGTTACTAGCAATCCCGGCCCAACTATCGATCATCTCGACGGTATGAACAACCGCCTCGTCCACAACGTACGTTGAGGGAGCTTCGAGCGAGGAGTATCCGTTCAAGAATGAGGCGATGCCGAAAATATTCGCGAGTTCGATGAAGACTCCGGATTTCCAAGCTGCCGAGCCTAAAAGACCAGAAGAAGTCGACAAGAAAGGTGATCTCAACTTTTGTCCTTACCACTGGATGCTTGGACACAAGATAGTAGATTGTATTACCTTCAAAAGTTGGCTCAACGACAATCTTCGAAAAGGAAACATAACAATCCCGAAGGAATACATGAAGGAACCCCAGAAAGGAGGTTCCGTCAATGTTATCTCGACGGATTTCATTGTTCCGATAGATCCCTATGCGACTGATGATGGATGGACTACCGCTTGGACAAAGTCTTCGAAGAAGATCTTGGATCGCATCCAAACCACTTCGGTGCGAGCCTCAATTCAGAGTTCGAAACCTGTCAAGTCGGCACTATCACTTGCAATAGAAGAACCACCTCAACAAGAGACGACTGAAGAAAAGAAGAAAATTGACGAAGAAGAGGAGACCGAGGCTCCTAAGGCTAGACTAGGGGCTGCTTATCCCACGATAGTTGTTTCTATTTCGGGGGAGAAATCCCTCGAACCTCTGACTCTGTATGATTATTTGCTCACTCCGGTGGGATCTTATAATGATGAGGGTCATGGCGTTGGCTACGTTTTGACTGTTTCTAACGATTACGTAACTAGCGATAATCAACCTAATCCGGACGTCGATTCCGATACAAATGACAATTCTCAAATCATACACAATCTCGACGATCACAATGACAAAGAAGACATCCACCAAGGAGGCTAAGAGAGTTCGATAAGCAACGAATCTATTTGCGAGTTTCGAGGAGCTCCAGTCACAATAGAGTTAGAACCTTCAGACTCCGAAGCTAATCCTGAAGAACCTGTCATTCCAATTCAGAAGGAGACATCAGCAAACTCAATACTAGATTCAGAAGAAATCACAGAAGTCAACCTAAGAAGTGGAAGGGTTCTACCTCCGAGAATGGGTCCAAAGGACAAAGGAAAGCAGGTGGTTGTTCAGGAAGAACCAACCCCGACGAAGAAATACCCATTCGGGAAGAAAACGAGACACATGAAAATAAAGTGGACTACAACGTGCTAGCCCATCTTAGGAAACTACCGCACAGCCGAGCATCTACGACGCTCTCATCTTATCAAAAGAGATGAGAGAAGCTCGATCGAGGCCTTACTTGATCCGGAAATTTGCTTAGCTCGAATGAGCTGGAGATTCCTTAGATGAGGTTTGCTCGTTAAAGGAACGACGAGGTGTCACCTTCACGGACAATGACCTACTACTTGGGACGACGGACCACAACCGACCGTTGTACATTTCGATTACAATCGGGAAGTTTACACTCTCCGGAGTATTGGTGGATCCGGGAGCATCGATTAATATAATGAATCTTCGAACGCTAGCATACTTGGAAATTGATACTCGCGAGCTCGAAGCGGACAAAATGTTATTAAGAGGATTCAAACAGAAAGGAGAAAGAGCCCTCGGCTTAATAACACTGCTAATGAAGACCGGTGACTTAGCAAAGAAAACCGTGAAATTTCACATAATTGATTCAGAAACGTTGTTCAACGCTCTACTGGACCGACCGTGGATACATGAAAACCGGATGGTACCATCATCTCTACATCAGTGCATCAAATACTACGATGGAGGGGAACAGTGCATCAAAGGTGACTTACAACCATTCTCCGTACATGAAATTGGAATCCATGAAGATGCGGCTTATTACGCACCCCCGAAGAAAACAATCTTCTCCAGGAGATACCATAACAAATGAAGCAAAGGAAATTTGGGACGACGAAGAACACGAAGTTCTAGTCCAACGAGTCACTCACCACTCCCTTACGGCGAGATGGTGAAGGTTTCTCCACAACTCGCATCCGAGGTCGAGGCCGGGGACGAGGTCGTGGCAGAGACGTTAGGACGGTTGGACGAGAGGAAACCGACCATCAATGTTGAATGGGAAAATAGTTCGAAGAAGAAAAAGAAATCAAGCAAGAAGCGATGACAATAAGTCGGAAGAAGCCGCAATTCGGGATCTATCTCGAAGATGAAAAGAACGAGGAATATAAATCGATGTACGAGAAGATTAACCACTATGTACATACTATGACCACGACCCGATCCATTCTAATAAGATCGAGGGTATGGTGGTCGAAAGAGGTACGTAGCGGAAGTACAAAGCCCATCAAGTTCTACCGTGGTGCTCCTTCCTCCAAAACTGAAAACAATGTACAATTTGAAGATGTCACTTCATCAGAATTAATGGAATTACCTTTTGAGTGGTACTCTCCCTGTGTTCAAAATTTAATTCAGCGTGGTTTCTTACCTCGACAATGGACAAAAGGTCAATCACAACATTTTGAAAATTTATGGAATAACTCCGGTCGTCCACCCAATTCAAGGCATGGTCTCTGATTCGGCACAGTAGGATCAGTTGACGATACTGAATTTTGCATTGTTGTCACTTACGAGTCTAATGAAAACTGCATGGAAGCTACAAAAGAACTTGAAGATTTACAAATTGGAAATGCTCCACCAGAGTTCGAAGAAGAGATCAAATCTACAATAGATGAGTTAACGGAAGTTAACTTAGGTACTAGTGAAGAACCTAGACCTACCTTTGTTAGCTCCTTACTCAATAAAGAAGACTCCGAAGAGATAATCAAGTTATTAATGGAATTTAAAGATTGTTTTGCTTGGAGCTACGATGAGATGCCAGGATTAGCTCCAGAGGTTGCAGTCCATAAGCTAGGAGTGGATCCTACTTCTGTTCCAGTCAGACAAGGTTCCAGGAGAACGCGTCTAGAAATCGAACAACAAGTCATAGCTGAAGTTAAAAAGCTAATAGACGCCAAATTTGTCCGTGAAGAACAATACCCGAGCTTGGTTAGCCGATGTGGTACCGATCGGGAAGAAGAATGGTCGGATCGGAATTTGTGTGGATTTCGAGAGATTTAAACAAGGCATGTCCGAAAGATGAATTCCCTCTACCGATCCCGAGATTAATGATCGACATTGCTTCGACACATGAAATATTCTCATTCATGGATGGATCTTCGAGGATACAACCGGATAAAAATGGCTCCGAGAAGATGAAAAACTTACGGCATTCGAACGCCGATCGGAGTATACTACTACACGAGTGATGCCATTCGGACTAAAGAACGCGAGGAGCAACCTACCGAGAGCAATGACAAGAATTTTTGATGATCTCATCCACAATCAAGTCGAGTGCTTACGTGGATGATGTGGTCATCGAAAGCAAAGTAAAGGAAAACCACTGTATGATTTGAGATATGTTTTCGAACGATTAAGACAATTTAACCTTAAGATGAATCCTTAAAATGCGCCTTCGGCGTCACCTCCGGGAAATTCTTAGGATTCGTTGTCCGACATCGTGGAATTGAAATCGACCGGAAAAGATTAAAGGCTATCTTAGAAATGCCACCTCCCGGAACCTTAAAACAACTACGATCTTTTCGAGGGAAGTTGGCATATCTTCGACGCTTTATCTCGAACTTGTCGGGTAGGTGTCGGCCTTTCTCGGCATTAGTTAAAAAGGACGCCAAATTTATTTGGGAAGAGAAATGCCGGAGGGCCTTTGAGGACATTAAACAATATTTAATGACACCTCCTGTCATAGCGACCCCGATCTCAAGTAGACCATTAATACTTTATACTGCGGCCTTAGATGACTCTCTCGGAGCCCTGTTAGCCCAGGTCAATGATGAGGGTAAAGAAAATGCTCTTTACTATCTAAGCCGTCGTTTACTTCCAACGGAAATAAAGTATCCCACAATTGAAAAGCATTTTTAGGCCCTGATCTTCGCCGCTCAAAAGCTCAGGCACTACATGCTTTCTCATAAGGTCAACTCGATTTCGAAATTTAATCCATTGCATTACTCGATGACCCGTCCGACGCTTTACGGCGGACTTGCCGGGTGGTCGATGATATTATTGCAATTCGATATAACTTTCGTGCCTCTTCGTGCCGTAAAGGGACAAGTCCTAGCGGACTTCCTCGCGAGCACACCCTTTGCCGGAAGAATCTCCTCTCAATGACGACTTGCCGGATGAACAAATAATGAGCTTAGAAGACCACGATGATCGACGTTGGGAATTGTATTTCGACGGAGCATCTTCAGCACAAAAGACGAAGAATCGCAAGTGATAGTGCCGGTAAGGCGGGAATCGGACTAATCTTTATAACACTTGGAGCGGGGGATGTTAAGATATGCCTACCACTTAACGAGCCGTGTACAAATAACGAAGCGAATACGAAGCCCTCGTAACGGGACTAGAATTAACTATTCAAATGGGGATAACAAACGTCGACATCTACGGGGATTCGCAGTTAATCATTCAACGGATCGCCGGACAATACGAATTTTAAAGCCAAGACTCGAGCAATACTTCCAGTATGCCATGAAACTGTTGGAACAGATTCCGAATGTGACGATCTACAAAATTCCCAGAAAAGAAAACTCTTTAGCAGATGCGTTAGCCCGCCTCGCAAAAGAATTTGCTTGCTTGCAAGATGAATCAGTAGAAGTGTCAGTTCACGGACGTCGGATCCTATCACGGCTCGACATAGACATAATACACAAATCGAGAAAGAAGAAGAATCGGTTGCAACGGTGACGGAAAACACGGAAGATTGGCGACGGCCATTAATAGACTACACGCAAACGGAAAACTACCGGACGATAGGTCGCTAGCCCATCGGATCAAGAAAAGAACTACGTCCTACGCATTAATAAACAATACATTATACGGAAGGTCTTTTGATCGGATGTGGCTAAGATACCTAAGCGGGTCCGAGGCTCGTGAAATCGTTAAAGAGGTGCATTCGGGACTACGTGGCGCTCACCAGTCGGGTCCGAAGATGAAAATGAAAATTAAAAGACTAGGGTACTACTGGCCCTCGATGATGACCGACTGCATGAAAATCGCCAAGGGCTGTCACCAATGCCAAGTGCACGGAGTGGTTCTACACCAACCTCCAAATGTGCTACATCCGACAATTGCGTCGTGGCCGTTTGAATGTTGGGGCACAGATATAGTGGGTCCGATAGAACCACCATCTTCAAAAGGACATCGCTTCATTCTTGCGGCTACAGATTACTTTTCCAAGTGGGCGAGAGGCGGTTCCACTCAGAGAAGTGAAAGCACACCACGTGCTACGGTTTTCGAGAACCGAGTTGTCTACCGTTTCGGAGTGCCGCGCAAGATCATCTCGGATAATGGGTCGGCATTCGAAGCACACAAATGAACAATTTTGTCGGGAGACACGGAATCGACTGGCGCTATTCAACAATTTACTACCCAAGAGCAAACGGCACTAGTGCGAGGCTTTTAATAAAACTCTCGTTCAAATCTTGAAGAAAACCTTGGACGATAATAAGAGAAATTGGCACGAGAAGTTATTAGAAGCCTTATGGGCCTACCGGACAACCTTCGAACTCCTACTCGAAGCTACACCTTACGCTCTAGTATATGGGTCCGAGGCGAGTGTTACCTTTAGAGGTCCAGCATCCTTCACTTAGGATTGCGAGTTGCAAACAAAATCACGACGAGAGAGAATGTCAAATTACGACTAGAAGAATTGGAAAGCCTGGAAGGGAAAAGACTTGCAGCGCGACAGAATTTAGAACTATACCAAGCTAAGATGGTTCAAGCCCAAGACAGACTGGTCCGCCCAAGAACCTTCAAAGTTGGTGACTTAGTTCTCGTTCTCAAGAGACCTATCCTTACACACCGCAAGATAGGAGAAAAATTTGAACCCACTTGGGAAGGGCCGTTTGTGGTTGAGGTAGCCTACTCAGGAGGCTCCTACCAGCTAGTGAATTGCCAAGGAGAACGACATATGCTTCCGATCAACGGACGATACTTGAAGAAGTATTACGCTACCTGATGTTTCGAAGGAATGAATTTTTCATCCCTAGAAGCACGGGTGAAGTAATTACTTATGACTGGGTCCGAACCCAAAAATAATAAAAAATGTGCTAAAATAAAAAAAATCATGATAATAAAGTTTTTCTTGTTTTATCTTCCAAATCAAAATCTCTTTCCTGATATTTTCCCACTTCATCCCTGTTGAATTCGAAAAAAAAAAAGGTACAAAAGTAATAATAAAAAAAAGAAGAAAAATCTGTCTTTAATAAACATTTTCTTAATGTTCTTGTTCTTAGTACGACCCCCGATCCTTTTCCTTGTCTTTTCGCGAGGAAATGTTGAATGGGCCGTTGGTCCTGAACTTTAGAAATGGCGTAAGCCTTGCACTCGATGAAAAGAGGGTGAAAGATGGAGCGATAATAGAGATTGACTCGGACTTCGCACCGGCGGGCTCGCAATACGAGGAAAGTGGCTCGGGTCCCGATTGACCGAGAGGAACTACCCAGTCAGACAGTAATGAAAGTGGGTGGCCCAAGCCACCAATCCAGCAGCAAGAAAAGGAAAACCAACACTGAAGAAAACAAGAAAATCAAGTCTGTAGTCGCTACAGCAAAGGGCAGGCTTGTCAGTGCCACGCCCACAGAAATTCAGGAAGTACGAAGAGTTACTCTCACAGCAACTCAGCGAAGAAATAAAAATCGCCGTATCCGCAAGATGTTAACTAAACTAGCGAGCGGACCGGCGCGACGAGGCGATTCTACTTGTCGATACATATACTTCGAGGATACCGGTTCGCCGGGAACCCGAAGAAAGAAGGCCAGCTCCGAGGATAACGAAGAGACCGGGGAAATCTCGAGGAGATCAGAAGAAGGAAGGCTACCACGCCACCGGATAAAGCCACCAGTAATGCATGACCTTGTTGCAGAAGCAACCCCGGAGGGTGTCCCGACGGAGACCATCCCCGAGGAGCCGAGGTATGCAGGAGAACGCGAAGGGATTGAGCCATATATCCCACAGTACGTCACTAGGCCTCGCCATTTGCAGATTATTCCAGAATACGAGTTAGAAAGAATGCAGAAAGTCGAGAAGAAAACTTTTGAATACTTCGAGAGAATCAGAGGCAGGAGGATCAATATACTAGAAGGCCTCGAGCTACATACAGACGTGTTCTCAGAATACGAACAACAACAAATCGAAGACTGCATCCGAGATTTGAAAAGAATGGGTCGAGCAGGCCGCCTAAGAGAAAACACTTACTCGGAACCCCGTAGGTGGATGCCAGGGAAAGGGAGAATTACAATACAATGTGGATGCTGCTACAACTTCGCAGAAGACAGGACGAGAAACCCACCGGGGATACTCCGTCATGGCCAGGTGGATCCAATGTCATTAGTCATCAAAAGTATGGTAAAAAGAATGATAGCATGGAGGGTACTGCCAGCAGATTTCATACCCAATAGTTGCATCATTAACATTTACAAGAAGGGTGACTGCATACCCCCGCACATAGATCACCATGATTTTGTCAGACCTTTCTGCATAGTTTCTTTTCTGAACGAGTGTAATATCATGTTCAGATCTGACCTCCGGATAGAAGACCCAGGTGAGTTCCGAGGGCCAGTAAAGATACCATTACCGGTAGGTTCTGTCATGATACTAAAGGGCAACGGAGCGGATGTCGCTAAACATTGCATACGGGAGTACCAATGAAGCGGATCTCGGTTACTTTTAGAAGGATGGATGGCGGGAAAGCACCTTACCACTTCCGGCCCGGACCCGGAGCTAGAGAGTCTCCGGCCTTACGAGTCGTGAGTTACATGGAAAATATCACACCTCCAACGTACATCCATACGGCATCCTTGCCGAGGATGGCTTGGAAGGTGATGTTATTGACCATGTACCTCACTATTCGAACATGGATTTTTAATAGATACCTTTTTGGATGGATCGACAAAGATCATACATAGTCCGTTTTGAGTCTATATGGATTGTATGAGATGTATTCCAGATCGAGTTGTATGATGTATCTTCAACATGATTGGAATGAAAGTGACCATGTCACATTTTTGGCCTTCACCTCTTTTATGCAAGTTGACTGGGAAACGCCATTAAAGTTAAATGAACTTCGAACAAAGAACAGAAAAGAAACAAAAAAGAACAAAAGAAAACTTTCCTTAAAAATCTAAATAAAAAATGGACTCCAAATTCACATGAACATTAAATGAACGATAAATCGTTAAAGAACAAACAAAATGAACACAAATTTTAAAATAAAAAATTCAAATTCAACTTTCCAAATTTCAAATCAAATCTCAATCAAATTCAAACTCAACCTTCCAAATTTGAAATCCAATCCGTTCTACTCTTTCCCTTGTCTGGGATGGAAGCGGTTGATTCCATTGACACGGAGCCATGGGGTTTTCGATTCGGATCTAGTGGCGAGGAGTTGTATCTAATCCAAACCAGCAACTTTCGATCAACTCTTCTGAATGGGATATGTAGCATCTACATATTCCCTCCTAATCTATTTCCTTCCATGAAAATCTTTTACAACTTTCATGAAATTCTTGAAACACCAAAATTCCTCACTTTTCAAATCAACACTACAAATCTTTGCAAAATCGATTACCATTCAAAATCAAACTTTTGGGGTTGAGAATTTTACATTCGAGACTGCATTTCTTTAGGATTCTTTCCCTATCGCAATGAAATACATCAAAATCAAATTCTTGGGGTTGAGGATTTTACATCCGAGACTGCATCGCTTTAGGATTCTTTCCCTATCGCAATGAAATACATCAAAATCAAACTTTTGGGGTTGAGGATTTTACATCCAAGACTGCATTTCCTTAGGATTCTTTCCCTATGGCAATGAAATACATCAAAATCAAACTTTTGGGGTTGAGGATTTTACATCCGAGACTGCATTGCCTTAGGATTCTTTCCCTATCGCAATGAAATACATCAAAATCAAACTTTTGGGGTTGAGGATTTTACATCCGAGACTGCATTGCCTTAGGATTCTTTCCCTATTGCTATGAAATACATCAAAATCAAACTTTTGGGGTTGAGGATTTTACATCCGAGACTGCATTGCCTTAGGATTCTTTCCCTATTGCAATGAAATACATCAAAATCAAACTTTTGGGGTTGAGGATTTTACATCCGAGACTGCATTGCCTTAGGATTCTTTCCCTATCGCAATGAAATACATCAAAATCAAACTTTTGGGGTTGAGGATTTTACATCCGAGACTGCATTGCCTTAAGATTCTTTCCCTATTGCAATGAAATACATCAAAATCAAACTTTTGGGGTTGAGGATTTTACATCCGAGACTGCATTACCTTAGGATTCTTTCCCTATTGCAATGAAATACATCAAAATCAAACTTTTGGGGTTGAGGATTTTACATCCGAGACTGCATTGCTTTAGGATTCTTTCCCTAACGCAATGAAATACATCAAAATTAAATTCTTGGGGTTGAGGATTTTACATCCGAGACTGCATTGCTTTAGGATTCTTTCCCTATCGCAATGAAATACATCAAAATCAAACTTTTGGGGTTGAGGATTTTACATCCGAGACTGCATAGCCTTAGGATTCTTTCCCTATCGCAATGAAATACATCAAAATCAAACTTTTGGGGTTGAGGATTTTACATCCGATACTGCATTGCTTTAGGTTCTTTCCCTATCGCAATGAAATACATCAAAATCAAACTTTTGAGGTTAAGGATTTTGCATCCGATACCGCATTGCTTTAGGTTCTCCCCCTATTGCAATGAAACACACCAAATCAAACTCTTGAGGTTAAGGATTTTACATCCAATACCGCATTGCTCTGAGTTCTTTCCTCATTGTAATGATTTAATTCAATCAATTCAATTTTCTTTTGAGGTTGAAGATGTTACATCTAAAACCACGAAATTCCGATTTTCATTTCAAGATTCAAATCCCTCCAAATTAATTTTAACAAAACTTCAATCTAAATTAAAACTCAAGCTAAAATCCGAACTTACACATCAAAACTTAAACTCGAAACAAAACGAAATCTAAATCGAAATTCCCCCAGATCATGTGATTTGGGATTCACCTCCTTTTCCTTTCCCCAGCAAGAGTTCAGGAATCTCCAGTCTCAGAGTTATACTTGACACTCTCCAGCGGAAACTCTTCTACTTCGTCCTAAGTTTGTCACTTGGACATCTGTGTTGGTTTTGTTGATCTCTTCGGTCAACGCCAATACGCGCGGTGTGCTGGGTTAGCACACCACGCCTATTGGGGGTCCATTTGTTGACCTCATTTTTTGATGAGGTCTTCTCTCCTTCTCTTTAGTACTTAGGATTTAGCCTTAGGATTTTCCTTTGACTGTCCTAGAGGATTAGAATTGGGACCCACCACTTAGAAATTCAAACCACTTCTTAACTCCCTGCAAACTCCACTAACTTGATTGTATACCCTAATCACCTAGAGGGTTGAAATCAAATGCGGAAGTTTAAAGGATGAGTTCCTATAGGACTCGTTGGCCTTAGGATTACCCTGGGTGGCCTGGTCTGGTGAAGGGGCTGACTTACACACACACCACACCTATATACTACACTTTCACACACCTCCTAAAACCACACCCATACCCAATTTGACCTCCTGACTCATGAAGGTGATTCACATGGATGGTCCTTAACCCCTAAGCCCTTGGCTAAGAGGGTTAGGAACAACATAGTGGATGCCTCAAATTTGTCCCTTCATGGCTCATATGGGCTTGATATGGCTTCATGGCTCAACCAAAATGATTTCATTCCACTTACAATTACCCAATCTTCAATTTTCTAAATTTTCAATTTTTGACCCCAGGGACCCTACACCCGCCTAGCCTACCCAAAACCCTTGAAATTACCCAAATTTTTCAAAATTTCCAAATCACCCAAAATTCCTCAAAAACAATCCCAAACATTCCCACATTACTCAAATTGATCATTCATAGCCAAAAATACCAAAAATTCCAAAAATACCTCTAAATACCCTCCAAATACCCAAAATGCCCCTCTTAGCCAAAAAATCCAGAAATTCAGAAAATTCCCAGAAAATTCCAACAAATCCCAAATATTCCCAATTTCATTTTGTTAAACTACACCATGGGCCAATTTTGTCAATTTACCCCACTTTTGTCAAAATCCCCAATTTGACCCATTTTAACCCAAAAGTGAACCCAATGTCAAACCAAACCTACCCAATTGACCCAAATTCTGGTCTAATTCAATTCTAAACTTCAATTAAACATCCCCAACACTAATCTAGACCAAATCCAAGCCCAATTTGATTGACATTTGAATTCAATTTCACTTTTGACCTTAAAGCCCAATTTGGACCCATGACCCAAACCTAATCCAAACTCACCCAATTCAACTCCAATTAACCCCAAATCTTTTCTAAACCTTCCTTAACATCCCCACAAACAAAAAACTAACATGATTTGCCCAAAATTTAGACCCAAACCCCACTCAAATTCAACCCAAAGCTAAAAGGCCCAATTTTGACCTAAACCCAAACCTAACCCAAATAAGCCCAAACCCCAAAATCAAAACCCAACCAAAGCCAAAACCTCTTTGAAACACTCCCATAAACATTTCAAAACATTTGTTTTACATCAATTTCAATCCTAGCCCAACATTGGCCCAAGTTAGCCCAATTTGACCTATATTGGCCCATTCACCAAAGAGGTCCAAATCCAACCCAAACCTAGCCCAAACACTTCAAATTTATTCCAAATCATTCATGAGACATTCCTAAACTAAATTCAACACTTATTGGATCCAATCCTTTGAAAAATTCTCATCCTAAAATAAAAAAAAAACTCACTTCCCTAAATCACTTTAAAAGCCCACCTTCACTAAATTTCAAAGGCCCAAAGCCCACATGACAACCTTATATCATCATCCATTGGATGGAACCATATCCTAAGTTCTAAACCCATGATAAAATAAATCCAAATTAAGCCATGTGCCAAATCCCATCAAATCACTCCTAAATTACCAAAATTTCCAAATTCCATTTTCATGAAATTGACCAAGCATTTCCCCAAGCCAAAGACAAGCCATGAAGCCACATGCAAGCCATGGACAAGTCAAATGAAATCATGGAAGGTTTGACATGTGATCAAGCCATTAATGGTAAAAGGAGGAGCCTCTTTTAAGCCCCCTTAAAAAGATTTTAACCCTTTTAATGCTTCACCTTAATCCATGATTAATCAAAATATTCATGGATGGTGACCTCTCTACCCTTTTCTAGCTGATTCACCTGATCCTCCCTCGGCCCAAATCAGCCATGGAAGGGTGCACCAAACCCAAAATGGTGGGTTGACCCATTTGGACCCAAAATGAGCCTCTCCCCATACCATTTTAATCCAAACCCTTTACACATGTCCATGGCCAATTGATTGCACAAACCTCCAACCCTGACCCACCTGGATCTGAGGGAGACCCATGCCTGCCGGCCAGCCGCCTGGGTCGCCGGAAAACACCATGGTCGAGACCTTGGGAGGAGCCAAACTTTGGAATTCCACCTTGCTGAGTTGCCCCATGCCCAATGACCACCATGGCTGTTCTTCCCTTGACCTAAGAAGCTGATCCCAAACCTTGAACCCCCCTGGGAGGCCCTCCACCCTCTCCTATTTAAACCTCACCTCCTCTCGGTCATGGGAAGTGCTGAACCAGACCTTACTGAAACCCTGCCAAAATTGCTCCAGATCACTCTCCATACTTAGAGCAGTTGATCCCCAGTGACAATTTGCCACTAATCCCCACCAACGAGCCCAATTTCTCGGCCAAAATTCCACCCAAAACCAGGACACTTCTCCACGGTGGGTCAATCCCCAAATTGATTGATCCTACACCTTCACTGGACCGAGGGAAGAGGTCCACCAGCAAAAGCCCCCTCTCCAGGCCACCCATCTGTTCCAGACTCCAAGCTTTGTGATCGGGCTTGGTCGAGATCATACCTAGACAATTCACCAGGCCAAGGGACTTCATCTGGAGCTTGCTTGGACGCAATCGAAGGTGACACAACCCTCAGATTGAAGCCACACTTCTCTGAACAAAGGTATGAGCTAACTCTTTATCCCGAGCTTCTGGAGATTCTCCATTTCAAATGCCTTAATTTCAATGCATGATCACCGTATAGATGTATTCGTCTCTTCAAGAAGAATCCATAGAGCACAAGAACACGAAAATCCGTTAAGTATTGTGTGAGATATTAGGGATTTAGTGTGGACGGTTCTCGGGTTAGGAGGCTTGGGGACGATGAACGGATACCGTTCATTTAATACACGAGCGGACGGACGGCCAGGATCGCGCCGGATGAGGAGACGGAACGATACAGCGGGCCCCCGGAGCGCTGAGGTGGACGGCGGAGCCGAATCAGAAGACGACACGCAGCGCTTCGGAGATGCCTAGGTTGAGTTGGCGCCGCGTGGATAAGTAGAAAAATAGGTTATTTTTCTATTTATTTAATTCCCTAAACTTCAAAAATGCATAACTTTGTGTAGAAAAATCAGAAAAATAAAATAAAAATACCCTCTTGCTCAGTGAACAGAGGAGAATAATGTGGAAAAGAAATCATTCAATTTCATTGAGTATTTGATTTTTAATAATTTATTTACTTACTGCACATTTTCAATTCTCCATGCATGTATACAATTCACCATGGCATGAGACCATAGGGCTTTTGAAGCCTCTGAATTTGGGAACATTCCCTGAATTTTCCAAAGTCGAGAGCTATCCTATGAGGAGTTATTGATTTTTCAACTCTAGGTTGCTAGTTTGAGTATTTTAATTCCAATAATTAGCATATTGTGAAATAAATTCTAGAAAAATTTGGTGATGTTTATTATGACTAGAGGACCCTAGGAAAAATAGGTTTTGAGTTAACTCACTTGGAATAACCCTAATTCGCTTAAACACCCAAAATGGAGTTTTAATTAATTAGAGCTAATCACACATCAAATTGACTTGAAATCAATTCTCCACTAACCTTTAGGATCAGAGGAATCCACCATAAAAGTTTGAAGTCAATTGGACTTGGTTAGCCCTATCAAATGGGTTGATTAAGCCATTTAGCCAAAATTAAACTTAAAAAATTCATAACTTTCAAAATACTTTTCAAAAATTCACCAAATTGATTTTGGAACCTCTCTGATATCAGGGGAATTTAATAAAATTAAAATTACAATTTTCTAAAAAAGTTGATTTTTTGCATTATTTTAATATTTTTAATAATTAAAAAATAATAAAAATCACAAAAATAATAAAATTCACCAAAATGTCACATTTTGAATTTTAATCACATAGGAACAAATCCCATATTTTTCTTAGGTCTCTATGATGAGTTATTAAATTTTAAAGCCCTAGGGTAATTTTAAAATAAAAAAAATGTATTTTCTAGCATTTCCACTAAAACAATTATAATAAATCAAAGAAAAATTATAAAATTATAAAAATTGGTTCTCTGATTTCCTTGATATTAGAGAGATTTTTAAAAAATATAAAATTCATTTTTCAACCTTTTTTTTATTTTTAAATTAATTAATACTCCAAAACTCAAAATAATTATAATAAAAAGAATACAATTCAAAAAATCACCAAAATTGGTCCAAGTGGTCCTCTAGTCATTAGGAATGTCCCATAATTTTATTAAGGACAGAAACTTTCCCTTGGTTATATTATTAAATTTTCCTTGGAAATCCCTATTTTCCACCAAAAATAATTACATAAATAAATTAAATACAGAAAAATCACATTTTCTCTTCTAATGTCTTTATTGACATATGAGTGAAGTCACATAAAAATTTCAAATTCATTTAAGCTCAATTTAGTGAGTTATGAAATTATTAAGCTTGAAAGGGCAAAATGGTAATTAAAATTTTAACCCTTAATTAAAACTTTAGGCTTAAAAAAAATGAAAAAGTAAAATATTTGATCTTAATCTGATTTGGATGATTGAAATTTAAATAATTAAAGGGTAGAAACCTACTAAACAATTTAAAAATAATTAAAATAAACCTTAATCAAATAATTAATTAAATTTGGAAAAATAATAATTTTGGAATTATTAAAATAGGGATGTCATTAGGAAGAGATTTATTCTTTAATTTAAGAATCCCTAAATTAATCATCTCAATAATATTTAATTCCTAATTAAAATGATAATCCAAATTTAAAATTTAAAATGCTAAAAGACTTAATCATTAAATTAAATTAAAGTTAAATTATCTAAATTAAAACCTTTTAAAAATTTAAATTAAATTAATACTTTAACAATTAAAATTAAATCATCTTTAAAACATAAAAAAATAAAATATTAAATTAAAATTAAAAATAAAATTAAATTAAAATTTAAATAAAAAAATTAATTAAATAAATTAAATTAAAATATATTAAATTAAACCATATTAAATTAAATCAAATTAAATTAAATTAAATTAAATCAAATTAAATTAAATTAAATTAAATCATATTAAATTAAATTAAATTAAATTAAATTAAATTAAATAAAAAAAACAAAACCAAGTTAAAATTAAAATTAAAGTAAATTAAATAAATTAAATTAAAATTAAAATTAAACTAAATTAAATCAAACTAAAATTAAATTAAATTAAATTAAATTAAATCATATTATATTAAATTAACTTAAATTAAATTAAATTAAATTAAACCACATTAAATTAAATTAAATTAAATTAAATTAAATTGAACTAAATTAAATTAAAATAAATTAACTATAACATCACCTAAGACATAAAGAATTCAAAAAAATAAATCTAAAACAACTTGAACACTATTCCAAACTTAAGCCCATTAATTGAAATTAAGTTAAATCATAAATCATTTGAACATCCATTTGCCCTCGAAAGCTCTTGTTGTCATAACTCCTAAATGGAGTGTTAAGTGAAGTGTTACTTCATTCATAAGATATTCAAATGTCCTAGTTCACTGAGCAAGATAATAAACTTGAACTCCCGGACGATTAATTCATTTGTATAATTAAATTCTCTTGGACTTAAAATAATCCTAGAAATATGAAAAAAGATGTTTAAGACTCGTCTTAAGCACTTCCTCGATATGATAGGATATTTATAAGAACAATTGAATTTAATTGTTCTTTGATGAAGAAAATCGTCCTCAAACCCAAAATACAAGAACCTAGACGTCATAGGAGGTGACTAGCTATAGGATTAGGAATTTGGTAGAAAACCATAACCCTTCGCTTAGCTTTACCTAGGAACTTACTTTAACCGCTTAAATATTCTAATTATGTTTTAAGTGCGGCTTGGGATGACGGGAAGACCCTCCAGTGTACGCTTTTATTTTATTGCAATTTATCTTATTGTGACTTATTTAATCGCATCGTACTTACTTTTCTTGCATGATAAACAACTGTTGCATGAAAACCCACACCTTTAGGATAGTCCCTAAAACTGAAACCAAAACTAAATTAAAAATCATTACAAGATAAAATTCACCGCCACAACATTTCAAAATATAAAACAACTCAAAATTTAATCACGGACGGAACAACAAAACTACAACTACAACTAAATTAAAACGTCTTGTTGGATGATCGGGAATACCTCGGATGATGTAACCTACGTGTTGCTAACGGGATTTCCCACGGTCTAAATGAAAGTGTGGAACTCATTCGGTTGAGTTTAGCAAATTCATCCGGACTAAGTGAATCCGATAAAAATAACGATGCGGAAGGATGGAACCGTGGGATCTTAACCGGTGTTTTTATAATCAACTTTAAGATTTGTTTAATTAAATATTAAAAAAACTTGGAAATTAAGACTTTCTCTAAACCGAACACTTCTCTCATCTCCTCGATTTATGATTTCTAAAACTAAACCTCTGCAACAACAAGGAGTTCGGAGCATGGTGGGCAGCACGGTCATCGTCATCAGCAAAACCTGAGTTTACTTCAGCAAAACTTTCTTAGAATTAAACAACCAAGCCATAGGACTTCGAGGAAGTTTGCCTAGTGCAACTTAAATCCTTAACTCTTCGTTAGGCATTTGCATGATCATATCATGAAAATTAAGCCCTAACCGGTCTTAGGACTCCGAGGTAGTCGTCCGATACGACATAAACCCTCATATCTTCGAGGCTATTTGTATGATTTTATCATACAAATATAAGTCCAAATTAATTAAAATTGGCAAGATCAAAACATTAAATAAACATTAGGACTTTCCTAAGTTCAAGCCAAACAGTAGGATAGTCGGGAAATTACCGAAGTTCGCTTCGAATCCGTGATTTCTCCTACCTTTCTTCCTTTGAATTCCCAAAATAAAATGTTCTAAATTTGATCCATTCCCTATTGAAATTCAAAAATTCAATCCCTTGAAAACTTAAACTTTGAAATTCTTGAGAGCAGAACTACTGATTATTATCGAGAGTTTTCTTAGGTGATTCCCGTCACTTAAGATGTAATTAACTATAGGGGCTTGCCCTTATAGGAAATTTTAAGAACCCAGGTAATATAAACCCTGTTTAATGTTTTCATATTAAACAGGGGAACTTGTCGGCTTATAAAATTGGTTCGCAGACGAACGGATGTCACAAATCACCTAGTTTATTTAATCGAGCCCCATCATCGAGCGAGTGTGTCTATTCTTTGGGATAGATACACGGTTTGTGGTGTGGTGCTCGTTTATATAAACTATTCGGGATGTGAGATCAGTTTGATTTCATATCTTAAAATCTTCAAATTTAAAAAATTATTTTTTCAAAATCAAATACTACTTTTCAAATTATTTATTTAAATTAAATTAAAAATTCGCCGACAATTTCTGTTAGGCGATCCCTTTTCAAAATACAACACTTAACCCTAAAAATATGCTGACAGTCCGCCTGACCGCTATTGGCCACGACCCCTCAGCGAGTGCTCGGTCGTGAAGGGTCGTTTGGTAGCAGCATCCCTGATCCCCGATAGATATAAGTGCAACGACGCCAAAAACTTAGTACCGTCAGATATAAGTGCACTGATGATTTTAGATATGAAAATTATGATTTTATAATATGGGATACTACGCAAGTATACGTATCGTTTATCAAATAATATAGGACTTTCTGATGAAGCCCCGAGATATCGAACCCACAGGGAAAATATGAAAATCTTTAAAGGAATCAGAGAAATTATCTTTTTATTTTCTTTAATTGTTTTTGAAAAAGTATGTCTTGATTTTGAAAAGTTTTAAAGGTTGATATGTCTCTTTTTTTTAAAAAATTTTCTTAATACAATGCAAAGCAAGAAATTAAAATTACAATAACTAATAATACTGGATGTAAAATACTATTAACTAGAATATCTTTCTCTTTCCTTTCATGAAGTAGTAATAATTCTTAAAGTATTGTTGTGGAAGTATTCAAATTTTTGTTGTGACAGATAGAAACAAATGTTGTCTTTACCCTTAATTGGTTCTATAAATAACATAAGTTAATTTTAAATTTATATTATTTTGAACATTGATAGGCAATGAAGATACCAGTCTCTCACTCTAGAGTTCCCTCGATTCCCACCACCTGGGGCTACCTTCTCATAAAAAAACTCAAAACTTCAAACCAAATTAGGGGGTTTTAGCTCGTCACTCTAAAATCCTCTCGATTTTACTCCCTTTATAAAAATATCTTCTAATCTTACATTCAATTATATGGACTACAGTTCTCACCCATATAATTTCATGTGATTCTTACTAACTTTTATGAGATAATACCGCATTGGATCTTACATAATCTCAAGAAATTTTACAACTTAACAGGCCAAATTAAGAAGTAAACAAAGTTTTTAGAATCAATCTTCACAACTTCTTCAAACTTTTAAACACTTATACTTTCCACAACAATTCTCTTTAAATTAATTACTTCTCCATTTAAAAAAAGAAAAAGATAAAGTAAATTACTCAGAATGCATTGAGAAAATATAGAAACACATTGATTTGAAATTAAAAACAATGATAAGAAAATAATAAATGAAAACAGTATTAATAAACTAAATAAAAGTAAACACTTATCTGAAAATCCTCTCCACAAGAATAAGTATGTTCCTCTGAAACTTTGACTCTTCGCTAAACTACTTCTCAGAGCAAGTCTCCTAACTCCGTTGACTCAGAATACATACTTCAGAATACATACTTCAGACTTCAATAAAAACTAATCTAAAAGAAAGAAAAGAAGTGGGAAGAAGAATACTTCACTCCGACTATTTTCTCCTTTCTAATCTCTACTCCTATTCTAAATAAAAACTTTTAAAATGCAGTGGAAGAACAATGGAAGTACTCTTCAAAATGCAGTGGAAGAGTCTCCTCAAATTGCCGCCTCTAAATCTTTCTTAAGACTCTCTTTAAATAGTAAACCAAAATGTGCCTTGGTGTCTCTTCAAAATGTGTCCAGATTCGAAGTATCTACCAAGGAACGCACCCCTTCATTCAAACTTGCTGCCTAAAGGAAGTTATGGACGTTACCACCAAGAGTTGCATCCCATCCCCTTTGAAATTGGCGCCAAATTCATTTGAATCTCGATTTTTAACTGTGGCGGCTAAGCGCCGGCCCAACGGCGCTTAGCCGCTAGTGCCAAATTTTTAATTTTTCATTTTTTTGCTCCAAATTTGATCCAATTTTGCTCCTTTCATCATGACCATTCATTTTCATCATACCTGCAAGAAAAACACAAAATACCTTCTATTAAAGTGCAATATCATTATAAATAGGTATAAAAATGTGCATAAAAATACTATATATTTTAGGTGTATCAAAATCCCCCAAACTTAAAATGTTATTTGTCCTCAAGTGACAGTTAATCTCATAAAACATTTTAGCATGCAAATTATGTAATGAGTTTCTTAGGAAGATAACAAGATTTTGTTCTAGAAAGGGAATAGTCCAATTTAGAAAAAGTTTCAGTAATTAAAACCAACTTAAAGTTTAGAAAGTTCTTAAGTAAAAGAAAATGATAAATATAAGTCTTTATCTATTTCAGAAATATTTGTAGATTCTTCAAAATATAGGATTCAAACACTTATTTTTCTCACTTAAAAATCTTTATTTGAAAAATAATTTTTACTTACTATATTATAACCTTAAGCTTTAGATTTTCTCTGAACTTAAATCTTAAACTTTAGGTATGAAACCAATTTTATATTAGGCCCTTAAATCCTCAAGCTTCTTCTCCTTTTTTATATACTATATTTTTCACTTCTTTTTTTTTATAAGGCAAGGATTACTATATCTGGATAGACCTTTAATGATTTTGAATTCCATCCTTCCATTTAAAATAAAGATCAGATATAGATCTTTCACTTAAAAATCATAATAATAGTATCTGAAAATTACTCTTTAATAAAAGAAATTTAAGCTTTGAAGAATAAAAGTCAAATCTTCTATTTATCCAAAAATACAAAACTTCTTACTAAATATAGTTTAACTTTATTTAACACCTCTTCATTAAGAAAATTTTAACTTTAAGTTTTTCATGATTACTATAAATTTTAACTAAACTCTTTTATTCATTTCTATATTCAAAATTTTGTTCCCCTAATATAACTTTATGTACATAATTGTTCTAAATCAAAAATAAGATTTATTTTTAAGTATTCTTGAGAATCAAATAAAATTTTAGGTTTTTGAAAATCTTTGTTTTTAAAATCCTCCCCAAACTTTAAATTTTTAATTAAGATAAAACATTTAAGCACAAGAAATGATACATAGGTGAGAAATAAAAACTGACATATCATGCTTGCAGGTATTTTTAATATCCTTATATGCAAGTATAACAATTTAAATACGGGAGTAAAATGAAATCAAATTTAGTTTTTCAAAACATTTTTCTTTTTTTTTATACTAATAAGAAAAGTAAAAATTTCAGAAGATTTCTACAGTAGTGGAGGTTTTCAAAGCAAATACACACCAACTAAAATAACACACTGATACAGATAACAGATGATAGTGGAATTTAAAGAATTTTAAACATGTAGTTTTCCTAAGTAGAAGTTTCTAATAGTGGTTTATAATTTCCTAACAGTTTTTGAAATTAAAAATACATACTACTAAAAACTCTGACATAACATACACATAAAAACATTTACTATTACACACTACCACACAGCAACATATAAATCAACAATAAAACAACAACAATACCTGAATATGCATAACAGATAAACAGTACAACTACAATCTGCATACTATCAAGGTTCACATCACAACACAATCATCAAAAAAAATACTAGATAAAGTAAACAATGACACAACACATCAATACAACAACTAAAACAAACAACATACATCTACTCTTCATCCTCATCATCATCATCATCTTGCTCGTTCCAATCTCTGGATGGCACATAAGGTATATAGAATGAATGAGGTGGCATCTCAGCACTCTGATCTCCTCTAATCAATCTATCCAAATATTGCCGACAATGCTCCTCATATTCATCATGCTTTACAATATATCACTCAACATTATCTAACTTACCATCCATATCTCTCACATGCTCTCGAGTAAGACTCACTTTTTCCAAAATCATTCTTAATAAACCAGTCTGTGAATCAGTAGATGACGAAGCACGTGAAGTAGTAGCACGAGAAGCAGAAGCAACGAAGCGAAGCGATGAGAAGCCCTACCAAATCCTCCTCTCCAACCAAACTGCGAATGTACAAGGTAAGCACCAACGTTTACACTGGTAATTGGTCTCAATGGTTGAAGTACCTCTTCCCAGGTTTCAAATTTCATTCCAGATCTTTCACATAGTGAATGAATTAAGGAAGGAAATCTCATACCTGCAGTCGTGGTTGATCTAGCACAGTTCAAAACATAATAAAAAATTATGCTTCCAATATCGATAGGCTTCCCATGCTTGAATACAATGGTTCAACACCGCTCTTTCTCTCGTCACTTCATTGGTATGACTTGAAGGTAACAACTTAGATGAGATAAAATAATGCCATGCCTTAGAAATGGCATTCAATTTGGAAGCGGGAAAGTTCACTCTTCTATCATTTGTAATTTTCCATAATCCTCTTCCATCAGTCAGAAACTCCATGATCTCATCTAATTCTCCTTCCGAAGGATGATAGTTAGAATAAAAACAGAACATGTCAGGAGGTAGTCCATAAAAGGTATTGATTGCACCCGAAGAAAAGTTTACTTCATGCCTCCTAACCATCACATGATTTTCCTCTGCAGCAGGTAAATTTACATAAAATTCTCTTACCATAGAAACAACAGCAACAGCGGAGAAGCAACAGTAATTCTGTCAGTTTCTTCTTGCAATCATATCTTCAATCAACTCTCCTGGCTTACTAAATACTCGCTCAGGAATCAACTTACGTGATTGTAATGCATAGACGTATCGTTCCTCAGCCCTAAAACTAACAAATTTGTCAGAATCGAACTTCGTCTTTTCTCGTGCACGCTTTGACTTTGGAGCCATCTCTAAAAATTCACGAAAAATTCACCATAAATTCCATAATCAAACTAAACTTGCTAAATTATCTTCCAAAAGATATTTTCACTAGATCCAAGCAATTTATCAAGCTTTTCCTCAAATTTTCACCATGAATAGTGATTTTAAGATCTTCCAAAATGTACTCAAAATACATGGTGAAAATAAAAAAATTTTACTTAAGAGTAGTGCTCTTACCTCAAGGAATCCAAATCTAACAATTCTTGTTGAGATCGGCTCTTAAATGATCCACAATATGATACCTTAGGCTCCTCTTTCGCGGCAAAGCAAAGGTTGAAGACGATGGGGCGGTTGAAAATGGCAATTTTCGGGTTTTTAACTTTCAGGAATCAATTTTTGCGAACTGGTGCCTAAGCGCGAACTTTTGGCGCTTAGCTGAGAAATCTGGCGCGTAAGCGCCGACACTTTGGCGCTTAGCCACCAATACCCAAATTTTTATAATTAAGGTACATGCACTAAATCACTTTCTGAATTACCCTTAATTACTCCAAAATAATTATTTTTCCCTACATGAATCTTCTAATACTCCAAATCAAAATTTAATAACCATTGATTCCACACAAATTTCACAAAAACACAAACTTATATTAAAACAAACATAACATTCAATACAATACTAGAATTTATCCAAACATAAAGGATAAAATTCTCAAAATACAAGACACTATAATCTTAAACTGATAAGTGAACATCTCTAAGATGTACCCATCACATCATCAGGCATATATAAAAACATTTAACACACCAAACATGAACTCACAAGAACATTAACATAACACATAAGACACTAAACAAATAGAAACAAAACACTTTTAATTCCACTCTCCATTAGGCGGAATATAACCAAGACCACTATTATTCTCATTTGACCCTTCAGGAATATAAATTTGATACAACGGGCGATCATTGTTCATTCTTACATCATCTTCTTCAATCCATTTATTCTTCACAAACATCGCCTTATCTATTTCTTCCACATACCTTGAATGATTGAATTGCATCTTCAGTTGCCATCCCATGTGATCCAGATGTAAAGTAATATCATTGATCTTTGCTTCCATTGAAGTCACTCGGGCTTCAATTTTTGCAATCATCTGTGCAATACCTTGAATGCTAACAGCCAGATATCCATTAAATAACTTCTTAGCACTATCACCAATGAAATTACTTTTATCAGAATCTTGCTTCTTCTTCATCTCGTTCTCCCAGGAAGACATGGTGCTCAAAATTCTCTTCTTAGACTTCAGAAATGAAAATAGGACTTGGGGCAAGTGTTTTCCTTAAGTCAGGACCTTTTTATAGACTTGGGAGATGCTAGAATATTCTCCAACACGTTTAGAATCCCCTAAATAACTCCCACAACTTCTCCCCCACGATCTAGGCTCTAAATTCACATTTTTCACGTTTTTTATAACTGTGGCGCCTAAGCGCCAACTAGTCGGCGCTTTGCGCCGATGCACAATTTAGCACGGAGTTTGCTAAGTGTCCAAATTCTCATTCTGACTTCTCCAAATCATCAATTAAGGTCAAATAAACTCCACTTAAGTTTAAAAACTCCAAATTACTACCACTAAAAACATAAAAACAAACCAAACAAAGTAAACAAAACACACAAAACAAACATAAAGCAAACACACCGATAAATATGGGTTGCCTCCCACATAGCGCTTGTTTTAACGTCTTCGAGTGACATATCCAGAACTCATTACGAGTGACCCAACATTAAATTCACACAGATTTAGATTTATTGGTCGAAAAATATGGTTTAAGTCTATGTCCGTTAACTTTAAATATTTTTCCGAGTCTTAGAATCTTGAATATCTACGGCCCATAAGAATAAACTTTTATCACAATGAATGGACCCATCCACATGGACTTAAGTTTTCCGGAAAATATTCTCGATCGAAGCATTATACGACAAAACTTGTTGTCTCGGTACAAGATTTTTAGTAAGAATCTTCTGATCATGCCATAACTTCATCTATTCCTTATAAATCTTAGCATTTTCATAAGATTCATTCCTTATTTCTTCAAGCTCATTCAATTGCAATAATCTTTTTTTAGCAGCATCTTTCAAATTATAATTGAACTCTTTAATAGCCTAATAAGCCTTATGCTCAAGTTCAAAAGGAAAATGACAAGCTTTTCCAAAAATCAGGCTATATGGGGACATTCCTATAGATGTTCTGTAAGCAGTCCTATAGGCCCATGAAGCATAATCCAGTTTAATTGACTAATCATTTCTATTTGGATTAACAGTTTTTTCCAATATTCTTTTAATTTCACTATTGGATAATTCAACCAAACCACTTGTCTGCGGATGATAAGCAGTAGCAATGCGATGATTAATATGATATTTCTTTGCTAACTTCCCAATAATCGCATTTCTAAAATGACTTCCTCTATCAGTTATGATTACTCTTGGTATTCCAAATCTGCAAAATATATTCTTTTCTAAAAACTTTGCAACACTTTGAGCATCACATTGAGGTAAAGCAATAGCTTCAATCAATTTGGAAACACGATCCTCTGCTATCAAAATATAAACATTTCCGAAAGATGGTGTAAATGGTCCCATAAAATCTAGTCCCCAAACATCAAATATTTCAACTTCCAACATATAATTGAGGGACATCTCATTTCTTCTAGAAATATTGCCTATACGCTGACATCTATCCTAATTTTTAATATAAACATTTACATCCTTAAAAATTGTAGGCAAATAAAATCCTGATTGTAATATTTTATATGCAGTTTTATCACTTCCAAAATGTTCCCCATAATCAGAATCATGACATTTTTGAATAATTTCATAAGTCTCTTCTAAAGGTACACATCTTCGAATTATAATATCATTTCCTTATTTATATAAAAATGGGTCATCCTAAAAATAAGTCTTAGCATCAGACACAAATTTCTTCTTTTCATGATATATCAAACCATAGGGTATAATATTACTAACAATAAAGTTTACCATGTCTGCATACCACGGAACACTCCATTCCTTAACAGTGAACAGTTTTTCATCAGGAAAATGTTCATTAATTTCTTCAGTATCACAGAAAGATTTTTCAATTTCAAGCTTGGACAAATAATCAGCAATTTGATTATCAGAACCCTTCCTATCTACTATCTCAAAATTAAATTCCTGCAAAAGAAGAATCCATTTTATAAGCCTCGGGTTTGCATCATTTTTTTCATTAAGTATTTGATAAAAAAATAATCAGTATGCACAACACATTTAGTTCCAATTAAATATGATCGAAATTTATCAAAGGCAAATACTATAGCTAATAACTCTTTCTCAGTAGTGGTATAATTAATTTGAGCTTCATTAAGAGTTTTACTAGCATAATAAATTACTTTAAAAATTTTATCATATTTCTGACCCAAAACAGCACCAATAGCATAATCACTAGCATCACAAATTAATTCAAAAGGTTTTTCCCAATTTGGTGAAATTATTACAGGTGCAGTCATTAATTTTTCTTTTAATGTTTCAAAGGCTTTATGACAGTCATCATCAAAATTAAAAATTGCATCCTTTTCCAGTAAACGGCATAAAGGTTTTGTAATCTTTGAAAAATCTTTGATGTAATGTCTGTAGAATCCAGCATGTCCTAAAAAGCTTCTAATTCCCCTTACATTGGTTGGGCAAGGTAAATTAGATATAACTTAAATTTTTGCAGGATCTACCTCCAAACCTTTTTTTGAAATCCGATGTCCCAAAACAATTCCTCTTGCTACCGTAAATTTACATTTTTCCCAATTAAGGACCAAATTAGTTTCTTCACAGCATTTTAGAACTTAAGATAGATGTTCTAAACATGATTCAAATGAAATTCCAAACACTGAAAAGTCATTCATAAAATTTCAATCCCTTTTTCAATTAAATCACAAAAAAAAGCCATCATACATCTCTGAAATGTAGCAGGGGCATTACATAAAACAAAGGGCATTCTTCTAAAAGCAAACGTACCATAAGGATCGGTAAACGTAGTTTTCTCTTGATCCTCGGGAGCAATTTGAATTTGGTGGTAACCGAGTATATCCATCCGGAAAACAAAAGTATTTATGCCACTCGAGTCTCATCCAACATTTGATCTAGAAAAGGGACTGGAAAATGATCTTTCCTTGTGGCAAGGTTTAATTTTCTATGATCAATGCATATTCACCACCCTGTAACTTGTCTTGTTGGTATCATTTCATTCTTTTCATTAACAGTCATAGTGACTCCTCCTTTCTTAGGAACACGGTGAATAGGACTAACACATGCACTATCTGAAATAGGGTAGATAATTCCAGCATCCAACCATTTTAAAATTTCTTTCTTAACAACGTCTTTCATGATAGGATTTAATTTCTTTTGGGGATCAGCCCGCAGTTTGCAATGATCTTCCATAAGAATTTTGTGCATACAAATTGAAGGACTGGTTCCTTTAATATCAGCAATTATCCATCCAAAGGCTTTCTTGTTCTTCTTCAGAATTTCAAGCAAACTCTCTTCTTCTTTTTCAGTTAATTGAGAGGAAATTATAACTAGCAAGGTTGAGGATTCACCTAGAAAAACATACTTCAAATGATCGAGAAGCATTTTTAACTCAAGTTCAGGAGGTTTTCAATTGATGGACCATAAGATTTATCTTTTTTAGTCATATCCAACAATTCAAAACTTTCATGAACATACTTTAAATCTTTTTCTTGAAAATCTTCAGAATCAAATAACTCCTCTTCTTTCTTATATTCAAATTCTTCTCTTCCAGCTTTCTCTTCATAAGTTGATTTGAAATGACATTCACGTAAATATTAGATAACATCCATCCTTGTCGGCGTATTTTTTTTTTAGGTTTGTGGTGTTGTATTTTTTTGAAAAGAGGTCGCCTACAGAAATTGTCGACGAATTTTTAATTTAAATAAATAATTTGAAAAGTAGTATTTGATTTTGAAAATAATTTTAAATTTGAAAATTTTAAGATATGAAATCAAACCGATCTCACATCCCGAATAGTTTATACAAACGAGCGCCGCACCACAAACCGTGTATCTATCCCGAAGAATAGACACACTGCTTGATAATGGGGCTCGATTAAATAAACTAGAAAGGTTTGTGACATCCGTTTGGTCTGCGAACCAATTTTATAAGCCGACAAATTCCCTCGCTTAATATGAAACTATTAAACGGGGTTTATATTACCCAGGTTCTTAAAGTTCCCTATAAGGGCGAGCCCCTATAGTTAATTACATCTTAAGTGACGGGAATCACCTAAGAAAACTCTCGATAATAATCAATAATTCCGCTCTCAAGAATTTCAAAGTTTAAGTTTTCGAGGGGTTGAATTTTGGAATTTCAATAGGGAATGGATCGAATTTGGAACATTTTTATTTTGGGAATTCAAAGGAAGCAAAGTAGGAGAAATTACGGATTCGAAGCGAACTTCGGTAATTTCCCGACTATCCTATTGTTTGGCTTAGACTTAGGAAAGTCCTAATGTTCATTTAATATTTTAATCTTGCCAATTTTAATTAGTTAGGGCTTATATTTATATGATAGAATCATACAAATTGCCTAGAAGATATGAGGGTTTATGTCGTATCGGACGACTACCTCGGAATCCTAAGACCAGGTTAGGGCTTAATTTGCAATGCAAATGCCTAACGAAGAGTTGAGGATTTATGTTGCGCTAGGCAAACTACCTCGAAGTCCTATGGCTTTGTTATTTAATTCTAAGAAAGTTTTGTTGAAGTAGGTTCAAGTTTTGTTGACGACGATGGCCGTGCTGCCCACCATGCTCCGAGCTCCTTGTTGTTGCAGAGGTTTAGTTTTAGAAATCATAAATCAAGAGATGAGAGAAGTGTCTTGGTTTAGAGAAGTCTTAATTTCCACGTGTTTTTTGTGTTTTAATTAAAACAGATCTTAAAGTTGATTAAACAGAACCGATTAAGATCCCACGGTTCCGTCATCCCGCACCGTTATTTTCATCGAATTCACTTAGTCCGGATGAATTTGCTAAACTCAACTAAATGAGTTCCGCACTTTCATTTAGACCGTGGGAAATCCCGTTAGCAACACGTGGGTTACATCATCCGAGGTATTCCCGATCATTCAATGAGACGTTTTAATTTAGTTGTAGTTGTAGTTTTGTTGTTCTCGTTTGTGATTAAATTTTGAGTTGTCTTATATTTTGGAATGTTGTGGAGGTGAATTTTATCTTGTAATGTCTTTTAATTTAGTTATGGGTTTCAGTTTTGGTTTCTGTCCTAAAGGTGTGGGTTTTCATGCAACTGTTGTTTATCATGCAAGAAAAATAAATGCGATGCGATTAAATAAATTACCGTAAAGTGAATCGCAATAAAATAAAAGCGTACCTGGAGGGTCTTCCCGTCATCCCAGGCTGCACTTAAAACACAGTTAAAATATTTAAGCAAGTTCCTAGGTAAAGCTAAGGTAAGGGTTATGGTTTTCTACCAAATTCCTAATCCTATAGCTAGTCATTTCCTATGACGTCTAGGTTCTCTGTGTTTTTAGTTTGAAGACGATTTTCTTCATCAAAGAACAATTAAGTTCAATTGTTCTTGTAAATATCCTATCATATTGAGTAAGTGCTTAAGAAAAATCTTAAACATCTTTTCAATATTTCTAGGATTGTTTTAAGTCCAAATGAATTTAATTGTGTAAATGAATCAATCGTCCGAGGTTTTCAAGTTTTGTTAACTTGCTCGAGTGAATTAGGACATTTGAATGTCCTATAAGTGAAGTAACATTTCATTTTAATGTTACTACTTAGGAGTTATGATAACTAAGGCTCCTAAGGGCAAATGATATTTAATGATTTGTGATCCAAATTTAAGTTCAAATTAATGATTTAAGTTTGGAATAGTGTTCAAGTTATTTTAGATTTATTTCTTCATGTCTTAAGTGAGGTTATTTAATTCAATTTAATTTAATTTAATTTATTTTAATTTAATTTATTTAATTTAATTTGATTTGATTTAATTTAATTCAATTTAATTTATTTGATTTAATTTCTTAATTTAATTTAGTTTAATTTTAATTTAATTTAATTTAATTTAATTTAATTTAATTTATTTAATTTAATTTAATTTAATTTAATTTTAATTTAATTTAATTTGTTTATTTAATTTAATTTGTTTATTTAATTTTATTTAACTTAATTTAATTTTATTTATTTATTTAATTTAATGTATTTAATTCATTTAATTTAATTTAATTTGTTTATTTAATTTAACTTAATTTAATTTTATTTAATTCAACTTTTAATCTTAATTTAATTTAATTTAATTGAAAATTTTTGAAAAAGTTTAATGATTTAATTTAATTTAATGATTAAGTCTTTTAATATTTTAAATTTGAGTTATCATTTTAATTAAGAGTTGAGTATTAACGAGATGATTAATTTAGGGATTTTTTAAATTAAAGGATAAATCTCTTCCTAATAATATCCCTATTTTAATAATTCCAAATTTATTATTCTTCCAAATTCAATTAATTATTTAATTAAAGTTTAATCATTTTAAATTGCTTAATGGGTTTCTACCCTTTAATTATTAAATTTCAATCATCCAAATCAGATTAGGATCAAATATTTTACTTGTTAATTTTTTATTAAACCTAAAGTTTTAATTAAAGGGTTAAAATTTTAATTACCATTTTGCCCTTTAAGCCTAATAATTTCATAACTCACTAAATTGAACTCAAATGAACTTGAAATTTTTATGTGACTTCACTTATGTGTCAATGAAGACATGAGAGGAGAAAATGTGATTTTTCTGTATTTAATTCATTTATATAATTATTTTTTGTAGAAAAGAGAAATTTCCAAGGAAAATTCAATAACATGACCAAGGGAAAGTTTCTGTCCTTAAGAAAATTAGGGGACATTCCTAATGACCAGAGGACCACTTGGACCAAATTTTGTAATTTTTTGAATTATATTTTATTTATTAGAATTATTTTAAATTCTGGAGTATTAATTAATTTAAAAATAAAATAAATGTTGAAAAATAAATTTTATAATTTTCAAAATTCTCTCTGATATCAAGGATTCCAGAGAACCAAACTTTACAATTTTCTGATTTTTCTTTGATTTATTATAATTATTTTGGTGAAAATGCTAGAAAATACATTTTTTAATTTTAAAATTACCCTTGAGCTTTAAAAATTAATATCTCACTAAATAGACCTAGGAAAAATATGGGACTTGTTCCTAAGTGATTAAAATTCAAAATATGACATTTTGGTGAATTTTATTATTTTTGTGATTTTTATCATTTTTTAATTATTAAAAATATTAAAATAATATTAAAAATCAACTTTTTTAGAAAATTGAAATTTTAATTTTCTTAAACTCCCCTGATATCAGAGAGACTCCAAAACCAATTTGGTGAATTTTTGAAAGATATTTTGAAAGTTATGAATTTTTAAAGTTTAAAATGGCTAAGTGGCTTAATTAACCCAATTAGTGGGGCTAACCAAGTCCAATTGACCTCAAATTTTTATGGTGGGTTCCTCTGATCCTAAAGGTCAGTGGAGAATTGATTTCAAGTCAATTTGATCTATGGTTAACTCTAATTAATTAGAGACCTATTTTGAGTGTTTAAGCCAATTAGGGTTAATCTAAGTGAATTAACTCAAATCCTATTTTTCCTAAGATTCTCTGGTCATAAGGAACATCACCAAATTTTCCTAGAATTTATTTCACAACATGCTAATTTTTGAAATTAAAATACTTAAAACAACAACATGCATTTGAAAAATCAATAACTTTTCACGAGAGATGGCCTCGACCTTGGAAAATTCAGGGAATGTTCCTAAGTTCGGAGGCTTCAAAAGCCCTATGGTCTCATGCCATGGTGAATTGTATACATGCATGGAGAATTAAAACAATGCAGGAAGTAAATAATTAATTAAAAATAAAATACTTGGACAAAATTAATTAATTTCTTTTCCACATTATTCTCCTCTCGTTCACCTGAGCAAGGGGGTATTTTTATTTTATTTTTGTGATTTTTCTACACGGAGATATGAATTTTCCAAGTTTAGGGAATTAAATAAATAGGAAAATACCCTATTTATCTACTTATCCACGCGGCGCCGCGTCAACCTCGGCAGCCTCCGAAACGCCGCGTGGCGCGCTCCCATTCGACGCCGCCATCCGAGTCGGCAAACCGGGCCCCGCGGTTCTCGTACCGTCTCTCGGTCCAACGCCATCCGAGCCGTCCGTCCGCGCGTGTATTAAATGGACGGCATCCGTTCATCGTCCATGACTGGTGCGATCCCGTGACCGTCCACACTCTAACCCTAAGAACTCACTCGATTCTCAATGGATTTTCGTGTTCTTATGCTCTATGGATTCGTCTTGAAGAGACGAACACATCCATACGGTAAACATGCATTGAAATTAAGGCATTTGAAATGGAGAATCTCCAGAAGCTCGGGATGAAGAACTAGCTCATACCTTTGCTCAGAGAAGTGAAGCTTCGATCTGAGAGTTGTTGCACCTTCGATTGGATCCTGGCAAGCTCCAGATGAAGTCTCCTGGTGCGGTGAATTGTCTAGGTTGAACTTCGACCACGGCTGATCACAAAGCTTGGAGTCCGGAGCAACCGGGTGGCTCGGAGATGGGGCTTTTGTCGGTGGACACCTTCCCTGGTCCGGTGAAGGTGTAGGGCTAATCAATTTGGGGATTGGTTCACCGTGGGGAAGTGTCCTGGTTTTGGGCTTGGATTTCAACTGCGAAATTAAGCTCGCAGAGAGGAAATGGCGAGGGGATCTCACTTGGGGATCAAGTGCTCTGTGTAGGAGGAGGGGTATGGAACAATTTTGGCAGAGTTTTGGCAAGGTTTGTGCAACTCTCTTCTTATGGCCGTGAGGGGGTGGTGTTTAAATAGGCATGGTCGGAGGCTCTCCTGGGGGTGGTCGAGGGTTGGGATCGACTCGCTGCGGTCATGGGAAGAACGACCATGGTGGCCATTGGGCATGGGGCGGCTCAGCAAGGTGGAATTCCAAAGTTGGCTCACTCCCAAGGTCTCGGGCATGGCGTTTTCCGGCGACTGGGTGGCCGGCCGGCCAGGCATGGGTCACCCTCAAGGTCAGGTGGGTCAGGGTTGAGTGTTTGTGCAAGCAATTGGCAATGGCCAAGTGTAAAGGCTTTGATCCAAAGTAGAATGGGGCATGGCTAGTTTTGGGTCTAAATGGGTCAACTCACCCATTTGGGCTTGGTGCACCCTTCGAGGTGGCCTTGGGTGCTTGTGGGGGATCAAATGGATCGAGTTGGTTTGGCATGGAGAAGTCTCCATCCAAATATATTTGGATTAAATTTAGGTTTAGGTGAATCATGATTAAGGCTAATGAGCTTTAGGGATTAAGGAAAGGGGCCCTCTTTCCTACCCAATATGGCATGGTGGAGTGTCCAAGGCTCTCATGGCTCACATGTGGCTCATGCATGGCTTCATGGCTCACTTTTGGCTTGGGGAAAGCTTGGTCAATTTCATGAAAATGGATTTTAGGAATTTTTTTGGTAATTTGATGGAAATTTGTATGGAACTTGATTTGGAATGATTTGATGATGGATTTAGGACTTAGGTAATGGCTTTGATTAAGTGGATGGCAAATGGAAATGTCATGTGGGCTTTGGGGTAGATTTTGGGCTCATTGAAATGGTTTTAGATGGGCTTTTAAATGGTTTAGGAAAGTGGGCTTTTGAATTTTAAAATGGATTTTGGGATGAAATTTTGATAAAGGCTTGGGCCAAATAATTGTTGAGTTTGGTTTAGGGATGTTTCATGAGAGGTTTGAAACAAATTTGAGGTGGTTTGAGTTTGAATTGGGTTGGATATGGGCCTTTTGGTAAAGAGGCTAAGGTGGGCCAAAATGGGCTACCATGGGCCAATGTTGGGCTAGGGTTGAAATTGATGTAAAATTAATGTTGGGAAATGTTTATGGGAGTGTTTCAAAGAGGTTTTGGCTTTGGTTGGGTTTTGATTTTGGGATTTGGGCTCATTTGGGCTAGGTTTGGGTTTAGGTCAAAATTGGGCCTTTTAGCTTTGGGTTGAACTTGAGTAGGGTTTGGATCAAAGTTTTGGGCAAATCATGTTAGTGTTTTGTTTATGGGGATGTTAAGAAAGGTTTAGAAAAGATTTGGGGTTAATTGGAGTTGAATTGGGTGAGTTTGGGTTAGGTTTGGGTCATAGGTCCAAATTGGGCTTTAAGGCCAAAAGTGAAATTGGATCCTAATGCCAATCAAATTGGGCTTGTATTTGGTCTAGATTGGTGTTGGGGATGTTGAATTGAAGTTTAGAATTGAATTGGACCAGAATTGGGATCAATTGGGTAGATTTGGTTTGACATTGGGTTTACTTTGGGTTAAAATGGGTCAAATTGGGGGTTTTGACAAAAGTGGGGTAAATTGACAAAATTGGCCCATGGTGTAGTTGGACAAAATGAAATTGGGAATATTTGGGATTTTCTGGAATTTTCTGGGAATTTTCTGAATTTTTGGATTTTTGGGTCAAAAGGGGTATTTTGGGTATTTGGAAGGTATTGGGGGGTATTTTGGGATTTTTGATATTTTTGGATATGGATGATCAGTTTGAGTGATGTGGGAATGTTTGGGATTGATTTTGGAGAATTTTGGGTAATTTGGGAATTTTTGAGAAATTTGGGTAGTTTCGAGGGCATTTGGTAGAGTTGGTGGATGTAGGGTCCCGGGGTCAAAAATTGAAAATTTGGAAAATTGAAGATTGGGTGGATGTAAGTGGAATGAAATCATTTTTGTTGAGTTATGAAGCCATATCAAACCCACATGAGCCATGAAGGGACTCATTTGAGGCATCCACCATGTTGTTCCTAACCCTCTTAGCCAGAGGCTTAGGGGTTAAGGACCATCCATGTGAATCACCTACATGAGTCAGGAAGTCAAGTTAGGTAAGGGTGTGTTTTAGGAGGTGTGTGAAAGTGTAGTGCATAGGTGTAGTGTATGTGTAAGTCGGCCCTTTCACCGGACCGAGCCACCTGAGGCGATCCTAAGGCCAAAGAGTCCTATAGGAACTCATCCTTTAAACTTCCACATTTGATTTCAACCCTCCAGGTGATTAGGGGTCTATAGTCGAGTTTGTGGAGTTTGCAGGGAGTTAAGAAGTGGTTTGAATTTCTAAAAGGTGGATCCCGATTCTAGTCCTCTAAGATAGTCAAAGGAAAAGCCTAAGGCTAGATCCTAAGTACTTAAAGAGAAGAAGAGAAGACCTCATCGAAAATGAGGTCAACAAATGGACTCCCGATAGGTGTGGTGAGTTGACGGAGCACACCGCACGTATTGGTGTTGACCGAAGCGATCAACAAAACCAACACAGATGTCCAAGTAACAAACTTAGGACGAAGTAGAAGAGTTTCCACTGGGGAGTGTCAAGTATATCTCTAAGACTGGAGATTCCTGAACTCTTGCTGGGGAAAGGAAAGGAGGTGAATCCCAAATAACATGATTCGGGAGAAATTTCAATTTAGATTTTATTTTGTTTCATGTTCAAGTTATGATGTGTGAGTTTAAATTTCAATTTGGAATTTTAATTTAGATTGAAGTTTGTCAAGATTAATTTGAAGGGATTTGATTTGGAATGAAAATTGGAATTTTGAAGTTTTAGATGCAACATCTTCAACCCCAAAAGAAGATCGAATCGATTAGATTGAGTCATTGCAATGAGGAAAGACCTCAGAATAATGCGGTATTGGATGTAAAATCCGTAACCTCAAGAGTTTGATTTGATGTATTTCATTGCGATAGGAAAAGAATCCTAAAGCAGTGCAGTCTTGGATGTAAAATCCTCGACCCAAAAGTTTGGATTGATGTATTTCGGTGCGGTAGGAAGAGAATCCTAAAGCGGTGCGGTCTTGGATGTAAAATCCTCGACCCAAAAGTTTGAATTGATGTATTTCGGTGCGGTAGGAAGAGAATCCTAAAGCGAGTGCGAGTCTTGGATGTAAAATCCTCGACCCAAAAGTTTGAATTTGATGTATTTCGGTGCGGTAGGAAGAAAATCCTAAAGCGGTGCAGTCTTGGATGTAAAATCCTCGACCCAAAAGTTTGAATTTGATGTATTTCGGTGCGATAGGAAGAGAATCCTAAAGCGAGTGCGGTCTTGGATGTAAAATCCTCGACCCGAAGTTTGAATTGATGTATTTCGGTGCGATAGGAAGAAAATCCTAAAGCGAGTGCGATCTTGGATGTAAAATCCTCGACCCAAAAGTTTGAATTTGATGTATTTCGGTGCGGTAGGAAGAGAATCCTAAAGCGGTGCAGTCTTGGATGTAAAATCCTCGACCCAAAAGTTTGAATTTGATGTATTTCGAGTGCGATAGGAAGAGAATCCTAAAGCGGTGCGGTCTTGGATGTAAAATCCTCGACCCAAGAGTTTGAATTGGATGTATTTTAGTGCGAGTAGGAAAAGAATCCTAAAGCGATGCGGTCTTGGATGTAAAATCCTCGACCCAAAAGTTTGAATTTGATGTATTTCGGTGCGGTAGGAAGAAAATCCTAAAGCGATGCGAGTCTTGGATGTAAAATCCTCGACCCAAAAGTTTGAATTGATGTATTTCGGTGCGATAGGAAAAGAATCCTAAAGCGATGCGGTCTTGGATGTAAAATCCTCGACCCAAAGGTTTGAATTGATGTATTTCGAGTGCGATAGGAAGAGAATCCTAAGCGAGTGCGAGTCTTGGATGTAAAATCCTCGACCCGAAGGTTTGAATTTGATGTATTTCGAGTGCGGTAGGAAGAAAATCCTAAAGCGGTGCGGTCTTGGATGTAAAATCCTCGACCCAAAGGTTTGAATTGATGTATTTCGGTGCAATAGGAAGAGAATCCTAAAGCGGTGCGGTCTTGGATGTAAAATCCTCGACCCGGAAGGTTTGAATTTGATGTATTTCGGTGCGGTAGGAAGAAAATCCTAAAGCGAGTGCGATCTTGGATGTAAAATCCTCGACCCAAAGGTTTGAATTGATGTATTTCGGTGCGATAGGAAGAAAATCCTAAAGCGGTGCGGTCTTGGATGTAAAATCCTCGACCCAAAAGGTTTGAATTGATGTATTTCGGTGCGGTAGGAAGAAAATCCTAAAGCGAGTGCGGTCTTGGATGTAAAATCCTCGACCCAAAAGTTTGGATTTGATGTATTTCGGTGCGATAGGAAGAAAATCCTAAAGCGGTGCGGTCTTGGATGTAAAATCCTCGACCCAAAAGTTTGAATTTGATGTATTTCGGTGCAATAGGAAGAGAATCCTAAAGCGATGCGGTCTTGGATGTAAAATCCTCGACCCAAAGGTTTGAATTTGATGTATTTCAGTGCAGTAGGAAGAGAATCCTAAAGCAGTGCAGTCTTGGATGTAAAATCCTCGACCCAAAGGTTTGAATTGGATGTAAGGTTTGATGTGAGATCTGGAAAGATCGAATTTGAAATTTGAAATTTGACTGAGATTTGAAATTTGGAAAGATTGAATTTGAGATTTGATAGAGATTTGGAATCTGGAAAGATTGAATTTGAGATTTGATAGAGATTTGGAATCTGGAAAGATTGAATTTGAGATTTGATAGAGATTTGGAATCTGGAAAGATTGAATTTGAATTTGATAGAGATTTGGAATCTGGAAAGATTGAATTTGAATTTGATAGAGATTTGGAATCTGGAAAGATTGAATTTGAGATTTGATAGAGATTTGGAATCTGGAAAGATTGAATTTGAATTTGATATTTGAAATGATGAGTTTGAACTCGGTTAAAATTTGATTTAAGATTCGATTTGAAATTTGGAAGATGAAATTTGAAGTTTGATTGAGAATTTGATTCGAAATTTGATTGAGAATTTGATTTAACATTCTTGTTGATTTTATTTATCCTTTAATGATTCAAATTTTATTTTGTTGTTTGTTTAACGTTCATGTGAATTTGGTGTTTGTCATTTTTTAGATTTTTTTAGAAAGTTTTCTTTTATCTTTTTTTTTATTTCTTTTCCGTTCTTTGTTCGAAGTTCATTTAACTTTAATGGCGTTTCCCAATCAATTTGCACAAAAGAGGTGAAGGCCAAAAATGTGACATGGTCACTTTCATTCCAATCATGTAGAAGATACATCGTACAACTTGATCCGGAATATATTTCATACAATCCATGTAAACTCAAAACGGATCGTGTATGATCTTTTGTTGATCCATCTAAAGAAGCATCTGTCAAAAGTCCATGTCTGAATAGTGAGATACATGGTCAATAACATCACCTTCCAAGCCATCCTTAGCAAGGATGCCGTATGGATGTACATTGGAGGTGTGATATTTTCCATGTAACTCACAGCTCGTAAGGCCGGAGGCTCTCTAGCTCCGGTCCGGTCGGAAATGGTAAGGTGTCTTTCCGTCGTCCATCCTCCCGAACGTAACTCGAAATCCTCTTTATCGGTACTCTCGGTATGCAATGCTTGGCGATATCTGCTCCGTTACCCTTTAGTATCATGACGGAACCTACCGGTAGTGGTATCTTCACTGGCCCTCGGAACTCACCTGGGCCCGCTATCCGGAGGTCAGATCCGAACATGATGTTACACTCGCTCAGAAAAGAGACTGTGCAGAAAGGCCTGACAAAATCATGGTGATCAATGTGTGGGGGTATACAGTCACCCTGTTTGTAGATATTGATGATGCAGCTATTGGGTATGCAGTCTGCTGGCAGTATCCTCCATGTTATCAATCTCTTTACCATTCTCTTGATGACTAATGGCATCGGGTCCACTTGCCCATGACGGAGTATTCCCGCGGGTTTCCCTTCCTGTCCTCGGCGAAGTTGTAACGACATCCACATTGTATTGTGATTCTTCCTTTCCACGGCATCCATCTCCGGGGCTCGAGTATGTGTTTTCCCTTAGGCGGCTGCTCGGCCGGTCTTTTCAAATCCGGATGCAATCCACGATTTCTTCGTTGCTCATATTCGAAAATACGTCCGTATGTAATTCGAGGCCCTCCGAGTATATTGATTCTTCTGCCTCTAATCCTTTCAAAGTATTCAAAGGTTTTCTTTTCAACATTTTGCATTCTCTCCAGCTCGTATTCCGGAATGATCTGCAGATGGCGAGGCCTTGTGACATATTGTGGGATATAAGGTTCAACCCCTTCACGTTCTCCTGCATACCTCGGCTCCTCAGGGATGATGCCTGTCGGGACATCCCCCGGGGTTGCTTCTGCAACAAGGTCATGCACCACTGGTGGTTCTATCCGGTGGCGTGGTAGCCTTCTTTCTTCTGGTTTTTGTGAGATTTCTCTGGTTCTTTCTGTCATCCTAGGAGCTGGCCTCCTTTCTTCTGGTTCTTGGTGAACCGGTGTCCTTGAAGTGTATGCACCGACATTAGCAACTGCCTCGTCGTGCTGATCCGCAGCTAGTTTTGTCAACATCTTACGGATACGGCGATTCTTATTTCTTCGTTGCGTTCGTCGTGAGAGTAGCTCTCCGAACTTCTTGAATCTCCGTGGGCGCGGCGCCGACAAGCCTGCCCTCTGCTGTAGCGACTACAGACTTCATTTTCTTATCTTCTTCAATATTTGTCTTTCTTTTCTTGTTCTTTGGATTGGTGGCTTGGGCCACCCACTTTCATCACTGTATGTCCGGGCAGTTCTTCTCGGTCAACCGGGACCCGATCACTTTCCTCGTACTCGTAGGCTCGCCGGTGCGAAATGCTGAGTCGATCTCGATTATCGCTCCATCTTTCACCCTCTTTTCATCAAGTGCAAGGCTTACGCCATTCTTAAAGTTCAAGACCAACCGCCCGCTCGACATTTCCTCGCGAAAAGACAAGGAAAAGGATCGAGGGTCGTACTAAGAACAAGAACATCAAGAAAAAGTTTATTAAAGACATCTTGTTTTATTATTATTTTTATATTTTCAAATTTAACAGGAATGAAGTGGGATAAGATCAGGTAAGAGATTTTGATTTCGAAAAGAAAACAAGGAAAATTTTATTATCAGGATTTTATTTATTTTTAGCACATTTTTGTTATTTTTGGGTTCGGACCCATTCATAAGTAATCACTTCACCCGTGCTTCTAGGGATGGAAAGTTCATTCCTTCGAAACATCAGGTAGCGTAATACTTTTTCAAGTATCGCCCATTGATCGGAAGCATATGTCGTTCTCCACGGCAATTCACTAGCCGGTAGGAGCCTCACGAGTATACCGCTTCAACCACAAACGGTCCTTCCCAAGTGGGTTCAAATTTTCCTCCTATCTTGCGGTGTGCGAGAATAGGTCTTTTGAGAACGAGAACTAGATCACCAACTTTGAAGGTTCTTGGGCGGACCGGCTTGTCATGGGCTTGAACCATCTTAGCTTGGTATAATTCTAAATTCCGTTGCGCCGCAAGTCTTTTCCCTTCCGGGCTCTCTAATTCTTCGAGTCGTAATTTGGCGTTCTCTTCGTTGTGATTTTATTTGCAACTGCAATTCGACAAGGGAGCTGAACCTCTAAAGGTAACACTGCCTCGGACCCATACACCAGAGCGTAAGGTGTAGCTTGCGTAGGTGTTCTGAAGGTTGTCCGGTAGGCCCATAAGGCTTCTAACAACTTCTCGTGCCAATTTCTCTTATTGTCGTCTAAAGTCTTCTTTAAAATTTGAACGAGAGTTTTATTAAAAGCCTCGGCTAGGCCGTTTGCTCTTGGGTAGTAAATTGTTGAATATCGCCAGTCGATTCCGTGTCTCCTGACAAAATTGTTGATTTGTGTGCTTCTGAATGCTGACCCATTATCCGAGATGATCCTGCGCGGCACCCCGAAACGGTAGACAACTTGGTTCTTGAAAAATTGTAGCACGTGATGTGCTTTCACTTCTCTAAGTGGAACTGCCTCGCCCACTTGGAAAAGTAATCCGTAGCCGCAAGAATGAAGCGATGTCCTTTTGACGATGGCGGTTCTATTGGACCCACTATATCCGTGCCCCGACATTCAAATGGCCACGATGCAATTGTCGGATGTAGCACATTTGGAGGTTGGTGTAGAACCACTCCGTGCACTTGGCACGGTGACGGCCCTTGGCGATTTTCATGCGGTCGGTCATCATCGAGGGCCGGTAGTACCCTAGTCTTTTAATTTTCATTTTCATCTTTGGACCCGATCGAGTGAGCGCCACGGAGTCTCGAATGCACCTCCTTAACAATTTCACGGGCTTCGGACCCGCTTAGGCACCTTAGCCACACTTGATCAAAAGACCTTCTATATAACGTGTTGTTTATTAATGCGTAGGACAGAGTTCTTTTCTTGATCTGATGGGCTAGCGACCTATCGTCTGGTAGCTTTCTGTTTGCGGGTAGTTCATCGATGGCCGTCGCCGATCTTCTGTGTTTTTACGTCATCGTTGCAACTGATTCTTTTTCCTTTTCGATTTGTGTATCGTGTACTATGTCAAGCCGTGATAGGACTCGACGTCCGTGCACCGACACTTCCATCGATTCATCTTGCAAACGAGCAAATTCTTTTGCGAGACGAGCTAGCGCATCCGCTAGAGCGTTTTCTTTCGGGAATTTTGTAGATTGTCACATTTGGAATCTGTTCCAACAGTCTGTATAGCATACTGGAAGTATTGCTCGAGTCTTGGTTTTAAAATTCCATCTTGTCCGTCGATCCGTTGAATGATTAACCGTGAGTCCCCGTAGATGTTGATGTCATGTTATCCCCATTTGAATGGTTAATTCCGAGTCCTGTTATGAGGGCTTCGTATTCTGCTTCGTTGTTTGTACACGGCTCGTCGAGTGGTAGGAGTATCTTAACATCCCCGCTCCGGTGTTATAAAGATTAGCCCGATTCCTGCCTTACCGGGCACTATCACTTGCGATTCTTCGTCCTTGTGTGCTGAAGATGCTCCGTCGAAATATAATTCCCAACGTCGATCATCAAGGTCTTCTAGATTCATTATTTGTTCATCTGGCAGATCGTCATTGAGAGGCGATTCTGCCGGCAAAGGGTGTGCTGCAAGGAAGTCTGCTAAGGCTTGTCCCTTTACGGCACGAAGAGGTACGAAAGTTATATCGAATTGCGATAATATCATTGACCATCCGGCAAGTCCGCCGGAAAGCGTTGGACGAGTCATCAAGTATTGCAATGGATTAAACTTCGAGATCGGGTTGACCTTATGAGAAAGCATGTAGTGCCCGAGCTTTTGAGCGGCGAAGATCGGGGCCAAACAATGCTTTTCAATTGCGGGATACCTTATTTCCGTCGGCGATAAACGACGGCTTAAGTAATAAAGAGCATTTTCTTTACCCTCATCATTGACACAGGCTAACAGGGCTCCGAGAGAGTCGTCTAAAGCCGCGGTATAAAGTACTAGCGGTCTACTCGAGACTCAGGGTCTGCTAAGACAGGAGGTGTCATTAAATATTGTTTAATGTCCTCAAAGGCCTTCTGGCATTTCTCTTCCCAAATAAATTTGGCGTCCTTTTTAACTAGTGCCGAGAAAGGCTGACACCTACCTGACAGGTTTGAGATAAAGCGTCGAAGATATGCCAGCTTCCCTTGAAAAGATCGTAGTTGTTTTAAGGTTTTGGGAGGCGGCATTTCTAAGATGGCTTTAATCTTTTCCGGATCGATTTCAATTCCACGATGTCGGACAACGAATCCTAAGAATTTCCCGGAGGTGACGCCGAAGGCGCATTTTAAGGATTCATCTTAAGGTTAAATTGCCTTAATCGTTCGAAAACAATTCTCAAATCATACAAATGGTTGTCCTTTACTTTGCTTTTGATGACCACATCGTCCACGTAGCATTCGACTTGATTGTGGATGAGATCATCAAAAATTCTTGTCATTGCTCTCGGTAGGTTGCTCCTGCGTTCTTCAATCCGAATGGCATCACCGTGTAGCAAAATACTCCGATCGGCGTTACGAATGCTCGTAAGTTTTTCATCTTCCGGAGCCATTTTTATTTGGTTGTATCCTCGAAGATCCATCCATGAATGAGAATATTTCATGTGTTGAAGCGATGTCGATCATTAATTCGGGATCGGTAGCGGGAATTCATCTTTCGGGCATGCCTTGTTTAAATCTCCGAAATCCACACAAATTCCGATCCGACCATTCTTCTTCCCGACGCGGTACCACGTTGGCTAACCAAGTCGGGTATTGTTCTTCACGGACAAATTTAGCGTCTATTAGCTTTTTAACTTCGGCTATGACTTGTTGTTCGATTTCTAGACGCATTCTTCCGGGACCTTGTCCGACTGGAACGAAGTAGGGTCCACTCTGGTTTATGGATCGCGACCTCTGGAGCTAAACCTGGCATCTCATCGTAGCTCCAAGCAAAACAGTCCTTAAATTCCATTAATAACTTGATTATTTCTTTGGATTCTTCTTTATTGAGTAAAGAGCTAACAAAGGTAGGTCTAGGCTCTTCGCTAGTACCTAAGTTAACTTCTATTAACTCATCTATCGTAGATTTGATTTCTTCTTCGAATTCAGTGGAGCGTCTCCAATTTGTAAATCTTCGAGTTCGTCCATAGTTTCCATGCGAGTTTTCATTAGATTCGCAGGTGATAACCAAGCAAAATTCGGTATCATCAACCGACCCTACCGTGCCGAATCCGAGACCATGTTTTGAGTTGGGTGGACGACCGGAGTTATTCCATAAATTTTCAAAATGTTGTGATTGACCTTTTGTCCACTGTCGAGGTAAGAAACCACGTTGAATTAAATTTTGAACACGGGGAGAGTACCACTCAAAAGGCAATTCCATTAATTCGATGAAGTAGCATCTTCAAATTGTACATTATTTTCAGCTTTGGAAGAAGAAGCACCACGGTAGAATTTGATTGGTTTTGCACCACCGCTACGTACCTCTTTGACCTCCATACCCTCGATCTTATTAGAACGGATCGGGGTCAGGGTCATAGTATGTACATAGTGGTTAATCTTCTCGTACATCGATTTATATTCTTCGTTTCTTTCATCTTCGAGAGGGATTCTGAATTGCGGCTTTTTCTGACTTATTGTTGCTGCTTCTTGTTTGATTTCTTTTTCTTCTTCAGAACTACCTTCCCAATCAACATTGATGGTTGGTTTCCTCTGTCCAATCGTCCTAACGTCTCTACCACGACCTCGTCCCCGGCCTCGACCTCGGATGCGAGTTGTGGAGAAACCTTCACCATCTCGCCGTAAGGGAGTGGTGAGTGACTCGTTGGACTAGAACTTCGGGTTCTTCGTTGTCCCGAACTTTCTTCGCTTCATTTGTTATGGTATCTCCGGAGAAGATCGTTTTCTTCGGTGGTGCATAATAAGTCGCATCCTCGTGGATTCCAATTTCATGTACGGAGAATGGTTGTAAGTCACCTTTGATACACTGTTCCCCTCCATCGTAGTACTTGATGCATTGATGTAGAGATGATGGTACCATCCTGTTTTCATGTATCCATGGTCGGCCCAGTAGAGCGTTGAACGACGTTTCTGAATCAATTATGTGAAATTTCGCGGTTGTCTTTGCTAAGTCACCGGTCTTCATTAGCAGTGTTATTGAGCCGAGGGCTCTTTCTCCTTTCCGGTTGAATCCTCTTAATAACATTTTGTACGCCTCGAGCTCGCGAGCATCAATTTCCAAGTATGCTTAGCGTTCGAAGATTCATTATATTGATTGATGCTCCCGGATCCACCAATACTGCGGAGAGTGTAAATTTTCCGATTGTAACTGAAATGTACAACGGTCGGTTGTGGTCTGCTGTTCCAAGTAGTAAGTCGTCGTCCGTGAAGGTAACACCTCGCTGTTCCTTTAACGAGCAAACCTCATCTAAGGACTCTCCGGCCATTTGAGCTAAGCAAATTTCTGGATCAAGTAAGGCCTTGATCAGAGCTTCTCTCATCTCCTTTGATAAGATGAGAGCGTCGTAGATGCTCGGTTTGGTCGGTAGTTTCCTAAGATGGGCTAGCACGTTGTAGTCCACTTTGTTTTCATGTGTCTCTCGCTTCTTCTCGAATGGGTATTTCTTCTGTCGGGGTTGGTTCTTCCCGAACAACCACCGCTTTCCTTTGTCTTTTGGACCCATTCTCGGAGGTAGAACTTTTCCACTCCTTAAGTTGACTTCGTAATTTCTTCTGAACCTATTGTTGAGCTTGCCGGTGTCTCTTCTTGAATCGGAATGACAGGCTCTTCCGGATTAGCTTCAGAGTCTGAAGGCTCTAACTCTATCGTGACTGGAGCTCCTCGAAACTCGCAGATAAATTCGTTGCTTGTTGAACTCTCGTAGCCTCCTTGATGGATGTCTTCTTCGTTATTTTGCTTGTCGAGATGGTGTATGATTTGAGAATTGTCGTTGGTATCGAAATCGATATCCGGATTATCGTTAGTTACGTAATCGTTAGACACAATCAAAACGTAGCCAACGCCATCACCCTTATCATTATATGATCCCACCGAAGTGAGCGGATAATCATACGAGTCGGGGGTTCGAGGGATTTCTCCCCCGAATCGGAAACAACTATCCTAGGATAAGCAGCCCCTAGTCTAGCCTTAGGTGCCTCGGTCTTCTCTTCTTCGTCAATTTTCTTCTTCTCTTCAATCGTCTCCTGTTGAGGTGGTTCTCCTATCGCAAGTGATAGTACCGGCTTAACGAGGTTTCAAACTACGAATTGAAGCTCGTACCGAAGCGGTCCGGATGCTCGTCTAAAATCTTTTCGAAGACCTCGTCCAAGCGGTAGTCCATCCATTGTCGGTTGTATAGGGATCTATCGGAATGATGGGATCGGTCGAGATAACATTGACGGAACCTCCTTTACGGGGTTCCTTCATGTACTCCTTCGGGATCGTTATATTCCCTTTCCGCGGAGTTGTCATTGAGCCAACTTTTGAAGGTAATGCAATCTTCTATTTTGTGTCCAAGCATTTGGTGGTAAGGGCAAAAGTTGGGATCACCCTTCTTGTTGACTTCCTCTGGTCTTTTAGGCTGCGGCGGCTGGAAATCTGGAGTCTTCATCAGACTGCGGAACATTTTCGGCACTGCTCCATTCTTGAACGGATATTCTCTGCTCAAAAGCTCTCTTAATGTACGTTGCGGACGAGGTGGTTGTTCATATTGCGGAGATGACTGATAGCTGGGTCGGGGTTCTTTGGTAATTCGTAGTAGTTCTTCGCGGCCGTTACGGTGGTATTTGCATCGGTTGCTTGCCTTTGTCAGCTCGCTGCGACGATCCCGGATTTCTTTTCAAAAGTCTTTACGGGCTTTTGTTTATCCGTCTTGTCGGTGAAACTTAATTGCTTTGCCTCCTCTTGCAAGCTTCCGGCCTTGCTTAACAACTTCTCGAAAGTCTTAATAGTAAATCCCTTGAGGAGAAGTGCTTATCGGGCCGTGAATGCTTTTTAGCAAAATGCCGATCGCATGCTTTGTTCTTGCAGTTGTGGTTCACACTTCATACTTAAGTTCCTCCATCGGAGTATGTAATCCACCAAAGTTTCATTCGGCTTCGCTTCTCTACCACTAAATCACCTATAGTGATGTGGTGCTGAGCTCCGGCGAATCGCTTGATGAAGAGGTTCTCTAGCTCTGAGAATGTCTTTACCGAACCGTTTGGTAATTCTGCATACCAGTCGAAGGCGATTCCCGACGTACCGCCGACGAACCGTCGGAAGAGTAATGCATCGCTCCCGCCGGCATTGCAACAACCGGCACGAAAGTGTGCTACATGCTCGTCGAGGGTTCCCGGTTCCATCGAAGGTCTTAAACGAGAGGTGGTATGAAGCCTTTCGGGTATTGGACGGCGTCGAATTCTTCGGGGTAAGGTCTACCCGTCCGAATGGATGTCCCGCTCTTTGATTGTGCTAAGGCTTCTCGCACTCGCTGTTCTACCAAGTTCTTGATATCCTTTTCGGGAATCATACTTTGTGTTGTATCCTTTTAGCTGATCATCCCCATTGACGGACGTAATCTCCTTTCCTCCGTCTACAATGTGAATAACCTCCGGGGTGTTTCTCATGTGGTTGTACTTGACTGCGGAGAGTGGCCGGAGCTACGGCCATCTCTTCCATCCTTTTCGCCATTTGAGCGATCGTGTCGTCTTTTTCCCGAAGTTGCCTTCTCATCGGTTCGGCTCCTCTCTTCTGCGGCTGCCGAGAGCACCTTGCGAAGGCGATGAAGCTCGTGTCTCGACCATGTTGATTTTCGCGTATTCGTCGTCCATAAATTCCGATGAATCAATCTCGTCTCCGAACTTTTCCTCTCTTTCTTTTGCCAACCGTCGGATATCGGTTCTCGACTTTTCCATGGCATCTTCTAGCGGGGCTTTACGTGTGTCTTCGTGGTTGTCGTGCGATAGTTGCCGGGTTCCCTTCTCACGAGTCCCCTTCATCGCGGTAGCACTTTCTTCGATTCAAGTCTCCTCGGCAAGACTTTCTTTCTCGAGCTGCTCGTTTCGATCTCGACCGCCCAGGTAGTGGGACGCCATACCATCCTTCCGGCGACAGAAGGTCTAGGACCGGATGGTCCGTCGGCCAAATGTCGGAAGGTGGTATCCTCCCTAATCCGTAATCCCGAGACGACAACAGGCGGACTAGCCTTCATCCTTTTACTTGGCTTTTCCGTCATGATGGCGGGTTCTACTCGGGGCCCAAGACGGGATTTGGTCGGCACCCGCCCTATCCTCCGTAGAATTTCGATACGGGCGGTTTTCCTTCTTCGCTAACTTTTCTACCAAAGTTTGCGGTCGAGCAAACGGCGTAGTTCTAGTTCTTTTCTTGCGGCTATCGTTGTAATATGCGGGTCGTGGTAATGTGGCGAGCAATTTTGCGAATGTTTTCTTCATCTTCGCGGCGGAGAGAGGATGAAATCTGCTTCCCCCCAACAGGTGGTATGTATTCGAGCAGCGGTGTATATTCCAGCGGTTCTGGAATTTCTTCTAGGAAAGCAATTTCGGCAGCCACGGCTTCTTTAGCGATCCTTCTATTTCGTTTCTTCTGCGGGTCTTTGTTAGTGACGGAATTCTTGAACCGGACCCGATCTCGAAAACGAAGGTCTTACAGGAAGATCCGTACCCTCCACGGTAACGGGTCCATCATAATCTTGGATTTCTTTCCCTTTGACTTGGCAAAAGTCGGGGCAGGTGCGAAACAACTAGACCGGTGGGGTAGAAAGAACGGTCCTCTCGTGGACGTCGGTACTCCTCTTAGTCGGGATCCTTTGCGAGAGGAGGGAATTCTTGGGTTGACCTAAGGTTGAACTCGAGCGGCGGCTCTTCGGCTTCGGATACCTTGTTCATCGGTGCAAAGAGGGAGACGTTGGTGACCTTGACGTTCGTGTTTTCAAATCCTTGTCCAAATCGGATGATTCCATTGTCGGGCAACTCATCCTTATAGACAGCGAGGTCCAGTCCATTGGTGAAGGAAAAAATCAGTTTCGGGGCTTCCATTTCTGCAGGGTAGATTCTGGTTGTCAGTCCCAAGTTATGCTTCTTTTCTTTAGGACGAAAAGAAAGGAATCGAAAAGAGTCCGAACTCATTCATGTTCATGTATTTATAAAAAGGAATCACTTATTAAAGGGTTTGTTTATTTAGAACGGAGTGTTCAAGAGTGTAGAGAAGGTAAGGAATCTGAATCGGAGTTGGAAAGGAAAAGAGAGTCTTAAGCAAGACTTCTCGACCCGAAGGATCACTCCTAAACTAACACCTATTGGGGGGTCCACCCCACCTCAGAAATGAGGTAAAAGGATCTCGGAACCTCTCCGTTTAGGGGTGTCTAAACGAGTGGCTCCTAAATCCGAGAGAATGTTGGTTATACTTGTTCAAGGTAGAAATGAACATAGTATTCCAACGGAAAGAAGGGTAGTTTGATCCATTAGGGACATGGATACACTACCGATTTTTGAAAGCAGAACTATTTGATTAAAATGGAGAGAGGAACTATTCCCCAGCGGAGTCGCCAGAAATATGTCGGCGTATTTTTTTTTTAGGTTTGTGGTGTTGTATTTTTTTGAAAAGAGGTCGCCTACAGAAATTGTCGACGAATTTTTAATTTAAATAAATAATTTGAAAAGTAGTATTTGATTTTGAAAATAATTTTAAATTTGAAAATTTTAAGATATGAAATCAAACCGATCTCACATCCCGAATAGTTTATACAAACGAGCGCCGCACCACAAACCGTGTATCTATCCCGAAGAATAGACACACTGCTTGATAATGGGGCTCGATTAAATAAACTAGAAAGGTTTGTGACATCCGTTTGGTCTGCGAACCAATTTTATAAGCCGACAAATTCCCTCGCTTAATATGAAACTATTAAACGGGGTTTATATTACTCAGGTTCTTAAAGTTCCCTATAAGGGCAAGCCCTTATAGTTAATTACATCTTAAGTGACGGGAATCACCTAAGAAAACTCTCGATAATAATCAATAATTCCGCTCTCAAGAATTTCAAAGTTTAAGTTTTCAAGGGGTTGAATTTTGGAATTTCAATAGGGAATGGATCGAATTTGGAACATTTTTATTTTGGGAATTCAAAGGAAGCAAAGTAGGAGAAATTACGGATTCGAAGCGAACTTCGGTAATTTCCCGACTATCCTATTGTTTGGCTTAGACTTAGGAAAGTCCTAATGTTCATTTAATATTTTAATCTTGCCAATTTTAATTAGTTAGGGCTTATATTTATATGATAGAATCATACAAATTGCACAGAAGATATGAGGGTTTATGTCGTATCGGACGACTACCTCGGAATCCTAAGACCGGTTAGGGCTTAATTTGCAATGCAAATGCCTAACGAAGAGTTGAGGATTTATGTTGCGCTAAGCAAACTACCTCGAAGTCCTATGGCTTTGTTATTTAATTCTAAGAAAGTTTTGTCGAAGTAGGTTCAAGTTTTGCCGACGACGATGGCCGTCGTTGCCCACCATGCTCCGAGCTCCTTGTTGTTGCGAGAGGTTTAGTTTTAGAAATCATAAATCGAGAGATGAGAGAAGTGTCTTGGTTTAGAGAAGTCTTAATTTCCACGTGTTTTTTGTGTTTTAATTAAAACGGATCTTAAAGTTGATTAAACGAACCGATTAAGATCCCACTGGTTCGTCATCCCGAGCACCGTTATTTTCATCGAATTCACTTAGTCCGGATGAATTTGCTAAACTCAACTAAATGAGTTCCGCACTTTCATTTAGACCGTGGGAAATCCCGTTAGCAACACGTGGGTTACATCATCCGAGGTATTCCCGATCATTCAATGAGACGTTTTAATTTAGTTGTAGTTGTAGTTTTGTTGTTCGTTTGTGATTAAATTTTGAGTTGTCTTATATTTTGGAATGTTGTGGAGGTGAATTTTATCTTGTAATGTCTTTTAATTTAGTTATGGGTTTCGGTTTTGGTTTCGTCCTAAAGGTGTGGGTTTTCATGCAATCGTTGTTTATCATGCAAGAAAAATAAATGCGATGCGATTAAATAAATTACCGTAAAGTGAATCGCAATAAAATAAAAGCGTACTCGGAGGGTCTTCCCGTCATCCCAGTTGCACTTAAAACACGGTTAAAATATTTAAGCAAGTTCCTAGGTAAAGCTAAGGTAAGGGTTATGGTTTTCTACCAAATTCCTAATCCTATAGCTAGTCATTTCCTATGACGTCTAGGTTCTCTCGTGTTTTTAGTTTGAAGACGATTTTCTTCATCAAAGAACAATTAAGTTCAATTGTTCTTGTAAATATCCTATCATATTGAGTAAGTGCTTAAGAAAAATCTTAAACATCTTTTCAATATTTCTAGGATTGTTTTAAGTCCAAATGAATTTAATTGTGTAAATGAATCAATCGTCCGAGGTTTTCAAGTTTTGTTAACTTGCTCGATGAATTAGGACATTTGAATGTCCTATAAGTGAAGTAACATTTCATTTTAATGTTCTACTTAGGAGTTATGATAACTAAGGCTCCTAAAGGCAAATGATATTTAATGATTTGTGATCCAAATTTAAGTTCAAATTAATGATTTAAGTTTGGAATAGTGTTCAAGTTATTTTAGATTTATTTCTTCATGTCTTAAGTGAGGTTATTTAATTCAATTTAATTTAATTTAATTTATTTTAATTTAATTTATTTAATTTAATTTGATTTGATTTAATTTAATTCAATTTAATTTATTTGATTTAATTTCTTAATTTAATTTAGTTTAATTTTAATTTAATTTAATTTAATTTAATTTAATTTAATTTATTTAATTTAATTTAATTTAATTTAATTTTAATTTAATTTAATTTGTTTATTTAATTTAATTTGTTTATTTAATTTTATTTAACTTAATTTAATTTTATTTATTTATTTAATTTAATGTATTTAATTCATTTAATTTAATTTAATTTGTTTATTTAATTTAACTTAATTTAATTTTATTTAATTCAACTTTTAATCTTAATTTAATTTAATTTAATTGAAAATTTTTGAAAAAAGTTTAATGATTTAATTTAATTTAATGATTAAGTCTTTTAATATTTTAAATTTGAGTTATCATTTTAATTAAGAGTTGAGTATTAACGAGATGATTAATTTAGGGATTTTTTAAATTAAAGGATAAATCTCTTCCTAATAATATCCCTATTTTAATAATTCCAAATTTATTATTCTTCCAAATTCAATTAATTATTTAATTAAAGTTTAATCATTTTAAATTGCTTAATGGGTTTCTACCCTTTAATTATTAAATTTCAATCATCCAAATCAGATTAGGATCAAATATTTTACTTGTTAATTTTTTATTAAACCTAAAGTTTTAATTAAAGGGTTAAAATTTTAATTACCATTTTGCCCTTTAAGCCTAATAATTTCATAACTCACTAAATTGAACTCAAATGAACTTGAAATTTTTATGTGACTTCACTTATGTGTCAATGAAGACATGAGAGGAGAAAATGTGATTTTTCTGTATTTAATTCATTTATATAATTATTTTTTGTAGAAAAGAGAAATTTCCAAGGAAAATTCAATAACATGACCAAGGGAAAGTTTCTGTCCTTAAGAAAATTAGGGGACATTCCTAATGACCAGAGGACCACTTGGACCAAATTTTGTAATTTTTTGAATTATATTTTATTTATTAGAATTATTTTAAATTCTGGAGTATTAATTAATTTAAAAATAAAATAAATGTTGAAAAATAAATTTTATAATTTTCAAAATTCTCTCTGATATCAAGGATTCCAGAGAACCAAACTTTACAATTTTCTGATTTTTCTTTGATTTATTATAATTATTTTGGTGAAAATGCTAGAAAATACATTTTTTAATTTTAAAATTACCCTTGAGCTTTAAAAATTAATATCTCACTAAATAGACCTAGGAAAAATATGGGACTTGTTCCTAAGTGATTAAAATTCAAAATATGACATTTTGGTGAATTTTATTATTTTTGTGATTTTTATCATTTTTTAATTATTAAAAATATTAAAATAATATTAAAAATCAACTTTTTTAGAAAATTGAAATTTTAATTTTCTTAAACTCCCCTGATATCAGAGAGACTCCAAAACCAATTTGGTGAATTTTTGAAAGATATTTTGAAAGTTATGAATTTTTAAAGTTTAAAATGGCTAAGTGGCTTAATTAACCCAATTAGTGGGGCTAACCAAGTCCAATTGACCTCAAATTTTTATGGTGGGTTCCTCTGATCCTAAAGGTCAGTGGAGAATTGATTTCAAGTCAATTTGATCTATGGTTAACTCTAATTAATTAGAGACCTATTTTGAGTGTTTAAGCCAATTAGGGTTAATCTAAGTGAATTAACTCAAATCCTATTTTTCCTAAGATTCTCTGGTCATAAGGAACATCACCAAATTTTCCTAGAATTTATTTCACAACATGCTAATTTTTGAAATTAAAATACTTAAAACGAGCAACATGCATTTGAAAAATCAATAACTTTTCACAGAGATGGCCTCCGACCTTGGAAAATTCAGGGAATGTTCCTAAGTTCGGAGGCTTCAAAAGCCCTATGGTCTCATGCCATGGTGAATTGTATACATGCATGGAGAATTAAAACAATGCAGGAAGTAAATAATTAATTAAAAATAAAATATCTGGACAAAATTAATTAATTTCTTTTCCACATTATTCTCCTCCGTTCACCGAGCAAGGGGGTATTTTTATTTTATTTTTGTGATTTTTCTACACGGAGATATGAATTTTCCAAGTTTAGGGAATTAAATAAATAGGAAAATACCCTATTTATCTACTTATCCACGCGGCGCCGCGTCAACCTCGGCAGCTCCGAAACGCCGCGTGGCGCGCTCCCATTCGACGCCGCCATCCGAGTCGAGCAAGCCGGGCCCCGCGGTTCTCGTACCGTCTCCCGGTCCAACGCCATCCGAGCCGTCCGTCCGCGCGTGTATTAAATGGACCGGCATCCGTTCATCGTCCATGACTGGTGCGATCCCGTGACCGTCCACACTCTAACCCTAAGAACTCACTCGATTCTCAATGGATTTTCGTGTTCTTATGCTCTATGGATTCGTCTTGAAGAGACGAACACATCCATACGGTAAACATGCATTGAAATTAAGGCATTTGAAATGGAGAATCTCCAGAAGCTCGGGATGAAGAACTAGCTCATACCTTTGCTCGGAGAAGTGAAGCTTCGATCCGAGAGTTGTTGCACCTTCGATTGGATCCCGGCAAGCTCCGCATGAAGTCTCCCGGTCCAGTGAATTGTCTAGGTTGAACTTCGACCACGACTGATCACAAAGCTTGGAGTCCGGAGCAACCGGGTGGCCCGGAGATGGGGCTTTTGTTGGTGGACACCTTCCTCGGTCCGGTGAAGGTGTAGGGCTAATCAATTTGGGGATTGGTTCACCGTGGGGAAGTGTCCCGGTTTTGGGCTTGGATTTCAACTCGAAATTAAGCTCGCAGAGAGGAAATGGCAGGGGGATCTCACCGGGGATCAAGTGCTCTCGTGTAGGAGGAGGGGTCCGGAACAATTTTGGCGCAGTTTTGGCAAGGTTTGTGCAACTCTCTTCTTATGGCCGTGAGGGGGTGGTGTTTAAATAGGCATGGCCGGAGGCTCTCCCGGGGGTGGTCAAGGGTTGGGATCAGCCTGCTCTCGGTCATGGGAAGAACAGCCATGGTGGCCATTGGGCATGGGGCGGCTCGGCGAAGGTGGAATTCCAAAGTTGGCTCACTCCCAAGGTCTCGGGCATGGCGTTTTCCGGCGATCGGGTGGCCGGCCGGCCGTGCATGGGTCACCCTCAAGGTCGGGTGGGTCGGGGTTGAGTGTTTGTGCAAGCAATTGGCAATGGCCGAGTGTAAAGGCTTTGATCCAAAGTAGAATGGGGCATGGCTAGTTTTGGGTCTAAATGGGTCAACTCACCCATTTGGGCTTGGTGCACCCTTCAAGGTGGCCTTGGGTGCTCGTGGGGGATCAAATGGATCGACTTGGTTTGGCATGGAGAAGTCTCCATCCAAATATATTTGGATTAAATTTAGGTTTAGGTGAATCATGATTAAGGCTAATGAGCTTTAGGGATTAAGGAAAGGGGCCCTCCTTCCTACCCAATATGGCATGGTGGAGTGTCCAAGGCTCTCATGGCTCACATGTGGCTCATGCATGGCTTCATGGCTCACTTTTGGCTTGGGGAAAGCTTCGTCAATTTCATGAAAATGGATTTTAGGAATTTTTTTGGTAATTTGATGGAAATTTGTATGGAACTTGATTTGGAATGATTTGATGATGGATTTAGGACTTAGGTAATGGCTTTGATTAAGTGGATGGCAAATGGAAATGTCATGTGGGCTTTGGGGTAGATTTTGGGCTCATTGAAATGGTTTTAGATGGGCTTTTAAATGGTTTAGGAAAGTGGGCTTTTGAATTTTAAAATGGATTTTGGGATGAAATTTTGATAAAGGCTTGGGCCAAATAATTGTTGAGTTTGGTTTAGGGATGTTTCATGAGAGGTTTGAAACAAATTTGAGGTGGTTTGAGTTTGAATTGGGTTGGATATGGGCCTTTTGGTAAAGAGGCTAAGGTGGGCCAAAATGGGCTACCATGGGCCAATGTTGGGCTAGGGTTGAAATTGATGTAAAATTAATGTTGGGAAATGTTTATGGGAGTGTTTCAAAGAGGTTTTGGCTTTGGTTGGGTTTTGATTTTGGGATTTGGGCTCATTTGGGCTAGGTTTGGGTTTAGGTCAAAATTGGGCCTTTTAGCTTTGGGTTGAACTTGAGTAGGGTTTGGATCAAAGTTTTGGGCAAATCATGTTAGTGTTTTGTTTATGGGGATGTTAAGAAAGGTTTAGAAAAGATTTGGGGTTAATTGGAGTTGAATTGGGTGAGTTTGGGTTAGGTTTGGGTCATAGGTCCAAATTGGGCTTTAAGGCCAAAAGTGAAATTGGATCCTAATGCCAATCAAATTGGGCTTGTATTTGGTCTAGATTGGTGTTGGGGATGTTGAATTGAAGTTTAGAATTGAATTGGACCAGAATTGGGATCAATTGGGTAGATTTGGTTTGACATTGGGTTTACTTTGGGTTAAAATGGGTCAAATTGGGGGTTTTGACAAAAGTGGGGTAAATTGACAAAATTGGCCCATGGTGTAGTTGGACAAAATGAAATTGGGAATATTTGGGATTTTCTGGAATTTTCTGGGAATTTTCTGAATTTTTGGATTTTTGGGTCAAAAGGGGTATTTTGGGTATTTGGAAGGTATTGGGGGGTATTTTGGGATTTTTGATATTTTTGGATATGGATGATCAGTTTGAGTGATGTGGGAATGTTTGGGATTGATTTTGGAGAATTTTGGGTAATTTGGGAATTTTTGAGAAATTTGGGTAGTTTCAAGGGAATTTGGTAGAGTTGGTGGGTGTAGGGTCCCGGGGGTCAAAAATTGAAAATTTGGAAAATTGAAGATTGGGTGGATGTAAGTGGAATGAAATCATTTTTGTTGAGTTATGAAGCCATATCAAACCCACATGAGCCATGAAGGGACTCATTTGAGGCATCCACCATGTTGTTCCTAACCCTCTCGCCGGAGGCTTAGGGGTTAAGGACCATCCATGTGAATCACCTACATGAGTCGGGAAGTCAAGTTAGGTAAGGGTGTGTTTTAGGAGGTGTGTGAAAGTGTAGTGCATAGGTGTAGTGTATGTGTAAGTCAGCCCTTTCACCGCACCGAGCCACCTGTAGGCGCTCCTAAGGCCAAAGAGTCCTATAGGAACTCATCCTTTAAACTTCCACATTTGATTTCAACCCTCTAGGTGATTAGGGGTCTATAGTCAAGTTTGTGGAGTTTGCAGGGAGTTAAGAAGTGGTTTGAATTTCTAAAAGGTGGATCCCAATTCTAGTCCTCTAAGATAGTCAAAGGAAAAGCCTAAGGCTAGATCCTAAGTACTAAAGAGAAGAAGAGAAGACCTCATCAAAAATGAGGTCAACAATCCTAAAACACTCATCTTCTTTACCTCTTGCAGGATATTTCATCGATTTTGAAATATTAAATGTAACAGTCTGATCATTAACCCTCATTGTTAATTCCCCTTTTTGCACATCTATCATGGCTTTGCCTGTAGCTAGAAAAGGTCTCCCCAAAATTATGGGTATCTCTTTATCTTCCTCCATATCTAACACAATGAAATCCACGGGAATAATAAATTGATCCACTTTTACCAAAACATCTTCTATAACTCCTTTAGGATATGTGATCGAATGATCCGCTAATTGCAAAGTTACGATAGTCAGGGTTATTTCTCCTAGTCCCGTCTTTTGAATATTGATAGAGGCATAAGGTTAATGCTTGCACCCAAATCACATAAAGCTTTTCCACAGAATCTTTTTCCGATTGCACATGGAATTGTGAAACTACCGGGATCTTTAAGTTTTTCAGAAGCTTTTTCGAATTATCGCACTCGCACTCCTCACTAAGTGCAACGAGTCTCATTTTCTTCAACTTCTTCTTTTTATTAAGAATATCCTTCATAAATTTCGCATAGCTTGGCATTTGTTCTAGGGCTTCAGCAAATGGAATATTAATGGTAAGCTTCTATAATATCTCCAAGAATTTTGAAAATTGCTTATCCAACTTTTGTTGACGAAGTCTCTGAGGAAATGGAGCTGGTGGTTTTTCTAAATCAACCTTAGGTGGAGAAATATGTCTTTCAAAACCATTTTGAACGTCCTCTTTAGGTCTATCAATCTCTTCTTTCTCTACTTTAGTTTTTGTTTGAACTCCAGCTTCCAATTCTTTTCCACTTCTCAGTTAAAGTGCTTTCACTTGTTCTTTATTCTTTTCTCTTGGATTCACTTCAGTATTACTTAGAAGCATTCCTTGGGATCTATTACTTAAGGCATTTGCAATTTGTCCCAATAGATTTTCAATATTTCTGATGGTTGCTCCTTGAATTTGTAATTGATTTCCCATATGTGATACTACTTCTTCCATAGACACTTCTTCTCCTTATTTTGTAAAGCATTATTATAACCTGAAGAATAAGTTAATCTATTATTATCATTACCTTGGTTGTTTCAATTCCCTAATGGGTTTACTTGGGTGTTCCAGTTAAAATTTGGTTGATTAACACCACCCTGATTATTGTTATTCCAGTTAAAATTAGTATGATTCTTCCAACCTAGGTTATAATAATTGGAATATGGGTTGTTAGGTTTTATTATAGCATTCACAGTTTCTGGTGAAGAATAAGAATCAACCATTTGGCCTAATGAATTTTCTTCAATCATAAGATTTGGTTGAGAAAAATTCATCCCAAATTGGTCTATCTTCCCTGATACAGCAGCAACTTGATTTGCTAACATTGTAAAAGCATCATTTTCATAAACACTGGCTACCTTTTTAGGATTTAACCTTTCAGAAGGCCATTGAAAATTATTAGTATCCATTTCTTCAATTAAAGCATAAACATCAGAAAATGGTTTAGACATTAATGATCCACCAGCAGCAGCATCGATGATTGATCTAAGAGATTCAACTAATCCATTATCAAAAGTTTGAATTATTAACCAATCTGGTATAACATGATGTGGACATTTCCTGAGGAGATCTTTAAATCTTTCCCATGCTTCATTTATTGATTCTCCTTCAAACTGAAAAAAAAATGTTATATCATTTCTCAACTTAACAGTCTTAGATGGTGGAAAATATTTAGCAAGGAATTTTTGTGACAGTTCACCCCAAGTTCTAATTGATCCAGGTGCTAACGAATGTAACCACATTTTAGCTACTCATTACAAAAGAAAAGTTAAAGGAAAAGAATGGCATAATCTTATCATGCCACTATTTCCAAAGAAGAAGAAAGAGTAAGAGAGATACGTCACAAAACACGAAGAAAATACAATGGAAACTTCATTTAACCAAAGCAAATTCACTAGGTAAGTGTTTACAAAATCATAAGATAATGAAGAACAATACTTAGCTTTTTCCCTTTAAAAGAAAGACGAATATCTCTCCCACAAAGTCTCCCACCGATCCATGCAATGTTAGAACATCTCCTAACAAATTCTCTCAAAATCTCCTCTCTAATCTCTCCAAAAGGGTAGACATCTACATTTTTACTCTTAATCTAAGAATCCTAAATATTTTCCAAGTTTTTCCTAACATTTCTCTCCTTTTTCTCTCCTTTTCTCTACACTTCTCTAACCAAAATTTGCCATTTTAAAGAGTATGGATGAATTTTTAAGAGTTCCCTTAAGCACCCCTTCGAAAAAGCGTCCAAATACGTTGAATTTCGGCTAAAACCGCCAAAAGTCGGTCCATAGTCCTTCGGGGTGCTGTCGGCGGGTTCGAGGACGCTGTCGGCGAGCTTTTCGGTCATTTTTCGGCCTTCTCAGGAAAATCCTGCCGTCGGCGAGCTCAAGGGCGCAGTCGGCGGGCAGACTACTGCGTAGCTCTACCGTTTTGCTCCGTTTCGCCCCATTTCAGTTGCTTTGTGTTCCTAACAGATAGCCCTACAAACTAAGCATAAAACAATCTTTCTTTAAAGTGTAATCTCATTCAAAAATATACAAGAAGTGAAAAAGAGATTAAGCATTCAAAGACTTTTCGAAAGGTTTCAAGCCAAAATTTGCTTTCTTGCTCGTTTTTGCTCCAAATTGCACCATTTTTGCTTCCTTTTCTCCAAAAGTCATTTCTTGTACCTAAAACCAAAAAAAATACAAAGTACCTTCCTTTTAAAGTGTAGTATCAAAAAAAAATGAGTAAAATCATATAACAAAAAGCATAAGCATATATTTTTTAGGCGGGTCAAAATCCCTCAAACTTAACTGTTACTTGCCCTCAAGTAACACTTTAACTTTAAAAACCAAATATATTGACTTATGGTTGTGGGTTTCAATAGAGTTTCCTATAATTTCATCTAAAAAATATTATATTATAACATAGGAGAAATTCTAGCAAATCAACCTAGGACTAGAGTGTAAGAATATCTCATATTCAACTTAGGAATTCTGATTTTCGATTTACTTCAAAAGTTATTGAAAATTGTCAAACTAAAGATTCATAGAAAGTATAAAAATGGAATTTAAGCACCTTATTTATACCAATTTAACCAACACCTTTCGAAATAAGAATAAGCTTAGGATTATTTATAAGTCTTTTCATTTAAAAAAAATTCAAGTGAAACTAATTTTTTATTAGGCTTCTCCTCAAGCTTCTCCAAACTTATTTTCTCTTTTTTTTTTCTTTCGGGATCATTTTCAATCCCTTTTTTTCACCCTTTTTTTTTTCTTTGTTTCGCGATTATTTTTAATTCCCTTTTTTCTTCACTTTTTTTATGTGAAGATTATTATATCTGGATTTCCCTTTAATAATTTTGAATTTCACTATCCTTTCTCTAAAATCCAAAACTCAAAACTTTCCCTCACTTTTTATAAGTGTAAGTATTAGTTCGAAAAAGGTTTTCAATAAAAGCTCAATTCTGATTAAGTATAAATATAAGAATTTTAGCTTTTCAAATATCAACTCCTTTCTACCATAAATAGAAAAATTATTTTTCCAATGTTTTCTACAAAATATCTAAACTCTAGAACAGTTTTTTCACATAAGATTTCAACTAAGTTATTTTTCTAACATTCCTAAAATTGAAATTATAGTAACCTAAAGGTAACACCACAAACCAACAGTCATTTCAAAAGTGATATCAAATTAAATATAGGCTATTGAGGACAAAAAAAATTACATTTTAAAAATTTTTCTTCCCACCAAACTTAAATTTTAAAATTTTTTGTAATTAATTTCATAAAATGTTGCAGGAAGAAAAAAAGTAAAGGTTGAATCTACTTACTACTACAACATCCTATCAAATTCATATACATGCATAATCAATATAAAATGACTATAGGAGAAAGTAAAGCTAACTTAAAACATGTTTGTAATAAAATTACATTAAAAGGAAGTATTTTCACATTAAAATTTTATTTTTCTTCCTACCCCAAACTTAATTTTAACATGTATAGCATTCAGTATAGAAAATATAAGTAGGAAAAAATAGTTTAGAAATTCTATCCATTACACATGCTATCAAAACCATTTACAAGTATTCATTAGGACAGAACAATATGAAGCAGAAAGTAAATCTAAACTAATCATGCCAGAATGAAATTAACTAAACAAAAGTCTAACTAGCATATCATGTATTAGCAAGGGAATAAAAAAATGTTCTTCAATTATTATATAAAATTGTAACACAAACATAAACAGACATTTCAAATACAAACACACATGATAAATGAGGTCAATTCTTCCATAAACTCATCACATCTTACTAACTTACTTCCAATTTTTATCGAAATCAGTATGGAGATAAATAAGGTGTATTTTAAATAGTTTTATAGATTATAATCTGAAACATAAGATTACCTGATATATTGGCTCCTAAGAACCCATCTCAGGCATCATCTAATCCCTATAATTAAGCACCTTTAACAGTTATAAAGATAGTGTAAGATCATCCACATGATATTCATCAAATAGGTTCATGACTCCTACCTAATGAAAATAAAGTTGTAGAAAGGAAGTAACAAATTAAGATTGAACTATCAATGTTCGAAATTCATGATTTCTCTTGTAAAACTCAAGTCTGGGTGAGACCCAAGTTATAGTGGACTCATCAGTCCAACTACTATAAGAGAACATACATGTCTAACAATAATAAGAAGTTAAGGAATCACATCCCTTAGGACACAGACAAAGATCAGATCAAAGCACTAATAATTCAAACATCTACCAATCATCAATCAAACTGATCAATCCATAATGACACATAAAGATCAAGTCAATCCACTAATCCAAACATCATACAACACTAACATTCATGACTCTCAAGCACACTAAATAAAAGCACACTGATAACTATGGGTTGCCTCCCATAAAGCGCTTGGTTTTAACATCGCGGGCCCAACAAATGATTCCTCTTGGATCAAAATTCCAATTAATTAATCCTCGATCAATCGCCCAATCATTTCCAGATTCAGGGATTCCTATAAAATCCTCAATTTTTAATTTTTCATTCAGCTCTTCATTTTCAATTTGATTTATATCATTGTTCCTCATATTTCATTCTAAATCCAATATTCTTCTATTGATTTTCTAAATCCGCATATTAATATCATCTTTGAAATTTATAAGAAATGGACATGTATATGATAATTCAAGATCCCAAATTTTGGATCGGATTCTCTCTAGATAATTCAGATCCAGGATCAAATTCTTCTATGTTACTCTTCTGTTTCAAATTATCTTCAAATTCTTCCCATTTATAATTATTAAATGATGGAGGTGACCACAAGAAAATATATTGTGAAATTTATACCAATTTCAGATGAAATTACACTTTAAAGTCTGTGCTTTCTTGCAGGAATGAAGATTTATAGGTGTTGAGAGCAAAATGAGCAAAAAGGAGCGAATCTGAAGCAAAAAGGATAAAAATTGATGAAAATTGAATGTCCCGTCGACGGCGAGATTTAAGCCGTCGAAGGCGAGATTTTCCCGAAAATTTTTAATATATTATAATAGAGCCTGCCAATGGCGAGATCGAGCCCGCCGACAGTGAGCCTGAACGGTTAGCCTTGCTTCTAGAAGCCCGCTGACGGTGAGATCGAGCCCGCCGATGGCGAGACAGTTGATTCAAGCCAAATTCGATGAATCTAGACGCGTTTTGAAGAGGTGCTTAAGCAACCTTTGGAAATATGACTCATTTTATATATAGGAACGATGTTTGTGTCATGAGAAGGGAAGTCGTCATTAAGAGAGTCAGTTGGTGTCAAATTAAGTATATCCTTTTGTAGTAAGAGTTAGTGTTTAGTGTCTTGGTGAGTTAAAAGTGTGTTGTACAAGAAGGAAGAGTTAGAGGAACTTGAGGAATCTGCTTGGGGAGAAGAATTAAGATAAGTATATTTGTTTATTGTTTTATAACTTTAAATGAAATCCAACATCTGTGTTATTATTCTCATGCATTCTGATTAGTTTCCTTTGTCTTTCTCCTTGTTGTTGAGTTTTTGTGAAATGAAGAATTAAAAGAGTTGTGCCTAATAATATTAAATAGAGATTGTGATAATCTTTTACTTAAATCTCAATTTACTTTCAATTTGGTCAATTGAATTGTTAACATATGTTGAATTATCAACTATAATAAAGATTACATCTAAGATTCAGGGAATTCAAAAGCCTTGAAAGGAGGGTGCAAATAAATAGGGAAATATTAATTATCGGGTGAAGAATTGAGTATTTTAGTGTGACAAACTAAAATCTTCAATTTGGTGTTATTGTTTGGGAGCTAAAGTGTAGATGTTGGCCCTCAGGTGAGGGGAACGTGGGAGCTCTGAAGTGGCAGCCAGTATCCTCCCAGCCTAGCCACAGATTCAGTAACCAAACATAATCATTCGTCAATGTTCTTTGCACCTAGACCAAAGGGTAAAGAATAGGAATACTCCTATTTGGCACAATATAATTCTAAACTCATTTAATTATTTATTCACTCAATCCTCTTAACAAGGAGAAAGATACTTTTCTAAATTGACTTATATATTCTGTCTTTTAAGTATTAGTTTTAAGATTAAGCGTTCTTTATATTTCGTATATTATACTAAATTAGATTAGTGATCAACTTTTACTAAAAATTAGTCCTTAAATCTCTAACTTCTCTGTGGGATCGATATCTAGGACTCAAATAGAGCCCTTTATCACTTGAATGATACGTATACTTGCGTTGATTAAAGGGGAGGGAGTACAATTGCTACTTTACTTTGAAAAACATATATAACTTTATTAAGCTCAACAATTATATACATCCTTCTATTTTTACCCTACTCTCCCCCTAGGCTGAATTCTATATATTAGCTACGCGGTCATCAAGTTTTTGGCTTCGTTGCCAGGGAAGCAAAGTAATTATTAAGGTAGTCACTAAAATAATTATTAAAGATAATTACTAGAGTAACGAACTATTTTATTATTATTTTAGTGGTGTATGCGTAAATTTGGAACCGAAAGTTTAATACCTTACGATTCAGAATTAGAGCGCACTATTAAAAGAATTAGAAAACAGAAAAGAGAAATCATAAAATTAATACAAATGTCAAATAATCCAAAAAATGAAAATATAAACCAACCAAGACCTTTAAAAGATTACGCTAACCTTACATTTGATGAAATTCATTTAACTATCCAAAATCTTGATGTAGCATCTAACTTATTCGAGCTTAAACCTGCAATTATCCAAATGGTACAGAATAATCAATTTAGTGGTTCACCAAATGAAGATCCTAATTTACATCTTGCGAGTTTTTTAGAGCTATGTGCTACTTTTAGATATGACAGAGTATCTAATGACGCTGTTAGACTTAGGCTATTTCCTTTTTCTTTAAGGGATAAGGCTAAGATGTGGTTAAATTCATTAGCACCTGGATCAATTAAAACTTGGGGAGAATTATCACAAAACTATCTGTCCAAATATTTTCCTCTTTCAAAAACTACAAAGCTTAGAAATGATATAACTTCTTTTAGTCAGTTTGACGGAGAATCAATATATGAAGCTTGGGAGAGATTTAAAGATCTTCTTAGGAAATGCCCACATCATGCATTACCAGATTGGTTAATTATACAAACTTTTTATAATTGTTTAGTAGGATCTCTTAGATCGATCATTGATGCTGCTGCTGGAGGTTCATTAATGTCAAAACCTTTTGATGAAGCTTATTCATTAATTGAAGAAATGGCTACTAATATTTTCAATGGCCTTCTGAAATATTAAATCCTAAAAAAATAGAAAGTATACATGATTCTGATGCAATATCTATGTAAAAGAACCCTTCAAAAGGCAAAGGAAGAGTTCCTCTCTACTCTTTACTCCTAATGGAAACTCTCTTCAAATTGCAATAGAAGAGCCCCCCTCAATCTTTCCTAAGGCTCTAGTAAACCAAAAGATGTCTCGGTGTCTCTTCAAAATGTGTCCAGATTCAATGTATCCATCAAAGAATGCACCCCTTCATTCAAACTTGCCACCCAAAGGAAGTTATGGAAGTTACCACTAAGAGTTGCATCAATTCCTTTTGAAATTGGAGCCAAATTCATTTGAATTTCGATTTTTAACTGTGGCGGCTAAGCGCCGGCCGAGCGGGGCTTAGCCGCTAGTGCCAAATTTTCATTTTTCATCTTTTTTTTTTGCTTCAAATTTGATCCAATTTTGCTCCTTTCATCATGATCATCTATTTTCATCATACATGCAAGAAAAACACAAAATACCTTCCATTAAAGTGTAATATCATTAAAAATAGGTATAAAAATGTGCATAAAAATACTATATATTTGAGGTGTATCAATCTCAACTGTTAACTTACTCTCAAAACTTTCTTGGAAATGGTATTTACTTAGATAATCATTTTTATCCATAAAAAATAATCGTCGTCTTTTCTACCAGCTGGATATTTCAGTCTTAACACATCAAAAGTGACTTTTTGGTCATTAATATTCATAGTCAACTCTCTTTTTTTCACATCCATCATAGCTTGTCCATTAACAAGGAAAGGTCTCCCCAAAATAATTGGATTTTCTTTATCTCCTCCATATCTAATACAATAAAATCCATAAGAAAAATAAATTTATCCACTTTAACAAGCACGTCTTCTATAACCCCTTTTGGATAAATCATAGATCGATCAGCTAACTGGACAGTTACAATAGTGGGAGAAATATCAGCTAAACCTATCCTTCTAAATATAGATAGAGGCATCAAATTAATGCTTGTTCTTAAATCACATAAAGCTTTTTGACATAATCTTTCTCCAATCGCACAAGGAATTGTTAAGCTACAAGAATCTTTAAGTTTATGAGGAAGCTTTTTCTGAATTATAACACTGCACTCCTGACTTAGTGCAACTATCTCATAATTCCCAAATTTCCTTTTCTTGTTTAATATCTCCTCCATAAACTTTGCATAACTTAGCATCTATTCTAAAGCTTCAGTCAAATGAATATTTATCGTTAACTTCTTAAGTACTTTCATGAACTTTGAGAATTGTTTATCCAACTCAAGTTGTCAAAATCTTTGAGGAAAGGTATTGATGATCTTTCTAAATTGATTTTAGTTGGAGATATTAAATTTTTCTAGATTCTTGAGGTATTTTAGTTTCTTTTATTTCTCTCACATATTCTTTCTCTTTTCTAACCACATCCTATATCTCTCTTCCACTTTTTAGTTGGACAGCTTTTACTTATTCATTATTGGTCTCTTTAGAGTTGATCTCAGTGTTGCTACGAAGTGTTCCTTGGGGTTTATTGCTAAGTGAATTAGCAATTTTTCCCAGTTGATTCTCTATTTTTCTAATTTCAATATTTTTACTTTGCAACTGGTTTCCAATTTGCAATACCACTTCTTCTATAGACATATTCTTATCCTCAAATTATTCATCATTGTTAGATTCTGGTGGATATGAAGATTTATAGCTCGTTTTCCTCTGATTATTCCAACTTCTATTAGTATTTGCATGATTATTTTCTCATTGTTGGTTTCCACCACCAGTAGTATGATTCCAGTTAAAATTAGGATAGTTCTTCCAACTTTGGTTGTAATAGTTAGAATAGGGGTTGTTTATGGTATTTAAAGTCTCATATGATAAGTTAGAATCAATCATATGCCCTAATAAACTTTCCTCACTTAGTGGAGTAAATTAAGGCTGGTTCATTCCAAATTGGTCCAATTTTCTTGATATTATAGCAACCTGAGATGCTAGAATTGCAATCACATCTGTATCATGAACATTGAATACCTTTTTAGGATTTACTCTTGTAGAGGGCCATTGAAATTCATTTGTAGCCATTTCTTTAATTAACGCATATGCTTCATCAAATGATTTTAACATTAATGATCCACCAGTAGCAGCATCAATAATGGACTGAAGGGATCCTACTAACCCATTGTAAAAAGATTGAATGGTTAACCAATTGGGCAGAGCGTGTGGACACTATCTTAAGAGTTTCTTAAATCTTTCTCACACTTCGTATATTGATTCTCCTTTTTACTCACAAAGTGAGATAATATCATCTCTAAGTTTTTTAGTCTATGAAGGTGGAAAATACTTAGCTAGAAATTTCTGAGTTAACTCCTCCCACTGTTTAATAGAGCCAAGTTCTAATGAGTATTACAACATTTTAGCCTTATCCCTTAATGAGAAAGGAAAAACTCTTAGTCTAACAGCACGTCTCGCATGTCGTTATAACAAAATGTAGTACAAAATTCTAGAAAATTTGATAAGTGCAAAATAGAGATTCCCCGAATGAGTTCCCCTAAACTAGTTGTTCTGCACTAGTTGGATAATCACTGGATTTAGTTCAAATGAGTCGGCTTCTACGACACTAGTTTGTATACTATATTTTATATTCTCACTCTAATCAATTCTATATCCTACACATGCATACTAATTCATTATAAGAGGGAAGAGTAAAGAAAACTACTCACTACACATGGAGAAACAACAAGAACTTTTCATTGAACAAGTCTTTGAAACCATACAAACAAAGTACTAGATTCAAATCAAAATACAATGAAAATACTTATCTTTGTTGGAAATAAAAATCTCCTTATATAGAAAAATAAGTCTCCTTACAATCCTCTCCAAGAACAAATTGAAAAGAAAAGAAGAAATCTCTCACTCTCTCTCTTTCTCTCTCTCCTTATCTTCCCACTCGATGCTCCCGCCCAAGCCTTCTTCTTTTTCTCCAAGCCTTCTTCTCCTCTTCCAATTAATTCAATAGTTTAAGAGTTCAAGAGAGTTTTAAAAACATTTCCAAGCCTTTTTTTTATAATTTCCCAAGAGGTGCTTAAGTGTCTCATCAAAAGTGTCCATATTCAATGAATCCTCCAAAGGGTGCCTTAAGTGCTTCTTCAAAAACATCCTTCTAACCACCCCAAATCCTTCTCTAAAGTCCCTTTTTTCATTTACAATGAATTCCCCAAGAGACACATGCAGCACCACTTCAAAAATCGTCCAAACGATGTATATTCTAGAAGATATGTTAAAAACCGTCACTGGTGCTTAAGCACTGATTTTGGAAATCGGTGCTTAAGCACTCTCCTCTCTATCTGGTGGCGCCTAAGTACCATTTTTGTGTGCTTAAGCACTGGATACAGGCACTTGAGTGTCATGTTTCGGCCCTCATCCTCCAGTGTGCCCCAGTTCGACCCGGTTTTCTCCGTTTTGGTCTTCTTTTTTTCTTTAGCTCCAATCACTCTGAATTCTTCAATTTGATGTACCTACAAACAAAAATACAAGAAAATATACATTTAAACTGTAATATCACTATAAAATATAGCATGAAAAATAATACATTTTTAGGCACATCAGTGCACTTCCATTCGAAGCCGCCATCTGAGTCATCTTCGTGGTTCACGTTCTGTAGTCATGTCTGGCGCGATCTAGAGCATCCAAGCAATACACACGTGATCCAACGGCTCCTGGTCATCGTCCTCAATTAGTGTAACCCAAGAATTGTCCATGATAAAATCCTAAGATCTCACTCGATACTCAACTAAATCACATAAGGTATGATCCTACACCTTCCTATAAGTGAGAAGAACCTATCTATTCGGTTGATCAAGATGAAATTAAACTTTTCTTCACACAGGCTAAAATCCAGCTCAAATTTATATAAAATAGTCTGTACCTTTGTCCAAGAGATGTAGCTTCGAATGGAATGGTTCTGAGGATTAATGTGAGCTAGCTCCCCTTCTCCAACCATTAGTTTTAGCAAGGTTTGAAGATGTGCGACATTTCGACCTAAGGGTGGTGCAACTTATGTGGAAGTCTGGTGCAGCGCTCTAGGGATGAGGATTTTGATGGGGAACCTTCTCATGAAGTCCGGGGAAGCATAGGAGACGTTCAATTTGGAGATTGGTGGAGGTTTATGGTACAAAAAAGGCCCTGGATTTCAAAGATGGAAATGGGCTTGGACAGTGGTGTTGACCTCATTTTTGATGAGGTCTTCTCTTCTTCTCTTTAGTACTTAGGATCTAGCCTTAGGCTTTTCCTTTGACTATCTTAGAGGACTAGAATTGGGACCCACCTTTTAGAAATTCAAACCATTTCTTAACTCCCTGCAAACTCCACAAACTCGACTATAGACCCCTAATCACCTAGAGGGTTGAAATCAAATGTGGAAGTTTAAAGGATGAGTTCCTATAGGACTCTTTGGCCTTAGGACCGCCTCTCAGGTGGCCCTGGTCTGGTAAAGGGCTGACTTACACATACACTACACCTATGCACTACACTTTCACACACCTCCTAAAACACACCCTTACCCAACTTAACTTCCTGACTCATGTAGGTGATTCACATGGATGGTCCTTAACCCCTAAGCCCTGGCTAAGAGGGTTAGGAACAACATGGTGAATGCCTCAAATGAGTCCCTTCATGGCTCATGTGGGCTTGATATGGCTTCATGGCTCAACAAAAATGATTTCATTTCACTTACATCCACCCAATCTTCAATTTTCCAAATTTTCAATTTTTGACCCCCCGGGACCCAACACCCGCCAACCTACCCAAAGCCCTAAATAGCCCAAATTTCTCAAAAAGTTTCCAAATTACCCAAAATTCTCCAAAATCAATCCCAAACATTCCCACATCACTCAAACTGATCATCCATATCCAAAAATATCAAAAATTCCAAAAATACCCCCCAATACCTTCCAAATACCCAAAATACCCTTTTGACCCAAAAATCCAAAAATTCAGAAAATTCCCAGAAAATTCCAGAAAATCCCAAATATTCCCAATTTCATTTTGTTCAACTACACCATGGGCCAATTTTGTCAATTTACCCCACTTTTGTCAAAACCCCCAATTTGACCCATTTTAACCCAAAGTAAACCCAATGTCAAACCAAACCTACCCAATTGACCCAAATTCTGGTCCAATTCAATTCTAAACTTCAATTCAACATCCCAAACACCAATCTAGACCAAAGCCAAGCTTAATTTGATTGAAATTTGGGTCCAATTTCACTTTTGGCCTTAAAGCCCAATTTGGACCTATGACCCAAACCTAACCCAAACTCACCCAATTCAACTCCAATTAACCCCAAATCTTTTCCAAACCTTCCTTAACATCCCCATGAACAAAACACTAACATGATTTGCTCAAAATTTAGACCCAAACCCCACTCAAATTCAACCCAAAATCAAAAAGCCCAATTTTGACCTAAACCTAAACCTAGCCCAAATGAGCCCAAACCCCAAAATCAAAACCCAACCAAAGCCAAAACCTCTTTGAAACACTCCCAAAAACATTTCCCAACATTAATTTCACATCAAATTCAACTCTAGCCCAACTTTGGCCCATGGTAGCCCATTTTGGCCCACTTTAGCCTCTTTACCAAAAAGCCCATATCCAACCCAATTCAAACCCAAATCACCTCAAATTTGTTTCAAACCACTCATGAAGCATCCCTAAACCAAACTCAACAATTATTTGGCCCAAGCCTTTACCAAAATTTCATCCCAAAAATCCATTTTAAAATTCAAAAGCCCACTTTCCTAAACCATTTAAAAGCCCATCTAAAACCATTTCAATGAGCCCAAAATTGATTCTAAAGCCCATATGACATTTTCATTTGTCATCCATTTGATGAAAATCATTCCCTAAGTTTCAATTCCATCATCAAATAAATCTAAATCAAGCACCATGCCAAATTGCCCAAAAATACCAAAATATTCCTAAAATCCATTTTCATGAAATTGACCAAGCTTTCCCAAGCCAAAGGTGAGCCATGAAGCCATGCATGAGCCACATGTGAGCCATGAAAGCCTTGGACACTTCACCATACCCAAAATGGCAAGAGGAGGGGACCCTTTAATGATTCTCTTAAGAGTAATTAACCACTCCCATGTCTCCCCTAACTCTCGCTTAAGCTTAATTGTACTTGGATTGTGACTTGACCCCACTAATCAAGCCGATCCAAGTGACTTTCCCTTCAGCCCAAATTGGCCTTGGAGGGTGAACCTAACCCAAAACCAAGGGTTGACCCATTTAGACCCAAAACTAGCCCTTTCCCATTCCACTTTGATTCAAACCCTTTACACATGGCCAATGCTAACTGATCGCACAAGCCTCCAGCCCCGACCCACCCGACCTCGAGGGTGACCCATGCTCGGCCGGCGGCCACCTGGCCGCCGGAAAACGCCATGCCCGAGACCTTGGGAGTGAGCCAACATTGAAATTCTCCCTTGCTCGAGCCGCCCCATGCCTAGTGGTCACCATGGCTCGTTCTTCTCCTCACCGGAGCAGCTCGATCCCAAGCCCTAACTCCCCCGGGAGGCCCTCCAGCCATGCCTATTTAAACACCACCCCCTCACGGCCATGAGAGGAGAGTTGCAAAAACCTTGCCAAAACTCCGCCAAAATTGTTCCGGACCCTCCTCATACACGAGCACTTGATCCTCAGGTGAGATCCCCCTGCCATTTCTTCTCTGCGAGCTCAATTTCGGAGTTGAAATCCAAGCCCAAAACCAGGACACTCCTCCACGGTGAGCCAATCCCCAAATTGATTGTCTCTACACCTTCACTGGACCGAGGGAAGGTGTCCACCAATAAAAGCCCCATCTCCGGAGCCACCCGGTTGCTCCGGACTCCAAGCTTTGTGATCGAGCTGTGGTCGAAGTCCAACCTGGACAATTCACTGGACCGGGAGACTTCATCCGGAGCTCGCAGGATCCGGCCGAAGGTGCAACAACTCTCGGATCGAAGCTTCACTTCTCCGAGCAAAGGTATGAACTCATTCTTCTTCCCGAGCTTACGGAGATTCTCCATTTCATTTGAGTAAATTTCAATGCATGTTTACCGTATGGATGTGTTCGTCTCTTCAAGACGAATCCATAGAGCATAAGAACACGAAAATCCATCGAGAATCGAGTGAGAAATTAGGGTTAGAGGGTCGACGGTCACGGGTGCACACCGGTCGTAGACGATGACCGGGAGCCGTTGGATCGCGCGTGTATCGAGCGGACGGATCGATTGCGCCGGACCGCAGAACGTTACGTGAACTCGCGGGTCCCGGGACGGGCCGACTCGGATGGCGGCGCCCAATCACGGCGCGACACGTACCGCTTCGGAGAGGCTAAGGATGCGCCGGCGCCGCGTGGATAAGTAGAAAATTAGGGGTATTTTCTATTTATTTAATTCCCTAAACTTGGAAAATTCATAACTTTGTGTAGAAAAATCGAAAAATAAAAGAAAAATATCCTCTTGCTCGAGTGAACAGAGGAGAATAATGTGGAAAAGAAATCATTTAATTTCATCAAGTATTTTATTTTTAATAATTTATTTACTCTCTGCATACATTTAATTCTCCATGCATTCATACAATTCACCATGGCATGAGACCATAGGGCTTTTGAAGCCTCCGAATTTGGGAACATTCCCCGAATTTTCCAAAGTCGAGGCCATCCCTATGAAAAGTTATTGATTTTTCAAATGCATGTTGCTATTTTAAGTATTTTAATTCCAAAAATTAGCATGTTGTGAAATAAATTCTAGGAAAATTTGGTGATGTTCCTTATGACCAAAGAACCCTAGGAAAAATAGGATTTGAGTTAATTCACTTAGATTAACCCTAATTGGCTTAAATCCCCAAAATAGATCTCTAATTAATTAGAGTTAACCATAGATCAAATTGACTTGAAATCAATTCTCCACTGACCTTTAGGGTCAGAGGAACCCATCATAAAAATTTGAGGTCAATTGGACTTGGTTAGCCCCACTAATTGGGTTGATTAAGCCACTTAGTCATTTTAAACTTTAAAAATTCATAACTTTCAAAATATCTTTCAAAGATTCACCAAATTGGTTTTGGAGTCTCTCTGATATCAGGGGAGTTTAAGAAAATTAAAATTTCAATTTTCTAAAAAAGTTGATTTTTAATATTATTTTAATATTTTTAATAATTAAAAAATAATAAAAATCACAAAAATAATAAAATTCACTAAAATGTTATATTTTGAATTTTAATCACTTGGGAACAAGTCCCATATTTTTCCTAGGTCTATTTAGTGAGATATTAATTTTTAAAGCTCTAGGGTAATTTTAAAATTAAAAAAATATATTTTCTAGCATTTTCACCAAAATAATTATAATAAATCAAAGAAAAATCAGAAAATTGCAAAGTTTGGTTCTCTGGAATCCTTGATATCAGAGAGAATTTTAAAAATTATAAAATTTATTTTTCAACATTTATTTTATTTTTAAATTAATTAATACTCCAGAATTTAAAATAATTCTAATAAATAAAATATAATTCAAAAAATTACAAAATTTGGTCCAAGTGGTCCTCTGGTCATTAGGAATGTCCCCTAATTTTCTTAAGGACAGAAACTTTCCCTTGGTCATGTTATTGAATTTTCCTTGGAAATTTCTCTTTTCTACAAAAAATAATTATATAAATAAATTAAATACAGAAAAATCACATTTTCTCCTCTCATGTCTTTATTGACATATGAGTGAAGTCACATAAAAATTTCAAGTTCATTTGAGTTCAATTTAGTGAGTTATGAGATTATTAGGCTTAAAGGGCAAAATGGTAATTAAAATTTTAATCCTTAATTAAGACTTTAGGTTTAATAAAAAAATTAACAAGTAAAATATTTGATCCTAATCTGATTTGGATGATTGAAATTTAATAATTAAAGGGTAGAAACCCATTAAGCAATTTAAAATGATTAAACTTTAATTAAATAATTAATTGAATTTGGAAGAATAATAAATTTGGAATTATTAAAATAGGGATATTATTAGGAAGAAATTTATTCTTTAATTTAAAAATCCCTAAATTAATCATCTCATTAATACTCAACTCTTAATTAAAATGATAACTCAAATTTAAAATATTAAAAGACTTAATCATTAAATTAAAATTAAATCATTAAACTCTTTCAAAAATTTCAATTAAATTAAATTAAATTAAATTAAAATTAAATTGAATTAAATTAAATTAAATTAATTAAATAAATTAAATTAAATTAAATAAATTAAATTAAATTAAATTAAATTAAATTAAAATTAAATTAAATTAAATTAAATTAAGAAATTAAATCAAATAAATTGAATTGAATTAAATTAAATCAAATCAAACTAAATTAAACTGAATTAAATTAAATTAAAATAAATTAAATTAAATTAAATTGAATTAAATAACCTCACTTAAGACATGAAGAAATAAATCTAGAATAACTTCAACACTATTCCAAACTTAAATCATTAATTTGAACTTAAATTTGAATCACAAATCATTAAATATCATTTTGCCTTTAGGAGCTTTAGTTATCATAACTCCTAAATAGTAACATTAAAATGAAATGTTACTTCACTTATAGGACATTCAAATGTCCTAGTTCATCGAGCAAGTTAACAAAACTTGAAAACCTCGGACGATCGATTCATTTACACAATTAAATTCATTTGGACTTGAAACAATCCTAGAAATATTGAAAAGATGTTTAAGATTCTTCTTAAGCACTTCCTCAATATGATAGGATATTTACAAGAACAATTGAACTTAATTGTTCTTTGATGAAGAAAATCGTCTTCAAACCAAAAACACAAAGAACCTAGACGTCATAGGAAACGACTAGCTATAGGATTAGGAATTTGGTAGAAAACCATAAACCTTTCCCTTAGCTTTACCTAGGAACTTGCTTAAATATTCTAACCGTGTTTTAAGTGCAGCTTGGGATGACGGGAAGACCCTCCGGGTACGCTTTTATTTTATTGCAGTTTATTTTATTGCAAATGCACTTTATTTTTCTTGCATGATAAACAACGAGTTGCATGAAAACCGACACCTTTAGGACAGAAACCAAAGCCGAAACCCAAAATTAAAATAAAAGACACTACAAGATAAAATTCACCTCCACAACATTTCAAAATATAAGACAACTCAAAATTTAATCACAAACGGAACACAAAACTACAATTACAACTAAATTAAAACGTCTTGTTGGATGATCGGGAATACCTCGGATGATGTAACCTACGTGTTGCTAACGGGATTTCCCACGGTCTAAATGAAAGTGTGGAACTCATTCTGTTGAGTTTAGCAAATTCATCTGGACTAAGTGAATCCGATAAAAATAATGGTGCCGGAAGGATGGAACCGTGGGATCTTAACCGGTGTCGTTATAATCAACTTTAAGATTTGTTTTAATTAAAACACAAAAAACACTTGGAAATTAAGACTTCTCTAAACCGAACACTTCTCTCATCTCTTGATTTATGATTTCTAAAACTAAACCTCTCGCAACAACAAGGAGCTCGGAGCATGGTGGGCAAGCACGGCCATCGTCGTCAAGCAAAACTTGAACCTACTTCAACAAAACTTTCTTAGAATTAAATAACAAAGCCATAGGACTTCGAGGTAGTTTGCACTAGTGCAACATAAATCCTCAACTCTTCGTTAGGCATTTGCATTGCAAATTAAGCCCTAACCGGTCTTAGGATTCCGAGGTAAGTCGTCCGGTACGACATAAACCCTCATATCTTCTGAGCAATTTGTATGATTCTATCATATAAATATAAGCCCTAATTAACTAAATTAGCAAGATTAAAACATTAAATAAACATTAGGACTTTCCTAAATCCAAGCCAAACAATAGGATAATCGGGAGATTACCGAAGTCCGCTTCGAATCCGTGATCTCTCCTACTTTTCTTCCTTTGAATTCCCAAAATAAAAATGTTCCAAATTTGATCCATTCCCTATTGAAATTCCAAAATTCAACCCCTCGAAAACTTAAACTTTGAAATTCTTGAGAGCAGAATTATTGATTATTATCGAGAGTTTTCTTAGGTGATTCCCATCACTTAAGATGTAATTAACTATAGGGGCTTGCCCTTATAGGGAACTTTAAGAACCTGAGTAATATAAACCCCGTTTAATAGTTTCATATTAAGCGGGGAATTTGTCGGCTTATAAAATTGGTTCGCGGATCAAACGGATGTCACAAACCTTTCTAGTTTATTTAATTGAGCCCCATTATCAAGTCGTGTGTCTATTCTTCGGGATAGATACACGGCTTGTGGTGCGGCGCTCGTTTATATAAACTATTCGGGATGTGAGATCAGTTTGATTTCATATCTTAAAATTTTCAAATTTAAAATTATTTTCAAAATCAAATACTACTTTTCAAATTATTTATTTAAATTAAATTAAAATTCGCAGACAATTTTTGTAGGCGACTCTCTTTTCAAAATAAAACACACAACCTAAAAATATGCCGACAACTTCTGGCGACTCCGCTGGGAAAAGTTCCTCTCTCCATTTTAATCAAATAGTTCCGCTTTCAAAAATCGGTAGTGTATCCATGTCCCTAATGGATCAAACTACCCTTCTTTCCGTTGGAATACCGTGTTCATTTCTACCTCGAACAAGTATAACCAACATTCTCTCGGATTTAGGAGCCACTCGTTTAGACACCCATAAACAGAGAGGTTCCGAGATCCTTTTACCTCATTTCCGAGGTGGGGTGGACCCCGATAGGTGTTAGTTTAGGAGTGATCCTTCGAGTCGAGAAGTCTTGCTTAAGACTCTCTTTTCCTTTCCAACTCCGATTCGGATTCCTTACCTTCTCTACACCTTTGAACACTCCGTTCTAAATAAACAAACCCTCTAATAAGTGATTCTTTTAATAAGTGATTCCTTCTTATAAATACATGAACATGAATGAGTTCGGACTCTTTTCAATTCCTTTCTTTTCGTCCTAAAGAAAAGAAGCATAACTTGGGACCGACAACCGAATCTACCTGCGTAAATGGAAGCCCCGAAACTGATTTTCTCTTTCACCAATGGACTGGACCTCGCTGTCTATAAGGATGAGTTGCCCGACAATGGAATCATCCGATTTGGACAAGGATTTGAAAACACGAACGTCAAGGTCACCAACGTCTCCCTCTTTGCACTGATGAACAAGGTACCTGAAGCTGAAGAGCCGCCGTCGAATTCAACCTCAGGTCAACCCAAGAATTCCCTCCTCTCGCAAAGGATCCCGACTAAGAGGAGTACCGACGTCCACAGGAGGACCGTTCTTTCTACCCCCACTCGGTCTAGTTGTTTCACGCACCGCCCCGACTTTTGCCAAATCAAAGGGGAAAGAAATCCAAGATTATGATGGACTCGTTACCGTGGAGGGTACGGATCTTCTCGTAAGACCTTCGTTTTCGAGATCGGGTCCGAGTTCAAGAATTCCGTCACTAACAAAGACCCGCAGAAGAAACGAAATAGAAGGATCGCTAAGAAGCCGTGGCCGCCGAAATTACTTTCCTAGAGGAAATTCCGGAATCTGCCGAATATACACCGTCGCTCGAATACATACCACCGTTGGGAGGAAGCGATTTCATCCCCTCTCCGCCGCGAGAAGATGAAGAAAACATTCGCAAGATTGCTCGCCAAATTACCACGTACCCGCATATTACAACGATAGCCGTAAGAAAAGAACTAGAACTACGCCGTTTGCTCGATCGCAAACTTTGGTAGAAAAGTTAGCGAAGAAGGAAAACCGCCCGTATCGAAATTCTACGGAGGATAGGGCGGGTGCCGGTCAAATCCCGTCTTGGGCCCCGAGTAGAACCCGCCATCATGACGGAAAAGCCAAGTAAAAGAATGAAGGCTAGTCCGCCCGTTGTCGTCTCGGGATTACGGATTAGGGAGGATACCACCTTCCGAGCATTTGGCCGAACGGACCATCCGGTCCTAGACCTTCTGCCGCCGAAGGATGGTATGGCGTCCCACTACCTGGGCAGATTGAGATCGAAACAGACAGCCCGAGAAAGAAAGTCTCGCCGGAGACTTCGAATGCGAAGAAAGTGCTACCGCGATGAAGGGGACTCGTGAGAAAGGGACCCGGCGGCTATCGCACGACAACCACGAAGACACACGTAAAGCCCCGCTAGAAGATGCCATGGAAAAGTTGAGAACCGATATCCGACGCTCGGCAAAAGAAAGAGAAGAAAAGTTAGGAGATGAGATTGATTCATCGGAATTTATGGACGACGAATACGCAGAAATCAACATGGTTGAGACACGAGCTTCATCAGCTTCGCAAGGTGCTCCTGCAGCCGCAAAAAGAGAGGAGCCAGAACTGATGAGAAGGCAGCTTCAATAAAAAGATGATACGATCGCTCAAATGGCAAAAAGGATGGAAGAAATGGCCGTAGCTCTGGCCACTCTCCAGAGTCAAGTACAACCACATAGAGAAACACCCCCGGAGGTTATTCACATTGTAGACGGAGGAAAGGAGATTACGTCCGTTAATGGGGATGATCGACTGAAAAAGGATACAACACAAAGTATGATTCCCGAAAAGGATATCAAGAACTTGGTGGAACGACGAAGTGCGAGAAGCCTTAGCACAATCAAAGAGCGGGACATCCATTCGGACGGGTAGACCTTACCCCGAAGAATTCGACGCCGTCCAATACCCGAAAGGCTTCGTACCACCTCCGTTTAAGACCTTCGATGGAACCGGGAACCCTCGACGACATGTAGCACACTTTCGTGCCGCTTGTTGCAATGCCGGCGGGAGCGATGCATTACTCTTCCGACGGTTCGTCGACAGTCCGTCGAGAATCGCCTTCGACCGAGTATGCGAATTACCAAACGGTTCGGTAAAGACATTCTCGAGCTAGAGAACCTCTTCATCAAGCGATTCGCCGGAGCTCGGCACCACATCACTATAGGTGATTTAGTGGTAGAGAAGCGAAGCCGAATGAAACTTTGGTGGATTACATACTCCGATGGAGGAACTTAAGTATGAAGTGTGAACCACAACTGCAAGAACGAGCATGCGATCGGCATTTTGCTAAAAAGCATCCATGGCCCGATAGCACTTCTCCTCAAGGGATTTACTATTAAGACTTTCGAGAAGTTGTTAAGCAAGGCCGGAAGCTTGCAAGAAGAGGCGAAGCAATTAAGTTTCACCGACAAGACGGACAAACAAAAGCCCGTAAAGACTTTTGAAAAGAAATCCGGGATCGTTGCAGCAGCTTGACAAAGGCAAGCAACCGATGCAAATACCACCGTAACGGCCGCAACAACCACAACGAATTACCAGCAACCCCGGCCCAGCCTATCAGTCATCTCCGCAATATGAACAACCACCTCGTCCGCAACGTACATTAAGAGAGCTTTTGAGCGAGAGAATATCCGTTCAAGAATGAAGCGATGCTGAAAATGTTCCGCGATCGATGAAGACTCCGGATTTCCAACTGCCGTAGCCTAAAAGACCGAAGAGGTCAACAAGAAGGGTGATCCCAACTTTTGCCCTTACCACCAAATGCTTGGACACAAAATAGAAGATTGCATTACCTTCAAAAGTTGGCTCAATGACAACTCGCGGAAAGGGAATATAACGATCCCGAAGGAGTACATGAAGGAACCCCGTAAAGGAGGTTCCGTCAATGTTATCTCGACTGATCCCATCATTCCGATAGATCCCTATACAACTGACGATGGATGGACTACCGCTTGGACGAGGTTTTCGAAAAAGATTTTAGACAGCATCCAGACCGCTTCGGTACGAGCTTCAATTCAGAGTTTGAAACTCGTTAAGCCGTCACTATCACTTGCGATAGAAGAACCACCTCAACAGGAGACGATCGAAGAAAAGAAGAAAATTGACGAAGAAGAGAAGACCGAGGCACCTAAGGCTAGACTAGGGGCCGCTTATCCTAGGATAGTTGTTTCCGATTCGGGGAGAAATCCCTCGAACCCTCGACTCTGTATGATTATCTCGCTCACTTCGGTGGGATCATATAATGATAAGGGTGATGGCGTTGGCTACGTTTTGATCGTTTCTAACGATTACGTAACTAACGATAATCCGGATATCGATTTCGATACCAACGACAATTCTCAAATCATACACGATCTCGACAAGCAAAATAACGAAGAAGACATCCATCAAGGAGGCTACGAGAGTTCAACAAGCAACGAATCTATCTCGCGAGTTTCGAGGAGCTCCAATCACGATAGAGTTAGAGCCTTCGGACTCGAAGCTAATCCGGAAGAGCCCGTCATTCCGATTCAAGAAAAGACACCGGCAAGCTCAACAATAGATTCGGAGGAAATTACGAAGTCAACTTAAGGAGTGGAAAAGTTCTACCTCCGAGAATGGGTCCAAAAGACAAAGGGAAGCGGGTGGTTGTTCGGGAAGAACCAACCCGGCAGAAGAAATACCCATTCGAGAAGAAGCAGAGACGCATGAAAACAAAGTGGACTACAACGTGCTAGCCCATCTTAGGAAACTACCAGCCAAACTGAGCATCTACGACGCTCTCATCTTATCAAAGGAGATGAGAGAAGCTCTGATCAAAGCCTTACTTGATCCGGAAATTTGCTTAGCTCAAATGGCCGGAGAGTCCTTAGATGAGGTTTGCTCGTTAAAGGAACAGCGAGGTGTTACCTTCACAGACGACGACCTACTACTTGGAACATCAGATCACAACCGACCGTTGTACATTTCAGTTACAATCGGAAGATTTACACTCTCCAGAGTATTGGTGGATCCAGGAGCATCAATCAATATAATGAATCTTCGAACGCTAGCATACTTAGAAATTGATGCCCGCGAGCTCGAGGCGGACAAAATGTTATTAAGAGGATTCAATCAGAAAGGAGAAAGAGCCCTCGGCTCAATAACGCTATCGATGAAGACCGGTGACTTAGCAAAGACAACCGCGAAATTTCACATAATTGATTCGAAACGTCGTTCAACGCTCTACCGGGCCGACCATGGATACATGAAAACGAGGATGGTACCATCATCTCTACATCGGTGCATCAAGTACTACGATGGAGGGGAACAAGTGCATCAAAGGTGACTTACAACCATTCTCCGTACATGAAATTGGAATCCACGAGGATGCAGCCTTATTATGCACCGCCGAAGAAAACGATCTTCTCCGGAGATACTATAACAAATGAAGCAAAGAAAGTTCGGGACAACGAAGAACCTGAAGTTCTAGTCCAACAGTCACTCACCACTCCCTTACGGCGAGATGGTGAAGGTTTCTCCACAACTCGCATCCGAGGTCGAGGCCGGGGACGAGGTCGTGGTAGAGACATTAGGACGATCGGACGAGAGGAAACCAACCATCAATGTCGATCGGGAATATAGTTACGAAGAAGAAAGAGAAATCAAACAAGAAGCAGACGACAATAAGTCGAAAGAAGCCGCAATTCAAAATCCCTATTGAAGATGAAAGAAACGAAGAATATAAATCGATGTACGAGAAGATTAACCACTATGTACATACTATGACCCTGACCCCGATCCATTCTAATAAGATCGAGGGTATGGAGGTCAAAGAGATACGTAGCGGTGGTGCAAAACCAATCAAATTCTACCGTGGTGCTTCTTCCTCCAAAACTGAAAATAATGTACAATTTGAAGATGCTACTTCATCAGAATTAATGGAATTGCCTTTTGAGTGGTACTCTCCCCGTGTTCAAAATTTAATTCAGCGTGGTTTCTTACCTCGACAAGTGGACAAAAGGTCAATCACAACGTTTTGAAAATTTATGGAATAACTCCGGTCGTCCACCCAACTCAAAGCATGGTCTCGGATTCGGCATAGTAGGATCGAGTTGATGATACCGAATTTTGCTTGGTTGTCACTCGCGGGTCTAATGAAAACCGCATGGAAACTACGGACGAACTCGAAGATTTACAAATCGGAGACGCTCCACCGAATTCGAAGAAGAAATCAAATCTACAATAGATGAGTTAATAGAAGTTAACTTAGGTACTAGCGAAGAGCTTAGACCTACCTTTGTTAGCTCTTTACTCAATAAAGAAGACTCCAAAGAAATAATCAAGTTATTAATGGAATTCAAAGATCGTTTTGCTTGGAGCTACGATGAGATGCCGGGTTTAGCTCCGGAGGTCGCGATCCATAAACTAGGAGTGGACCCTACTTCGTTCCAGTCGGACAAGGTCCCGAAGAATGCGTCTAGAAATCGAACAACAAGTCATAGCTGAAGTTAAAAAGCTAATAGACGCTAAATTTGTCCGTGAAGAACAATACCCGACTTGGTTAGCCAACGTGGTACCGATCGGGAAGAAGAATGGTCGGATCGGAATTTGTGTGGATTTCGAGAGATTTAAACAAGGCATGTCCAAAAGATGAATTTCCTCTACCGATCCTGAATTAATGATCGACATCGCTTCAACACATGAAATATTCTCGTTCATGGATGGATCTTCGTGGATACAACCAAATAAAAATGGCTCCGGAAGATGAAAAGCTTACGACATTCGGAACGCCGATCGGAGTATTTTGCTACACGGTGATGCCATTCGGATTGAAGAACGCAGGAGCAACCTACCAAAGAGCAATGACAAGAATTTTTGATGATCTCATCCACAATCAAGTCGAATGCTACGTGGACGATGTGGTCATCAAAAGCAAAGTAAAGGACAACCACTTGTATGATTTGAGAATTGTTTTCGAACGATTAAGACAATTTAACCTTAAGATGAATCCCTTAAAATGCGCCTTCGGCGTCACCTCCGGGAAATTCTTAGGATTCGTTGTCCGACATCGTGGAATCGAAATCGATCCGGAAAAGATAAAAGCCATCTTAGAAATGCCGCCTCCCAAAACCTTAAAACAACTACGATCTTTTCAAGGGAAGTCGGCATATCTTCGACGCTTTATCTCGAACTTGTCGAGTAGGTGTCAGCCTTTCTCGGCACTAGTTAAAAAGGACGCCAAATTTATTTGGGAAGAGAAATGCCGGAGGGCCTTCGAGGACATTAAACAATACTTAATGACACCTCCTGTCTTAGCGACCCCGGCCTCGGGTAGACCGCTAATACTTTATACCGCGGCTTTAGACGACTCCTCGAGCCCTATTAGCCTGGGTCAATGATGAGGGTAAAGAAAATGCTCTTTATTACTTAAGTCGTCGTTCATCGCCGACGGAAATAAGGTATCCCGCAATTGAAAAGCATTGTTTGGCCCCGATCTTCGCCGCTCAAAAGCTCGGGCATTACATGCTTTCTCATAAGGTCAACCTAATCTCGAAGTTTAATCCATTGCAATACTTGATGACTCGTCCAACGCTTTCCGCGGACTTGCCGGATGGTCAATGATATTATTGCAATTCGATATAACTTTCGTGCCTCTTCGTGCCGTAAAGGGACAAGCCTTAGCGGACTTCCTTGCAGGCACACCCTTTGCCGGCGGAATCTCCTCTCAATGACGATCTGCCAGATGAACAAATAATGAATCTAGAAGACCTTGATGATCGACGTTGGGAATTATATTTCGACGGAGCATCTTCAGCGCACAAAGACGAAGAATCGCAAGTGATAGTGCCCGGTAAGGCAGGAATTGGACTAATCTTTATAACACCGGAGCAGGGGATGTTAAGATACTCCTACCACTTGACAGAACCATGTACAAACAACGAAGCGGAATACGAAGCCCTCATAACGGGACTGGAATTAACCATTCAAATGGGGATAACGGACATCAACATCTACGGAGATTCACAGTTAATCATTCAACGGATCGCCGGACAATACGGAATTTTAAAACCAAGACTCGAGCAATACTTCCAGGTATGCCATACAAACTGCTGGAACGGATTCCGAATGTGACAATCTACAAAATTCCCAGAAAAGAAAACGCTCTAGCGGATGCGCTAGCTCGTCTCGCAAAAGAATTTACCTGTTTGCAAGATGAATCAGTGGAAGTGTCAGTTCACGGACGCCAGGTCCTATCACAGCTTGACATTGACATGATACACAAATCAGATAAGGAAGAAGAATCAATTGCGACGAAGTGACAGAAAACACGGAAGATTGGCGACAACCATTAATAGATTACTTGCAAACAGGGAAACTACCAGACGATAGGTCGCTAGCCCATCAGATCAAGAAAAGAACTCTGTCCTACGCATTAGTAAACAATACGTTATACAGAAGGTCTTTTGATCAAATGTGGCTAAGGTGCCTAAGTGGGTCCGAAGCTCGTGAAATTGTTAAGGAGGTGCATTCGGGACTCGTGGCGCTCACCGATCGGGTCCAAAGATGAAAATGAAAATTAAAAGACTAGGGTACTACCGGCCCTCGATGATGACCGACCGCATGAAAATCGCCAAGAGCCGTCACCGGTGCCAAGTGCACGGAGTGGTTCTACACCAACCTCCAAATGTGCTACATCCGACAATTGCATCGTGGCCATTTGAATGTTGGGGCACGGATATAGTGGGTCCAATAGAACCGCCGTCGTCAAAAGGACATCGCTTCATTCTTACAGCTACTGATTACTTTTCCAGTGGGCGGAGGCGGTTCACTAAGAGAAGTGAAAGCACATCACGTGCTACAATTTTTCAAGAACCAAGTTGTCTACCGTTTCGGGGTGCCGCGCGAGATCATCTCGGATAATGGGTCGGCATTCGAAGCACACAAATCAACAATTTTGTCGGGAGACACGGAATCAATCGGCGATATTCAACAATTTACTACCCAAGAGCAAACGGCTCTAGTCGAGGCTTTTAATAAAACTCTCGTTCAAATTTTAAAGAAGACTTTAGACGACAATAAGAGAAATTGGCACGAGAAGTTGTTAGAAGCCTTATGGGCCTACCGGACAACCTTCGTAACTCCTACGCAAGCTACACCTTACGCTCCGGTGTATGGGTCCGAGGCGAGTGTTACCTTTAGAGGTTCGGCTCCCTTCACTCGTAATTGCAGTTGCAAATAAAATCACAACGAAGAGAACGCCAAATTACGACTCGAAGAATTAGAGAGCCCGGAAGGGAAAAGACTTGCGGCGCAACGGAATTTAGAATTATACCAAGCTAAGATGATTCGGGCTCATGATAAACCGGTCCGCCCAAGAACCTTCAAAGTTGGTGATTTAGTTCTCGTTCTCAAAAGACCTATTCTTGCACACCGCAAGATAGGAGGAAAATTTGAACCCACTTGGGAAGGACCATTTGTAGTTGAGGCGATCTACTCGAGAGGCTCCTACCGGCCTAGTGAATTGCCGGGGAGAACGACATATGCTTCCGATCAATGGACGATACTTGAAAAAGTATTACGCTACCCGATGTTTCGAAGGAATGAACTTTCCATCCCTAGAAGCACGGGCAAAGTGATTACTTATGATCGGGTCCAAACCCAAAAATAACAAAAATGTGCCAAAATAAATAAAATCCCGATAATAAAATTTTCCTTGTTTTCTTTTCCAAATCAAAATCTCTTACCCGATCTTATCCCACTTCATTCCTCGTTAAGTTTGAAAATATAAAAATAATAATAAAACAAGATGTCTTTAATAAACATTTTCTTGATGTTCTTGTTCTTAGTACGACTCTCGATCCTTTTCCTTGTCTCTTCGCAGGGAAATGTCGAGCGGGCGGTTGGTCTTGAACTTTAAGAATGGCGTAAGCCTCGCACTCGATGAAAAGAGGGTGAAAGATGGAGCGATAATCGAGATTGACTCGGATTTCGCACCGGCGGGCCTACGATACGAGGAAAGTGACCGGGTCCCGGTTAACCGAGAAGAATTGCTCGGACATACGAGAATGAAAGTGGGTGGCCCAAGTCACCAATCCAACGAAGAAGAGAAGAAAGACAAACCTTGAAGAAGATAAGAAAATGAAGTCCGTAGTCGCTACGGCAGAGGGCGAGCTTGTCGGCCGCCGCGCCCACAGAGATTCAAGAAGTTCGGAGAGCTACTCTCACAGCGAACGCAACGAAGAAATAAGAATCGCCGTATCCGTAAGATGTTGACAAAACTAGCTGCGGATCAGCACGACGAGGCAGTTGCTAATGTCAGTGCATACACTTCAAGGACACCGGTTCACCAAGAACCAGAAGAAAGGAGGCCAGCTCCTAGGATGACAGAAAGAACCAGAGAAATCTCACAAAGACCAGAAGAAAGAAGGCTACCACGCCACCGGATAGAACCACCAGGTGATGCATGACCTTGTTGCGGAAGCAACCCCGGGGGATGTCCCGACGAGCATCATCCCCGAGGAGCCGAGGTATGCGGGAGAACGTGAAGGGATCGAACCTTATTTCCCACAATACGTCACCGGGCCTCGCCATCTGCGGATCATTCCGGAATACGAGCCTGGAGAGAATGCAAAATGTTGAAAAGAAAACCTTTGAATACTTTGAAAGGATTAGAGGCAGAAGAATCAATATACTGGAGGGCCTCGAATTACATACAGACGTATTCTCAGAGTATGAACAGCAGCAAATCGTGGATTGCATCCGGGATTTGAAAAGACTGGGCCGAGCGAGCCGCCTAAGGGAAAACACATACTCGAGCCCCGGAGATGGATGCCGGGGAAAGGAAGAATCACAATACAATGTGGATGTCGTTACAACTTTGCCGAGGACAGGAAGGAAACCCGCCGGGAATACTCCGTCATGGGCAAGTGGACCCGATGCCATTAGTCATCAAGAGAATGGTAAAGAGATTGATAACATGGAGGGTACCGCCGGCAGATCGCATACCCAATAGCTGCATCATCAACATCTACAAGCGGGGTGACCGTATACCCCCACACATTGATCACCATGACTTTGTCGGACCTTTCGGCACGATCTCTTTTCCGAGCGAGTGTAACATCATGTTAGGATCCGACCTCCGGATAGCGAGCCCGAGTGAGTTCCGAGGGCCGATAAAGATACCACTACCGGTAGGTTCCGTCATGATATCGAAGGGTAACGGAGCGAGATATCGCCGAAGCATTGCATACCAGGAGTACCAGTGAAGCGGATCTCGGCTTACGTTCGGGAGGATGGACGACGGAAAAACACCTTACCATTTCCGTGCGGCCCGGAGCTAGAAAGCCTCCGACCTTACGAGCTGTGAGTTACATGGAAAATATCACACCTCCAATGTACATCCATACGGCATCCTTGCCAAGGATGGCTTGGAAGGTGATGTTATTGACCATGTATATCACTATTCAGACATGGACTTTTGACAGATGCTTCTTTAGATGGATCGACAAAGATCATACACGATCCGTTTTGAATCTACATGGATTGTATGAAATATATTCCGGATCAAGTTGTACGATGTATCTTCGGTATGATTGGAATAAAAGTGACCATGTCACATTTTTGGCCTTCACCTCTTTTGTGCAAATTGGTTGGGAAACGCCGTTAAAGTTAAATGAACTTCGAACAAAGAACGAGTAAAAGAAAAAAAAAAGAAGAAAACTTTCGTTAAAAAAAAAGAGGATCTAAAAAAAATGACAAACACCAAATTCACATGAACATTAAATAAATAACAAAATAAAATTTGAATCATTAAAGGATAAACAAAATCAACAAGAATGTTAAATCAAATCTCTATCAAAATTCAAATTCAATCTTTCCAAATTTCAAATCTCAGTCAAATTTCAAATCTCAAATTCGATCTTTCCAGATCTCACGTCAAACATCACATCAAATTCAAACTTTTGGGTCGAGGATTTTACATCCAAGACTGCACTGCTTTAGGATTCTCTTCCTATTGCACTGAAATACATCAATTCAAACCTTTTGGGTCGAGGATTTTACATCCAAGACTGCACTCGTTTAGGATTTTCTTCCTACCGCACCGAAATACATCAATTCAAACCTTTGGGTCGAGGATTTTACATCCAAGACCGCATTGCTTTAGGATTCTCTTCCTATTGCACTCGAAATACATCAAATTCAAACTCTTGGGTCGAGGATTTTACATCCAAGATCGCACTCGCTTTAGGATTCTCTTCCTACCGCACCGAAATACATCAAATTCAAACTTTTGGGTCGAGGATTTTACATCCAAGACCGCACCGCTTTAGGATTCTCTTCCTATTGCACTGAAATACATCAAATTCAAACTCTTGGGTCGAGGATTTTACATCCAAGACCGCATCGCTTTAGGATTTTCTTCCTACCGCACTCGAAATACATCAAATTCAAACCTTTGGGTCGAGGATTTTACATCCAAGACCGCATCGCTTTAGGATTCTCTTCCTATTGCACTGAAATACATCAAATTCAAACCTTTGGGTCGAGGATTTTACATCCAAGACCGCACCGCTTTAGGATTCTCTTCCTATTGCACTCGAAATACATCAAATTCAAACTCTTGGGTCGAGGATTTTACATCCAAGATCGCACCTTGCTAGGATTCTCTTCCTATCGCACCGAAATACATCAAATTCAAACTCTTGGGTCGAGGATTTTACATCCAAGACCGCACCGCTTTAGGATTCTCTTCCTATTGCACTCGAAATACATCAAATTCAAACTCCCGAGGTCGAGGATTTTACATCCAAGACCGTACCGCTTTAGGATTCTTTTCTATCGCACCGAAATACATCAAATCAAACTCTTGAGGTTAAGGATTTTACATCCAATACCACATTACTCTGAGATCTTTTCTCATTGTAATGACCCGATCTAATCGATTCGATCTTCTTTTGGGGTTGAAGATGTTACATCTAAAACTTCAAAATTCCAATTTTCATTTCAAATCAAATCCCTTCAAATTAATCTTGACAAACTTCAATCTAAATTAAAACTCCAAATTGAAATCTAAACTCACGCATCGTGACTTGAACATGAAATAAAATAAAATCTAAATCGAAATTCTCTCAAAACATGTGATTTGGGATTCACCTCCTTTTCCTTTCCCCAGCGAGAGTTCAAGAATCTCCTGTCCCAGAGATATACTCGACACTCCCCAGCTGAAGCTCTTCTACTTCGTCCTAAGTTTGTTACTTGGACATCTGTGTTGGTTTTGTTGATCGCTTCGGTCAACACCAATACGCGCGGTGTGCTCCGTCAACTCACCACACCTATTGGGGGTCCATTTGTTGACCTCATTTTTGATGAGGTCTTCTCTTCTTCTCTTTAGTACTTAGGATCTAGACTTAGGCTTTTCCTTTGACTATCTTAGAGGACTAGAATTGGGACCCACCTTTTAGAAATTCAAACCATTTCTTAACTCCCCGCAAACTCCACAAACTTGACTATAGACCCCTAATCACCTAGAGGGTTGAAATCAAATGTGGAAGTTTAAAGGATGAGTTCCTATAGGACTCTTTGGCCTTAGGACTGCCCTGGGTGGCCTGGTCTGGTAAAGGGCTGACTTACACATACACTACACCTATGCACTACACTTTCACACACCTCCTAAAACACACCCTTACCCAACTTAACTTCCGACTCATGTAGGTGATTCACATGGATGGTCCTTAACCCTAAGCCCCGGCTAAGAGGGTTAGGAACAACATGGTGAATGCCTCAAATGAGTCCCTTCATGGCTCATGTGGGCTTGATATGGCTTCATGGCTCAACAAAAATGATTTCATTTCACTTACATCCACCCAATCTTCAATTTTCCAAATTTTCAATTTTTGACCCCCGGAACCCAACACCCGCCAACCTACCCAAAGCCCTGAATAGCCCAAATTTCTCAAAAAGTTTCCAAATTACCCAAAATTCTCCAAAATCAATCCCAAACATTCCCAAATCACTCAAACTGATCATCCATATCCAAAAATATCAAAAATTCCAAAAATACCCCCCAATACCTTCCAAATACCCAAAATACCCCTTTTGACCCAAAAATCCAAAAATTCAGAAAATTCCCAGAAAATTCCAGAAAATCCCAAATATTCCCAATTTCATTTTGTTCAACTACACCATGGGCCAATTTTGTCAATTTACCCCACTTTTGTCAAAACCCCCAATTTGACCCATTTTAACCCAAAGTAAACCCAATGTCAAACCAAACCTACCCAATTGACCCAAATTCTGGTCCAATTCAATTCTAAACTTCAATTCAACATCCCAAACACCAATCGAGACCAAAGCCAAGCTTAATTTGATTGAAATTTGGGTCCAATTTCACTTTTGGCCTTAAAGCCCAATTTGGACCTATGACCCAAACCTAACCCAAACTCACCCAATTCAACTCCAATTAACCCCAAATCTTTTCCAAACCTTCCTTAACATCCCCATGAACAAAACACTAACATGATTTGCTCAAAATTTAGACCCAAACCCCACTCAAATTCAACCCAAAATCAAAAAGCCCAATTTTGACCTAAACCTAAACCTAGCCCAAATGAGCCCAAACCCCAAAATCAAAACCCAACCAAAGCCAAAACCTCTTTGAAACACTCCCAAAAACATTTCCCAACATTAATTTCACATCAACTTCAACTCTAGCCCAACTTTGGCCCATGGTAGCCCATTTTGGCCCACTTTAGCCTCTTTACCAAAAAGCCCATATCCAACCCAATTCAAACCCAAATCACCTCAAATTTGTTTCAAACCACTCATGAAGCATCCCTAAACCAAACTCAACAATTATTTGGCCCAAGCCTTTACCAAAATTTCATCCCAAAAATCCATTTTAAAATTCAAAAGCCCACTTTCCTAAACCATTTAAAAGCCCATCTAAAACCATTTCAATGAGCCCAAAATTGATTCTAAAGCCCATACGACATTTTCATTTGTCATCCATTTGATGAAAATCATTCCCTAAGTTTCAATTCCATCATCAAATAAATCTAAATCAAGCACCATGCCAAATTGCCCAAAAATACCAAAATATTCCTAAAATCCATTTTCATGAAATTGACCAAGCTTTCCCCAAGCCAAAGGTGAGCCATGAAGCCATGCATGAGCCACATGTGAGCCATGAAAGCCTTGGACACTTCACCATACCCAAAATGGCAAGAGGAGGGGACCCTTTAATGATTCTCTTAAGAGTAATTAACCACTCCCATGTCTCCCCTAACTCTTGCTTAAGCTTAATTGTACTTGGATTGTGACTTGACCCCACTAATCAAGCTGATCCAAGTGACTTTCCCTTCAGCCCAAATTGGCCTTGGAGGGTGAACCTAACCCAAAACCAAGGGTTGACCCATTTAGACCCAAAACTAGCCCTTTCCCATTCCACTTTGATTCAAACCCTTTACACATGGCCACTGCCAATTGACTGCACAAGCCTCCAGCCCTGACCCACCTGACCTTGAGGGTGACCCATGCCTGGCCGGCCGGCCACCCAGTCGCCGGAAAACGCCATGCCCGAGACCTTGGGAGTGAGCCAACATTGAAATTCTCCCTTGCTGAGCTGCCCCATGCCTAGTGGTCACCATGGCTGTTCTTCTCCTCACCAGAGCAGCTGATCCCAAGCCCTAACTCCCCCTGGGAGGCCCTCCAGCCATGCCTATTTAAACACCACCCCCTCACGGCCATGAGAGGAGAGTTGCAAAAACCTTGCCAAAACTGCGCCAAAATTGTTCCGGACCCCTCCTCGTACACGAGCACTTGATCCCAGGTGAGATCCCCCTGCCATTTCTTCTCGCGAGCTCGATTTCGGAGTTGAAATCCAAGCCCAAAACCAGGACACTCCTCCACAGGTGAGCCAATCCCCAAATTGATTATCTCTACACCTTCACCGGACCAAGGGAAGGTGTCCACGCAAGAAAGCCCCATCTCCAGGGCCACCCGGTTGCTCCGGACTCCAAGCTTTGTGATCGAGTCGTGGTCGAAGTCCAACTCAGACAATTCACTGCGACCGGAGACTTCATGCCGGAGCTTGCTAGGATCCGATCGAAGGTGCAACAACTCTCGGATCGAAGCTTCACTTCTCCGAGCAAAGGTATGAACTCATTCTTCTTCCCGAGCTTACGGAGATTCTCCATTTCATTTGAGTAAATTTCGATGCATGTTTACAGTATGGATGTGTTCGTCTCTTCAAGACGAATCCATAGAAGCATAAGAACACGAAAATCCATTGAGAATCGAGTGAGAAATTAGGGTTAGAGGGTTGACGGTCACGGGTGCACACCAGTCGTAGACGATGACCAGGAGCCGTTGGATCGCGCGTGTATCGAGCGGACGGATCAGATTGCGCCGGACCAGAGAACGTTACGTGAACTGCGGGTCCCGGGACGGCTGACTCAGATGGCGGCGCCCAATCACAGCGCGACACGTACCGCTTCGGAGAGGCTAAGGATGCGGCGGCGCCGCGTGGATAAGTAGAAAATTAGGGGTATTTTCTATTTATTTAATTCCCTAAACTTGGAAAATTCATAACTTTGTGTAGAAAAATCGGAAAAATAAAAGAAAAATATCCTCTTGCTCGGTGAACGGAGGAGAATAATGTGGAAAAGAAATCATTTAATTTCATCAAGTATTTTATTTTTAATAATTTATTTACTCTCTGCATACATTTAATTCTCCATGCATTCATACAATTCACCATGGCATGAGACCATAGGGCTTTTGAAGCCTCCGAATTTGGGAACATTCCCTGAATTTTCCAAAGTCGAGGCCATCCCTATGAAAAGTTATTGATTTTTCAAATGCATGTTGCTATTTTAAGTATTTTAATTCCAAAAATTAGCATGTTGTGAAATAAATTCTAGGAAAATTTGGTGATGTTCCTTATGACCAAAGAACCCTAGGAAAAATAGGATTTGAGTTAATTCACTTAGATTAACCCTAATTGGCTTAAATCCCCAAAATAGATCTCTAATTAATTAGAGTTAACCATAGATCAAATTGACTTGAAATCAATTCTCCACTGACCTTTAGGGTCAGAGGAACCCATCATAAAAATTTGAGGTCAATTGGACTTGGTTAGCCCCACTAATTGGGTTGATTAAGCCACTTAGTCATTTTAAACTTTAAAAATTCATAACTTTCAAAATATCTTTCAAAGATTCACCAAATTGGTTTTGGAGTCTCTCTGATATCAGGGGAGTTTAAGAAAATTAAAATTTCAATTTTCTAAAAAAGTTGATTTTTAATATTATTTTAATATTTTTAATAATTAAAAAATAATAAAAATCACAAAAATAATAAAATTCACTAAAATGTTATATTTTGAATTTTAATCACTTGGGAACAAGTCCCATATTTTTCCTAGGTCTATTTAGTGAGATATTAATTTTTAAAGCTCTAGGGTAATTTTAAAATTAAAAAAATATATTTTCTAGCATTTTCACCAAAATAATTATAATAAATCAAAGAAAAATCAGAAAATTGCAAAGTTTGGTTCTCTGGAATCCTTGATATCAGAGAGAATTTTAAAAATTATAAAATTTATTTTTCAACATTTATTTTATTTTTAAATTAATTAATACTCCAGAATTTAAAATAATTCTAATAAATAAAATATAATTCAAAAAATTACAAAATTTGGTCCAAGTGGTCCTCTGGTCATTAGGAATGTCCCCTAATTTTCTTAAGGACAGAAACTTTCCCTTGGTCATGTTATTGAATTTTCCTTGGAAATTTCTTTTTCTACAAAAAATAATTATATAAATAAATTAAATACAGAAAAATCACATTTTCTCCTCTCATGTCTTTATTGACATATGAGTGAAGTCACATAAAAATTTCAAGTTCATTTGAGTTCAATTTAGTGAGTTATGAGATTATTAGGCTTAAAGGGCAAAATGGTAATTAAAATTTTAATCCTTAATTAAGACTTTAGGTTTAATAAAAAAATTAACAAGTAAAATATTTGATCCTAATCTGATTTGGATGATTGAAATTTAATAATTAAAGGGTAGAAACCCATTAAGCAATTTAAAATGATTAAACTTTAATTAAATAATTAATTGAATTTGGAAGAATAATAAATTTGGAATTATTAAAATAGGGATATTATTAGGAAGAAATTTATTCTTTAATTTAAAAATCCCTAAATTAATCATCTCATTAATACTCAACTCTTAATTAAAATGATAACTCAAATTTAAAATATTAAAAGACTTAATCATTAAATTAAAATTAAATCATTAAACTCTTTCAAAAAATTTCAATTAAATTAAATTAAATTAAATTAAAATTAAATTGAATTAAATTAAATTAAATTAATTAAATAAATTAAATTAAATTAAATAAATTAAATTAAATTAAATTAAATTAAATTAAAATTAAATTAAATTAAATTAAGAAATTAAATCAAATAAATTGAATTGAATTAAATTAAATCAAATCAAACTAAATTAAACTGAATTAAATTAAATTAAAATAAATTAAATTAAATTAAATTGAATTAAATAACCTCACTTAAGACATGAAGAAATAAATCTAGAATAACTTGAACACTATTCCAAACTTAAATCATTAATTTGAACTTAAATTTGAATCACAAATCATTAAATATCATTTTGCCTTTAGGAGCTTTAGTTATCATAACTCCTAAATAGAACATTAAAATGAAATGTTACTTCACTTATAGGACATTCAAATGTCCTAGTTCACTCGAGCAAGTTAACAAAACTTGAAAACCTCGGACGATCGATTCATTTACACAATTAAATTCATTTGGACTTGAAACAATCCTAGAAATATTGAAAAGATGTTTAAGATTCTTCTTAAGCACTTCCTCAATATGATAGGATATTTACAAGAACAATTGAACTTAATTGTTCTTTGATGAAGAAAATCGTCTTCGAACCAAAAACACAAAGAACCTAGACGTCATAGGAAACGACTAGCTATAGGATTAGGAATTTGGTAGAAAACCATAAACCTTTCCCTTAGCTTTACTTAGGAACTTGCTTAAATATTCTAACTGTGTTTTAAGTGCAGCTTGGGATGACGGGAAGACCCTCCAGGTACGTTTTTATTTTATTGCGAGCTTTATTTTATTGCAAATGCACTTTATTTTTCTTGCATGATAAACAACGAGTTGCATGAAAACCGACACCTTTAGGACTGAAACCAAAACCGAAACCCAAAATTAAAATAAAAGACACTACAAGATAAAATTCACCTCCACAACATTTCAAAATATAAGACAACTCAAAATTTAATCACAAACGAACACAAAACTACAATTACAACTAAATTAAAACGTCTTGTTGGATGATCGGGAATACCTCGGATGATGTAACCTACGTGTTGCTAACGGGATTTCCCATGGTCTAAATGAAAGTGTGGAACTCATTCGATTGAGTTTAGCAAATTCATCCGGACTAAGTGAATCCGATAAAAATAATGGTGCGGAAGGATGGAACCGTGGGATCTTAACCGGTGTCGTTATAATCAACTTTAAGATTTGTTTTAATTAAAACACAAAAAACACTTGGAAATTAAGACTTCTCTAAACCGAACACTTCTCTCATCTCTTGATTTATGATTTCTAAAACTAAACCTCTCGCAACAACAAGGAGCTCGGAGCATGGTGGGCAGCACGGCCATCGTCGTCAAGCAAAACTTGAACCTACTTCACAGAAACTTTCTTAGAATTAAATAACAAAGCCATAGGACTTCGAGGTAGTTTGCTCAGTGCAACATAAATCCTCAACTCTTCGTTAGGCATTTGCATTGCAAATTAAGCCCTAACCGGTCTTAGGATTCCGAGGTAGTCGTCCGTACGACATAAACCCTCATATCTTCTGAGCAATTTGTATGATTCTATCATATAAATATAAGCCCTAATTAACTAAATTGGCAAGATTAAAACATTAAATAAACATTAGGACTTTCCTAAATCCAAGCCAAACAATAGGATAATCGGGAGATTACCGAAGTCCGCTTCGAATCCGTGATCTCTCCTACTTTTCTTCCTTTGAATTCCCAAAATAAAAATGTTCCAAATTTGATCCATTCCCTATTGAAATTCCAAAATTCAACCCCTTGAAAACTTAAACTTTGAAATTCTTGAGAGCAGAATTATTGATTATTATCGAGAGTTTTCTTAGGTGATTCCCATCACTTAAGATGTAATTAACTATAGGGGCTTGCCCTTATAGGGAACTTTAAGAACCCGGGTAATATAAACCCCGTTTAATAGTTTCATATTAAGCGTGGAATTTGTCGGCTTATAAAATTGGTTCGCGAGACCAAACGGATGTCACAAACCTTTCTAGTTTATTTAATCAAGCCCCATTATCAAGCGAAGTGTGTCTATTCTTCGGGATAGATACACGGTTTGTGGTGCGGCGCTCGTTTATATAAACTATTCGGGATGTGAGATCGGTTTGATTTCATATCTTAAAATTTTCAAATTTAAAATTATTTTCAAAATCAAATACTACTTTTCAAATTATTTATTTAAATTAAATTAAAATTCGCCGACAATTTTTGTAGGCGACTCTCTTTTCAAAATAAAACACACAACCTAAAAATATGCCGACAAGTGGGAAGGGATGGCCGAGGATAATAGAAATGAACTCAGGGAGGTTTGGAGAGGCTCTAGAGTGATTTTGGTAGAGTTTCCCCAAGGAGTTGGATGATCTCTCTATTTTTACATGAGGGTTAGTGTTTAAATAGCCATGGCCATAGTGTCCAGCAAGGCAAGCTAGGTGGTGAAAAAGGTTTCTTAGGTGGAGGGCTGAACAAGTCATGTGAGTAATGGGGGTGAGCCACATTGGATGGTTGCAATTGGTTTCAGTGCATGGGGAGGGCCTTCTCAGTTTTGGGTTTTCCAATGACTAGGCCAGCCTGCTAGGTCAGGGGAGGTGACTAGCTGGTTCAGAAAAGGGCAGGGAAGGTTTAGTTATGATCAAGATGGAGGTTTTAATCAGGTGATGCAAAACTTGGGCCACTTAGCCAAATTTAGTAAGAGGTTCCCCAATTTGGGGGACCATTGGTCATGGCTCAATGGGGGTGGGCTAAGACGATTTGATTAAAATCCTAGGAGGTTAACCAATGTAGGAAAAGATTAGGTATTAGCTAATTCCAATGGGTTATGTTAACTTTTATATTGGGCTTAAAATAAGGGTTTTGGTTTGGACTTGGCTTTCAGCTAAGCTTGGGCTTGAATTTGGGTCATGTAAGAGCTTAATTATGGCGTAGGAAATTATCATGAAGAATTTAGGATTTGAAACTGGTGAAATTGGATTGGTCTTGGAGTTAAATTTGTTGAAATTTTGGGGTGAGGTCAATTTGGGCAATTCATTTGGACTTGGATTTAGGGCTTGGAATTGGGTTCAATTGAGCTAAGATTAGGATCAAATTGGGTTTGGACATGATGAAATTTGATTTGGATTTGAAATTGAGAGAGTTTGAAATCAATTTGGTGGAAATTGAGGGTGATTTGGGGAATTTAGGCACAGGGGCAATTTGGAAATTTTGGTCAATTTTGGTAGATATGTGCCCAATTGGCGTCAATTGATGGGTCAAATTAATCTTGGGGATGTTTGGAGTGAATTTGGAGATTTTTGGGCCATGAGGGGTATTTTAGTAATTTTGGTTAATTTGGGGGTATTTTGAGAATTTTGCAAATATGGGGTATTTTGGTCAATTTGAGTGGTTTGGGATGGTTTGATATGATTTTTAAAATGAATTTGAGAATTTGGGCAATTTTGGAAAAATTAGGGTTTTAGGGGCATTTTGGTAATTTTGAAAAAATTTAGGGCTAAAAGGTCAAAATTGGGAATTTTGGTGGAATTGGGATCAATTGAGAATGTTAATCATAAATTTACCCTTTTTTGAGCCATAATACCATGGAAAAGCTTATTATGGATCCACTATGCATTGGTCCTAGCAACCCTAGCAAAAGGCTAAGGGCTTGGGGGATCACCTACATGAGTTTCCAAAAGAGTGGGGAACCAGGTTAAACATGCTTGGTTTAACGTTTTTGGTTGTGAGTGAAAGTAAGGGATTCAAGTGTATGTGTGCAAGACTGACTAACTCCACACCACCCAGGGTAAACCCTAAGGTCAGACAATCTTATGGGGACTACTCCTGAGCTCCCCCATGTTGGTTTCATCCTAATGAGTGCTAGATGTAAAAAGTATACATGTGGAACTTCAAGAAGAGTAAAGAGGTGTTTAGAATTTCTAATGGGGTGGAGTTCCATCACTATTCCTCCAGGATAGTCAATCCTAAGCTTTTAAAGAAGAAATACTAGAGATCAACAAAAGTGAGGACAACACTCATGTACATAGGTGACGGATGACTCTCTTTCAATCTTTACAACCTGTCTACAAAATGAAACTATTAGAATACATGTTCAAACTATATAAAATCTTATAGAATAAATGGAATCCTACCATCCTCTGCTTGTATTTTGTATGTGGGAGCACCCCACCAGTGTGCTTGGAGGGCCCCATGCCCCACAGTTTGACCGTATATTTTGCTTTGCTCGCTCTCTCTTCTTTTGGTAGTCCGGAGAAACTCAAGCCCTATGTAGCATTGCAAAAATCCTCTTCGAGCCATAGAGAACGTTGTCATGATTTTCAGATATTGCTAAACATGTCCCGGAGGAGATCACTGCCCTTGTGCTCGAAGTTGCGCTGGATGTGTGCCTCATGAGAATTATTTCTATAAATAATATAGGGATTCTATTCGTTTGATAAATAAATAAAAATAAATTGATTTATTTGTGAACAATACTTTTTGCAAACTCTTGAAACCAATGATATTGATTGGTTATCAGAATCTCCTTCCTTGATAAGTTACTGAGTTAATTCTCCAAATGATATCTCGATGATATGAATTGTTTGGGTCGGGGGGTAGAACCTTAAAAAAATAATTTGTTAGTTATATATTCAATTAAAAAACTAAAATTATTACTGATAATTTCTTTAAATAAAACTTAAGTGTTGCCAACAAGCTCGATGTTGTAGCTATTGCCTGCTAACTCTTGCCTGATAGAGGCAGTGTGGGCCTCTGATGCACTCAACCCCATTGTAGTCAGGGAGGAGATAGGGTTGGGGGTAGGGGTGGGAGTAGGGTTGAGGTGAGTGTGGGGGTGGTGACGGAGGCGAGGTGGTGGGGTGGGGGAAGGCGGATGAGTGTGGGGGCGAGGGTGGTGACAGGGGTGGGGGTTGGGGTGTAGGCGAGGGGGAAGATGGGTACGTGTGCGGGCGCAATGGTAGGGGTGAGTGTAGGGGCGGGATCAGGTGTGTAGGCAGGGGCGATTGCGGGGATGATATTCATGAAAAGGGTGGAGGTGGGTGTGGGAGCGAGGTTGGGAGTGGATGTCGTAGTCAGGTTGCCACTCTTGACGTTCTTCTTCATCATATAACACTGTGCTCAACACATCCCCACCCCTCGCGAGTGGGGAGGGAGACTGTCCCTACCTCCAGTCAACATCTGCTGCAAGGAGAATAAATTTTATTAATTAGTGCATATAACACATAATATATAATAAAATGAAAACAGAACAATAAATAATAAACATAAAACACATATGTATGTAGTTGAAAGGTAGAAGAAACTATAAAGTGCAAGGAACAAAGATGCTTACATTTATGATTAACTCTTCACTCGGAGACGAAAATTGTCTGCTTTTAATTTTAACTTTGATTTTTTTAAGGCCAATGATAGTTAAGCCAAAAATTAGAATGTTAATAGCCTACTAAGGTTGTCAAGGTTGTCAAAGATCGATAATCAGCGAACATTTATTAATATTTTATCTCTAAACTTGTTTGTCACCTTAGCTACACCAACTCATTTATGAGTATATTTCATTCACGTTTTCTCAACAAATGTAAAACTAGTGATTAGTATGGGGTTGGCGATTGGTTTTCCACTTGGAGACAAAATAGGAAACAAATATATCTATGAGCGGGCTGATGTAGCTACAGTGACATATACTATTAGATGGAGGCACCTTAATGAATTATGAGTTAATGTTTGACTGCTTAACGATCTTCAACAGAACTAACATACTAAGATGTTAAACAATCTGACTTTTAGTTGAGATGATGTATGTTCCAAATAAATTTGATATGTAGGTTTCAAATAAATCTGAACAAATATTTTGGCTCTTATCTTAGCGTGTTTATTTAAACTTTAGTTCATGTGCAAGTCAAAGATAGAATTAATTTTTGAGTGATCATCATTTTTAGAACTAAATCCCATTTCATATTTTGCACTTATCTTAAGATTTGATAATTTCATATTCGCAGGATTTATTAAAACCCATTCAAACTAAATTATGTCTTCAATTGAATATCCTTAATCTAAAAGCCAACCTTTTGCACCATAAAACATTACAAGTCTCACCACCATCTAATAAAATTTTCTTTTAAGTTTAAGAAGCATTTTCTATCACACAATAGGTCTGATGCATTCTTGAACTTCAATCAACCAACTTGAAATCTATTAATTAATCACATCCTTGTCTATATCATCAGCACTTTGAAGAAGAGAATTAAAATATCTAGAACGTTCACGCCTTTTAAATGATTTGATCACCCATAGCTACAACTCTGCCACTAGAGCTACTAATATTAAAATTACATTTCAAGTTTTCAGTTCTAGATCTACTCAAATGAAGGACTTTAGACTCCAATATCAGCCTCTATAATACATGTTTTCTCTAAACATGTTCTTTACTTTTATCCACAAGAATGATATCACTAGCAAAAAGCACACACAAAGGTGCATCCTTCTGTAAATGTCTTTTAAGAGCATCCATAAATAAAGCAAATGCATATGTGCTTAAAGCCAATCCCTGTTATAATTAGGGTTGTTAACGATCCACTTTTGAGTTGAGCTGGGGTCGACTTAAAATAAACTTGAAAGAATTAGATCCAAAATTTTGGCTCGTATCACAACTTGTATATTTCGATCCGATCTCGATCTGAGGTAAAATTGGTATCAATTTATGAGCGATTAACGAACTTCAAGCTAAATTTACTAAAGTCTTGGCCATATCTTGTTCCTGATCTGATTTGGAGCCAAGTATGGGTGGGTCAACTCAAAATTGGCTTGAAAAATTTTGATCTAAAATTTTGGCTCGTAGCACAGCTCATTTATTTAGATCTGATATCTATTTGAGCCAAAATATGAATCAATCTTTGAGCGATTAACAAACTTTGAGCTAAATTCACAATTCTAGATGTAATTCAACTGCAATAGGAAAATATTTAACAAACCCCATAGTTGCTAAAACATAAACCCTCAACACATTCTTCAAAGCAAATGAAAAATGAAAATGAAGATAATAAGTTACCTTCCTCGGTCGTTTCAGGCAGAAGAGGAATGGAAGGAGAAAAATGGGAGTTTCTGGTTACTGTAAGCTTCAACTCGCCATTGTGTTCCCAGTTAACTCCTATTATAATTGTATTGTGAGGGTTTTAAGGATGAAGATGATGGTTTTGGAAGAAATGGAGAGGGCCATGTATGGTTTTCGGGGAGGTGGGGGCTTTGAGTAGAGAAGACGAGGGCTTGGAGGAGAGGTTAGGGCAAAATCAGGAAAGAGGTGATTTCGGGCGGGATGTAGGATTAGTTCTGATGGCCAATAAACAACTTTCGTTGCATCAGTTATTAACACTATTACCGACGACCATTCTTGTGAAGAAAATGTGCCGGTCAAAACCGTTTGAAGATAGCCGATAAAGTATAGTCATCGGTTAATATTTACTTATAACCGGCAGATTATTTCATCGATTACAACTAAAAATAATTACAAAATAAAATACCATTGATAAAAGATGTTATATGTTGTAGTTATGTCGTCACAGATAGCCAAGATAAAAAACAGTTGTAAAACTTTTAGTAATTAGAAAAATTTTTCCAACGTGTAAAAAACTATCAATTTTTCTGTCGGTTTTAGCGTTTTTTTCCTTAAGTGTAGATGTAAAATCTATATTTTTTTAAGGGTAATTAAAAGAAGAGATCTACGTTAAATGACCTCTTGGTTTTTTAGTGTAGGTCAAGAAGATAAAGTTCTCCAGTAAAATAAAGTTTTATATGGATTAAAGCAATCTCCAAGAGTTCGCTATAGTCAAATCGACAATTATTGCATAAAGCAAGGCTATGGTAAGATATTTATGAGGTTAAAAAGCTTACTTTATACAAGTCTGCTTTAAATATTTATGCAAGTCCAAGCTGTCTTCATCATAGAGCAACTAAAAGAGTTCTTTGAGAACAATAAGAAATGACGAGTTATGGCTCTGCTAAGATGTCATTCCTAGCTCAAGAATAATTGGATATACTAAAAATGAGTGATCCACATCAGTGGATGATATGAAGAGCATCTTGGGATATGCATTCACATTAGATTGGAGTATATTTTCTTGGGCATAAAAAAACTAACAACTGGACAATTATCAGAAGCTTAATATATTATAGCTATCGCAACTACAAGTCAAGCAATATGGCTAAAATACTTACAGGAAGATATGGAAGAGCCATAAAAAGGAGCTACATAATTCTATTGTGACAACAAATAAGCTATAACAACGACAACAAATCATGTATTTTATGGCAGAACTAAACATATTAGTATCAAATATAAATTTGATTGAGAAATTAAGGTCAAACAAAAAATTAAACTTAAGCACTGCAAGCCTGAATCATAATTAGTAGACATATTCACAAATACACTTTCATATTAAAAGTTTGAATTGTTATGTAATATGATTAGAGTAATCAAAATTTGTATCAATGAGAAGTGATAAGATTGCTGTTTATTTTTCCAATATTATAGAATATTTTATCAAGTCTCGGTGGATGATATTAGAAGATCTGTATTAGAATATTTATATACAGGAAGATATGGACGAGCCATATTATTCTCTCATGCTTATACATAAATAGACATAGTCATAATACTGTCATATAAGCTAAACTACGCAACAAAGTTTTACAATAAATTTCTTACACTTATCTTCAATAATTTCCAACATTTAAATTTGTGCTCCAAGAAACACATCCAATCTTGTATTAGATTGAGAAGAAAATTAGTGAAAAAAATATTTTTTTTGTTTAATTCCAAATGAAATTGAAGTTTTATTTCTTATGGGAAATGTTATGTGATTCATGGCAATTACCAAATGAATTTTTATTAGTTTTTTAATTAGATAGAAGGAAAAACTTTAATGAAAACTATATTTATTTAAAATTTAAATAAAATTTAGTAATTGTGCATAAATTCAAAAACTCAATGGAAATATTACTATAAAATACATTTAAGTTTCCTTTAGTTCCAATTTCCCTCCTCTTTTTTCTTTTCTTAAAAGCAATTATAGACGACGTATATAGATCGGTTTCGTGTGACCTCTTCTATATATGCCAACGCACCCTTATATTAGAACAACAAAAATTTGGAGCTTTAGAAGAAAATGCGCTTCTCAGAATTTTTTTTAGGAGTTACCACAGAGGACAAAAATAAAGATATGACGCAGAAAAAACGAAAATAAAGATATGACGCAGAAAAATGGGAAAAAAAAAAGGGGCTTACGAGGTTCCAATTCTTTAAATATTTGAAGAGTACTGCTGTATGACATGGTTTATTTAATGGCTAGGGTTGTAAACTCAGTGTCCAATTTATTTGAAATTGGCTCGTGTTCAAAATGATTCGTGAATAGTTTATTTATGTTCAGCTCAAAAAATTTGTTCATGTTCATGCTCGACTCGTATTCTGCCTGAAATTGACTCGTTAGAATATATAATTGTTATAACAATTAATTTTTAAATAAATTAAAATAATAATTTTTCTAAAAAAAACATTTCATAAAACATAGATCAGCTAAAAATTTTCAAGATAAAATTTCGTACAAAATTTTACACAATAAGAACAATTTTATTACAAGTTTTATAGTTTACAAATTTAAAAATAATATAAAAATACAAATAAAATTAATTAATTATAAAATCTAATAATTAATTTTATTAATATTTATTATGTGTGTGTGTGTGTGTGTGTGTGTGTGTGTGTGTGTGTGTGTGTGTGTGTGTGTGTTCGAGCCAATTCGAGCCAAAACAAGCGAGCAAACTTTTGTTCGTGTTCGGCTCATTTACATTTCGAGCTTAAAAATTTATTTGTGTTTGGCTTGTTAGACTTAACAAACGAGCCGAACAAAAGCTGCTTAACGAGCCGCACATGAGCTGATTGAGCCAAATTGACAGCCCTATTAATCGCTTTGAAAATTAATTAAGGGGTTAAGAATATTTTTGTTTCTAGGTAACGATTTTATAGCAGGCCCAGCATATACTCCCCATATTCTTCTAATTGTCTACTCATTTGTATAGTCATCAGTCATCACATAATGTTTTCCTTATAAAACCATGCAGTACCCTGTCTTCACGTCCTCACAACTTGATCCCCTTCAATCTTATTTCGGCAAGAAAGATAAACTGAAGGCATGGATTTCAGGCTAAATGTCATCCTCATCTTCTCAGCCCTCCTCTTCCTCTCCTCCAAAACCACCGCTCAGCAGGGGATAGCACCATCGCCTTTTCAAGACGACGACAACGTCTATGAAGTAATAAAGAATGTTGAGAAGAACGAAGAGGTGCAAGACTTAGGAAAATCCGCGGTGATAGACATAAACAAACAGGTTACGGAGGTGGACTCGATGACATTTTCTGGGGTGGTGACCGCATTGCGAAGGCATGAGTTGGACGGCTACCGCTACCTCTTGGTTATTAAGTCCAAGAAGAAGGTGGAGAAAATCGAAGGGCATTTGGTCGTGGGTGTTTTCGTTAGGCGAACCGTAGAGTCTTGGGTATTCCAACCCGATGTTGTCTGAGAAGGAGGCTCCTTAAAGTTCTCCTTTGTTTGGAACTATATTGCCTTGTTGTGTTTCTTCAACTATTCCTGTTGCCTCGGTTCTTCCTATGTTGTGTGTTCGTAAGTGTTGTTTTTGGGGAGGATCGAGTACTGTATTTGTTTTGGATGTTGCTTTGCATTTGGTTGCCCTTTTAAAAGTTTTAGTATTTATTTATTTATTTATTTGTATGGATCTATTTTTTATTTTGCGTGGCAATGTTTCATCAGATGAAAATAATAGTGCGGCCAGATCCAGAATTATTCATGAAATCAAACTTCACTACTCAGACTTCTACAAGTGTAAACGAGCCAAGTTTGAGGAAGCCTAGTATTTCTTTTATTTGGGTAGGGTTTTTTTTTTTTTTTTTTTTTTGCTCAAAATCAACTAGTTCTTGTAAGGACACCTGAATAACATATTTTTGTTCGGTTTTATACAAATCTTTTTTTTGTTTGTTTTTCAGTCTATGATTAGGTCGAATTTTGCGCGAATGATTTAAAAAGAAATAAATTTAAGCATTTTTTTAAATAACATGAAAAGTAATACATACTATTTATTCAATTTTTTAATTATTTCGAGCTAAAATAAGATCAACATCAAAAAAAGTGTTTATTGTTATTTGGTTGTTATAAATTGAGTTTAAGAAAATTATTCACGTTTGACAGTTCACTTAATAAATAAATTGAAACAAACTATTGAGCAAGCATAACACAAGTTGTTTGTGAGTGATAAGATTTTTTTTAGTAATTCTATTAAAACTAACACAATTTTTGAAGTGAAAGACTAGAGAGGTAGAGAGATAAATCGAGATAGAGACAGAGGAGCTTTAGAATTTTATTAATTTATGTTAAATACAAACCACGAGTAGCATAGTATTACTCTCTTTCTGAAACTGTAATGAGCAAAGATCACTGAATGCAATTTTAAACCTACTATCTAGATCTATGAAGATCTCTTTGATGAAGCTATTTATGGTTATTGACACAAATCTTCTAGACAGAGTAGGTTTAACCGCCTCTAAGGGCTAGGTAAATCAGGAAACCTGACAATCTCGGGATGAGGGAATGCCATGGACATCTTGACATGATTGTTCTAAATAAAAAGAATAGTAATTAACTTATTAATAATCAAAATAAACACATTAACTTCTCTTGATTAAATGAAGCGTTATAACTCAGTTTTGCAGGCTGCCAAAGGCAAAAAACAAAATACCGTCTTAGGCTTAATTTACATGTTATTAGAGTGTGTTAATTCTGCTTTGGAGAACTACTATAAATAAATAAGCTGCTGTAGTAACCTATGATCTTTTCTTTGAGTCTTCTTTTCTTTTATACAGTTAGAAAGTGTTATGGTCTATTGATTATAAACATTCAAACTATTCAAAAGAATACGAAACACGAAGCGAATGATGAACCTCAACTAAACCATCAACCATAATTCAGATGATGTCAGTTGACGAGTTATACATAAGTTAAAGTTGGTACTTATTCTGTCACTTTGTCTGTATTCATTCGATAGGTCTGCCCACATTATAGGTCGATATTTACATTTTTGTCCTTTGTCTGGATTACCAGTAGGCTCGCTTAAGAACAAAACCTTCTAACCTAGCCTAAATAACTTCAACATAACTTTTCAAAAAAAAAAAAAACTCATAATCAAAACTAAACTAGATAAATTACTACATTCACAACCATAGAACACCATGCATCTAGAAACCTTGATTAGCACCAAATAAAACTAAGTAGAAAGCCTTTCTTGATATAGTAATATGAATGATAACATGATTTGTAAGCATATGCATAACATATCATTCCTACACTTTGCCTTTAGTTCCTCTCTCATTCCACGGAAAGGGGTGGTTTGACTTGTGAGAAGCACTACCTTTATGTATATGCATACCGATTGGCTTTTTGAACATACCCTCTATGCATTAATCATCAAGGACTTGTATAACCAATTACACATTTTTTTTTTGTTGCACTCAGTAGTAATCAAATAAAACTAAACATTTGAGTGTTGTGAGGTCTTAATACATTTGAATTTGAAATCTCAAAAAATATTCGCATTAGTCCTGGGACATAATTCATACCATACATACAGAGGTAACTTGATTTATAATCAAGTTGTAAGATCTATTACTCCTAATAAATAATAAACTACATTATCTTGCATCATCAAGACCGGTCATGCATGATTTTGAATGCAATTAGGTGATTTAGATGGTGTCTCTTTCTAGACTTGGTTTTAAGTCCACTACATTTTTATCATTGTGTTCTTAGGTTAGGTTTTTGAATTTTTTACTTCTCTAGGTTAACTTCACCCTAGGACTCCAAAGTTGTTCGTCTAATTATGACGTAAGTTCTCACCCTTAGGCTCCTGCATGATTGTATGTCGACAGTTTATGTCCTTATATTCTAATAAAATATTATGATGAAATATTAATTTTTTCTTCAAAAAAGTTAAATGTCAAACAATAGGATAGCTCGGGACAATACCGAGGTCTCGTCGGCATCTTCAAGGGTCCCCTACCCTTCCCCATTAGGCTTCCATGAACAACATCTAACTTTTGAACTTTTCCCATTTGGAAATACAATGTCCAATCGTTGTAGCCTAAACTTATAAATTTCTTAAGAAAAAAACAACAGCTTTAATCGAGAGTTTCTAAAGTAATTGTAGTTGCTTAAGATGTATTTAACTATAAGGATTGCCCTTATATGAAGAAGAAGATCCCATAATAATGTCCAATCATTGTCTCTCTATATGTAGGTTATTTTATCTATGCAAGAACAAATGAGAAGATGATCAAAAATTTTAAAGATGATATGATGAAGACATTTGAGATGATCGACTTAGATCTAATACATTATTTTCATGGGATAGAAGTAATTCAAAAGAAAAACGGTATTCATCACACAAAAGAAATAAATAAAAATCTTTTTAGAGAAGTTTAAGATGAACAATTGCAAGATAGTAGTGACTCCATTAAACAATAAGACGCTTATGGAGGATGATAATGCAACAAACACTGCCAACATATACTGTTGATGTCTCATAAAATGCTTACTTTATTTAACAAGTAGAAGAGTAGATATTATGTGTGAAAGAAGTCTACTTTAAAGATTTATGCAAGGTCAAGCCATCCAAGCCAAGTTCATCAAGGAGTAACTAAGTGAGTTATTAGATGTCAATAAGGAATGAATAATTATGGCTCTAGTATGAAGCCATTCCTAACTCAAGAATAATTAGATACACTGACTGTGATTGAGCCACATCAATGGATGACATGAAGAGCACTCAGAATATGCATTCATATTTGTCCGAAGTATATTTTCTTTGGCATAAAAAAAAACTAATAACAACTGCACAATTCTCACTTGAAACTTAATATATTATAGCTATCACAACTAATAGTCAGGCTATATGGCTAAAATAGTTATGGAAAGACATGGACAAGCTATGAAAAGGAGCTACAAAAAATTTAATGTGACAACAAATCAGCTATAACAACGGCAAGAAATCATGTATTTTATGGCATAACTAAACATATTGGTATTAAATATAAAATTATTATAGAAACCGAGGTCAAATAAGAAATTAAACTCAAGCACTGCAAGACTGAATAATAATTAGCAGACATATTCACAGATGTACTTACAAGTGAAAAGTTTGAATTGTTATGCTGTGATTGGAAAATCAAGATATGCATCAATGAGAGATTCAAACTTATTTTTTCAATATTATAGAATATTTTATCATGTCTTAAGTAGAAGATATTATAATATTTTTCTTAAATGAAATACTCTAAAATATTAATTAGGAAGAATCAAGAGTATATTTTTCTTGAAAGTAATATAAGAGATTAGAAGGTTTTAGATTTAGTTTCTCATGCTTATATATAAATAGACGTAGCCATAATGCTGTCATATAAGCTAAAAACTACTTAACAATAGTTTACAACAAAATTCTTTGACTATCTTAAAAAATTTCCGACATTTAACCTAGAGTTCCAAGAAACACATCAAATCATTTATTAGATTGAGAAGAAATAGAGTGAAAAATATATTTTTTGTTTAATTCCAAGTTAAATTGAAGTTTTATTTCTTATGGGAAATTTTATGTGATTCATGGCAATTGCCAAATGGATTGTTATTTAGTTTTTAATTACATTGAAGGAAAAAAATTTTATGAAAACTATATTTATTTAAAATTTAAATAAAATTTAGTTATTGCACATAAGATTCAAAAACCCAGTAGAAATATTACGGTAAAGTACATTTACATTTCCTTCAGCTCCAATTCCCCTCCTTTCTCTTTTTCTTAAACGCAATTATAGAAGGTATATAGATCGTTTTCCAGTCACCGCTTTTACATATGGCAAGGCACCCTATATTAGAAGGAAAAAGTATTCGCTCCGGTCTCCGAACGTGTCCGGAGATGAATGGTAATCAGGATGTATGGAGGTGGGGCGCCGCGTGTGCGGGGCTCGCTTCACACGCGACGCCCCGCCATTCACCTCCGGACGTGAATGCGTACGGAGAGCGGACCGAATAACTTTTTTTATTAGAATAGCCATAATTTAGAGCTTTTAGAGGAAAATAAGCTTCTCAGAAGATTTTTTGGTAAAAGTTACCACAGAGGACAAAAATAAAGATATGACGATGGGAAAAAAATTAAAAAAAAAAAAAAAAAAAAAGAGACGTTTACGTGGTTCCAATTCTTGAGATATTTGAAGAGTTCTGCCGTATGACAGTTTGCTTAATGGCTTTGAAATTTAATTAAGGGGTTAAGAATATTTCCGTTTCTTGGTACGATTATATAACTTGATTTTGTAATAAAATTTCGAAAGATTTATACATGTGGCACAAGTCTTATGTATTTACAATATCAGATATCTAAACTATAATATTTATATTTATGCCATTATTTATGTATGAAAAGATGAATTTTATTTTTAAAAAGTTAGCAGTAATGTCTATTTAATGTGTTATACAAGAATTTGTTTTTCTAAATATAAAAATTAAAACATAGAAGTTAATATATCTAAATTAATTACATTTTATCTACTCCGATAATTATTAACTTTCTTTAAAAAATAAATGATCACATGGTCGAGGATTTGATTTAAAGTATTATTTGTCATTCTAATTTTGAAACGAATGCCACAGAAATAATATGCGATCACTTTGGCGATTTTTTTAATTCATTTTTTTACCTATCCTAAAATCAGAAAGCCACACAATGAGAAACATCTGAATTAATTTTTAATTAATTTAAAAAATTACAATGCCTTTTTACAGTGAAATTTTAGTATCAACAATTTATTTTTTTATATATATATTTTTACCAATATGTCCATTTTTTTTTTCAAAAATTTGTGGCAGGCCCAGCATATATTCTTTATATATTCGTTAGGCGAACCTTAGAGTCTTGGGTATTCCAACCCGATGTTGTCTGAGCAGTAGGCTCTTTAAAGCTCTCGGTTCTTCCAATGTTTTTTGTTTCTAAGTGTTGCTTTTGGAGAGGATCGGTTAATCTATTTAAGTACTGTATTTGTTTTGGATTTTGCTTTGCATTTGGTTGCCGTTTTAAAAGTTTTATTATTTATTTACTTATTATTTTTATGGGTCTATTTTAGATTTTGCCTTGCAATGTTCCATCAGATGAAAATAATAGTACTGCGAGATCCAGAGTTACCCATGAATCACACTTCAATACTACGACTTCTACAGTGTAAACCAGCCAAACTTGAAGGAGTCTAGTGTTTCTTTTATTTGAGTATTTAAAATTTTTTTTTGCTCAAAATTGACTTGTTCCGTAAGTAATTATGAATAGTATATTTTTGTTAGGTTTAATTCAATTTTCTTTTTTTGTTTGTTTTTCGGTCTGTGTTTAGATCGTATTTTGTTCAAATGATTTGAAAAGAAATAAATTTAAGCATTTTCACCACCATCAAACAAATGATTATTTTTATTGTGTTTGTTATAAATTGAGTTTAAGAAAATTGTTCATATTTGACTCGTTTACTTAACAAATAAATTGAAAACAAACTATTAAGCAAGCAGAACACAATTTGTTCATGAGTGACGAAATTTTTTTTATTAATTCTATTAAAACTAATTCAATTTTGAAGTGAAAGATAGAAGAGAGAGAGAGAGAGAAATCGAGATAGAGAGAGAGGGGGAGAGTGAGAGAGGAGCTATAGAATATTACTAATTTAAAAAGTTTAAGTAAAAAAGTTTTATTACCAAGAGCAACATAGTTTTATTTTCTTTTTTAAACCCTAATTGACAAGGATCACCGAACGTAATTTAATCCTGCTACCCAGATCTAATAAGTTATCTTTGATGATGGAAGCATGATTGTTGACAAAAATCTTTTGGTCGAAGTAGGTTTCACTACCTCTCTGGGCTAGGTAGATCAAGGAATGCGACAACCCGAGACGACAGAAAGCTATAAGCATCTTAACCGAGTTGTCTTAAATAAAAAGGAAGGTAATTAACTCATTAATAATAAAAAATAGATATATTTATGTCTCTTGCATTAAAATGAAGTATTTTAACTCTGTTTTGCGGGGCTGCTAAACACAAAATATAAAATGCCGCCTTAGATTTACTTTACAAGTTATTATGTTGTGCTAACCATGCTTTGCAGAGCTGCTATAAATAAATAAGTTATTGTATTAACCTAAGATCTTTTCCTTGAATCTTACTTTCTTTTATTAAGTTAGAAAGTGTTATGGTTAATTGACTATAAATATCTGAACTATCCAAAACAAGTTGAAACATAAAAGCTAATGCATCAACCATAGTTTGGATGATGCTTGTTAACGAGTTAGATATAAGTTAGGGTTGGTACCCATACCGTTAATTTTTTTGTATTCATTTGATAGGTCTACTCACATTATAAGTCGATGTTTACATTTCTGTCTTTTGTCTGGATTACTCGTAGACTGACCTAAGAACTAAACCTTCTAACCGAGCCTAAATAACATCCACTAAAATTTTAAAAACAAAACTCATAACCAAACTAAATTAAACAAATTACTCCATCCACAACCATAGAACACTGTACATCTAAACAACCTTGATTGACCCCAAATAAAACTGAGTAGAAACTCCTTTTCGATTTAAGAATATTAATGATAACATGATCTATAGGCATATAAATAACATATCACTCCTACTCCTTGCCTTTAGGCCCTTAGTCATTGCACGTAAAGGGGTTTTTTGACCTTTGAGAACCACTGTCTCATAGAGTGAGTTCTGCCTATCCATACTGATTGGCTTTTTGAACAGACCTTATATGCATTCATCATCTAGGACTTGAATAAACCATTACAAACTTTTCTTCAATGCACTCAACACTAATCAAATACAACTAAACATTTAAGTGTGGTGAGATATTAAAACATTTGAATTCGAAATCTCAAAATATATATTAGTCCTAGGACATAATGCATGCCATACATAGATAGGCAATTTGATTTATAATCAAATTGTAAGACCTATTGTTCTTAATAAATAACATCCTACCCTATCTTGCATCATCAAGACTGGCCATGCATGGTTTTGAATGCAATTCAGTGGTTTAAATGGTAGCTCTTTCCAGGCATGGTGGTAGGTACGTTGCATTTTGATTGTTTTGTTTTTAGGTTAGGGTTCTGAATTTCACTTCTCTTGGTGAACTTTACCTTAGGACTCCGAGGTTGTTCGTCAAGTTTTGACGTAAATCCTTATCTTTAGGCATCTGTATGATTGCATGTCATGCAATATAAGTCCTAACATTATAATAAAATATCATGATGAAACATTAATTCTTCTTAAAAAATGTCAAATGCGAACAATATGATAGATTGGGACACTGTCGAGGCCTCCTTAGTATCTTCAAGTGCCCCTACCTTTTCCCTCTCAGGCTTCTATTAACGTCTATTCAACTTTTGAACTTTTTCCATTTGTAAATCTAATGTCTAATCGTGGCAGCCTAAACATAGAAATTACTTGAGAACAAAATCACAAACCTAATCGAGTATTTTCTTAAGTAACTTGTTTACTTAAGATACAATCAAATATAGGGGCTTGCCCATATAGGAAGAAGAAGATCCCAGAACTAATCTAAACCCTTTCCATTCTTCAGATTATTAGGGAAAATAATCTATTGGGTTTAAACCGTAGACTAGTGCAGATATCCAATGTTTTCTTAGATTGAATAATCAAAGCTGTCATAAAATTGTATTTTTACCTTTCAAGCTGGTTTACTACTTTTGATGACGCGCTTGATTATTTGAACAACCAAAATCTTAAAATCTATGCAGCTTTCAAAAGCTCTATGTCGAAGCAAAATAAAACCCGACACCTCCATCAATACATATTTCTTCACATCTCAGGAGAGCTCAATCTCCTTCATATGTACTTTCCTCCTCATCTTCCGATATATTTGCTTTAATTTTTTCCTTGCCCAGATTTCTACTTTGTGTTATTGACAAAAGAGTGGTCCTAACAAGAGCAACTTCAACTTGAAAAATAATAAAGGCATTCATTAGATTTATCTTAACCCAAGCATCACTTAAATTATTGTCTAATTAAAATAATTTAAATAACTTATACAATTATGTCAATTAACGAGACTTCTTCAAAACATCACCCTTACTTGGAATTAAAATATTTTAGTTTCACTATAATTATTACTAGCTATCTCTTAAACTTTCTCTTGAATGGAAATATTAAATGACAAACCATTATAAGGCATCTTTAAATGTTCAAAATCTAGCTCCAACTCAATGATTGAGCCATCAACTTAATGATTCTCATGGTCGAATAAAAAACTATACCATTATTGTTGGAGAAATTTAATTTTTCTGCTCACATCTCTCTGTAATTTGAAAAAATTACAAAATAATATTAGTATGATCAAATTATCAAATTGTATCAGAAATTTTAGATTTACTTTTTATTTTTTTTAATTTGAGTCGCGATCTTAGATTTTTGATTTATAATATGTGATTAGAGATAAATTTAGATTTATTTGGAAATTAACTTTAGACTATTCAAGTCCTTTTGATTCCCGTCAATGTAAATCTTTCATTTAAAGCTTCAACTTAAATAAATTCTTAAACACTATTATATATAGTATTTCCTCAAACAATATATTTTAACTAGAAGCATTGGGGGTTGCTTTTACAATCTACTAATTGATAAGATTCCCCATATTAAATTCTTCTTATCACAAAAAGGCCTTTTTAAGTTTGTAAAGACCAACTTATTGTGAGCTTGAGCCTTCTTTACTTGATGTAACTTGAAATTTTGTTGTGTTGATAGATGATTTCCCATAAGACATGCAAGTTATGCTAAATGAAGTATGCCATTTTAAATTAAGGTTTTAATGTTGTTTTTACAAAACATTTTAAAAATATTTTAAAATTAATGTTTTTTAGAATTATTTTAAAATATTTAGTGGTTTTATGTTATTTATAAAAGTTTTCAAAAATATTTCTAATGGAGGTTTCAAATTATTTATTATACAAGGACTTTTAAATTGTTTTTGTTAAAGGCGTTAAATTATTATTATTTAAAATGTATTGCAAAATTATTTTGTGAATGGCTTTAAATTTGTTTTAAAAAGGTTTTAAATTATTTTAAAATGTTTTAAGTTTGCAAATTGTTATGTTAAACACATAATTTTGTAAGCGACAACATCTTATTTATAATATTTACTAAGAGAACGTACACTTGAGAGTTCTCTTCCTCTTCATTCTTTTTTTTATTTTTTTAATTACCCCCGATTGCGCTCTATCGTTCCTTTTTCCTTCATTGGTATCATCTCGATGACCTAATTGCTGATGAGCTACTGCCCATTTGGGATATGATGATTTATCCATTACCTTTATAGCCCAGATGTGCTTTGACATATTCAAATTCCTGATCTGGATGATTCATTTATTTCATAGGCTCTCTATGTTGATGAGTCCATTTCCCATGTGGGGGGTCACAAACTCACTATTTCGTGGCTTAATAGGAGCTTTAAAAGTGTCAGAGCATTCACATGTGAAGTAACTATTCTTTGATTGCCCTGCATTAGTCATTACTTTAAATGTAAGTAAATCTCTCTGGATCAAGAGTATTCTTGGGCAAACCCTAGATGTAATTAACCAAGTGAGATACGTCTACTTGGGAGCACTATAGACCTCAGAACATCCAAGCACACTGGAATCTCTAGTTGTGGTTAATCTATATTAGTATTGATAAATCATATAATCCAGAGAGAGACTTATACGAAAAAAGGAAGTATATGACAATGGATAAACTGGTGACTCCTTTAAGAAAAAAAAAGACTGCAATCTAAGTCTTCTAGTTGTCACTTAGAAGAATGATTAGGTTAGAGCACAATAGTATTATAGAATAAACATATTGCTATTAGAAAATTACTATCAAGATAAGGGACTAAAGGATTTTTGAGAAACGTTGCATGGTTAAGTCTCCTTAACTATAATATTGTTTTCAAATTTTTTATGACCTAGACATAGGCTAAGGTAGACGTGTATCTAATTGTCAACAAAAGTATGGGTTTCATAATAAAACATCAAGACAACATTAGGCTAGTGTCACAGGACTATGAACCTTGTAGACCTAAAAAATTTCACAAAATCATGTTTAAGTTTTTCTTTCTACATTAGGATTTTAGAACTTTCTTATCTACAAAATACAACTTCAAACTTGAGCTTCACCTATTAGAAACATTTTGAAAAATTTCTTCATGTAATCAATATGCAAATTTATAATACATATTTTACTCGATCAACATGTATACTTGTGTGATTGACTGAATTGCCTCACAGTAATTTTGGGCATCAATACACACATTAACTCAAATTGCAATTTTTTATGAGGATGTACACATTTGAGTTTTGTTAACCCAAACCCAATCAAATTGGCTAAATAAGAAAAATGGGAGATAAATTTTCCTTTTAGAAGACCTATAAGCTAAGATGAGGCTTGCGCTAAGGAATTCCCTAAGATTCAATTTGGTCAAAGATGATGCTCATCAATCGTATATCTGATCCTTTGACTTGACTTTTAAGCTAGACTAGAGATGCCTAGCACTACCTCCTTGGCATGGCTAATAAACTAGCAAAAAAAAATACTTTTTTTTTGTAATTTAGACCCAGTCATAGTTGATCAAACCCCAAAAATAAAATGGAAAAGAGCTCTATCCTCTCATTCTCCTAAGAGCAAGTGTATGACTTGCTAGGAATTGTACATTAATAAACTGATCTCAAAAAATACACATGTCAATTCGAAGTGTGATTCTTTGCAAGGATGTACATATCTTAGTTTCATTAACTGAGATCCAACTAAGTTGGCTAAACTAAAAAATTAAAAGGACCAAGGACTATGAACCTTCCTTCTTAAATATTTCAGAAGATTGGATATTTGCGACAGAGTTAACTCTTTTATAACACAAGATCATCTTATCTTCTTTGTCATATCTATTATGCGAATCGAAACAATGCTTTCTTAAGTATGAAAATTTATAAGTTCATCTTACTTACAAGTTATAACATTACGTGTGTAGGAATGCGAGCAAGGAGAAACACATAAAGTTTTAAAAGAACAAGTTTCATTTCTTCGAATAAAATTACAAGTACATGAAATGACTCCACAAATTTATAAAATACATGTAATATGAAATAAAACTAAAATATGAGAGTGAATAACTCATATGTAGTACTTTTTTAGGTACCACTAATTTATCAAGCATGACAAATGGCTACCATTCACGTTTGTTGGCAGGTAAGCTCTACCTTTGTAGACCATAGTGATCATGCAAGATCCTTCCCATGTCAACACTGTTACAAAATGATTAAGTAAAAGGAAAGCCCAAGCACTAAATTAGCATCATGGATCAAGCCCATCAACCATACACTTGATGTCTTGACTATTGAACTCGCTGTTTGTTAACTCTCTCTTGGCCAATACATTCATCAATCCTTCTTTGGTTTGGTATTCCATGTAAAGCAATGTTATTGGGATTAAAGGAGCTCATTAGCACTTAGATACCCCAAATTTCTGACTGACATAACTATGTTATATTCAGGTGTAGTTAGGCCACTACCGGCATTACTATGCCAGTTGTGGCGTAGGTACGTAGCTCGAAACCGTGGTGCCTCCCTATATAATGCATATGCACCTTCAATAACATAACTATGCTAGTGTGAGGAATAATTATGCCACTCCAAATTGAGAGAGTGGTTTAATGACATCTATGTGTGATGTAATTACACCGCTGCTTCAATCTACAACTCTCGTCATGATTCAACAATTCCCACTCCAAATTTTTCATTAACTAGCATTTAAAATGAGGGGGACACCATCCTCATGAGACACACACACACACAGAAACTCTCTCCCATTATGACTTAGTCTCCCTCTTCAGCATTATCTCTAACAACATGCTCCTTGCGCAACTGTCTCATGTACAGAAACCCTCTCCTTTATTTCTCATGTTGATGCAAGGTAATATTGATTTCCATTTGTTAACCCTTTAAGTTGTTTTCTCCATGAATTTATTCCAAGTGATTTTCTTGTGTAGAATTCTCATAATTATTTTCTCCATGTATTTTATCAAGAAATTTTCATGTGTAGAATTCGTTATGTTATTTTCTCTAAGTATTTTCTCCAAGTGATTTCCATATGTAGAATTATTCATGTATTTTCCCTAAGTGATTTCTGTGTGTAAAATTCTCTTAGTTTTTTTTCTTCAAATATTTCTTCTAAGTGATTTCCATGTGTAGAATTCTCTAAGCTAATTTTCTTACACGCACTTTCTCCAAGTTTTCTCGCCATGTGTTAGTTATGTGAACTCGGAAGACATTCATTTGTAGGCTTCATATGTTTTCTCCATATGTTTAATAATGAATTGGACATACTTTCATGTGTAGGATTCATGTGCTTTCATGTGTATGTTTTATATATTTCCATGTATTAAGTATTTCTCCACCAGTTAAAGATGTTAAAGGACTTTCATGTGTACATTTTATATGCTTTCATGTTTACATTTTATGTGTTTACATGTTTTAACTACTTTTTCATGTGTTAATTATGTGAGCTACCAACACTTTTATGTGGAGGTTTCATATGTTTTCTCCATTGAAAGACTTTCAAGTGTAGGTTTCATGTGCTTTCATATGTAAGTTTCATATGTTTCCATGTGTTAAGTATATTAAATTTGAAGGACTTTCTAGTGTAGTTTTCATGTGCTTTCATGTGTAGGTTGTATGTGTTTCCATGTGTTAAGTATTTCTCCATGTGGTAATTGTGTGAACTTGAAGGAATTTCATGTGTAGATTTCAAGTACTTTCATGTGTTAATTATTTCTCCATGTGTTAATTATGCGAACTTAAAAGCCTTTAATATGTAGGTTTTATTTTCTTTCATGTATAGGTTTCATGTGTTTTCATCTGTGAATTACTTCTCTAAGTGCTAATTATGTGAACTTGAAGGTCATCCACGTATAGGTTTCGTGTACTTTCATGTGTTTCCATGTGTTAATTAGTTATCAATACGTTAATTATCTAAATTTGAAGGACTTTCATGTGTAGGATGCATGTGCTTTCATGTGCAAGTTTCATGTCTTTCCATGGATTAAAAATTGCTTTGTGTTAATTATGTGAACTTGAAGGACTTTCAAGTGCAGGTTTCATGTACTTTTATGTTTAGGTTTCATTTGTTTCCCTGTGTTAATTATTTGTCCTTATTTTAAGTGTATGTACTTGAAAGACTTTCATATCTCAAGTATGTGAAATGAAGTTTTTTCCATGTGTTTTCTATATGTCCAATGTATGTGAAATGAAGATTTATTCTTGTATTTTTCCATGTCCTAAATATGTTAGATCGTTAAGTAACTTTTATGTGAAATAAGGTTATCTCTCATGCATAGTTCATGTAAAGTAAATAAGACTCTCATGTGTATTGTTTACGTGAATGAACTTCTCATGGGTAGGTTGTGTTTAATGTGCAAGCATGCTATGTTTATGTGCTTAGAATTAGCCATTTGCAAGTTTAGGTGTTTAGGATGTGTAACAGAAAAACTTATAGGGTTAATGTCTATTATAAATTTAAATAACCTAAGCCTAAATTGCTTGATATTCACAAAAGAAATTCTTTTTTATAAAATTTATATAAATTTAAATGCACTCCAAAAGGAACTATTTTTCGTATAAAATTTATTTAATTTTAAATATGCTGAAAAGTTCAAAAGATGTAACCTTAAATTTTCATAATTTTAAATATGATTAAATTCTAAAAATTATTTTCATAGAAATTAAAATTATTGTTCTTAAACTCAACTAGTTTTTTTAAACCACATAAAGCTTCAAATTATAATTTAATGTTTAAGATTTTCAATTATTTTATATTTTCCAAATAATGCTTTAAACTTTCAAATACCTTTAATTTTAAAAACACTTTAAACTTTCGAAACACTTTAATTTTGAAAACTATAATTTTCAAAACACTTTAAAGTTTTTATAACACTTCAAACTCTCAAAACAGTTAAAACATTCGAAACACTTTAAACTCCTAAAACACTCTAAACTTTCAATCAAATAAAAAATTCAAAAATTTTAAAATTTCAGAACACTCTAGATCTCTTAAACATCTTAAGCTTTCATTAACTTAAAAGACTTTAAACTTTCAAAGTACTATTAACTTTCAAAACTTTTTAACTTTCAAAAATATTTAAACTTTGAATCACTTCAAACTTCAAACTTCAAACTTTCAAACACCTTATCAAATTGTTTGGGTAATCACCTCTTCAAAGCTTGCACCTTTTTAATTACTTAAGCTTACAACATTTCAAGCAATTTACAAGGTACTCATTTATGCTTTTGATATTTTTTATGTGAATTCTCATATTAACCGTATAAGTTAACATTTTTTATATCTTTAAAGAGAATTAAATGATATATATGTGAAACTTTTTGTGGCGTGAAAATTTAAAATAAAAAGAAAACAAATTAAAATTAAGATGGTAAATCAATTGGAAGTATACCAACTTAGTATAGTAAATCAACGCAAGAAATTGACACTTAGGATGAAACTCAATCCAAAATATGAACATTAGAACATCTTGATTTTTATATTGACCGACAAATTAGAAAACTTAATAAAATGAAATTATTATATCAAGCCCACCACGATAAAAATTAAAATTCATCAACTTAAACAATTCAAACCACATCTTGATAGATCAACTTGAAACCCTAGGTTAGCCAATTTAAAAACAAAACTCAAGTCCATACACATCGAAGTATAGCCTAAGTTTAGAAGACTGGATTAGATTATTGGGTGCCTCTATTTATTGCTAAGGACTAGGACATACAAACACAAAGCCTGTAACCCCCTTTGACTATGTATATGTTCTAGGATGGAGTAACTCTTGGTGATAAAGAATTCTCTTATATCCAGATTCTATCTTACCAAACTCGTTCCAACCCCAGTCTAATTCTACCATACATAACTTCTTCAACGATTTCCTAATTTTAATCCCCATGATACACTTACTTCTTAGAGTTGGTTAATCCCTTTCTTAGTCATTTCCAATGACACATCCTCGTTGGAATGTAAGTCCTAACCTTTGAATTTTTTAAACAACTCCCTTCACATCTTGAATCTACCCATTGAAAAAACTTCAAACATCAATCTTGAATGCCCAACTTTGAAATCTTAAATGATATTAGCTAATACTGTAATGGTGAGCTTTCTCGGGGGTTAACAACTCCTGAAATGTAATTCACTAAGATGACTTGTCATTGTAGGGATACTAAGAAAACAATCTCCAGTTATTCTAAACTCACAAATCATAAAAATTATCATAATTCAAATGATTAGAACTATTTTAGTGTAATTTGTTTACCTATCGGAGTGGTATATTATTCGTCGAATGATATATCATGATTACAAGTGAATTTATAGTGAATTTGCTCAAAATATATAACGAGTGATACATAATTCATAATAGTTTATTAATATTAATAATAAAAAAAATATTATTGTTATTATTTATTATTATTATTAATGATTACATAATAATTCTTCCGTGATATTTGAATATTAAAAATAATAATAATAAAAGCTGTGAAGATAATGCAAGTGGCTTAGGAACTCTGGTCTCTGAGCAGTTAAATGTGAACCACTAAACACTTCCTGGACATTCGTCAATTAATTGGCACAGTTTCATTGACATCGAAGCCTTCTACAATGTTTTTGTATTTTCTTCTATTGTTTTGCTGTTTAGCGTAATTATCCCATTAATAAAATATTAATGAAACATATTATATTAAAATAATATAAATCATTCGCTTGAATTCTGATTTCTTCGGCGGTTTCAAAATACTTGAAAGTATTAATTAATTTTTATATTACACTTTGGTCTTCTAAATAATTTTTTATTGAAACCAATGGAAAACTTTTTGGCAATCGGCTATTATTTTTGTCATAGTTTGCTTACATTATTAATGCAGAATTTAATAATATTAACTCGCTGAAATGGTTCGGATTGGCGATGAAAAGGACTGGTGACGTCGTTATTTGTTCTATATACACTACCTTCTTATGTTTTCAAAATATTTGATAATATATTTAAGAAAATAAAATAAAATGTCTGACAAAGAGGATTTAAATAGCTTACCTCTTCATCAGTTGACTCTCTCTCCTTTCTTACAAAAATTTTAAAAAAGTTTTTTTTAAAATATTTTGTGGATGATTTTACTTATTTAAAATTGCCATATTTATGGTATGTTTTGGGCAGCTTATTTGGTGCTTATGCGTTTTCAAAATGCAGTGTGTGTGTTTGATATTATTTTTTTATTTTAAATATTTTAATTATAGTATTTTAATTATAAATATAATTTAATTATATAAATATTTAATAGTTAGCGAGCGTTTCAGGATAAACACGTATCCTATTGTATTAGACGCAAATCGTGGCTCGTATCCTGCGGGTGGCAGGCAGATCGTATCCCACGGACCGATTATCTGTCTACCTATCGCAATAATACACCGTCCCTAGCTGCGATTCTCCTTCTCCTAGATCTATCTGGTGCGATTCTCTATCTCTTCTCTACAACACCTCATCCCATGCCCTAGGTTTGTGTTCTCTACTGCCATTCTCCTTCTCCTCTCTGTGATTCTCCTTCATACCCTGAATTTCTCCTCTATGTCATTTCTCCTTCTCCTTATCCTCTCTGCGATCTGGTGTGAATCTACATTATCAGTTTGTGCTATTTTTTGTGATATGAGAGAAATGGTATGTATGGAATGCCCATTTTTATGTACAAATTCAGCATCCCATTTTCTTTTTACCTTCTATACATGCTAAGGAATTTGGTGGTATGTATGTAGATTCATAGAAACTGTGTTGTGTGAATGTAAATGCTCATTTAGGTTCTCATGATGTATTTTGTGTGGTGGGTTGGTTGTGGTGGATGTGTAAGGTGGCTTGAGTGTGATCTCTTGGCTTTGGGTGTGTAAGTTGGTGGTGGATGTGTGAGATGTGCTTGTGGGTGGTGGATTGGTTGTGATGGATGTGTGAGGTAGCTTGGGTGTGATCTCCAAACATACAAACCAAACAACTTATCCAGAACGGGGGCAACATGATCATTTATCCATAAACAGATGTTTCCCAAACGCACGAACTAAACAGCTAGCCAACTTATCAGGATAAGCTACTGATCAACATATTATCATGATAAGCTACTGATCAACAGATTATTAGGATAAACTGCTTCTCTAGATAAGCTAGATAAGTTGCAGCTGCCCCAACAGACTCTTTATCAAGACTTGATTTAAGTTTAACCTAATCTCGACCTAACTTAACCAAACCATAGATTCAGCCTTGGTTTAATCCAATTTTGGCCTTATACAACTTAAGTCAAACCAAAAATCCCAAAAGTTAACTCAAGTTTAACCCAGCCTAGACTTAACCCAAACTAACTTAAACGATCTGAGTCATCCTGACCTAACTTGGGCTAACCCAAACCAACTTAACCAAACTTGGGTCAACCCGACCTAACTCGGGTTTACCAAAATCAACTTTAATCAATCCTCGGTCAACCTGACCTAACCAAGGTTAACCCAAATCAACTTAAACAAAACATGGGTCAACCCGACCTAACTTTCGATCACCTAAACCAACTTAGATAACCTGGGTCAGCATGAACTAACCCAGGTTAATCTAAACTAACTTAAAACAAGCTCGAGTCAACTCGACTTAACTCGGGTGAACCTAAACCAGAACAGAACAAACTCAGGTCAACCCGGCCAAACTCGGGTCAACCTATACCGACTTAAAACAAACTCAAGTCAACCCAACCTAACTGGAGTTAACCTAAAATAAACTTGGGTCAACCTGACCTAACCTAGGTTAAGTCAAACCAACTTAAAATAAACTCTGGTCGACTAGGTTTTGGGGTGAAGGTCGTGGTGCATAGTTTCCCCATTTGTTGTGTCTTTTGACCCATCCTTTTTGGTGTTTCACTTCCTCCAAATATAGCAGGAATGTATCCTGATATAGCAGGAATGTATCCTGCGATGTGGATGGCGTTTGTGCGAGTAGGTCTGTTAGCCATTCTGCCAATGGGATCCTTGCCTTGCCTCTGGGTCACAACCCTAGGGGCGACGAATTCTTTTAGCTTCCCCTGTTTTATCAATTCTTCAATCAGGCTCTAAAGGTGTCTGCATTTCTCCGTGTCATGCCCATGGTCTCTATGGTACTTGCAGTATTTCCTGTTATTTTAGAAAAGGCTCTGATTCCCATCGATGGTGCCTTCTTAAATAATTTCTTATCTTGAGTGGCTTTCACTATTTCTACCATGGATACCCTTATTTGGTTTGCCTGGGGGAGTGTGGTTGTACTAGGTTTGTTCATGGTAATGGGAGGAGAGGTGGTGTGTGGCCTTCATCTGCCTCCTTTGATCCTCATGACGATGGTCGAAGTTGTTTCTGGGTTGGTTTCCATAGCGTGGGTGGGTGATCGGTCCTATACTTTGTTTGGGTTGCCTTTTGCTAACTTGCGACAGCCTCTTCTGGTGTCTCTGTTCAGCGGGTTCTGAGGCATTCTCATAGACATTAATATACTTTTATTTCCGTCTCTAACAGCTCAGCCAAGCTTTATGGTTCTACAAGTTTGAGGTCAAAAAGGAATCTCTCCGACCTCACTCCCTATGTTAGCACGGTCTGGGCTTTGTCAAGCTTCAAGTCCTTAACATCACATGTTTTCCTCTGGATCTGTGCAATAAATGATCGCAAGCTCTCACCATCTCCTTATTTTAGTTTTCATAGAGTCTGGCGCTCTTTTTGTGTCTTAGAGCACTAACAAATTGAGATAGAAAAGCCTCTTGAATTCCACAAAACATGTGATCACCCCTATTGGTAGCGTGTCGAAACATCTAAGTGCAGACGATATCAGTGTTGTGAAGAATAACTTACATTTGAGAGTGACAGAGATTTTTAGTAGACATATGGAAGATTCAAACGACGCGAGGTGGTTGTTGGAGCCCTACCGCCCATTATGTGACTCTATAGCAGGCATTTTAAACTTCTTGGGTGTTCAGATCCCAACACCTATAGGGAAAAGACATTCTTCGGCTGTCGTTGTGCCTTGATTCGCACCGATCGATTCCCTTACTCGTGGAATGATCCGACGCTATCATGATATAACCCATCATCAAATTTCTCCTGTAGGTGGATTGTTCTTCTCCCGTTGTTTGGTGGTGGTTCCTCTTGAGGGGGGTTGAGTGATCCTTGTGGTTGTCTCTTCTCTTAGAACTAAAGCGGTCTTAAGGCAATGACCGCTCTGAGCACCTCTGCGAAGTGTTCTGACATTTGGCTAGTTATTTGGGTCCTCGAGTCTTGGAAACTATGCAGGACGAACTCTTCCATGAACTCCCTAGTGCATGCTGCTTCGACTATGTTCCTTTGATTGGATTCTCCCTACTATTGTTGTTGAGCTCCCCTTCTTGTAGACGACATATTTTCATGCTTACCGCACCTTGGAGAATGTTGAATCCACCAGTGTCCGGGAAACACGACAAAGGCATATATCATCTTGCAGAGAAAATAAGAGAGAGTCATGGAGAATAATAAAAATGTGTAGCCTCTTATTCATGACATGAACCTCCTATTTATAAAAATAGGTCACAGTCTTACAAAATTACATATCAGCCCCCTTTTCATTAGTCTTTTTTTTCTAGTATCCAATTCGTCTTTTATTATCAAACATGTTTGATCAATCATTCCTTCCTCCCAAATCGTTCATTTTTCTTGAGATTCATGCTGGGATATCCTTTGTATATACATATACATAGTTGTATCAAATCTTTCATGTTTGATAAGTTTTTTATGATAAATTTAGGATAAAATTATGACTGGTGCTCAGGCACTAGAGAATATGTTAAGGCTTTTGTTTCTTAGGCATACTTTTGCAATGTTGTTTCTAAGTGTTTAGTTCTCGATTTGCATGGCTTACTTCTGGTTTTTAAAAGCTTGATTCTTGCGCGTAGGCACTTGACTTGTTTGCCTACCAAACTAAATCCATTGCTTAGGAGTCTTGACAAGGCACTTACACTAGCTTACTGCCCAATTTTTATCTCTCTAAATTGCGCTAGCTGCACTCTAAATTGTCTTAGATGATTATATGTACAAAAAGTATGTCTTTTCCTTCAATTTTAATTCTAATCTACCCTTCAACAGTAAAATTTAAACTTGACATATTTACGTAACAAAATTAAAAAACTCACGTGCATACAATTTTAAATTACTAAGCTAAGTTGGGCTAAGCAAAAACGATTTCCATAGTTATCAGTGGTCATTGTTGATATAATCCACTGTGAATTAGTCACTTTGAAGCAGTCCTACAACTACTGGGAAGGTGATTTTGTAACACATTTTCTTGCAGCAACTTAAACAATTCAATTATTAGTACTGCTTCAAATAACTACAAGCTATCCTGATTTGCAGTAGTTCAAACATCACAAATAACAGCAAAAAATTAATCTAGATTTTTTTAGGCTATTTAGTCCAATACTACTACATGTTTTATAATCAACATTTATACCAGTATTTAACAAAATTTTTGCTTAAAATTAAAAAAAATAACCTGTAGGGGAGGTTTAGGCCCCGTTTGGGGCGGCTTATTGAACTGCGGCGGCGTTTTTCAAACGCCGTCGTAGTGTTTGAAAAATGCGTTCGGGCAAATTATTTTTGCCGCCCACATAATCGCGTGAGTATTTCATAAATAGGATATTTCGTATAGGATGCGAAGCCGAGCGTACCTCACGTCCGTTGTTAGGAACGAGCGTTAGGGTAAGAAATCTCGCGCTTAAGTAAATTGAGTATTACATAGCTGAATGGAATTTAGATGATCACATTTAAATTATAAATAATATGATAAAATGGGGAAATAATATATATAGTACGTATAAGAATATCATAGTAACCCTGAGCACTCCATAACAAAAGTAAGAAATAACATGAAAAAGAAGACTTTAAATTGAAGCTTATGATAGCGCGCACAAGACAAGTATTTTCTAAAAAGATTCTATGGTGTTAAGTTGCATAGTAAGAAGAGCAATCAATCCATAATATTTGTCTCTTACAACGGCAGTTTATTTAATTAGATTAAACATATACATTATAACAAATACTAAACCAAAGCAACCACTTTTAACAAATTATTAATTATAGAATAAATCTAACATCCAATCTAAAGTAGGATGGAGGGAAAAGTAAAAATCAATATAATTATCAAATAGTCTTGCCATAACATAGTGAGATCAACCACATTACTCTAGCTTTTACTACTTCAATATGTCTATTAAGAAGCTTTTTATGTTTTTTAAAATTTTAAAGTTTTTTAAAAATAATTGGCTAATAAATAATAGATAAAAAGTGGAAAAAGTATAAAAGAAAGAATTAACCTATGAACTTTAAGTAATTTTTATGACTTCGTTATAAGCCCTCTTGATAAGCTGTCTTCGCCAAAATACAGAAAATGATGAAATTTAGTTACTATAATTTTACCATATTTTTATGATAAATATAAACATAAAATTATAAGAATAATGGTAAAATTATAATTTCTTAAGAAATATACATATGCTGGCATACATTTATTTGAGGAGTCGCCTGATATCTATTTTCCAAACCGTTTTCACCATAAAATTCTATACATGATGAACAATCTTATGAATTTATTTTTCATAATTTTTAGGGTTTTGGATCTCAAGATATAAAAGATTTTACATGAACCATACAATTTAATTTAAATAATTTGGATAATTACATTTTATGTCCTTTACATATGTTTTTTATATAAAATTCACCAAAGCATTTCCAATAACTTCATTCCAAAGCTTTGGGATATCCAAACCGTAAAGCCCTTTAGGAAATTAAGAGAGAAAGAGAGGGAGAGAGAAAATTGAATTAAGATTTTGGAGGTCATCTCGATTTTCATGCAACAGGCCAGTAGGTTTCAATGATTTTATCATTTTTGCGTATTTCAAACATTTTTTCACCCAATGCTTGCAAAATTGTTCTATATTTTAGAAACTTTCACCATGTAACTTTTAATACGTTGTTGTCCTACTTATTTTACACATTTTGGCATGTACATATTTAATTTTCACTATGCATTTTTTTTATTTGAGGCAAAAATTCTAATTTGAGCTATACAAATTTTATAGAAGTATAATTTAAATTATTTATATTATGACATTCTGGCACAAGATGACCATATACTTTCTTAATGTGCAATTCCTATTTTGATTAGTACATCTCCCTATCTTGTTTTACATGCACGCCTTACATATACACTGTGATGATGAACATATTATAATTGCTTGAAATGATACGATATTGTGAAATTTGTGTGTGTGTGTGCAGGAAAGGCTGACTGCTATGATTCTGGTTGGCAGAGATATGTTACACTGCGTAGGAGTGTAGGCCGAAGGACTTCCCTTTAAATAGGTTAGTGGTGTAAATTTTATATGTGTTGGGAGTTATAAAAGGTGAATATGATATGATTTGAGTGCCTACAGCCTGGGGGTGATGACGCCCGTATAATGTGCCATCTGACTAACTGTTCTGATAGTTTTTACTAACATAATATGATATAATATTGTTCTCGCTTTACTATAATTGATATAAAAATACCACATATTATTAGCCAGATCACCTAACTTTTATTATATATGTGTGATGATAGTTATGTTTGATTATATGCCTTTTTATACATTATTATTGTTGTGATTTGATATCATATTGCAGGTATATGTTTTATAGTATACATATGCATATTCACTAACCTTCAGGCTTACTTGTTTAGCTTGCATAATGATTATGATGCAATCATTCAAATTGTTCTTTTTCTGTGTATTGATTTCAGTTGTAGATTTCATGTAATTGACTGAGCAGTTCGCTTACTCTGGGTGGGTTTACATATTTTTCAGGGAAGGGTAAGGATCAAGTGGAGTGAGCTTCTTGTACTTGACGATAGAAGCAGATTTTATATATGTATTTAGTGATCATAATTAATCTATATATCTTGTTCGAATTATTAGAAAATCATGATCTATCTACATAAATTTTTTGGACGTAAATAGTTTCAATGTACAGAAGAAAAATGAAATGAGAATGATCATTAGTTTTTATCATACCATTATCGGTGACTTAGTGACTATATTATAATAAATAGAAGATAAAAAAAATTTATAACAAGTAGATCTTGGCAAAATATATTGTTACGCTCTTCACTTGGTATAATCTACTATTGTATAATGGTTATATCAAGTCAGGTCGTGACAGTCTATATGAACAATTTATGATGTTAAAAATTTTACTTTTAGTGATCTTTATAATGGATTAGACACTAAAAAGAGTGAAAAATATATCTACAAACTAGCTAAACAAAGAGAAGAGAAAAATAAAGATTTAATTCAAGTAAGGTATATTAAAGATGAAAAAAAATACTTTTCTTAGAGTAAGATATTTAATATTGGTGGGTGAGATATTTTGTTAAACAGTTAAATGAAGTTTCTAAAAAAATGTTTGACTTTGATAATCTTAACATCATTTATAATAACAATAAATTATTTTATTTTTACAGTCGTATTAGGAAAAAATAAGTTGATAAGGCTTTAAACAAAATCTAAGGTTGAAAATCAATAGAACCTGATGATATCCCTATTGAAGTGTAGAAATATTTAAGAGATAATTTGGGAGTTTACTAGCTTAATAAAACTTTTAATTTTATTTAAAACTAAAAAGATGTGTGAGGAGTACAGAAAGAGTACTTTGGTCCCCTTTTTTAAGAACAAAGATGGTGCAAAAGAGTTTGCAAATTTTAAAGGAATTAAGTTGATGTGTCATACTTTATAGTTATAAGAGAGGGTAATTGAACATAGGTTAAAATGTGATACAAAATTTTTCATAAATAGTTTGGATAAATGTCAGACAGGTTTACTATTGAAGTTAAACAATTATTAAGATGTTTGATGAAGAAGTGTAGAGGGAATAAAGAGCATCAACATATGATTTTTATTGATTTAAAAAAACCTTACGATAAGGTTCCAAAAGAGTTTCTTTTGAGAGTTCTAGAGAAAAAATGTGCTGATATGACCTATCTTCATGTCATTAAAGATTATTACACTAGAGTTTTTTTTTTGGTTTAAATAGAAGGAGGATTGGCCAAGTGTTTTCCATTTTCTGTTACTTTACATCAACGATCAGCTTTAAGTTCAATATCCTTTTGTTTTAGTTATGGATGCTCTTACTGGACATTTACAAGAGAATGTACCTTGGTGTATTCTTTCCCTGATGTTATCCTTCTTGTGCGTATGACTAGAGAAAGATTTCAAGAAAAATATGAATTATGGAGGTCTGCATTGGAGCCTAAAAGCCTTCATTAAGTATATCTAAAGTTGAATACATGGAATGCAATTTTAGTGGTACTAACTCTAACGGCAGAGTTGAAATTAAGGGTGATCAAATCATTAGAATGTGTGATAATTGAAATATCTAGAGTCTATTATTGAAAGTGGTGGCAATATTGATGAGTATATTATTAGTAGAATTTATGTTATTTGGCTGAAGTGGTGGAATGCATCAGCACTATTGTGTGATAGAAAAATACTGCTTAGACTTAAAGAAAATTTTATAAGATGGTGGTGAGACTTGCAATGCTTCATGATGCGAATTTTTTGCCTTTAAAAATGAAGCATAAAAAAAAGTTATGTGTTGCTGAGATGAGAATGCTTAAGCGATGTGTGGCTTAACACTTAGTGAAAATATGAAATGATTATATTTGTAATAGGGTTGGTGCAGCTCCAATAACAGACATGATTAGAGAGAGTCATCTTAGTGGTTTGGTCACATTAAACGCTGACCATTTGATGATCCTCTTAGGAGAGTGGGTATTTAGATTTGACTAATGCTAAGAAAGACAAAGGTAAACCCAAAAAGAAATGGGCATATTGTATAAAAAATGATCTTAATCAATTAAAATTAAATAAAAATATGAAACTTAATAGTTCACAATGAAGAAAAAAGATTCATATAACCAACCCCACTTAGTGAGATAAAGGCTTGTTTTTGTTATTGTTGTTGTTGGTTTGTTCTCCTAGTTTTTGAGTGAACATTAAAATCAAAGTATTCTAAAATGTCGATGTTGAGCATCTTATTTTTTAGTCTACATTTGATATTCCTGCATTTAGTTTACTATTCTATATTTTAAATTTATATATTTTATCTAAAAGAAAAAAAAAAGATTTACATGTAGTTGTTATACATTTATATTTAATACTTAAATTTTCTTCAGATGATTATATATTTGAAATTTTATTTTCTCATGCCGAAAGAAAGTTGAACACATGAGAAATACATATGTGTGTGTGTGTGTGTGTGTGTGTATGTGTGTGTGTGTGTGTGTGTGTGTGTGTGTGTGTGTGTGTGTGTGTGTGTGTGTGTGTGTGTGTGTCTATATATATATATATATATATATATATATATATATATATATATATAAAGGATATCTAAACCACCTAAAATCAATTATAATTATTCTAAACCACATAAAATTGAAAGGAAATACTCAATATTCTATTTTTCTTGGGCTAAGGAGTTGTTAAAGACTTTTAATGATTCTCATTTAAATCTTCAAAAAGACACTTAACAAGAAAAGAATATAATGGCATGAGTAATTTGTTAATGCTTTATTGGGTATATCTGACCACATATAGGACCTAAATTCAATCTACTTCCTTTGAGGTATAACTTCGCTTACTAATGGTTGTTGTCAGCATTATAAGTTTCTTCAAAAAAAAATGACCAACTTTGTTTGGAATAACTCAAAAAACCTAAAGAAAAACACTAGGAAGTTCAACAAAATCCAAAGTTATATTAGTCATAGATGGTTTATAGTCATGACAAAATAGTTTGTCATAGGCTTTTTTCAGTAAGAGATTTAGTCTTAGTTCTTAAGAGGCTAATCTTAGCACAACTCCTAATGAGCAGCAAGTTTGAACCAATGTAGCGAAGTCCCTTAACGATAGAGAAAATCTATTATGGTGGTTCTTATTAGTTGACAGATTGTGAAGGAGATCACCATATGCTTCATGTTAATAGATGAAATTTAAGAAAATATATACAGAACTGTATTGAAAAATATACTTGATTAATAAAACTTTATTTTTTTTTATGCACTTACGTGAATTTCTATCTACTTTATATACATAGGGTCCAACTTTTAAAAATAATATAAATTATAAGCATACACATGTTGTATAACTCATGTTTAAAACTTATCCAAACATAATTTGAAATCTCATAATTCAAAAATCCCGAACATACATAAGTTTGATAAGGCAGGATCCAAACTCAAGTTAAATTCAAATCAAATCAATGAAACTATATCAAAAGAAACTTCTCTAAGAGTTTCCTCTATTTAAATCTAAATTGTAGTTATGGCTTTCCATATAGATCTAGTTATTTAAAGAAGTCCTAGAATCTCAGATTAAAACTTTAAATTAAAAAAAATAGGGGAAAGAACAAATAAATTCAATTCAAATTGCTACTAGGATTATGGTTGTAATTCAATTTAAAAAAAATATCATTGTGAAAGTTGATATTCTCTTTTGAATATAATGTCAATTTGGCTCTAGACCAAAAATGCATTTGGTTGATGGCTTCATTATTAAGTTTGGTATGGGATTTGAGAATTTAAAAATGATCAGTGATTATCATATTTTCATTGTGATGAACCACATGCCAGTTGACAACAAGAAGATGTTAATTGAATTCAACTTGGTATATGAAACTACATTTTGTTATTGAAGATAAATCTTTGGAAATTCTCACATATGCTCCATTCATTCAAATCTGTTGTCGTACCTGGCATGAGAAATTGTTGGGACTCTTAAAATTGGCACTGAGACCTTTACTGGCCCATCAATATTCAAAATTGAATCTTCTTCCTCCATGATTGCCTATTTGACTTGGACACAGAAATGAACATAACTAGAAGGATTAAAACATAAAAAAAAAGTTAATTAAGGAAGTGAAGTTAAGCCAAAGTAAGGGACTAGATATCCATTTTAATGATGCGCAGAAGCAAAATTTTTTATGCTTTGAACGAATAAATGGAGAACTGGTCAATATTCTTTAAGATTTGGAACTTCACATCAATGTTTGGACTGTACTTAAAATTACAAGAAAATGACGCAACGATCAGCTAAGAAGATATGTAAATTATTTCTTTTATTTAAACAAAGCAAAAAAGGTCATTTAGTTTTTAAAATTTTCAAATATGACCTCGCTGTTTACTGAGCACATTTCGTGACAAACGCCAAATAGGACTATTTAGCTTTTAGTTGTTGGAATGCATGTTGCATGATTTAACTAGGAGAAATATTTGCACACGGAGAGTGCACATCGTTCTGCGTATATACTCCTAATAATCTTGTCATACATCCGTAATAACCTATCAATAACACTGAAATAGAACCCAATAGATTATTGGGGTTATTAGGTTATTAAAATTAATAGATCAATAACCTGTCAATAATCCCTCAATAACCTCAAAATGGTGGTTATTGAGAGGTGATTACGCATATGAAGAGATAAATAACCTCTCCATATGCAAATATTTCTCTTCGAGTTATGGACGTATGCGAGAAATTTAAACTATAGTTAAAAAAATTTATTAGCGGTTTACAGCTCCCATTTTCTTATCTTTTAGCGGTTCCAAAAACCTATACCTAGAAACTTTAAAATTTATGGACTAATGAATGTGAATTTGGTCTTAGTTCTGCGTTAAAATATGAGTCAACAAGTTAAATGAAGTTGTGTAAGAGAAGACAGATCAAGCATTGGGTTTTGTTTTCTTTTTCTCATGTCATACTAAATTGAAGAATTCAACTTTTATGAGCCTTTGGCGATTATCTTAAAAGCTGAATTCTGAAGATCCTGAATGCCAAAGTTAATATATCAGCCTCTCTTTCTCATGTATCTTTTATTTATTACAGTGTTCAAATTTTGTATTTATTTTTATTTTGCATTTAGTGTAAGCCTATCAATTGATAATCCCCTCATTCATTATATTTAAGCCATAATTATTTAGATTACCAATCATTATATTTAAGTCGTAATTATTTAGATTACCAATCATTAAAAAAATGATTACAATTTTTTTGGAAAATTTTTTTTTTTTATTTTTAATAACCAATTTTATAAAGAGTCGACACTCTTCTGTAATAGTATGACAAAATCCCAATTATCGGATCAATAATAAAAAAAATTACATTATATCAACGAAAATCAAACGGAAAGCAAGATCAAAACCCACTACAGTAGATGGTTTAAACAACCCAACCTCTCAATACACATAACCATAACACACGGTCCCGAACTACAGAAACAATAGATCGTGCAACAGAACACAGCAAAGCAAAAGAAGTAATAGGAACAAAAGAGTTAGCCGCATACTCAGGCACGTGTAGCCTCGAAGCTGCCAAGTTTTACTCTTTTCCCATATGCTATACTGTAAACATAAACGAACAAACGACCTTTAACTTTCTTCTCCTTATTCTCCGACTTAACAATCAAAAAGTAATCCCAACCATACAACCCCTGCCACCGCTTCGCCTCCACCACCCCATAAAAGGCCAGCGTTTCTGAGTACGAATGGTTTCTGTTTAATTCGTTGACTGCGAACTTACCGAGTTCTTGAACCTCTTTGTTGTTCTCAACATCCCCTATCACCTCAATGCCGTCGTCATCTTCGGAAGGCGATGGAGCCGGCGCCTGTTGAGCTGCCGCTTTGGAGGACAGGAAGAAGAGGAGTAGTGCTGAGAAGAGGAGGAGGACATTGAGCCTAAAAGCCATGTCTTTTGTCTTTCTTTCAGAGATATATGAAGCTTTTTATCGGTTATAGGGAAGCAGTGAGGATTTGAAGGCATGGACTGCATGGCATTATATAGATGCAATATGTGACTGTGTCAACACTTGGAGACAAGACAACTAATAAAATGTGAGAAAAAAATAACAAATAATTTTAAAATATTGCAAAATATAAATAAAATATTGGAATACATAAATTTTGATCTTTTCCCCTTAACCTAGATGTTAATTTTTCTGTAGAATTGGCTAAGAATAGCTGGATTAAGAGGCCCTTTGAGAACGCTGCTGTTTTTTATTTTTTATTTTTATTTATTTATTTTACTTTGTTTATGCTTAACTTCATAACAAAATATGCTTTTTAGTTGTCGTTGTTTTTAAAAATAATTTAAATTTTTAATTATTATTTTGAATATTTTTAGAAATAATTCCATCTTTTTAGCAAATAAAATTAAATACTTTAAAAATGCTTCAAATAAAACTAATTCATAATCGTAAAAGTAAGAAATGTCTGCATTGCAATCGACTGCGAACTTTGTGTCAAGTTATGATTATTATTGTTGAAATTGTTGAGAAAATTCGGAGCGGAGAAAAAACGGAATCGACACAAACCAGAAGAACACAAAGATTTAACGAGGTTTGACAAAAGAATTGCTTAAGTCCTCGGGAGCGAGCAACGGTTTCACAATTCTCAGAGGAGTTCAAATTATATCCCATAGGGTTACACATATATATAGATATAAAAACCATACAGATAAAATTATCAACACGCCCTCCCTCCTCCTAACCCACTAACTTCCAAGAGACACACCTCTCCATTCCAGGAGACACTTCTCTTCACCAAGAAACTCCAACTCCCTAGATATGAGTCATACCTAACAAAAATATTATTGCACATCAACTTTCTAATTTCATCTTTTCTAGCTCAAGAGAAATATGAGCATTTATAATTACATAGTGGATTATTTCAACAGTGCTAGGCTCAAAACTTTGAGTATTTTCACGTAAAAAACTTATGGTGTCAGTATTTATCAAGACTAGGACACCAAATAATCACTACTGCAAATTTTCCATCACATCAAATAATGTAACTTAATAGTTTTTTAAAATAGTAAATATTTTAAGCCTCATAAGAAGCAATCTCAAGCTTCAAAATGTCATTAACGTTAAAAATAAATTTAAGAATATCTTTTACAATGTTTTAAAAAGACAATAAATTTTACATTGTATCATACCGTGTATCTCCAATTTGTTAAGTTTAACCCATCGTAACCACATCATACAAGTTCTTTTTATTTTTATATGTATTTTTTATTCTAAATGAATTTAATCATAAATTCACATGCACATATTAGTTTCCAAGTTGTGACCAACTGATTAGAAACTTACACGCCTTGGAGAAAGATGAATTTTCCTTGATGTCACACATTATTTTAAGAAGCTCAATTACCATATGCATAAGTAAATGATTTAGTAGATAGTTTCTTTATTTTTTTGGTAATTAATTACTTTTAATCAGTCTGAATCTTAAAAATCACGTCACTAAGAAAGTTATGTTATAACCCGATCTTTGTCTAGCACGGCATCTTTGTATTTGGTTCTTCTTTTGTAGGCTTAGTTGCCATATGTAAAGCTTAGGATTGATCAGAAACTGAGTGTCGCACGTTCTTAAAAGTTGCGTTTGAGCAAAGGAAAAAAAAAAAGAAGTTGAAATAATGTTCAAATGGAATTAGAAAGGAAAAACATAAAAGATGTTGTCGGATCAATCCAAAACTAAACTCATTAATCTCAGGAGGACATGATGTTGTCGGGTCAATCCAAAACTAAAAAATTGAAATAAAAATCACAAAAATTTAATCAACTAAATAGTTTTAAGCAACATAAATTCAACCTCTAAAATCCAAAAATGACATTAATATTTAGATGAAACCTTAATAAATTAAGATTACCGAACATAACCTTAACCCTGCTACCTAGCTCTATGAAGATCTCTTGGATGACGCAACACATAGTTGCTGACATGACTTTTTCAATCGGAGTTGGCTTGACTGCCTCTTTGGGCTAAGTAGATCACGGAAACCAAAAACCCCTAGATGTCGCAAAGCCATGGGGATCTTGATCGGGTTGTCCTAAATAAATAAAAATTAATAATGACGAACTCAAAAAAGTAAATACACTTATGCTAACTCTATTTTGCAAGGAAGATATACAAAATATCTTCTTTCCTAATTCTATTTTGCAGGGATGATGCACAAAATACATCTTAAATTTACTTTACAAGTTATTAGGGTGTGTTAGTTATGTTTTACAGGGTTGACATAAATGCTATAGTAACCTATGTTTTTTCCTTTGAGTCTTGTTTTCTTTTATAGAGTTAGGAGGTGTTATGATCAACTGGCCATAATAATTTGAGCTATCCAAAAGAGGACGAAAAACGATGAAAAGAACGAACCTCAACTAAACCATCAACGATAGTTCAAGTGATATTAGTTGATGATACTCACATAAGTTAGGGTTGGCACCAACAAATATTAGTTTTTTTTGTATCCATTTGAGAAGTCTATTCAAATTATAGGCCAATATCAATATTTCTGCCTTTTTGACCGGATTATCGGTAGGCTCACTTAAGGACTAAGCTTTCAACCCAAACCTAAATAACTTCAAATTAACTTTTTCAATATAAGATTCATAACTGAAACTATAAATAATCACTATATTCATAACCTTAGAAATAGTATGCATATAAAAAACCACTATTGAAATAAATAAAAAAAAAGAGTAGAAAATACTTTTTGATTTAAGAATGTGAATGATAATATGATCTATAGACACAAGTGTGACATGTTGCTCATGTTCTTTGTTTTCATACTCTCACTCATTACACGAAAATGGGTGGTTTGATTTGTGAGAATCATTACCTTATAAAGTGAGTTGCCCATTCATATTGATTGGCCTTTCGAATATACCTTCTATGCATTCATCATCAAGGACTTGCATAGCCTGTTACGTAGTATGCTTCGATGCATTTAACACCAATTGAATTCAAATATTTGAGCATCGTGAGGTACAAGAACATTTAAATTTAAAATTTCAAAATTTCTTTGTATTAGTCTTATAAAATTATGCATACCATACCCATCTAGGCAGCTTGATTGATAATCAAGTAATAAGGCCTATAACTCCTGATAAACATACCCTATTTTGCATCATCGAGACCGGCCACACATGATTTTGAATGCGATTAGGTGGTATAGATGGTAGCCCTTTCCAGAAAGGCTTGTAGGTTCGTTGCATTGCATGTGATAGGGTTTTGAAGTTTCATGTTTCTCAGTGAACTTCACCCTAGGAATCTGAGGTTGCTCATCTTGTTATCACGTAAATCCACACTTTTAGGTTTCTGTATGATAGTATGCCAAGTCCTTATAAAAAATTTAGGTAAACTACTAAAACCCTTCCTTGAGATTGACAACTCAACCTCCTAAGGACAAAATTACAGTCTTCATCGAGAGTTTCCTTATGTAGCTTTGTTTACTTAAGATGTAAATAACTATAAGAGCTCGCCTTGTAGAAAGAAGAAGACATCATAATATACACCAAAACCTGATTCACTGATTGTGGGTTGCTTAAATAAGGTTAGCTTCAAGGACATGCTTTCAAAGCATTTTAGATCTAATCTTATTTCAGACATATGTTTTGGAGTTATCAACGGGTAGTTAACTTCACGAAAGTCCTCCACACGCTTTTCATCGTTTGTCTTCATTAACATATATCATTTCCTTTCGATCTCTCTCTTCTCCTGATCATATAATCTTGAAGAGAGTTTAATCGGAGAAGGGATTATATAATGATCGATAGGCTGGAGACTCACCTAGAAAATGACAAGATAGAAGCGGGCCAAAAAATCGCCGACACACCCCTCACGGAGTTTGTCGCTGTCGGGTGACGATCATTTTCATACCCCTTGTAGAGCTTGTTGTTTTCGAGTACTGAAACGTCCCACGAGCCTTTTGTGATTGTTATATAACAATTGTTGAGCTTGTCATTGTTGGGTGCAGATTATTTTGCTGATTGAATAGTTTTAATCTCCCGAGGTGTATTTTCATCGAGCGTGCAGTGTCAGTTCCCGAGCATGATAGTGTCAGTTCTCTGAGCAAAAAAAGAATAACAAAAAAATACTTTCAAGTTGTGTTTTATTCATAATATCAAGTGTTTTTGCCAAAAAAAAGGAAAAATCATACAAAACAACCATAACTATGTTTCATCTAAAAGCAAAGATGAATTTAATGAAAGAAATTCTTTAGGTCTTCACTACTCCATGTTCAAGGGACCTCATTTCCTACGAATATATTTAACTTGTGTGCATCGGGCCTTGATCTGTGTTGAATGATGTAGGGGCTATTCGAAGTCTGATCCAACTTCCCAATAGCATGCCCCAAGCTGTAGGGCTGACTTTTTTCAATACTAAGTCTCCTGGTGCAAACTTTTCCTCGTGGGCATATTTGTTGAAATATTTGACTGTTTCGGTTGATTTCTTTATGTCTAAGGGCTGTGTTCTCTCGGTTTTCTTTGGCAAGTTCCAGGGTGAACTTGAGCCCTTCACAGTTAGTCTCACACCATTCTTCAAGGTCTTCCTTGTTGAAGGCTGAGGCGGAGAGCACTCTTTGGATGTAATTGTTGTACTTGACCGGTAGCATGACTTCCATTATGTGGGATAGAATAAAATGGGGTTGAACGGTAGATGAGTATGGTGTCGTTAGAATCACTCATAACACGGAAGGGATAACCCACTTGCCTTTCACTCCTCTACCTTTTTCTTTTGTAAATTTAGAATGACCTTGTTTGCGGCCTCCACATGTCCATTCGTTAGAGGACGATGCACGGAGGAGAATTTGAAGTTGATCCCCTGACTATTGTAGAAATCTTGGACCCTCCTGTCAGCAAATTGGGTCTCGTTATCATAACGATGACGAGGAATAACCCATACTGGCAAATCAAGTAAGTCCAGATGATGTTCCGGACAACCTCCGTCGTTATGTGGGTGAGGGGCCTTGCTTCTATCCATTTGGAGAAGTGGTTGACAACCACCAATGAGAAATTTTGTTGCTCTCTGAACAAAGGAATGGATCCAAGAATGTCGAGGCCCCACATAGCGAACATCCAAGACCGACAATATGCTATTTTGTTCAAACGTTACCCACATAATTATCATTTGTCTCAAATTTTTCATTCACTATAATTATGTTATTTTCTTTCGAAATTGTCGGATCAGTTACCTAATTTTTCCAAGAATCTTCGGCCATGAAGCAGGAGGGCATGTTTCATCTATTTCATGGGAATAGAATTGCATGACGTTTAGAGAAATTTTAAAATCATGACAAGTGAACTTAAAGAGTCAAACATTATTATTGATTATAATTAGTATTATTATCATTTTTCTTGGATCCTCGAGCAAATATAACCGCAAATGTATGCACATCATTTGTATTTGAGCTTGAATTCAGATTTTTTAATTTACAGTTTAAACTCTCAAACAATAAACAATGTTGACCTGCATATAATTTGATTAATTCATTTATGAATTAATTTCAATTGCGCCATGTGGTAATCATTTAGATTTTGAATTGGTAAGGCTCAAGATACTTCAGTGTAAATTTAAACATAATTATCAGCCCTAAGGAGTTGTTTTGTGGCGGGATTTATCCAAATTTAAGCAGAATTTCTGCAACTTCCATCCAAACGGTACCATTGAACAAAATAAATCTTGTTTAGCCTTAATTTTGCTCTAAATCTCAGGTTTAAATCCTATACGGCTATCTTGTTGCTACTAGTATTTAAGTGAAACGTCCAAGTCTAAGTTTAAAATATTCCGAAAGCTATTTGAAATTATATATATAGATTAAATTTTCTTCTATCCAGACTACTTATTTTAAAATTTAAATCTATCAGTTTAAATATGATTTAATATTTATTATTGCTGATGTAATTAATACAGCTATTATTTATTTAATTATTTAATTAATTATCTGTTTCTTATTAAATACTTAACAATTTATTAAGCTTTATAAATCAAACTTTTTATAAAGTCAACTTAATTGTTCCAAGCAATGCTGGAAAAAAAATTCATACCACAGACAAACACATTTACATGGTAAGTCAAACATCTACTTACGTCCATGGCGAGACGTTATTCTACCATCAACGGGTGGGGGGAAAAGGAAAAAAAATTACATATTTAATTATAATTTAGAACAAAAATGAAAATTACATCTGTAAATTGGCGAAGTCCGTGGTGAGCTTGATCCCTTCACCGTTGGCCTCACACCATTGTTCCATGTCTTCCTTGTTGAAGGCTGAGGCAGAGAGAGCACACTTGGGCTGTAATTGTTGTTTTCGACCAGAGCATGGCTTTCAATCTATGGGACAACATATAAGGGGTTTGACCGATGGACAAAGATGGCGTCGTTCAAATTTCCCATAATACGGAAAGAATTAGATCCACCCGCTTGCCCTTCGCTCCCTCTAGCTTTTTTCTTAGCAAATTTAGAATGACCTTATTTGTGGCCTCCGCTTGTTCATTAGTTCAAGATGAAGCACGGAGGTGAATTTAAAGTTGATCCCATGACTCTTGCAGAAATCCTAGACCCTTCTATCAGATAATCGGGTCCCATTATCCATAATGATGACGATGGGGAATCTATATTGGCAAATCAGCTAAGTCTGGATGAAGTTTTGGGCTGCCTCCACCATTTATTAGGTGAGGGAATTTGCTGTTATCCATTTGGAGAAGTAGTTGATGACCACCAATAAGAACTTTTGTTGCCCTCTAGATGGGGAAAGGGTCCAAGGATGCGAGGCCCTGCATAGCGAACGACCAAGAGTCGACGATCGGGTGAAGTTATTGGAAGGTTGATGGCGTAATGGTCCCTACGTCTGAAACCATGTTCATATGTGAGAGTAATCCTCGACATTTCTGAGTAGGTTTGACCCAAAGTACCCCTGTCGTTGGATTCAGTGAGCTAATGAATTTTCTCTGGAATGACTCCGACACTCACCATCATTAAATTCTTGGAGTATGGTTTCAACCTCATCTTCTCCAAAGCATTTAAGTACGTGGATGATTTTTGAAGATTTTTGCCTCAAATAATAGGTACTAAGCGGCTCTGAGTTTGAATCTTTTGTGGTTGGAGATTTTTTTGTCTATCTCCTTCGTGTTTAGATAGTAGACATACGTGTTCATCCAGATCTTCTTATCTTCTCTATGGATTTTCATTGCTAGTGTTTCTTCGGTCGAGAGTTCACCGATTTTTTTGAGGCTACCCTTCTCCTAGATGGAGGCTTCAAGGTAGGAGAACGTCGATCTGGTTTTCTTCCCTCCATACATGCTTGATTTTGAAGCTAGAATAATCGGTCGATCGCTGTCTTTAACTTTCCTATGTACATTTCCATCTTCTCATCCTTTGTTTCAAACTCTCCATTGATTTTGTTCACCATCAGTTATGAATCAACCTTTATCATTAGGTGGAGGATCGCCATCTCTGAGGCAAAGTGAAAACTTGCAATCAAAGTTTCATATTCCTCCGGGTTGTTTGTTAGTGAAAAATTTATCTTGATTGAGTGATAGATATTCTCACCTATTGGACTACATAGAAAAACCCCCAGTTCTACGTCCTATCGGCTAGAGGCTCCATTAGTGAACAAGGTCCAGGCGGCTTCGTCAACTACCAATTCTTTCTTTGTGTTTTATGGCTCAAAGAAGTTTATCAAGAAATTTGCAACAACTTGTGCCTTTATCTCCGTCCAGTGAATGTAGGAAATATCAAACTCACTGAGTTCCTTGGGCCATTTAAGTAGTCTATCGGAGGGTTCTGGCCGGATGAAAACAAACTTCAATAGGTGATCAATGATAACTTGTATGGGATGTATTTGGAAGTTTGGTCATGGCATTCATGTTGAAAATGACTAAGGAGAAGATTAGTATCTCCATTATAGGACATCTAAGTTCAACATCTTTGAGGACTTGGCTAGTGTAGCATACTGGTATTGTTTTTTGAGTTCTCCTCTGACCAGGACCGAACTAACGGCTTCAGGACCGACTCTAAGTTAAAAATCAAATATTTCCTTCGTTTTTAGGCTCTAAAGGAGAGGAGGAGAGGCAAGGAACTGTTTTAGGTTTTTAAAGGCTTCCTCGCATTTGGGTGTCCATTTGTAACATTGGGCTTTCTGAAGTAGTTTAAAGAATAGAGTACATTTTCCCTTAATTTTACAATGAACTTGCTTAACTTGCAATCTATTCAGTTAGCCTCTGGATTTCTTGGGCGTCTCTAAGAGCGGGCATGTCAAGGAGTGCTTTAATCTTTTATGGATTAAATTTTATGCCTTCTGAGGTTAGTAAGTATCCTATGAACATCCTTATCGTAGCTCCAAAGATACATTTTAGCTGGTTTAATTTCATATTACATTTTGTTTGTGTTTGGAAGTTTTTGTTTAAATTTTCAACGTGTTGTTTGGTCGACCTACTCTTAACTGGCACATCATCGAAATGCACTTCAATGTTTCTTTATTTTTTCTTAGAAAAATTGCATTCATGAGGAGTTGGTAGGTCCCTCCTTGCATTCTTAAGCTCGAAAGACATTACATTATACTAATAGACCCCTTCACAAATAATAAAATAAGTTTTCTCAGCTTCTGCAGGATGCATCCTAATTTGATGATAGCAGAAGAACATGTCATGGAAGCCTAAGACTGAGTGGCTAACCATCGAATCCAAAAATGCATTAATTCTCGATAGTGGGTACAAGTCTTTTGACCAGTCTTAGTTTAAGTTGGTGAAGTCTACACATATTCTCCATTTTCCATTAGCCTTCTGTACTATCACCACTTGTACTACACTTCTCATATATTCTTGACTTCTTCCAAATTTTGCACGTCCTCTTTGATGAGTCTTGCCAGTGTCATAACTTAACTTTTGATCTTCTCCTACCAGTCTGAGTTTAAGTTGGTGAAGTCTACACATATTCATCTTGCGACAGGCGACATCGATCGGTACGCCAGACATATAATGGTCTTCCATGCGAAGACATGTCGATATTCCTAGATGGTCTGGATTAGCAGCTCCCTCTGTTCTGCATCAAAAGCTTTACTAATTAGAAAAAATTTAACTGGGTTTCCATTACAAGATGGGACCTTGAGGGTGGCCTCATTGGTCTCTAGGCCACCTTTCTTTGAGTTTTAGATGTCTAGAAGATCATGCTCCATGTTGCTTATAACTCGTAAGTAGTAGACTCGGGTGGATTGTGTTGATCTCTCCGTCCCTAAGAAAACTGACAAATACATGATAAGTGAAGATTACTGATAAACCTAAAATATATAATTTTTTAAATACATTTTTATACCTATTTTTGATGATATTGCACTTTAATGGAAGATATATTTGTGTTTTTCTTGCATGTATCATTAAAATGAGTGACTATGATGAAAGAAGCAATAAAGGATCAAATTTGGAGCAAAAATTGAAAGATGGTAAAAAATTGGCCTCTGACGCCTATGTACCAAAAACTTGATCCCCGAATATTTATGCTTACGATTTAGATATGAAATTATACTTTAATTATTTATAATATGGGATACTACGCAAGTATACGTATCGTTTATCAAGTAATATAAGAATTTTTTATTAAGCCTCGAGATATCGAACTCACGGGGAAATATCTAAAATTTTAAAGAAATAAGAAAAAAACTTTTTACTTTTTAAAATCATTTTATAAAGTATGTTTTAAGATGTAAAGTTTTTCAAATTTGTTTTTGGTATTTTCTGAATAAAAAGTAAAGCAAACAACAAAATTTAACACAACTATAAAATAGTATGAAAGCAAATGAGAATAAAATATCTTTTTCCTCTTTTAATGAATCAATAATAATTATGGAATTTCATTGTGGAAGTATCTAAAATGTGTTGTGCCAAATAGAAGCAATTATATTCTTTACCCTTACTTGGTTCTATAAAGAACATCGGTTAATTTGAAGTTTTGAAATTATGTAGATGGGTTAGGCAGGGAAGATAATAGCTCTCACTCTAGAGTTCCCTCGATTCCCTCCACCTGGGGCTAACATCACATAACAAAATTTAAAACATCAAACCAAATTAGGGGGCTTTAGCCTGTCACTCTAAAGTCCTCTGATTTTACTCCCTATTATAAACATATCTTCCTATTTGTTTGCACCCAACCATATAGACTACAATTCTCACCCATACAATTGCATGTGATTCTTTCTAATTGCTGATTGAGATAATACCGCATTGGTTCTTAAATTTTCTCACAATAAATTTTAACATCTCTATTGGTCAAGTCAAGAGGTAAATGAAGTGCATGGTAATGAATCATCACAACTTCTTCCAACATTAAAATCTTATACTTCATACAACTTCCTTCCATAATTTAATTACTTCATAATTTAAAAGGAAAAAGATAAAGAAAACTACTCAGAATTCATGGAGAAAACACAATCACAACTTGATTTGAAAGTAGAAATTATAGTGAAAACACAACAAGTCTTACTTTAAAACAAAATCCAAAACAAAGTTAAACACTTATCTGGCTCTTGAAGTTCCTTTTAAACTTTGCTTTCCCTTTACAAGACACAATAGAGGTTGGTGCCCAACTCTGTTGACTCCAAATCTCTATTCTACTCTTAATAAAAACTAGATACAATAAATAATAAAAGTGGTGAAGTAGAAATGTGTGCTCTCAATAACTCTCTAACATAAACTTTACTCTTAACACTAATCACACCCTCCAACAACAACAACTTTTCTGATCTTAAAGTCTTAGTTTTAAAATTTTCCAAAAGGTGCCTTGGTGTCTCTTCAAAATATGTCCAGATTCAATGTATCCACCAAGAATGCATCCATCCGTTCAAAATTTAAATGAAATTTGACGCTGATGGGATGTCAGTGAAGTTTAAACCAAAGGATGCTTCAAAAACCCCTTCAAATTTGTGCCAAAATCAAATAAAATTCATCACTTTAACTGTGGCACCTATGCGCTAGCCATCCGGCGCATAGGCGCCAGAGGCCAATTTTGCACACCTTTTAATTTTTGCTCCAAATTTGATTCTTTATTGCTCCTTTAATCATAGTCACTCATTTTAATCATACCTGTAAGAAAAACATAAATATATTTTCCATTAAAGTGCAATATCATCAAAAATAGGTATAAAAATGTATTTAAAAATACTATATATTTTAGGTGTATCAAAATCCCCCAAACTTAAAATGTTACTTGTCCTCAAGTGACACTTAATCACACAAAAAATCATAACATGCAAATTATGTAAATGAGTTTCTTTAGGATGGTTTCAAAATTTTGATCTTGAAATGAAATAGTCCAATTTAGAAAAAAAATTTAGTATGAGATCAACTTAAAGTTTAGAAGGTTCTTAAGTAAAGGATAATGAAAAATATTAGTTCTTATCTAATTTAGAAATACTTGTAGATTTTTCAAAATATAGGATTCAAATATTTCATCTTCTTCACTTAAAAATTTTCATTTGGAAATAATTTTACTTACTATATTATAACTTAAGCTTTAGATTTTCTCAAAACTTCTATTTTAAACTTTAGGTATGGAACCAATTTTTTATTAGGCCCTTAAATCCTTAAGCTTCTCCTTCCTTTTTACATACTATTTTTCTCTCTTTTTCTTTTTCTTTTTCTTTTTCTTTTCCTTCTTCGTCTTTTTTTTATAAGGCAAGGATTACTATATCTGGATAGACTTTTAATAATTTTGAATTCCACCCTTTCATTTAAAATAAAGGTCTGATATATATCTTTCACTTAAAAATCATAATAATAGTGTTGAAAATTATTCCTCAATAAAAGAAATTTAAGCTTTGAAAAATAAAAGTCAAATCTTCTATCTATCCAAAAATACAACACTTTTTACTAAAGATAGTTTAACTATATTTAAAATTTCTTTACTAAGAAAATTTTAAGTTGAAAAATTTCATCATTACTATAAATTTTAACTAAATTATCTTACTCATTTCTATATTCAAAATTTTGCTTCCCTAATATAACTTCATATACATAATTATTTTCAATCAAAAATCAAATTTTATTTAAGTATTATTGAGAACAAATAAAATTTTAGTTTTTGAAAATTTGTTTTTTAATTTCCCCAAACTTTAATTTTTTATTAGGATAATACATTTAAGCATCAAAATGATACATGGGTAAGAATTTAAAAACTAGAATAACATGCTTGCAGGAATTTTATTAGTCTAAATATGCAAGTATAATAGTTTAAAAATAAGAAGTAAAAAAAAATCAAATTCAGTTTTTCATAAAATAGAAATTTCAAAATTTTAAAGGACTTCTACAATAGTGGAGGTTTTCAAAGCAAATACACACGAACTTAACATAACACAAATCACAACATACTAGAAAATAAATGGTAGCAAATTTTGAAAAGTTTAAACATGTTATATAAATAGTGTTTTCTAATAGTGTTCTAATTTTTTCTAATATTTATAAGAATTAAATTAGACATTACTAAAAACTCAAACACTAGAAACATATAAAAACATTTACTACCACAAACACATCACATATTACAACATAAAACATCTGAATGTGCATAAAAGAAATAGTCTAACTATAATCTACACAACATCAGAGTTCATAGCAAAATACATCACATCACATATGAGAACATCAAATAAAAGCATCACAACACACAAGAAAATCACATAACAACATCACAAACTCAACACAACAATCCTCATCATCATCCTCATCATCATCATCTTCATTCCAGTCTCTGGATGGCACATAAGGTATATAATAAGGATGAGGAGGCAACTCAGCACTATGATCTCCTCTAATCAGTCTATCTATGTACTGATGATAGTTCTCCTCATAATCATCATGTTTATGTATGTACCTCTCAATATTCTCTACCTTTCCATCCATATCTCTAATATCTCTGGTAAGACTCACCTTCTTCAAAATCTTTTGTAAAAATCCAATTGTGAATCTCTGAAGGATGATGCATGTGCAGTAGAAGCATGAGAAGCAGAAGCAGCAGAAGCACTGGAAGCTCTAATAGATCCTCCTTTCTAGCCAAATACTGAATGTACAATGTAAGTGTTCACATTTTCACTGGTAATAGGTCTAAGTGGTTGAAGAACCTCTTCCCATGTTTCAGACTTAACACCAAAATGCTCACAAATCGAGTGAATCAGTGAAGGAAATCCCATACCTGTTGTAGTAGCAGCTTTGGTACAACTCAAAATATAATAAAAAATAATAGCCCCAATATCTAAAGGCTTTTCCTGCTGAATACAATGGTTCAGAACAGCTCTCTCCCTTATAACTTTACTCACATGATTTGAAGGAAGATGCTTAGATGAGATGAAGTAATGCCATGCCTTTGAAGTGGCATTAAACTTAGAGGCTTGAAAGTTTACTCTCCTTTCATTTGTATTCTTCCACAAACCTCTTCCATTAGTAAGAAAGGTCATAATCTCATCTAACTCTCCCTTAGAAGGATGATAATTCACATAAAAAGAAAACATTGCAGGAGGTAATCAGTAAAAAGTATTAATTGTCGCAGGTGAAAAATCCACTTGTTGCCCTCTAACCATCACCAAATTTTCCTCAGCTGCTGGCAAGTTAGCATAGAACTCTCTCACCACAAAATAATTGCAACAGTGGAGAAGCAACAGTATCTTTCCTAATTCCTTCTAGCAATCATCTCCTCTATATCTCCTTCTGGCTTGAGAAAAAATCATTATGGAATCAATTTCTGTGATGCGAGTGCATCGACGTAACGATTCTCTGCTCTAGAACTAACAAATTTGTCGGAATTATATTTTGCTTTTTTCTTCGAGAGTTTCGATTTTGGAGCCATCTCTAAAAGTTCACAAAAAATTCACCATAAATTCCAAATTTAAACTAAATTTGTTAACTCAACTTCCAAAAGCAAACTCCACTAAATCCATGCAATTTCTCATGCTTTTCCTCAAATTTTCACCATGAATAGTGATTTTTGGATTTTTCAATAATGTACTCAAAATACATAGTGAAAATAAAAAATTTTTACTTAGGAGTAGTGATCATACCTTAAGGAATTCAAATCCAACAAATTTCGACGAAATCGACTCTAAAATGATCCAATTTAGTCATGCCTTAGGCTCCTTTTTCGCGAAAATGAGAGGTTGAAGGTGATGGGGGTACGAAAAATGACAAATTTTGGTTTTTAACTGTAAAAAATTGATTTTCGCGAACTGGCGCCTATGCGCGAGGCATACGACGCTTAGCCACGAAATCTGGCGCTTCTGCGCTATCGGTTTGGCGCTTAGGCGCCAGTGCCAAAATTTTGACAATTAAATTAATTCCATAAAAAATCTGAGTTAATCACCTTTAATCACTTCAAATAATTATTTCTCCCCATAAACTCTTCTAATACTCCAAAAGTACACTTAAATTTCAATGATTCCACACAAATCTCACACAAACACAAACTTAAATTACTTAAATATCATAACACACTTAATACAAACGACAAATTTTTATCCAAACACTTTGGATGAAATTCCCCAATACATAACTTCAAACACATGTAATTAAACACAAATTTACATCATTGAGATGTAACAAACACATGTAAGTGCAACACACACAAATGTAAAAAAAAACCACACACATAAAACACTAAACACACATAATCAAACCACAAGACCACATATAATTTAATTCCAATCTCTATTAGGTGGATTATATCCAGAACCACTATTAGTTCCATTTGAACCATCTAGAATATAAATTTGATAAAACGGGCGATGATTGAAAACTGTTACATCTTCTTCTTCTATCAATTTGTTCTTCAGATACATCGCTCTATTCGCTTCTTCCACATGACTTGTATGACTGAATTGTATTTTGAGTTGCCATCCAATGTGCGCTAATTGTGCATTAATTTCATTTACTTTTGCATCAATAGACTTCACATCGGCCTAGATCTTTGTAATCTTTTCTGTTATTCCTTGGATTCTCACAACTAGAAATCCATTATATAACTCTTGCACACTATCACAAATAAGCTTCTTCTTGTTGGCATCATCTTTCTTCTTAACTTCACTCTCCCAAGAAGGTATTTTTGCACTTAAAATACTCTTTTTAAGACTCAAGAATGAAAATAAGAACTCGGGCAAGTATCTCACAAATTTAAGGTCATTTTATAGACTTGGGAAGGCACAAAGCCGACCCTAGACGTGTTAAAACTCCTTAATAACTCCAAAAACTACTCACCCACGATTTAGGCTTCTAGAACGTCATTTTTCACATTTTTTATAACTATGGCGCCTATGCGCCAACCAGCGGCGCATAGCCGCCAGTGCACATTTTTGCACAGTTCTGCCAAATGTCAAAATCTTCATTCTGACTCCTCTAAGTCATTAAATAAGGTCAAATAAACACTATTATAACATAAAAAACTCCAAAATGCTACCACATTTCTCAAATCAAACCAAATAAAAGCACACAAAATAAACATAAAGCAAAGCACACCGATAAATGTGGGTTATCTCCTACAAAGCGATTGGTTTAACGTCATTAACCTGACATACCCAGAGCTTATTTTAAGTGACCCAACATCAAATTCTCATCAGGTTTAGATTGATTGACTAAAAAATAAGGTTTAAATCTATGACCATTCACTTTAAATATTTTTCCAGTCTTAGGATCTTGAATATCCACAGCTTCATATGAATAAACTTTCATCACAATAAATGGACCCATCCACCTGGACTTAAGTTTTCCAACTAAAATTCTTAATCTAACATTATATAGTAAAACTTTTTTCCCTGGCTCAAGATTTTTGGTAAGAATCTTTCAATCATGCCATAACTTCATCTTTTTTTTATAAATCTTAGCATTTTCATAAGATTCATTCCTTATCTCTTCACGCTCATTTAATTGCAGCAATCTCTTTTCTCTAGCATCTTTTAAATTATAATTGAACTCTTTAATAGCCCAATATGCTTTATGCTCAAGTTCAGCTAGTAAATGACTAGCTTTTTAAAAAATTGGCCTATATGGGGACATTCCTATAGGAGTTCTGTAGGCAGTTCTATAGGCTCACAAAGCATAATCCAATTTAATTAACCAATTCTTTTTATTTGGATTAACAGTCTTTTCTTATATTCTTTTAATTTCACGATTGGATAATTCAACCAGACCACTTATCTGCGGATGATAAGCAGTAACAATGCGATGGTTAATATGATATTTCTTTACTAATTTCTCCATAATCGCATTTCTAAAATGACTTCCCCCATTAGTTATGATTACTCTTGGTATTCCAAATCTGTAAAATATATTTTTATTTAAAAACTTTGCAACACTTTGAGCATCACATCGAGGTAAAGCAACAACTTCTATCCATTTAGATACACAGTCTACTGCTATCAAAATGTATGTATTTCTGAAAGATGGTATAAAATGGTCCCATGAAATCTAATCCCCAAACGTCAAATATTTCAACTTCCAACATATAATTGAGAGGCATCTCATTTCTTCTAAAAATATTGCCTACACGTTGACATTGATCACAATTTTTAATATAAACATAACATCCTTAAAAATTGTAGGCAAATAAAATCCAGATTGTAAGATTTTATATGCAGTTTTATTAACTCCAAAATGTTCCCCATAATCAAAATTATGACATTTTTGAATAATTTCATAAGTTTCTTCTAAAGCCACACATCTTCGAAGAATCAAATCCTTTCCTTGTTTATATAAAAATGGGTCATCCCAAATAAGTCTTCGCTTCATATAGAAAATTATTTTTCTCCTGGTATGTCAAACCATAGAGTGAAATATCACTAACAATAAAGTTTACAATGTCGGCATACCACGGAACACACCACTCATTAACAGTGAATAGTTTTTCATCAGGAAAATGTTCATTAATTTCTTCAGCATCACAGAGAGATTTTTCAGTTTCAAGCCTGGAAAAATGATCAGCAATTTGATTATCTACACCAATCCTATCTACTATCTCGAATCAAATTTTTGCAAAAGAAGAATTCATCTAATCAATCTTGGTTTTGCATCCTTCTTCTTCATAAATACTTAATAGCATAATGATCAGTATGAACCACACATTTAGTTCCAATCAAATATGATCTGAATTTATCAAAAGCAAATACTATAGCTAATAACTCTTTCTCGGTAGTGGTATAATTAATTTGAGCTTCATTAAGAGCTTTACTAGCATATTAAATCACTTTGAAAATCTTATCATATTTCTGACCTAAAACAACTCCAATAGCATAATCACTAGCATCAAGCATTAATTCAAAAGGTTTTTCCCAGTTAGGTGAAACTATAATAGGTGCAGTGATTAATTTTTTTTAAAGTTTTAAAGCTTTTAGGCAATCATCATCAAAATGAAAAATCACATCTTTTTATAGTAAACAACATAAAGGCTTCAAAATTTGTGAAAAGTCTTTAATATAACGCCTGTAAAATCCAACATGTTCCAGAAAACTTCTGATTTCCCTTACATTAGTTGGACAAGGCAAATTAGGGATCACTTCAATTTTTTGTAGGATCTACTTCCATACCATTTTCTGATATACGATGTCCTAAAACAATTCCTCCTGCTACCATAATTTAGTATTTCTCCCAGTTAAGGACCAAATTAGTTTCTTCACAGCGTTTCAGAACTTTAGATAGATGTTCTAAACATGATTCAAATGAATTTCTAAACACTGAAAAGTCATCCATAAAAACTTCAATATCATTTTCTATTAAATCACAGAAAATTGCCATCATTGATCTCTGAAATGTAGCAGGGGCATTACATAAACCAAAGGGCATTCTTCTAAAAGCAAATGTACCATAAGGACTGGTAAACGTTGTTTTCTCTTGATCCTCAGGAGCAATTTGAATTTGGTAGTAACCAATATATCCATCCAGAAAATAAAATTATTTATGCCTAGCCAGTCTATCAAATATCTGATCTAGAAAGGGAAGTGGAAAATGGTCTTTCCTGGTGAAAAGATTTAATTTTCTTTAATCAATGCATATTTGTCATCCTGTAACTTGTCTTACTGGTATTATTTCATTCTTTTCATTCACAGTCACAGTAACTTCTCATTTCTTAAGTACACAGTGAATAGGACTAACCCATGTACTATCTGAAATAAGGCAGATAATTCCAGCATCAACCACTTTAATATTTCTTTCTTAACAATTTCTTTCATGATAATATTTAATCTCTTTTGACGATCAGCCCGAGGTTTACAGTTATCCTCCATAAGGATTTTATGCATACAAATTAAAGGACTGATTCCTTTAATATTAGCTATTGTCCATCCAAAGGCTTTCTTATAATTCTTCAAAATTTCAAGCAAACTCTCTTGTTCTCTTTCAGTTAATTGAGAGGAAATTATAACTGGCAAAGTTGAGGAATCACCTAAAAAGACATACTTTAAATAATTAGGAAGCATCTTTAAATCAAGTTCAAGAGGTTTTTCAATTGATGAACCAAAAGATTCATCTTTCAGTCATGTCCAACATTTCAAAATTTTCATGAACATAATTTAAATCTTCCCGATAAAATCTTCAGAATCTTGTAATTCCTCTTCTTGCTTGTGTTCCAATTCTTTACTTTTAGATTTTTCTTCATAAGTTGACTTGAAATAACATTCACTCAAATATTTAACAACATCCATCTTATAACATTCATCATCTTTACCTCTTGCAGGATATTTCATTGACTTTGAAATATTGAATGTACAGTTTGATCATTAACTCACATTGTTAATACCCATTTTTGCACATCTATCATCGCTCTGCCTGTGGCTAGGAAAGGTCTCCCTAAAATTATGGGTATCTCTTTATCTTCCTCCATATCCAACACAATGAAATCAACAGGAAAAATAAATTAATCCACTTTCACCAAAACATCTTCTATAACTTCTCTAGGATATGTGATCGAACGATCAGCTAAATGCAAAGTTACAGTAGTAGGGGTTATTTCTCCTAATCCCAGTCTTTTGAATATTGATAAGGACATAAGGTTAATGCTTGAACCCAAATCACAAAGTTTTTCCGAAAATTTGTCTTTGATTGCACATGGAATTGTGAAACTTCCAGGATCTTTAAGCTTTTCAGGAAGTTTTTTCTGAATTATTGCGCTGCACTCTTCACTAAGTGCAACAGTCTCATTATCTTAAAACTTCCTCTTTCTGTTGAAAATATCCTTCATAAATTTCACATAGCCTGACATTTGTTCTAAGGCTTCAGCAAATGGAATATTGATTGTAAGCTTCTTAAATATCTCCAAGAATTTTGAAAATTGCTTATCCAGTTTTTATTGTCGAAGTCTCCGAGGAAATGAAGGTGGAGGCTTTTCTAAATCAACCTTAGGTGGATAAATAGGTCTTTGCAAACCTTTCGGAGCTTCCTCTTTTGGTTTTTCAATTTCTTCTCTGTCTACTTTTGTCTCTTTTTGAACTCTACCTTCCAACTCTTTTCCACTTCTCAACTGAATAGCTTGTACTTGCTCTTTAGACTTGTCTCTTGGATTTACTTCAGTATTACTAGGAAGCGTTCCTTGGGATCTATTACTTTATAAATTGACAATCTCTTCCAACTAATTCTCAATATTTCTGATTGTAGCTCCTTGACTTTGTAATTGATTTCCCATTTGTAACACCACTCTTTCAGTAGACAACTTCTTCTCATTAAATTGTGAAGCATTGTTAAAACTTGGAGTATAGGTTGGTCTATATTTATTATTCCCTTGGTTGATCCAGTTCCCTATTGGGTTTACTTGATTGTTCCCCCATTGTTGATTACTACCACCCTGATTATTGTTATTTCAATTAAAGTTTGGATGGTTTTTTCAACCTTGGTTATAATAAATGGAATATGAGTTATTATGCTTACTTATGGTATTCAAGGATTCTGATGAAGTTTGAGAATCAACCATTTGGCATAATGAATTTTCTTCAATCATGGAAGTTGGTTGAGAAAAATTCATCCCAAATTGGTCTATCTTCCTTGAAATTCAACAACTTGATTTTCTAGCATCGCAAAAGTATCATTTTCATGAATGTTGGCTACCTTTTTAGGATTTAACCTTTCTGAAGGCCACTTAAAATTATTAATAGCCATTTCTTCAATTATAGTATAAGCATCAACAAATTATTTAGACATCAATGAACCACCAGCAGCGACATCGATAATAGATCTAAGAAATCCAACTAATCCATTGTAAAAAGTCTGAATTATTAACCAATCTGGTATCGAATGATGTAGACACTTTCTTAAGAGATCTTTAAAACGTTTCCATGCTTCATATATAGATTCCACATTAAACTGACAAAAAGATGTAATATCATTTCTAAGCTTCGCAGTCTTCAATGGTGGAAAATATTTAGCAAGGAAGTTTTGTGCTAAATCACCCTAAGTTCTGATAGATCCAAGTGCTAACGAATTTAACCAAATATTAGATTTATCCCTTAGTGAAAAAGAAAAAAGTCCAAGTCTAATAGTATCGTCTGAAACACCATCGTATTTAAATTTAGCGCACAATTCTAGAAAATTAGCAAGATGTAAATTAGGATCTTCAGTTGGTGCTCCCTTAAACTGATTTTTAGATACCATCTGGATAATAGCATGTTTAAGTTCAAATGAATTAGCAGCTATAGCAGGGTGTTGAATACTATCATGAAGTTCATCCACTGTAGGGTTAGCATAATCTCTTAAAGTCTAAATTCTTGATGGATTTCAACATTTTGATGATCTTGATTTGCCATTTCTTAAATATTTTTATCTTTTCTGTATTTTTAATTTTTTTAATTTTTCTGATAGTTCTGTCTAATTTAGAATCGTAAGGCACTAGTCCCTCAGAACCTGAACTACGCATACACAATTAACAAGATAAAATAAAACACACTAAAAAAATAATGAAAAGTAAAAACTTAATTTTTCTTAAATTTTCTTTAAATGATATTTTAATTAATTTCCCCAGTAACGGTGCCAAAAACTTGATCCCTGAATATTTATGCTACGATTTAGATATGAAATTATACTTTAATTATTTATAATATGGGATACTACGCAAGTATACGTATCGTTTATCAAGTAGTATAAGACTTTTTGATTAAGCCCTGATATATCAAACCCACTGGGAAATGTCTAAAATTTTAAAGAAATAAGAAATTTTTTTTTTTTACTTTTTAAATTGATTTTGTAAAGTATTTTTTAAGATATAAAGTTTTTAAAATTTATTTTTCGTATTTTTTGAATAAAAAGTAAAGCAAAAAACTAAATTTAACACAACTATAAAATAGTATGAAAGCAGATGAGAATAAAATATCATTTCCCTCTTTCAATGAATCAATAATAATTATGAAATTTCGTTTTGGAAGTATTTAAATTGTGTTGTACCAAATAGATGCAATTATATTCTTTACCCTTACTTGGTTCTATAAAGAACATTGTTAATTTAAAGTTTTGAAATTATGTAGATGGGTTAGGCAGGGAAGATACTAGCTCTCACTCTAGAGTTCCCTCGATTCCCTCCACGTGGGGGCTAACATTACATAACAAAATTTAAAACATCAAACCAAATTAGGAGGCTTTAGCCTATCACTCTAAAGTCCTCTGATTTTACTCCCCATTATGAACATATCTTCCTATTTATTTGCACCCAACCATATGGACTACAATTCTCACCCTTACAATTGCATGTGATTCTTTCCAATTGTTGATTGAGACAATACCGAATTGGTTCTTAAATGTTCTGACAACAACTTTTAACATCTTAATTGGCCAAATCGAGAGGTAAATGAAGTGCAAGGTAGTGAATCATCACAACTTCTTCCAACATTAAAATCCTATACTTCACACAACTTCCTTCCATAATTTAATTACTTCATCATTTAAAAAGAAAAATATAAAGAAAACTACTCAAAATTCATGAAGAAAACACAATCATAACTTGATTTAAAAGTAGAAATCATAGAGAAAACACAATAAGTCTTACTTTAAAACCAAATGTAAAATAAAGTTAAACATTTATCTGAAAATTCTCTCCACAGGACGCTTGAAGTTCCTTTTAAACTTTGCTTTTCCTTTACAAGACATAATAGATTTTGGCGGCTGAACCACTCCATGCACTTAGCGTAATTTAAATTTTTGTAACAAGTATATAATATATTGTTTTAATCGTAGAGTTACTATTCAACACAAGAATACGTATCGCTCAAGTAAAACAGGGCTCTAGTGGAGTCCTGGATATCGATCCCACAGGGAATATTTTAGAGGCTACGAACTAAGATTATAGAAATCAATTCAAAATCACAACTATGAAATCAAAATTTCCTATCTGTCACTAATATGTAATCGACAATAATATGAAGTTTTAATAAACTAATTCTACTAACAGATAACTAATTCTACTAATAAAGTGAAGTTCAAATATATAAGCAAGAATCTTTCTCCTTTGTTAAGATATTTAAGTGAATGGATAATTAGAATTAGTTTAAAATGACGTTGTGCCAAATAGGAGCATACCTATTCGTTAATCTTTGGTCAAGGCATAAAGAACATTAACTAATTCTATGCTTTGTTACTGAAGCTGCGGCTAGGCTGGGAGGATACCGGCTCTCACTTCGGAGCTCCCACGTTCCCCTCACCTGAGGGCTAACATCTACACTTCAACACCCAAACAATAGGACCAAATTGAGGATTTTAGTCTGTCACTCTAAAATCTCTAATTCTACGCCCGATGAATATTATTTCCCTATTTATTTGCACCCTACTTCCATGAACTTTTGGCCATATTGAAAGTCAATTAAGATTTAAGTAAAAGACAAGGAGAAAGACAGAAAAACTACTCAGATTTCATGGAGAGGATATAATAAAACTTGGATTTCATATATAAAAGTAAAGTTATATAAACTAAAATAAATAATTACAACTTATCTTAAATTCCTCCCCTGGCAAACTCCTTGAAGTTCCTCTGAATCTCTTCCTTTCTTTACAGTATGCAGAATTCTCCTTCGAAAGGGCAATGTGGAAGAAATCTCTCACTTCCCTTCCTCTATTAAAATCTCTCAAAGAATTCCTCACAAATATCACTATCTGAGCTCACTAATTAACACTCTAGAAACTCTATATGGACTCACTAGATTTACACACTTGACTCTTTAATGGATTAGAATGACACGTGGTGGACACAAATGGACGCTAGTGGACCCTTTTTTCGGACCCAATTTGTTCCTTTTAAACTAATTGAAGAGTTTCAAAGAGTTTTTCAAGCATCCCTTCAAAAATCATCCCCATTCAATGCACCTCGTGAAAGAATTGTCGATCCCTCTAACGGCGACCTCAAGCTCGCCGTCAGCAGCCTTCTAGAATACTTAGCCTTGGACCCTTCTGCATAAGCCCCGCTGTCGGCAGCCTCGTTATCGCCGTTGGTGGGCTCCCTTTTAATATATTCTGAACTCTCAGGAAAAAAACACGACGTCGGCGCCGTCAGCGCCGTCGAACTCACTGTCTGCCCCCTAGATTAAATTTTCTTAATTTTGGTCCTTTTTGCTCCAAATTCACTCCTTTTTTGCATATTTTCGCTTCATTGTCCATAAATTAACATACCTGCAGAAAAATACCAAAAATACCCTTCTTTAAAGTGTAATATCATCAAAATCAATATAAAATAGACATGAAAATCTTAACATTTTTTCATTGGGTCAAAATCCCCCAAACTTAACTATTACTTGTCCTCAAGTAATCTTTAGTACTACATAAAAGTTATGATTCATTATGGTAAAATTTTAATTCAGAAATACTATAATTTTGATTTAAATAAATATCATAGTAAGAATTTTGAGAAAGATTTTCAAGTAATTAGATTAATTCTGCAGATATAAGGATATCTAGTCATCAAGTCTAAGAGTTCTAGTTTTCTATTCATTTCAAGAATGACTATATGTTACAATATCAATTTACTTAGAATATTCAGAAGATAAGAAATTTATAATGACATTACTAGTAAAGAAACTAATCATAAATATAAGTTCAGAAATGTTTTTAGTTTTCCCTTTTAGGTTAATCCAAATGAAGTCAATTTTTGATAAGGCATCTCCTCAAGCTTCTCCTCACTTACTTTTTTTTTCTTTTAGATTGTCTTTCAATCCTTTATATTTTTCTTTTCTTTTTAGGGATTGTTTTTCAATCCTTTTCTTTTTTTTCAAGTGAGGATTACTATATCTGGATAGCCTGTTAATAATTTTGAACTTCACTCTTCTTTTCCTAAATTTGAAACTTTAAAACATTCTTTAACTTATATGTAATTCATAGTTTTTACATCATTGGATCCCAATTTTTTTCTTTCTCAACTAAATTTCTAAGATTCTTAATATTTCAAAATATAGTTTTCTTTACTTTAAATAGTTAACTATATTCTTATCCTCTTATACTAACTATCTTAACCTACAAAATTAATTTTCATTACCAAAAATATTTCTTTGAATCTTCTATAATATTTAGATAAAACTAAATATAGTTATCTGAATTAAATTTTGTCATAAAAATCATATTTATAATTTTTGAAAATATGTTAATAGTTAATATCCCCCACCCCAAACTTAAAGTTTTCCATAATAGAAATAATACAGGGTGGAAAGAAAGATTTTGAATATAAATCATACCTTTGCACTTTAGGCATTTTTGTCTTTTTGAAATTTTGCAGGTTCTTATCAAATATTTTTAACTTCAACTGATCTGTAATTTTTAAAAACATTTCTACACATATAACAGTTTATAAAATTTGATGGGGTAATTAAATTTTAAAACAAATATATAAACTAAAACATTTAACAACAATTAACTACACATGACATATGCATTTCACAATACAGAACAAACTGTTTACTAATTTAGACTTAAAAGTTCACAATTACAATTACAATCACAAACCATCACAAGCATTCAGAAATGAAAATACAAAACTAAACACATATCTCAGAAACAAAACATAGTCCACAGAATACAATTAATAAAAATTAAAGTACTACAACAAAACTAACACAATCACATACATCACATCACATCACAATCACAAAAATCAATCATCAAAATCCCATACTATGTCTTCATATCCCTGGTTAGCAGGTGGATTGGGCTGATAATGAGTTTAACGGGGGCATTCTGGAAAAATGACTTCAGGCTCTCCTCTGCAGTACCTAGCCTGAGCATCATAATAAGCAATCTCAAAATCAGAGTGCCGCTGAAGATACTCACTATCGTGATCATTTCTCCGCTCTAAACCTTCAATCCTAAGATCATATCTTTCCATTTTTTCATCTAACTTCTCAACACTTTTCCACTGCAGGGTCATAGCATTCATCAAATCATATAGAGTAGGCGAGCTAGATGCAAGAGGGCATAACTAGTAGAAGAGATGACTATACTAGAAGAAGGTGCTTTGCTCCTACTCCCAGTTCTCCATTCCTCATGGGATTCATAAGTTTTCAAATTTGCTATATGACACGGGGGTGTTGGTGCGTACATTTATAAGTGTTAACAAATGTAAAAATAAAGATAATATTCAATAATAGCAAAGTTACCCCTTATAAACGCAAGTATACGTATCTTCAAGTAATATAGGGCTCTAATAGAGTCCTAGATATTGATCCCACAGAGAAGTTAGAGATTATGAACTAATTACAACAGTTGAAATTACTGTCTAGTAAACATAAATAAAGAAAAATTATACTAAATTATACTACTAATCTTGAATGGGAAGTTGCAATATAAAAAATTATCTCTCCCCTTGTTAAGACAATTAAGTGAATGGATAATCAAATTAGTTAAAATTATATTGTGTCAAATAGGAGCATTCCTATTCTTTACCCTTTGGTCCAGGCATAAAGAATATTGACTAATCCTATGCTTGATTACTGAATCTGCGGCTAAGCTGGGAGGATACCGGCTCTCACTTCGGAGCTCCCACGTTCTCCTCGCCTGAGGGCTAACATCTACACTTCAGCACTCAAACGATATGGCGAAATTGAGGATTTTAGTTTGTCTCTCTAAATCTTCAATTCTACGCACGATAAATAATATTTCCCTATTTATTTGCACCCTCCTTTCAAGGACTTTGACCTCCCCAAATCTCGGATGTAATCTTTACTTTAGTTGTGAAATCAACAGATTTTAACAGATCAATTAGCTAAATTGAAAGTAAATTAAGATTTAAGTAAAAAAATTATCACAATTTTTACTGAATATTTTAGGCACAACTAATTCAATTTTCCATTTCACAAAATCTCAAAACAAGGAGAAAGACAGAGAAGACTACCCAGAGTGCATAGGAAGAATAATACAAAACTTGGATTTCATATAAAATCAAAGTTACAAAATAATAAACATAATTTATCTCGATTTTTCTCCCCAAGCAGACTCCTTGAAGTTCCTCTGACTCTTCCTTCTTGTACAACACACTCAACTAAACTCACTATTATACTCTCTAGAACACACTTACACACACTAATGACACTTTGGAGACACTAAAGACACTAAAAAGACACTAAAAAAGGACACACTTTCGGCCTAAATTCGTCTCTTTTTAAAGAGGGAGAAATATTTCCAAAGGTTGTTTAAGCACCTCTTCAAAAAGCATCCAGATTCAATGAATCTTGCTTGAACCAACCTTCTTGCCATCGGCGGGCTCGTTGGCGCCGTCGGCGGGCTTCTAGAACATAGGTCAACTACTCATGCTAGCTGTCGGCGGGCTCGATCTTGCCGTCGGCGGAATCCTTTATAATATATTTGTATTCTCTCGGAAAAAACAAGCCGTCGGCGGCCTATTCCTCGCCGTCGGTGGCCAAGTTCAACTTTTATCTCTTTATGTCCTTTTTGTTCCAGATTCACTCATTTTCTCATCTTTTTGCTCCATTATCTATAAATCTTCATACTTGCAATAAAACGTAGAATATACCTTGCTTTAAAGTGCAATATCATCAAAAATTAATATAAAATCGGTATGAGTTTCTTTATACATTTTTCTTTGGTCAAAATCCCCAAAACTTAACTATTACTTGTCCTCAAGTAATCTTGATACTACATAAAAGTAATGATTATTTGTAGTAAAGCTTTAATTCAGAAATACTATGAATTTAATTTAAATAAATATTATAGTAAAGCTTATTAGAATGATTTTTAGATAATTAAATTAATTCTGTAGATGTAAGGTTATTTAGTCATCAAGTTTAAGACTTCTAGTCTTCTATTTATTTCATGAATGACTATATGTTACAATATTAAATTACTTAGGATATTCAGATGATAGGAAATTCATGAAAACACTACTTAGTAAAATACCAATTCATATATATAAGTTCAGAAATGTAACTGAGTTTACCCTTTAGGTTGATTCAAATGAAGCCAATTTTTGATAAGACATCTCCTCAAGCTTCTCCTCACTTTTTCCTTTTATTTGGATTGTGTTTCAATCCTATATATTTTTTTCTTCCTTTTTCAGGGATTGTTTTTCAATCCTTCTTTTTTTTCAAGTGAGGATTACTATATCTGGATAGCTTGTTAATAATTTTGAACTTCACTTTCCTCTTCCTAAATTTGAAACTTGAAGTATTTCTTTACCTTATATGTAGTTCATGGTTTTTACATCATTGAGTTTCAATCTTTTCTTTCTCAACTAAATACTTAAGAATTTAATATTTTAAAATATAGTTTTTCTTACTTTAAATACTTAACTATATTCTTATCCTTATATTCCAAATATCTTAAACCACAAAATTAGTTTAATCACTAAAAATATTTCTTTCAACCTTCTATAATAGTTAAATAAATTAATTCTAGTTTTACTGAATTAAATTCACTACAAAAAAATCATTTTTTTAATAATTTTTTTTGAAAATATTTAATTGAGAACATTTAATATTTACTTAAATTTTTCTATCTAATCATATAGGTGGAAAGAAACAAATACTGTAAATTTAAATCATACCTTCGGTATTTCTTTTTGAAGTTCTGCAGGCTCCTCTCATCAACTTAACCTGTACTTTTAAGACTTTCTATACACATATAACATTTAGAGAATTTGTTGGGTAAGAAAATTTTGAAATAAGTATAAAATACTAACATAATTTTTTACTATATTTAATTACTTTACCTGTTAAAGTACTAAGCATAATTAACACAACATCCACATATATTTTACTAATTTAATTTCAAAGTTACAATCACAGTATGAAATATAAAAACTTAAAGTTACACAAATTTAACTTTCACAACATTGTTTAAATAACTTACACAACATAATAATCAAAATACTTAAACTAAACAACAATACTAAATTGAAGAAAACAAACAAACACATAACACTAGTATCTAATCATAAAATCTAATCTTCAGCATCAAAATCCCAAACTATATCCTCAACTCCTTGTTCAGCAGGTGGAGTAGGCTGGTACTGAGTATAACGAGGGTACTTAAGAAATATAACATCAAACTCCCTTCTCCTATAGCGTTTCTTAGCATCATAGTAAGCTATTTCAAACTCAGAATGCCTCTGGAGATATTCACTGTCATAATCGTGCCTCTGCTCTAATCCTCCAATCCTCTGATCTATATGCTCCAACCTTTCATCAATCTTCTCAAAACTTTTTCACTGCAGAGGCAGTTCATTCATCAAGTCATAAAGTGTAGGAGAACTAGAGGTAGAGGGTCATAACTAGTAGAGGAAATATCCCTACTAGTCGAAGGTGCAGAGCTCCTAGTCCCAGATCTCCATCCTTCGTGGGATTCATAAGTCTTTATATTAGCCTTTGTAATGGGTTTCATAGGTTCAACCCATTCCTCATCATCTCCAGCCTCTACTCCAGACAACTGGCAGAGTGCATAAATTAGACCAGGATGTCCTAGTCCTCCTCCTGTTTCACTTTTTGCAATGGCTAATATGTTTTTATAAATAATATTTCCCACATTTATACTTCTGTTGTTCTGAATACAAAAATTCAAAACTGCTTTATCCCTTGAAACTTCATTATGATGATAAGTATGTAGAAAAGTAGAGCAAATAAACTAGTGCCAAGCCATAGAGATTGCATTCAACATAGAAAGAGGGAAGTTTACCCATTCGTGCTGCTTCATTTTCCAAGTCCCTTTCCCATCAGTGAGAAAGTTAATCACATCCTCCAGCGGTCCTTCCATTGTTCCAAACGTATCATAATCGCATGTATGAGGATCTTGCACTTCATAGAAAGAATTTATCCGAGCAGCATTAAAATCAACTAAAAATCCTTTAACCTTTATAGGTCCATCTTCTATCTGAGTCAGGTTGGCGTAAAATTCCTTTACAACTTCTACTGCAGCTCTGTTTATCGAATAAAAAAAATTTTCCCATCTTCGCTCTTTAATTATTTGTTCCACTTCTCCTCCCGAATTCTTAAAAACTTTATCCTAGATGCATTTTTTTTCTTTGATGATAAAGTTGTATCTTGACTGAGCCTTAGCGTTCACAAATTGTGTCTCGTCAAAGTCAAGTCGCCTCTTTTGTTGTGGAGCCATTTCTCGATCTATCAAATTTACAAAAATCTCAACTAAATTCCAAAATAACACTAGAATGGCTTCCGAAGGTCACTTTAAGTAATCTAAAATGAATTCCATGAATTTCTTCCAACTATTTTCTCCATATTTTGATTTTTCCAAAATTCCTAAATGTGGATGAAATAAATGGTGAAAATAAAAAATTTTTGCATGGGAGTGAAGCTCTTACCAAGGGAAGATGAAATCCGGTGTCAAAATTGGTTGAAAATGCTCCAAATCCAAGATCTCTCAAGCCCTAGGTCAGTTTTTTCGAAGTTTAGAAGAAGGGGACAATGAATAGTGGTGGTTGACCGGTCAAATAAAGGTATTTTTTGGGTCCTCGCCATCAACGGGAAAAATCTCACCGTCAGCGGGCTAATTAATTTTAATAGGCTTAAGCCTCTGGAAAAAGCCGACGTCGGCGGCGTCGAGGGCGCTGTCGGTGGGCTTTTTCAAAATTTAAAATTTTTTAATTTTTGTAATTTTTAATTCATTTATCACCTCGTTAATGTCCGATCAATTGATTAAACATATTTTGCTATGATTAGATATTATTTTAACTCAAATAAATTCACACAACACAAAACATCACAATTTTTATATAAAATCCAAGTGTTTATAATATTCGTACACAACATTATAACAAGGTATTTTCTCAACCTTAATACATAAAATTCAGCGTCGCAATCCAAACCACAACACTCAAAAAGCTGAAAACAAACAAAGTATGCGTAATCTCATCTATACTGAGATAAAATATCAAAATCTAAAATAACAAAAGTGCAGATTACACAAAATTAAATTCAAACTAATTCAACACATAAGCAGATACGAACGTCTTCTACTCATCAGGATCAGTACTAAACTCATCTCTGATATCACCGATTGAACGTAAATGAACGAAAAGATTGTAGAAGGGTCTGTAAGGAAACTCTTCAGTAGAATTTTCTTCTATCCATCCTTTCTTTCTCATAAGCCGTATGAAACTAGCCTCAAGATGTCCGGAATGATTGAAGTGTTCTTTCATCCTCCATTCAATATGATCAAATAAGTCAGAGATGTTATTAATTGAAGTCATCACGTTTTGTACCTCTTTTTCCAGTCCTTTGAGTTTTCATAAGATCATATCAGTTTTATCAGTCAAGTTCCTAATTGAAAAAGAACTTTGAGATGTTCGATCCACAATAATGGCTCCATCGTTATCATCATCAAGTGTAGGAAACATATCAATTGGATCTAAAGGTTTCCAAGGTAGAAGTACCTTCTCCCAGGCTTCATATGAAACTTGGTACTGACTGCAGAGTGCAAAAATTGTGGAAGGATGTCTAAGCCCATAAATTGATCCATGAACAATCGGGCCTAAAGCAGACTTCACAATAATTGAACCAACATCAATAAGCAGTCCCGCTTGAATACAATAGTTCAGAATCGCACCCTCCTTAGAAACTATATTGACTCTCATAGTGGGTAACGGTTTTGAAGAAATAAAGAAGTGCCAGTGTTTAGAAACAGGGTTTAGAAGTGATGCAGAAAAACTAACATACCTATTTTCTCTTGTTTCCCAATCTTCCGCTTCATCAATTAAGTAACGATAGATTTCATTCATATTATTCCTTGTAGGGACAAAGTTGGAGTAGTGGAAAATGGGTGTATTCTCTATATAATATAACTCATTAATTCTAGATAGAGTAAAAGTTACCCATCTGCCTCGCACATAGACGACTCCGATGTTGATTCTATGTAGATTGGAATATAATTATTTTACCACAGGGATGACTACTGCAGATGTGGTATATCACAATACTTCCCAACGTCGTCGCACAATCATATCTTTGATAGACGTCGTCAAATTCTCCAATCCTCAATTCACGAATCCTCGTTCCTTGATCAATCTCTTTTTCATCATTACCTTACTGAAGATTCACTGGGCCTCATAACTGATAAATTTTCTTTTATTGAACACTCAAGATCTAGGGATTTCAGGGTGATTGGATGCCATAATGATGAGTTTTGGTGGAGTTTCAATTCATTTTTAGGAGATAGATAGTTTAGAATTCTAGTTCTAGGAGTTTTTAAAGAGTTAAAACCACTCAAAATCGCCAGAAACAGTTAAAATAACTCCCTAAACAGTCCACTCTTCGAACTTGCCATGGGTGGCGTCGATCTCACCATCGGCGGGATTCTTTAATAACACAAATTGAACTTGGGGAGAAAAACTCACCGTCGGCGGGCTCGATCTCGCCGTCGGCGACCAAGACAAAAATTGCCCAGTTTCACTCTGGTCCGAATGTGTTCCAAATTTTTCTATGGATCCAATTATCGTGATGATCATAAGGTAAATTCGAGTAGTAGAATTCATTCATACCACAAACTATCAATAAATCAAACAGATATACTATTATTGCATGTAAAGATAACTATGGGTTGCCTCCCATAAAGTGCTAGGTTTAATGTCGTCAGCTTGACCTATTCAAGGTGTTAATCAGGTTGACTGAGCATTAAAACCTTTTTAAAATTTGGTCTTTTACCCTTAAAATATGGTTTTAATCTGTGTCCATTTACATTGAATCTGTTTCCAGTCTTCGGATGTTCAATTTCTACAGCTCTGTATGTAAATACTTGAGTTATAGTGAAAGGTCCTAACCATCGAGACTTCAATTTCCCAGAAAATAATTTTGGCCTTGTATTATACAACAATACTTCTTGTCCTGGTTCAAAATTCTTTTAGTTAATATTCCGATCATGCCATATCTTTATTTTCTCTTTATAGATTCTATCATTATTATAGGATTCATTCCTTAATTCCTCTAATTCATTCATCTGTAATAATCTCTTCTCATCAGCATCTTTCAAATTATAAAGAAATTCTTTAATCGCATAATATACTTTATGCTCTAATTCAACAAGTAAGTGGCAAGTCATTCCATAAATAAGTCTAAAAGGAGTCATTCCAATCGGAGTTTTATAAGCAGTCTTGTATGCCCATAATGCAGTGTCTAGTCTGGTGGACCAATATAATATACTAGGGTTTACTGTCTTTCTAAAATTCGTTTAATTTATCGATTAGAAACTTCAGCTAATCCACTAGTCTGTGGATGATAAGTAGTAGATATTTTATGAATAATATTAAATTTTTCTACCAATCTTTGAATATATTTATTCCTAAAATGGGATCCTCCGTCAGTGATAATCACTATCGGCATTCCGTATCTTGTGAAAATTTTTTTCATTAAAAATTTTGAAACACTCTTAGCATCACAACGAGGTAAGGCCTGTGTTGTAATCCACTTAGAAACATAATCAACAACAACTAATACATATGAGTTTTCAAATGAAGGAATAAATGGTCCCATGAAATCTAATCCCCAAACATAAAAAATTTCAACTTCTAATATGAAATTTAGAGGCATTTCATTTCTTCTAGATATATTACCTACTCGTTGGCATTTATCACAAGTTTTGATATATCTATAAATATCTCTAAAAAGAGTAGGCCAATAAAATCCAGTTTGTAAAATTTATGTGCAGTTTTGTCAGTCCCGAATGGTCCTCCAAAATCAGAATCGTGACATTTTTGAATAATCTGTTCAGTTTCTTCATAAGGCACGCATCTTCTAATAATAAGATCCTTACATTGCTTATATAAATGTAGTTGATCCCAAAAATATGTTTTAACACCATGAATGAATTTTTTCTGTTGTTGCAGAGTTAGCATAGGTGCTAAAATATCACTTATAATATAATTAACTATATCAGCATACCAAGGTATTTTCCACTCATTTATATTATAAAGTTGTTCATTAGGGAAACTGTATGTAATTTCATTGTCAGTGTCAGATAATTCGCAATATTCTAATCTTTACAAATGATCCGCAATTTGATTATCAGTTCTGTTTCTATTTATTACTTTAAAATCAAATTCTTGCATCAATAATATCCATCTAATTAATCTTAGTTTGATATCCTTCTTTTGCATTAAATATTTAATAGCAAAATGATCAGAATGCACAATACATTTAGTTCTAATTAAATAAGATCTAAATTTATCAAAAGCATATAAAATTGCTAATAATTCTTTTTCAGTAACAATATAGTTAATTTCAGCATTATTAAGAGTTTTACTAGCATAGTATATAACTTTAAAAATTTTATCATATCTTTGTCCAAGAACAGCTCTTATAGCATAATCACTAACATCACACATAAGTTCAAATGGTTTCTCCCAATTAGGTGAAACTATTATAGGTGTTGTCATTAATTTATCCTTTAATAATTCAAAAGCATTTAAGCATTCTTTAGTAAAATCAAATTTCTTGTCCTTTTCTAAAGTTGGCAAAGAGGTTTGGTAATTTTTGAAAAATCTTTTATGCAATTTCTGTAAAAACCAGCATGTCCAAGAAAACTTCTTACCCATCTCACTGTAGTAGGAGGTGGTAATTTAGCTATAACTTGAATTTTTGCAGGGTCTACTTGCATGCCATTTTCCAAAATTTTATGCTCTAATACAATTCCTCCTGCAACCATAAATTGACATTTCTCCCAATTTAGAACTAAATTAGTTTTTTCGCATAGCTCTAAAACTTTTTCAAGATGATCCAAGAATGCGTTAAATGATGTTCCAAATATAGAGAAATCATCCATAAATACTTCTATTCCATCATCAATTAATTTACTAAATATAGACATCATACATCTCTGAAATTTTGCAGGTGCATTACATAGTCCAAAAGGCATCATTCGAAAAGCAAACATTCCATAAGGACTTGTAAATGTATTTTTCTCTTGATTCTCAGGAGCAATAGGAATTTGATGGTAGCCAGTATATCCATCTAAAAAATAAAAGTATTTGTGCCTAGCAAGTTTATCCAACATTTTATCTAAGAATGGTAAAGGGAAGTGATCTTTCCTGGTGGTCACATTTAATTTTCAATAGTCAATACATATACGCCTTCCAGTAACTTGTCAGATAGGTATCAAATCATTATTTTCATTAGCTTCAACAATCACTCCTCCTTTCTTATGAAGACAATGAATTGAGCTTACCCAAGCACTGTCCAAAATAGGATATATAATACCATTGTCTAACCATTTTAATATCTCTTTCTTGACTACATCTTTCATCATCGGGTTTAATCTCCTTTGGGGATCAACTCTTGGTTTATGTTCATTATCCAAAATAATTCTTTGCATACAGATTGAAGGACTAATTCCTTTAATATCTGCTAAGGTCTAACCAAAAGCTTCTTATACTTCATTAATGTGTCTAAACGTTTTTGATCTTGTAATTCATTTAATTCTTCATTAAAGTGAAAGAATTTCCCAAAAATGCATACTTCAAAAGAGTAGGTAAAATTTTTAACTCAAGTTCAGGAGGTTTTATAATCGACAGAACTATATTATTTTCAGCATTTTCCGTAATATCCAGCATCTCAAATATTTCTTGTATATAGTCTAATTCTTCATTTTCTGCTTCTTCAAATAATTCTGCTTTTTCTATTTCTTGTTTCTCTTCAAACTATTCTTTAAAATGTTTATTTCGCAGATGTTCAAAAATTTCCATTTGAAAACATTCATCATCTTTTTCAATAGCAGGGTATTTCATTGATTTTGCAAGTTACTTCTTGATCATTTACTCTCATAGTTAATTCTCCTTTTTGAACATCAACCATAGCTCTTCCAGCAGCTAAGAAGGGGCTTCCTAAAATTATGGGTATTTCTTTATTTTCCTCCATATCTAAAACAATAAAATCCACAAGAAAGATAAATTTATCCACTTTTACTAACACATCTTCGATTACTCCTTTAGGATATGTCACTGAACGATCAACTAACTGAAGAGTTACTGAAGTAGGTGAGACTTCTCCCAAACATAATCTTTTAAAAATTGATAGAGGCATAATATTAATGTTGGCTCCCAAGTCACATAAAGCTTTTCCATAAATTTTTTCTCCAATAGCACAAGGTATAGTGAAATTACCAGGATCTTTTAATTTCTCAGGAAGCGTTTTCAGAATAATTACACTACACTCTTTGCTAAGTGCAACAATTTCATTGTCTGTGAACTTTCTCTTCTTGTTTAAAATATCTTTCATAAACTTCACATAATTTGGCATTTGTTCTAATGCTTCTACAAAGGGAATATTTACCTTTAATTTCTTCAGGATTTCAAGAAATTTAGAAAATTGTTTATCCTTTTTATGTTGCTTTAATTGCTGAGGAAATGGTGGTGGTGGTTTTTCTACAAAACTTTTCATTGGTATTAGTGGATATTCTAAATCTTGATCTTGCTGATCCTTTTCTTTTTCAGTTTCCACTTTCTCTTTTTCAATTTCCCTTTCTTTTTGTACTCTAGTTTCTAATTCTTTTTCTCTTCGTAACTGTATCACTTTGATTTGCTCTTTTCCTTAGTCTTTAGGATTAATTTCCACATTACTAGGAAAATTTCCAGGAATTCTATTATTAAGCGCAGTAGCGATATGCCTAAGTTGAGTTTCAATATTTTTAATAGCAGTTCCTTGATTTTGTAATTGGTTTCCTTGAATTTGTAACTGATTTTCTTTATTCTGCAAATGCTGGCCCATATTTAATATCAATTCTTCCATATATAACTTCTTTTCCTTAAATTGAGAGTTATTATTAAATCCAGGTGGATAAGAAGGTTTATAATTAGAATTTCCTTGGTTAGATGAATTTCTTAATGGGTTTGCTGAGTTGTTCGCCCATTATTGATTAGTAGAATTGTTATTCCAATTAAAATTTGGATGATTCTTCCAACCAGGGTTATAATAATTTCAATAAGGATTATTGGGTCTATTATTAATAGCATTTAAAGTTTCATAAGAAGGTTGAACATCCACAAATTGCCTAGATGAATTTTCTTCTATTATAGTAGGAGAATAATTCATTCCAAAATGATCTAATTTCTTAGATATAGCATCAATCTGAGAAGCTAACATAGATATTGCATCAGAATCATGGATACTAGCAATTTTTTTAGGATTTAGCCTTTCAGAAGGCCATTGAATATTTTTGGTAGCCATTTCTTCAATTAACGAATAAGCCTCATCAAATGGTTTTGACATTAATGAACCACCAGTGGCAACATCAATAATAGATCTAAGAGATCCTACTAATCCATTATAAAAAGTTTGAATAATTAACCAATCTGGTAACGTATGATGCAGACATTTCCTAATAAGATCTTTAAATCTCTCCCAAGCTTCGTATAATGATTCTCCGTCAAACGGACTAAAAGATGTTATATCATTCTAAGCTTAGCAGTTTTTGAAGGAGGAAAGTATTTGGATAGAATTTTTTGTGATAATTCTCCCCAAGTTCTAATAGATCCAGGTGCTAATGAATTTAACCACATCTTAGCCTTATCCCTTAAAGAAAAAGAAAAAAGCCTAAGTCTAATAGCATCATTAGATACTCCGTCATATTTAAAAGTAGCACAAAAGTTCTAAAAAACTAGCGAGATGTAAATTAGGATCTTCATTTGGTGAACCACTAAATTGATTATGCTGTACCATTTGGATAATTGCAGGTTTAAGCTCAATTGAATTAGCCGCTACATCAGGGTTTTGGATAGTTAAGTGAATTTCATCTAATGTAGGGTTAGTGTAATCTCTTAAAGGTCTCGGTTGATTTGTATTTTCAATTGCTGGATTATTTGCCATTTGATTTAAATTTATGATTTCTCTTTTCTGTTTTCTAATTTTTTTAAAGTGCGTTTTAATTCTGAATCGTAAGGTATTAAATTTTCGGTTCCAAATTTGCGCATAAACAATATAAATTAAAACTTAAGTAATTTTAAAATAGTTTGTTACTCTAGTAATTATTTTAATAATTATTTTACTAATTACTTTAATAATTACTTTACTTCCCCGACAACGGCGCCAAAAACATTACACGGGGTTGTTGGTGCGTAAATTTTTAAGTGTTAACAAATGTAAAAATAAAGATAATATTCAATAATAGCAAAGTTACCCCTTATCAACGCAAGTATACGTATCGTTCAAGTAATACAGGTCTCTAATGGAGTCCTAGATATCGATCTCACAGAGAAGTTAGAGATTATGAACTAATTACAGTAGTTGAAATTACTATCTATTAAATGTAAATAAAGAACAATTATACTAAATTCTACTACTAATCTTAAATGGGAAGTTGCAATATTGAAAAGTATCTCTCCCATTGTTAAGCTAATTAAGCGAATGGATAATCAAATTAGTTAGAATTATATTGTGTCAAATAGGAGCATTCCTATTCTTTACCCTTTGGTCCAGGCATAAAGAATATTGACTAATCCTATGCTTGATAACTGAATCTGCGGGTAGGCTAGGAGGATACCGGCTGTTACTTCGGAGCTCCCATGTTTCCCTCGCCGGAGGGCTAACATTTACACTTCAGCACCCAAACGATAGGACCGAATTGAGGATTTTAGTCTGTCACTCTAAAATCTCCAATTCTACACCTGATAAATAATATTTCCCTATTAATTTGCACCCTCCTTTCAAGGACTTTGACCTCCCCAAATCTCGGATGTAACCTTTACTTTAGTTGTGAAATCAACAGATTTTAACAGATCAATTGGCTAAATTGAAAGTAAATTAAGATTTAAGTAAAAAGATTTTCACAATTTTTACTGAATATTTTAGGCACAACTAATTCAATTTTCCATTTCACAAAATCTCAAAACAAGGAGAAAGACAGAGAAGACTACTCAGAGTTCATAGGAAGTATAACACAAAACTTGGATTTCATATAAAATCAAAGTGACAAAATAATAAACACAACTTATCTCGATTTTTCTCCCCAAGCAAACTCCTTGAAGTTCCTCTTACTCTTCCTTCTTATACAACACACTCAACTAAACTCACTATGATACTCTCTAGAACACACTTACACACACTAATGACACTTTGGAGACACTAAAGACACTAAAAAGACACTCAAAAAGGACACACATTCGACATAAATTCGTCTCTTTTTAAAGAGGGAGAAATATTTCCAAAGGTTCTTAAGCACCTCTTCAAAAAGTGTCCAGATTCAATGAATCTTGCTTGAACCGACCTTCTCGCCATCGGCGGGCTCATTGGCGCCGTCGGCGGGCTTCTAGAACATAGGCCAACTGCTCAGGCTTGCTATCGGCGGGCTTGATCTCGCCGTCGGTGGGATCCTTTATAATATATTTGCATGCTCTCGGGAAAAACACGCCGTCAGCGGCCTATTCCTCGCCGTCGGCGGCCAAGTTCAACTTTTGTCTCTTTTGGTCCTTTTTGTTCCAGATTAGCTCCTTTTCTCATCTTTTTGCTCCATTATATATAAATCTTCATACCTGCAATAAAACATAGAACATACCTTTCTTTAAAGTTCAATATTATCAAAAATTAATATAAAATTGGTATTAATTTCTTTATAAATTTTTCTTTAGTCACTGTACTAATTGGTTTCATAGAATATACCCATTCTTCATCATTATTAGCTTCTACTCCAGATAATTGACATAGTGCATAAATTATGCCAGGATGTCCTAAATATCCACTTGATTCACTCTTCATCGTGGCCATAATATTCTTATAAATTATTCTTCCCACATTTATACTTCTATTGTTCTGAATACAGAAATTCAGAACAGCTCTGTCTCTCGAGACTTCACTATGATGATAGGTGGGTAGCAGAGTAGAAGAAATGAAATAATGCCAAGCCTTAGCTGTGGCATTCATCATAGAAAGTGGAATGTTAATCCGTTCACAATTCTTAATTTTCCAAGTGTCTTTCCCATCAGTGAGAAAGTTAATAACATCATCTAAAGGACCTTCCATTATTCTAAATGTTTCATACTCGCTAGAAAAGTAGCTGTGAAGCTCATAAAAAGAATTAATGCTGGTAGCATTAAAATTGACATAAAATCCTCTTACTTCGACAGGTTCGTCCTCAAGTTAAGTCAGATTTGAATAGAACTCTCTCACAACTTCAATAGCAGCTTTATTTGTAGTGTAGCAGAAGTTCTCCCATCTTATTTCTCTGATGAATCGTTCTACCTCTCCTCCAGATTATCGAAAACTCGATCTTGAATACACTTCTTTCCTTGAAAGATTGAAGTGTATCTCTATTGTGCTTTAGCATTTACAATTCAAGTATCCTCTTTTGACGTGGAGTCATTGTTTGATCTATCAAAATCACAAAAATCCAAAATAAACTCCAAAAGAATAATACAATGCTTTTAAAGGTGGGTTAAAGCAATCTAAATCAAGTTCCATAAATTGCTTCCAAGTCTTTTCTCCACATTTTCAAATTTTCCAAAATTTCTTAATGTGGAGGAAATTCATGGTGAAAATAAAAAATTTTTACATAGGAGTGAATCTCTTACCAAGGGAAGATGAAATCAGGTGTTATAATGTGTTGAAATCTCTCCAAATCTGAGATCTATTAAACCCTAGGTCAAAATTTTTGGTAAATTGGGAAGAAGACAATGAATAGTGGATGTTGACCGGTCAAAATTGTGGTTAAAAGATAAATTTTGGGATCTCACCGTCGGCGGGGTCGTTCGCACCGTCGGCGGGCTCAATTGAATTAAATTCCAATAGCCTCAAGAAAATCGTATTGTCGGCGGCCTCAAGCGCGCCGTCGGCGAGATTCTCAAATATTAATCATTTTTCAAATTTTTTTGCAATTTCGATCAATTTTAAGCCTCTTCGTCATCCATTCGATCGTTTTAATTATTATCTTAAGTGATTAAGTGATGTATTAACACAAATAAACATACACACAACAAAACTTCATAATTATATATTAAATCTAAGTGTTTACAATACACATTACATAACACACATAAGCAGGTATTTTCTCAACCTAAATTCATCTAAGCGTCGCAATCCAAACCACAACACTCAAAACGCTGAAAACAAACATTTCAAAAATAATCTCAACTATTCTGAGATTAAGAAGCAAACTAAGAAAGCAAACACACAAACATAGTTCAAATCAAGTATATCATAAAGAAACAAATAAAGTAAAGCAATTCTACTACTCTTTTGAACCAGTGCTGGTTTCTCCTCTGATATCACCCATTGTTTGAACATGGACGAACATGTTATAAAAAGGTTGGAATAGGAATTCTTCAGTTGAATCTTCTTTAATCCACCCCATTCTTCTCATGAAGTATATTAAACTTGCTTCAAAACGTCCAGTATGATCAAAATGCTCTTTCATTCTCTAATCAAGGTGATCAAAGAAATCAGACATATTGTTCCTTGTACTAGTTAAATTTTTTACCTGCTTCTCCAGATTCTTGATTAAGTGTAAGATCAACAGTATCTTGTCCGCTACTAGAGGTTGAATAGGAACATAATTTTGCGATGCTTGATCCATAATCACGCCCATATCATTCTCCTCATCATTGGCTGGGAACATACGAGTTGGGTCTAAAGGTTTCCAAGGTAGTAATACCTTTTCTCAAATCTCGTACGATACTTAAAACAGACTGCATATTGAGAAAATTGTTGAAGGATGTCCAAGCCCTTGAGATGATCCTTGAATGATCAGGCCAAAAACAAACTTCACAATAATTGATCCAATATCAATGGGCCATCCCATTTGAATGCAGTAGTTCAATATAACTTTACCGATTTTCATTGTCGATTTTCATTGTCGGTAGTAATTTCGTAGATATGAAAAAGTGCCAATTTTTTGAATCGGGATTTAAAAGTGTTACAGAAAAACTGACGTACATGTTTTCTCTTACTTCCCAGTCTTCAATTTCATCCATTAAATATTGTTATATTTCATTCATCTTGTCTCTTGTCAGGACGAAATTTGAATAATGGCAGACATGAACATTCTCAAGCATGTATAATTTATTAATCCTTCCAGAATTAAATGTTATCCACCTACCTCGAACATAGACACTTCCTTGGTTGATTCCATGTAAATTGGCATAGAATTCCTTCACAACTGGAACGACTATTGCGGCAGTAGTATAGAAAAAAACTTCCCATCTTCGCCGCACGATCATCTCTTCAATTGCTGACAAAGAATTGTTTAATCCTCGATTGACAAATCCTCTTTCCTTGATTATCCTTCTCTTTGACAACACCTTGTTGAAAAGTCACTGCGCTTCGGCACTAACGAACTTTTGCCGGTTGTACACTTGAAATATAGGGTAATCTTTTGAATCGGAAGCCATTAGAGAGGAATTCAAGGAATTTTCCATTTGTTTTCGGGAATTGGAGTGTTTAGGAACCGCCAAGGAAGTTTATAGAGGACAAATTTGCTAAAAACCACCAAAAACCGTCATTTCAAACTCAAAAAACTGCCCACTCACCGATCCAGCTGTCGGCGGCCTCGATGGTGCCGTCGGTGAGCCTTGTATAATAAATTCCAGGGCTCTCAGGAAAAACCCGCCGTTGGCGGCGTCGAGCATGCCGTCGGTGCCTTAGGTAAAATTTTGCACATTTACGCCGTGGTCAAATGAGTTCTAAATTTTCTTTATGGATCCAAATTTTTGATAATCAAATGGCAAATACAAGTAGTAGAATTCAATATTACTACAAAGTAATGATAAATTCAAACAAAAACTTAAACAAATAAAGATAACTATGGGTTGCCTCTCATAAAGAGTTTGGTTTATCATCGTCAGCCCGACCTATTCAGGTGTTATTCAGATTGACTGCGCATTAAAACCTCTTTAAAATTTGGTCTTTTACCCTCAAAATATGGTTTTAATCTATGTCCATTTACTTTAAATCTATTCCCAGTCTTCTGATCTTCAATTTCAACAACTCCATAAGTATAAACCTGAGTCCCTGTAAAGGGTCCTAACTAACAAGACTTTAATTTCCTAGGAAATAATTTCAGCCTTGTATTATAAAGCAAAACTTCTTGTCCCGGTTCAAAGTTCTTTTGGTTAATCTTCCGATCATGCCTTAACTTCAGTTTTTCCTTATAAATTCTGTCGTTTTCATAAGATTCATTTCTTAATTCTTCTAATTCATTCAATTGTAACAATCTCTTCTCACCAACATTTTTCAAATTATAATTGAATTCTTTAATCGCCCAATATGTTTTATGCTCCAATTCTACTGGTAAGTGACAAGTCTTTCCATAAATAAGTCTGTAAGAAGTCATACCAATAGGAGTTTTATAATAAGTCCTGTAGGCCCATAATGCAGTATCCAGTCTCGTAGACCAATCTACTCTACTAGGATTTACAGTGTTTTCTAAAATTTGTTTAATCTCACAATTAGAAACTTCAGCTAAACCACTTGTTTGAGGATGATAAGCAGTAGAAAATCTATGAATAATTTTAAACTTTTCTGCCAATCTTTGAATGTATTTATTCCTAAAATGAGATCCTCCGTCAGTGATAATCACTCTCGGCATACCGTATCTTGTGAAAATGTTTTTTATAAAGAATCATGAAACACTTTTAACATCACAACGAGGTAAAGCTTGTGCTTCAATCCACTTTGATATATAATCAACTGCAATTAAAATATATAAGTTCCCAAATGAAAGAAATAAATGGTCCCATGAAATCTATCCCCAAACATCAAAAATCTCAACTTCTAACATGAAATTCAGATGAATTTCATTTCTTCTAGATATACTACCTACTCGTTGGCATCTATCACAAGTTTTGATATATTTGTATACATCTCTGAAAATAGTAGGCCAATAAAATCCAACTTACAAAATTTTATGCGCAGTTTGTCAATCTCAAAATGTCCTCCAAATTCAGAATTGTGGCATTTTTGAATAATCAGTATAGTTTCTTCATAAGACACACATCTCCTAATAATAAGATTGTTACATTGCTTATATAAATTTGGTTCATCCCAAAAATATGCTTTTGCATCATGAATGAATTTTTTCTATTGCTGGAGAGTTAGCATAGGTGGCAAAATATCGCTTACTATATAGTTAACTATATCAGCATACCAATGTATTTTCCACTCATTAATGTTATAAAGTTGTTCATCAGGGAAACTGTCAGATAATTCATGATATTCTAGCCTCGACAAATGATCAACAATTTGATAGTCAGTTCCCTTTATATCAATCACTACAAAATTGAATTCTTGCATTAAAAGTACCCATCTAATTAATATTGGTTTAGTATCCTTCTTTTGCATCAGATTCTTAATAGCAGAATAATCAGTACACAATACATTTAGTTCCAATTAAATATGATCTAAATTTATCAAAAGCATACACAATAGCCATTAACTCTTTTTCAGTAACCGTATAGTTAATTTAAACATCATTAAGATTTCTACTAGCATAGTATATAACTTTAAAAATTTTATCATATCTTTGACCAAGAACAGCTCCAATAGCATAATCACTAGCATCTCACATTAATTCAAATGGTTTCTCCCAGTCAGGTGAAACTATTATAGGTGTTGTGATTAGTTTTTCCTTTAATAACTCAAAGGCATTTAAGCAATCTTCGGTAAATTCAAATTTCTTGTCCTTTTCTAAAAGTTGGCATAGAGGTTTAGTAATTTTTGAAAAATCTTTAATATAACACCAGTAGAAACTAGCATGTCCAAGAAAACTTCTTACCCCTCTCACTATAGTAGGAGGTGGTAATTTAGCTATTACTTAAATTTTTGTAGGGTCTACTTCTATGCCATTTTCTGAAATTTTATGTCCTAATACAATTCCTCCTACAACCATAAATTTACATTTTTCCCAATTTAGAACTAAGTTAGTTCTTTCGCATAGCTCCACAACTTTTTCAAGATGATTTAAGCATGCGTCAAATGATGTTCCAAACACAGAGAAATCATCCATAAATACTTCTATTCCATTATCAATTAACTTACTAAATATGAACATCATATATCTTTGGAATGTTGCAGGTGCATTACATTGTCCGAAATGCATTCTTTGAAAAGCAAAAGTTCCATGAGGACTAGTAAAAGTTGTTTTCTCTTAATCCTCAGGTGCAATAGGTATTTGATGGTAACTGGTATATCCATCCATAAAGCACTAATACTTGTGTCCAACAAGTCTATCCAGCATTTGGTCTAGAAAAAGAAGAGAAAGTGATCTTTTCGGGTGGCGGCATTTAACTTTCTATAATCAATACAAATACACTGACCCATTGAAAATATGTTGAGATTTTCGTGCCTATTTTATATTGATTTTGATAATATTCGACATTAAAAGGAAGGTATTTTGTATTTTTTTTTGTTTTTAGGTACAAGAAATAACTTTTATAGAAAAAGAAGCAAAAACGGTGCAATTTGGAGAAAAAACGAGCAAGAAATGAAATTTTGCCCTAACCATTTTGATAAGTCTTTCGATGCTTAATCTCTTTTAACCTTATTGCATATTTTTGAATGAGATTACACTTTAAATAAGGGTTTTTTTAATGCTTATTTTGTAGGGCTATCTGTTATGAACACAACGCAACTGAAACGGGGCGAATCAGAGCTAAAACCTAGCCAAACGGAGCAAAAAGGTGGAGCTGCACAGCAGTCTGCCCGCCGACGACGCCCTAGAGGCCGTCGACGCTGGTATTTTCTCAAGAAGGCCAAAATATGACCGAAAAGCTCTCTGATAGTGCCCTCGAACCAATAGATAGTGCCCCAGACTACTATGGACCGACTTTTGGCAGTTTTGGGTTGAAATTCAACGTATTTGGACGCTTTTTCGATGGGGTGCTTAAGGGAACTCTTAGAAATTCGTCCATACTCTTTAAAATGGCAAAAAAGAGAAGAGAAACAAGAGAGGAATGTTAGGAAAATCTTGGAGAATGTTTAGGATTCTCAGGTTAAGAGTAGAAATGTAGATTTCTACCCTTTTGGAGAGATTGGAGAGGAGATTTTGAGAGAATTTGTAAGGAGATGTTCTAGCATTGCATGGATCGACGGGAGACTTTATGGGAGAGATCTTCATCTTTCTTTCAAAGGGAAATAGCTAAGTATTGTTCTTCATTATCTTATGATTTTGTAAACACTTACATAGTAGATTTAATTTGGTTTAATGAAGTTTCCGTTGTGTTTTCTTCGTGTTTTGTGATGTATCTTTCTTACTCTTTCTTCTTCTTTGGAAATAGTGGCATAAGAAAATTATGTCATTGTTTCCATTCTACTTTTCTTTTGCAATGAGTAGGATTCATGATTAGGATATTGGGATGCTTGCTAAAAGTTGTTTTAATTATAAATGTGATGGGTTTTACTTGCACTTCATTTACATTACAATAAGGGCCCATTGTATTGTTAAAATTCGTTGTAATTGCACTGTCCCGAATGGGCGGTGTAATTCTCAACAAAGTAGAACCACATTCAATGTCCGTGAATGAATTGCGTAATTCATAGAGATTGAGTGCAAATAAATAGGAAATATAATTATCGGGCGTAGACTTGGAGATTTTAGAGTGACAGACTAAAATCCTCAATTCGGTCATATCGTTTGGGTGCTGAAGTGTAGATGTTAGCCCTCAGGTGAGGGGAACGTGGGAGCTCCGAAGTGAGAGCCGGTATCCTTCCAGCCTAGCCACAAATTCAGTAACCAAGCATAGGATTAGTCAATATTCTTTATGCCTGGACCAAAGGGTAAAGAATAGGATTGTTCCTATTTGGCACATACAATATCAAATGCATTTCATTCCTATACATTATCCATTTCATTACATAAGAATAGCAGTTTTTAGTATCTCAAAATTCTCCACACCAATTCATCCAAAAAAGGGTTATTTTTTACATTTAGTTATAGTTACTATTACATTTAACACTTGCATTTAGGAGTAGTTGCTAGATAAAACATAATTTTAATCGACATTCCAAACTAAGGATTATTAGTAGTAGACTAGAATTTGACTAAAGACCTCTTACTTCACTTCCTCATGGGATCGATACTGAGGTTTTTAAAGAAAACTCTATATTACTTGAAGCGATACGTATACTTGCGTTGTACCCCTAGTGTGTAAAATATTTTCCAATTTTTATATCATTAAGATTTTGCACAATAGCCGCTATTTATAAATCGGATTATGTTTTTTACCATCTTTTGGAAGTTAATTTACTGCGTAATTGCGGGTCGGGTCAAGTTTTTGGCACCATTGCCGGGGAAGCTTAGGTAAGAACTTTAGGAGAATTTTAGTTGAAGTAATTAGGCTTAGACTTGGAAAACTATAGTGCCGTAAAAATTGTTTTGTGTGAAAAGTGTTTTTATATGAAAAAGTGTTGTGAAAAAACTGTTTGCGTGAAAAATAAGTTGTTCGTGAAAATTTTTTGTTGTGTTGAATATATTTCATCTATTATTTGTTTAATTGTTAATGTATTATTTGTTGTGTTACGTATGCGAAACAAGGGATCTGCAGGACTTTTTGTGCCTTATGATCCCGAGTTGGAAAAAATGGAAAAAATAAAAATACAGAAAGGATTCGAAAAACTAGAAATGGAAATGGAAAACTTTCAAGATAATAACTTGGAAAATCATCATACTTCATTGAGGGATAACGTAAATCCTACGACAGATGAAATTCACTCAAACATACAAAATCCTGTCGTAGAAGCTGATTCGTTTGAAATAAATCCTGAGATTATCCAACTAGTGTGGAACAATCAGTTTGGGGGAACTCCTTCAGAGGATCCCTATTTGCACTTATCAAATTTTCTAGAACTTTGTGCTACATTTCGTTATAACGGTATGTGAGACGATGTTGTTAAACTAAGACCTTTTCCTTTCTCACTAAGGGATAAGGCTAAAATGTGGTTATGCTAGTTAGCACCTGGCTCTATTAAAAATTGGGAGGAGTTAACTCAGAAATTCTTAGCTAAGTATTTTCCACCTTCAAGGACTACTAAAATTAGAAACGATATTATCTCATTTTGTCAGTATGAAGGGGAATCAATATACGAAGTCTGGGAAAAATTTAAGAAACTCCTAAGAAAGTGTCCACACCATCTCTGCCCTATTGGTTAATCATTCAAACTTATTATAAAGGTTTAGTAGGATCCCTTAGGTCTATTATTGATGCTGCTACTGGTGGATCATTAATGTCAAAACCATTTGATGAAGCATATGAGTTAATTGAAAAAATGGCTACAAATGAATTTCAATGGCCATTTGCAACGGTAAATCATAAAAATGTAGCTAGTGTTCATGATACAGATGTGATTGGAATTCTTGCAACTCAGGTTGCTACTATATCAAGGAAATTGGACCAATTTGGAATGAACCGACCTTAATTTACTCCTGTAAGTGAGGAAAGTTCATTAGGGCATATGATTGATTTTAACTTATTATATGAGACTTTAAATACCATAAAAAACCAATATTCTAACTTTTACAACCCATGTTGGGAGAACCATCCTAAATTTAACTAGAATCATACTACTAATGGTGGAAACAAAAAATGGGATAATAATCATGCGAAACCTAATGGAAGTTGGAATAATAAGGGGAACATAAACTATAGACCTTCATATCCACCGGACTCTAACAATGATCAACAATTTGAGGATAAGAAGATGTTGATGGAAGAAGTAGTATTGCAAATGGGAAACTAGTTGCGAAGTCCAAATGCTGCAATCATAAACATAGAGAATCAACTAGGACAAATTGCTAATTCGCTTAGCAATAAACCCCAAGGAACACTTTCTAGCAACATTGAGATCAATCCTAAAGAGAACACTAATGAACAAGTAGAAACTGTCCAATTAAAAAGTGGAAGAGAGATAGAGGATGTGGTTAAAAAAGAGAAAGATGTTGTGAGAGAAACAAAGGAAACTAACAGACCTGAAGAACATGTTTCTAAGGATATAGAAAAATTAATATCTCCAACTAAAATTAGTTTGGAAAGACCACCACTTCCATTTCCTCAAAGACTTAGACAACATGAGTTGGATAAAAAATTTTCAAAGTTCATGAAAGTACTTAAGAAGTTAACCATAAATATTCATTTCACTGAAGCTTTGGAACAGATGCCAAGTTATGCAAAGTTTATGAAGAAGATATTAAACAAGAAAAAAAATTAGGGTATTACGAGACAGTTGCACTAAGTGAGGAGTGCAGCTCTATACTTCAGAAATATTTTCCTCGAAAATTTAAAGATCCTTGTAGCTTTACAATTCCTTGTGCAATTGGAAAAAGATTATGTGAAAAGCTTTATGTGATTTAGGAGTGAGCATTAATGTGATGCCTCTATCTATATTTAGAAGATTATGTTTAGTCGATATTTCTCCCACTACTGTAACCCTTCTGTTAGCTGATCGATCTATCATTTATCCAAAAGGAATTATAGAAGACATGCTTGTTAAAGTGGATAAATTTATCTTTCCTTTGGACTTTATTGTATTAGATATGGAGGAAGATAAAGAAATTCCAATTATTTTAGAGAGACCTTTCCTTGTTACTGGACAAGCTATAATAGATGTGTAAAAAGGAGAGTTGACTATGAATATTAATGACCATGAAGTAACTTTTGATGTATTAAAGACTATGAAATATCCAGTTGAGAGAAAAGATGATGAATGTTTTTGGATGGATGAAATTGATTATCTAAGTAAAGACCATTTCCAAGAAAGTTTTGAGAGTAAGTTAATAGATGAGATTGAAATAGACATTCATGATGATTCAAAAATGTTATTTAAAGAAGACTGTATGTATGTTAAGGAGAGGTGTGAAATGATGGATGTACCCCATACAATTTTAATTCCATCTGTTGAAAAGTCTCATGAGCTTAAGATGGATGTACCCCATACAATTTTAAAGTCTATCTATTTAAAGAATTCATCTACACAACCAGTCTTTATATTTTTAGATGCAACTCAATCACAAGAAAAACCTGAATTGAATGATGAACAAGATAAAATTATTGAACTAGGACTTGGAAGAGAATTTAAGGATGAATTTCAAAAGAACTTTGAGTTGAGAAAAGATGATAAGGATATTGGAAGACCATTTGAAGAAATTCCTAAGGAATTAGAAAAACCTATTTCCTTAACTAAGATAGATCCTCTATCATTTAATAATTATAAATGGGAAGAATTGGAATATAACTTGAAACAGAAGAGTAACATAGAAGATATTGATCCAGAATTTGAATTATCTAAAGAGAATCTGATCCAAAATTTGAGAGATATTGAAGTATCTTATAAAGATCCATTTCTTATAAATTTTAAGGATGGTATTAATATGCAAATTCTGAAAATTAATAGAAGAATTTTGGATCGAGAAAGAAATATTAGGAACAATGATATAAATCCATCTGAAAAGGAAGAGCTGAATGAAAAATTACAATTTGATGATTTTATAGGAATCCTTGGATCTTAAAAAGATTGGGCGATTGATCGAGGATTACTTAAGTGGAATTTTGTTCCAGGTGGGATCATTTGTCGAGCCCGCGACGTAAAAACCAAGTGCTTTGTGGGAGGCAACCCATAGTTATCAGTGTGCTTTGATTTAGTGTGCTTGAGAGTCATGATTGTTAGTGATATATTGTATTTGATTTATAGTGGATTGATCAGTTTGATTGATGATTGATAGATGTTTGGATTGTTAGTAGTTTGATCTTTGTGTGTCTTGAGGGAAGTGATTCCTTAACTTCTTATTATGGCTAGACTTGATCTCTTGTAGTAGTTGGATTAACGAGTCCACTTTGACTTGAGTCTCACCCAGACTTGAGTTTTACAAGAGAAATCTTGAATTTCAAACATTAATAGTTCCATCTTAATTTGTTACTTACTTTCTGCAACTTTATTTTCATTAGGTAGGAGTCGCGAACCTATTTGATGAATACCATGTGGATGATCTTACACTATCTTTGTAACAGTTAGAGGTGCTTAGTTATAGGGATTAGATGATGCTTGAAATTGGTGATTAGAAACCAATTTATCAGGGATAATCTTATCTTTGGGATTATAATCTATAAAATCATTTGAAAGTACCTAATTTACTAGTGTAGTGATTCCGTTAGAAATTGGAAGTAAATTAGTAAGATGTGACGAGTTAAATGAAGAATTGACCTCATTTATCGTATGTGTGTTTATTTTTGTGTTATAATTTTATATAATAATTGAAGAACATTTTTATATTCCCTTGTTGATACATGCTATGCTAGTTAGACTTTTATTTAGTGAATTTCATTCTGGCATGATTAGTTTAGATTTACTTTCTGCTGCATATTGTTCTGTCCTAATGAATACTTGCAAATGGATTTGATAGACATTTGTGGTAAATAAAATTTCTAAATTGTTTTTCTTCCTTCTTATATTTTCTCTACTGAATGCTATATATGTTAAAAAATTAAGTTTGGGGGTAGGAAGAAAAATAAAATTTTAATGTTAAAATACTTCATTTTAGTGTAATTTTATTACAAGCATGTTTTACGTTAGATTTGCTTTCTCCTACAATCATTCTATCCTGATTATGCATGTATATGAATTTGATAGAATGTTGTAGTAATAAGTAGATTAAAACCTTTACTTTTTCTTCCTATAACATTTTATGGAATTAATTGCAAAATGTTTTAAATATAAGTTTTGGGGGAAAAAAAATTAAATGTAACTTTATTTGTCCTCAGTATCCTGTATTTAATTTGATATCACTTTTAAAATGACTTGTGGTATGTGGTGTTACCTTTAGGTTACTATAATTTCAATTTTAGGAATATTAGAAAAATAACTTAGTTGAAATCCTTAGTGAAGAAACTGTTCTAGAGTTAAGATATTTTGTAGGAAACATTGGAAAAATGATTTTTCTATTTATGGTAGAAAAGAGTTGAATATTTGAAAAACTAAAATTCTTAGATTTATAATTAATGAGAATTGAGTCTTTATTGAAACCCTTTTTCAAACTAATACTTACACTTATAAAAAGTGAGGGAAAGTTTTGAGTTTTGGATTTTAGAGAGAGGATAGTGAAATTCAAAATTATTAAAGGCCTATCCAGATATAGTAATCCTCACATAAAAAAAATTAAAAAAAGGGATTAAAAATGATCCCGAAAGAGAAAAAAGAAAAAAGTTAAAAAAAAGGGATTAAAAATGATCTCGAAAGAAAAGAAAAAAAAGAGAGAAAAGAAAATAATTGAGGAGAAGCTTGAGGAGAAGCCTAACCAAAAATTGGTTTCACTTGATTTTTTTAAATGAAAAAATTTAAAAACAAGCCTAAGCTTATTCTTATATCAAAAGGTATTGGTTAAATTGGTATAGATAAGGAGCTTAAATTCCATTTTTATATTATCTATGAATCTTTAGTTTGACAATTTTCAATAACTTTTGAAGTAAATAGAAAATCAGGATTCCTAAGTTGAATATGAGATATTCTTATACTCTAGTCCTAGGTTGATTTACTAGAATTTCTTCTATGTTATAGTATAACATTTCTGAGAAGAAATTATAGGAAACACTATTGAAACCCACAACCACAAGTCAACATATTTTATTTTTAAAGATATAGTGTTACTTGAGGACAAGTAACAATTAAGTTTGGGGGATTTTGACCCACTGAAAATATGTTGAGATTTTTATGCCTATATTACATTGATTTTGATAATATTGCACTTTAAAAGGAAGTTGTTTTGTATTTTTTTTTGGTTTTAGGTACAAAAAATAAATTTTGGAGAAAAAAAAGCAAAAAAAGTGCAATTTGGAGCAAAAACAAGCTAGAAATGAATATTTTCCCTAACACCTTTTGATAAGTCTTTCGATGCTTAATCTCTTTTACACTTCTTGCATATTTTTGAATGAGATTACACTTTAAAGAAAGGTTTTTTTATGCTTATTTTGTAGGGCTATCTGTTACGAACGCAACGCAACCTCGAGCCCTGCGCAGCAGTCTGCCTGCCGACGGCGCCCTCGAAGCCGCCGACGGCACCCTCGAAGCCGCCGACTGCTGGATTTTTCCGAGAAGGCTGAAATTTGATCGAAAAGCTTGCCGATAGCTCCCTCGAACCTGCCAAGCCCCGGAAGACTATGGACCGACTTTTGGCTGTTTCGGGCCAAAATTCAACATATTTGGAGGCTTTTTCGATGGGGTGCTTAAGGGAACTCTTAGAAATTCGTCCATACTCTTTAAAATGCAAAAAAGAGAAGAGAAACAAGAGAGGAATGTTAGGAAAATCTTGGAGAATGTTTAGGATTCTCAGGTTAAGAGTAGAAATGTAGATTTCTACCCTTTTGGAGAGATTGGAGAGGAGATTTTGAGAGAATTTGTAAGGAGATGTTCTAGCATTGCATGGATCGACGGGAGACTTTATGGGAGAGATCTTCATCTTTCTTTCAAAGGGAAAAAGCTAAGTATTGTTCTAAATTATCTTATGATTTTATAAACACTTACATAGTGTATTTTCTTTGGTTTAATGAAGTTTCCATTGTATTTTCTTCGTGCTTTGTGATGTATCTTTCTTACGCTATCTTCTTATTTGGAAATAGTGGCATAAGAAAATTATGTCATTGTTTACATTCTACTTTTCTTTTGCAGTGAGTAGGATTCATGATTAGAATATTGGGATGCTTGCTAAAAGTTATTTCTAATTATAAATGTGATGGTTTTTACTTGCACTTCATTTACATTACAATAAGGGCCCGTTGTATAGTTAAAATTCGTTGTAATTTCATTGTGTCGAATGGGCGGTGTAATTCTCAACAAAGTGGAACCACATTCAATGTCCGTGAATGAATTGCGTAATTCATGGGGATTGAGTCCAAATAAAGCGGGAAATATAATAATCGGGCGTAGAATTGGAGATTTTAGAGTGATAGACTAAAATCCTCAATTCGATCCTATCGTTTAGGTGCTGAAGTGTAGATGTTAGCCCTCAGGCAAGGGGAACGTGGGAGCTCTGAAGTGAGAGCCGGTATCCTCCCAGCCTAGCCACAAATTCAGTAACCAAGCATAGGATTAGTCAATGTTCTTTATGCCTGGACTAAAGGGTAAAGAATAAGATTGCTCATATTTGGCACATACAATATTAAATGCATCTCATTCCTATAGATTATCCATTTCATTACAATTGAATAGTAGTTTTTAGTATCTCAAAATTCTTCAAACCAAATCATCCAAAAAGGGTTATCTTTAAAATTATTATTTGCATTTAGTTATAGTTACTGTTACATTTAACACTTGCATTTAGTAGTAGTTGCTAGATAAAAAATAATTTTAATCGACATTCTAAACTAAGGATTATTAGTAGTAGACTAGAATTTGACTAAAGACCTCTTACTTCACTTCTTCGTGGAATCAATACTGGGGTTATTAAAGAAATCTCTATATTACTTGAAGCGATACGCATACTTGCGTAGTACCCCTAGTGTGTAAAATATTTTCCAATTTTTATATCATTTAAGATTTTGCACACTAGCCGCTATTTATAAATCGGGTCAAGTTTTTGGCCATCTTTTGGAAGTTAATTTACTGCGTAATTGCGGGTCGAGTCATACACCATTCAGAAACTTATCTAGTAGGTATTAATTCATTATTTTCATTTGCTTCAATAGTTATTCCTCCTTTCTTAGCAACACAATCAATTGGACTTACCCAAGTACTATCCGAAATAGGATATATAATTCTAGCATCTAACCATTTTACAATCTCTTTTTTAATTACTTCTTTCATAACAGGGTTCAGTCTCCTTTATGGATTAATTCTTGGTTTATGTTCTTCATCTAATAAAATTCCGTGCATACAAATCGAAGAACTAATTCCTTCAATATCAGCTAGAGTCTAACCAAAAGCATTTTTGTATTTTTTTTAATGTATCCACTAAATTTTGTTCTTAAATTTCATTTAAGTTTGAGGATACAATTACTGGTAATGTTGAAAACTCTCCTAAAAATACATACTTCAAATGATTTAGAATACTTTTTAATTCAAGTTCAGGGGGTTTTACAACATATGGAATTAATATTTCATTTTATGGTGCTGTCGAATCAAGCGTTTCAAATTGTTCCTGAATATAACCAACTTCTTCGCTATGAATTTCATCATAATTATCTTTTTATTCAAAATTTTCTTTTAAATATTCTTTTTTAAGATAATCACATATATCCATTCTGAAACATTCATCATCTTTTTCTATTGAAGGATATTTCATTGACTTTAAGATGCTAAAGGTTACTTCTTGATCATTTACTCTCATAGTCAATTCTCCTTTTTGAACATCTATTATGGCTCTTCCTGTAGCTAGGAATGGTCCTCCTAAAATGATAGAAATTTCCTTATATTCTTCCATATCTAAAATGATAAAGTCCACAGAAAAGATAAGTTTATCAACCTTGACCAAAATATCTTCTATAGCTCCTTTAGGATATGTAATAGGTCGATCGGCTAACTGTAGAGTTATAGAAGTTGGTGTTATCTCTCCTATTCCTAACCTTTTAAAAGTTGATAAAGACATCAAATTTATGCTAGCTCCCAAATCACATAATGCTCGCCCATAAAAGTTTTCACCAATAGGATACGGGATAGTGAAACTACCAGGATCTTTAAGATTTTCAGGAAGCTTCGAATTATAGCACTACACTCTTCACTGAGTGCAACGGTCTCATGATCTAATAACTTCCTCTTCTTGTAGAGTATATCCTTCATAAATTTAACATAATCAGACATTTGTTCCAAAGCTTCAACAAAAGGAATATTTATTGATAATTTTTTCAAAATGTCTAAGAATTTAACAAATCTTTTTCCTTTACCTTGTTGTTTTAGTCTTTGAGGAAATGGGGTTGGTGGTTTTTCAACAGTAATTATCATAGGCTTCTGAGGAAAATTAGGATATAAACATTCATTTTCTCCTTCAGTTTCTTCTTTTTCCTTTTCATCTACAGTTTCTTTTTGAACTCTTATTTCCAACTCTTTTCCATTTCTTAATTGAATAGCTTTAATCTGTTCTTTTCCTTGATCTTTAGGATTTACTTCAACATTGCTAGGTAAAGTACCAACAGGTCTATTGCTCAGTGCAGTAGCAATTTGCCCTAATTGGTTTTCTATGTTTTTAATAGCAGCTCCTTGACTTTGTAATTGATTTCCCATATTCACAACTAGTTTCCATAGATAAGTTCTTCTCCTTGAATTGTGAATTATTATAAAAATCTGGTGGATAAGAATGTTATAATTAGAATTACACTGGTTGTTTATATTTCATAATGGGTTTACAGAATTGTTTCCTCACTGAGGATTAACCGGATTAGCATTACCTTGGTTATTCCAATTAAAGTTTGGATGATTCTTCCAACCTGGATTATAATAGTTTGAATAAGGGTTATTTTTTCTATTATTTATTAAATTTATAGTTTCGTATGAAGATTAAACATCTACAATTTGTCCTAATGAATTTTCTTTTAACACTGAAGGTCTTTGAGAACGATTCATTCCCTATTGATCTATTTTCTTTGAAAGAGCAGCAATTTGAGAAACTATCATCGTTAAAGCATCTGAATCATGTATACTAGCTACTCTCTTAGGATTTACCCTTTCAGCAGGCCATTGAAAATTATTAGTAGTCATTTCTTCTATTAAAGCATAGGCTTCTTCAAAAGGTTTAGACATTAGTGATCCACCAGCAGGAGCATCAATAGTAGATCTAGGAGATCCTACTAATCCATTATAAAATGTTTGAATAATTAACCAATCTGGTAAAGCATGATGTTGAAATTTTCTAAGAAGTTCTTTAAATCTTTCCCAAGATTCATATATTGATTCTCCCTCATACTGACTGAAAGATGTAATATCATTTCTAAACTTAGCAATCTTAGATGGTGGAAAATATTTCAATAAGAAATTTTTTGAAAGTTCTCCCCAAGTTCTAATAGATCCAGGTGCTAACTAATTTAACTAAGCCTTAGTCTTAACCCTTAGTGAGAAAGGAAAAAGTCTAAGTCTGACAACATCATCAGACACTCTGTCATATTTAAAAGTAGCACAAAGTTTTAAGAAACTTGCAAGATGTAAATTAGGATCTTCATTTGAAGTTCCATCGAATTGATTATTTTGTACCATTTGGATAATTGCAGGTTTATGCTCAAATGAATTAGCAGCTACATCAGGATTTTGGATATTTATGTAAATTTCATCTAATGTAAGGTTAGCGTAATCTCTTAGTGGTCATAATTGATGTTCATTTTCAATTCTTTGGTTGTTTATGTTGTTTTCCATTGTTTCAGAATTTCTAGGTTATTTTCTCAGTTTTCTAATTCTCCTAATAGTGCGTTCTAATTCTAAATCGTAGGGTATAAGATTTCCAAAACCAAATTTACGTATACAATCGAAAGCAACACACAGAAAATAGTTAACTAAATAAGTTGCAGTTCTATAAAAAAGTTTTCCAACAGTCCTAAATCGTTCGTTACTCTAATTATGTTATATTCCCCGGCAACGGTGCCAAAAGCTTGAACCACTCCGCGCACTTAGCGTAATTTTAATTTTTGTAACAAGTATATAATATATTCTCTTAATCGCAGAGTTACTATTCAACGTAAGTATACGTATCGTTTAAGTAATACATGGCTCTAGTGGAGTCTTAAATATCGATCCCACAGGAAATATTTTAAAGACTACGAACTAAGATTATAGAATTCAATTCAGAATCACAACTAGAAAATCAAAATTGCCTATTTGTCACTAATATATAATCGACAATAATTTGAAGTTTTAATAAACTAATTCTACTAACAGATAACTAATTCTACTAATAAAGTGAAGTTCAAATATATAAGCAAGAATCTTTCTCCTTTGTTAAGATATTTAAGTGAATGAATAATTAGAATTAGTTTAAAACAATGTTGTGCCATATAGGAGTATACCTATTATTTACTATTTGGTCCAGGCATAAAGAACATTGACTAATTCTATGTTTGGTTACTGAATCTGCGTCTAGGCTGGGAGGATACCAGCTCTCACTTTGGAGCTCCCACGTTCCCCTCGCCTGAGGGCTAACATCTACACTTCAGCACCCAAACGATATGACCGAATCGAGGATTTTATTCTGTCACTCTAAAATCTCCAATTCTATGCCCTATGAATATTATTTCCCTATTTATTTGCACCCTACTTCCAAGGACTTTGACCTCCCTGAATCTCGGATGTAATATTTACTATAGTTATTAAACTCAACATATTTTAACTAATCAATTGGCCAGATTGAAAGTAAATTAAGATTTAAGTAAAAGGTTATCATGAATTTTTTAAACTTTCATTGGCACACTAATTCAATTTACCATTTTACAAAAATATCAAAACAAGTAGAAAGACAGAAAAATTACTCAGATTTCATGGAGATGATACAATAAAACTTGGATTTCAAATATAAAAGTAAAGTTCTACAAACTAAAATAAATAAATACAGCTTATCTTAAATTCCTTCCTAGGAAAACTCATTGAAATTCCTCTAAATTTCTTCCTTTCTTTACAGTACATAGAATTCTCCTTCGAAACGACAATGTGGAAGAAATCTCTCACTTCACTTCCTCTCTTACAATCTTTCGAAAATTTCCTCACAAATATCACTATCTAAACTCACTAATTAACACTCTAGAAACTCTATATGGACTCACTAGACTCACACACTTGACTCTCTAGTGGACTAGAATGACACGTGGTGGACACAAATGGACGCTAGTGGAACATTTTTTCGGCCCCAAATTATTCCTTTTAAAGTAATTGAAGAGTTTCCAAGATTTTTCCAAGCATCCCTTCAAAAATCGTCCACATTCAATGCACCTCATAAAAGAACCGTCGATCCCACCGTCGGTGGCCTTATAGAATACTTAGCCTTGGACTCTTCTGCATAAGACCCACTGTCGGCGGTCTCGATCTCGCCGTCGCCGGGCTCCCTTATAATCTATTCTGAACTCTCGGGAAAAACATGCCATTGGCGACGTCGACGCCGTCGGCGCCCTTGATCAAATTTTCATAATTGTGGTCCTTTTTTCTCAAAATTTGCTCATTTTTGTATATTTTAGCTTCATTGTCCATAAATCAACATAACTACAGAAAATGATCCATAAAAAATACATATTTTTATGCCTTGATTTGTATCAAATTTTTAAGGATATTATGCTTTAATGAAATGTATTTTTGTGTTTTGGATGTAGGTGATGCAAAAATGTTCAAGAAGGAAAAAAGGATGAAAAAGGAGCAAAAAGGGGCAAAAATGGAGCCAAAATGCAAAATTGTCAAAATAATTGGCCTGGCGCCTATGCGCCAGAATCCGGCGCCTAGGCGCCAGTTCGATACAGAATTTTGTAAGATTTTTGACGACTTTTGATGACTTTTGGACGGTTATTTTGATGGTGTTAGCGGTTATTGGACCATCTAGAAGATTGGCAGCTATTCCTGAATTATAGGACATGTGATACATTGTATTTGGACGTGTTAGGATCGCGAAGAGGTGCGATCTAAAGTGAAGAGGTGCGAAGAACTGGACGCTGAGTCAGGTGCCTAGGCGCCAGATTCCGGCGCCTAGGTGCCAGGCACACCTTCTAGAAGATTCATTGAACATGGACACATTTTGAAGATGTGCCTCAAGGCAACCCTTGAAGCCTATAAATAGGAGGCTACTCCTTGAGAGAAAATGGCCCACAAACCACCAACGCCCAACCTAGTCCCCTAGCCCCATAGTCCATATAGAGAGAGAAATTAGAGAAATATTTTAAGGGCCATATTTATAGTTTCTTTTATTAATTAGTGAGTTTATTTAGAGTTTGTATTGAGAGTATTTGAAGAGTCGGTGCTTTTGAAGTCTATTTACTTTGGAGTTAGAAGGATTCAAAGGTTCAGTTGGAGAAACACTTGAGATAAGTATTTGAATTTTGATTTAAGGTTTTATTTATATGTTTTGTTGTTTAAATTCAATGTGTTCTGAGAAGTTACTTTACTTTCTTCTTTCAATTATGAAAAGATAAAAAGGATAATATAAAATTTGTTGGAGAATTAAAATCTATATATATATTTTAAACATTGTGATGATATTAATACCGGATCTTAATTTACTATTTAAATTGATCATTTAAATTATTAAAATCTGTTGAAGAGTTTTGAGACCTAGAAGGAGATGAATTCTTAACTAGTAGATATCACATGAATCCTTGGGTAGTCGAAGGTTTTGCGTGGGTTATTCAAGGTGAAGTGCAAATAAATAGGAAGATATTATTTAATGGGCGTAGAATTGATAAGTTTTTAGAGTGACAGTGCTAAATTCTTGTAATTTGGTTTATAGAGAAGGAAAGGGTCACTAGTAGGGCTGACCATAGCCACCCTTGGACATCTAGTAGTGTGAGCCTAGATTAACCCATTCTACTAACAATACATCCAGACCTAATCTATAGATTAACCAATGTTCTTTATACTATCGCGCGAAGGTAAAGAATATGAATGCTTCTATTTGGCACAAAACCATAAATTTATATTCTCCACGAATATTACATTATCTAAAAAGTCTTGGATTAATTGAAAGGAAGAAAGTTGTTTACTTATTTTTATTTACATCAATCATTACTTTATTTCTGCTTTATTTCTACATCTAGTAAATTAAATATCAACTTTTTAGCTTTAAAAGAAATACATAAAAATAAAATCAAAATATTTAAAAAAAATCTATAATCCTCCTCGTGGGATCGATACTGGGGTCTTTATTTAAAGCCCTATATTACTTGAAACGATACGTATACTTGCATAGTACCCCTAGTGTATAAAATATTTTCCATAAAATTATATTTATATACACTAGCCGCTATTATTATTTGATTCAAAGTATTGGCTATAACATATTTTTGATAGCATAAATTACTGCATTGTTTTGCGATTGCAAACAAAGTTTTTGGTGCATTGTTGCGGATCGAGGGTCAAGTTTTTGGCGCCGTTGCCGGGGAGGCAAAATTTATAGATTTTAAATATTTTTTTATTTATTTCTTTTATTGTCAAAAATATAAAATACAAAAACATTTATTTAAAAAAAAACAAGAACAAAATAAAAATTAAAAAAATAATAATTCTATTTCTTGCTATTTTACTTTTTATTTACTTTTTATGCGTAGTTCCGGAGCTGAAGGATTATTACCTTTAGATTCTGAATTAGAAAGAAAGGTTAGAAGAATTAAAAAAGGAAAACAAATTCAAAAATATCAAGAGATGGCTAATTTACATAATAATTTACAAAATTCAATTGAAATTAATGAACAAAATATTTACAAACCATTAAGGGATTATGCTAACCCTACAGTTGATGAACTTCATAGTAGTATTCAAATACCTACTGTAGTTGCTAATTCTTTTGAGCTTAAATCGTCTATTATTCAAATAGTTCAAAATAATCAATTTGGTGGAACACCAAATGAGGATCCAAATTTACACCTTGCTAGTTTTTTAGAACTTTGTGCTACCTTTAAATATAACAATGTTTCTGATGATGCTATTAGACTTAGACACTTTCCTTTTTCTTTAAGAGATAAAGCAAAGATGTGGTTGAACTCATTAGCAACAGGTTCTATTAAAACATGGGCTAAAAGGGCAAAAAATTCCTTGCTAAATATTTTCCTCATTCTAAAACTGCTAAATTAAGAAATGATATTACTTCATTTAGTCAATTTGACGGGGAGACAATTTATGAAACTTGGGAAAGATTTAAAGAACTATTAAGAAAATGTCCTCGTCATGTTTTACCTGATTGGTTAATTATTCAAACAGTTTATAACGGACTAAATGGATCACTTAAATCAATTATTGATGCTGCTGCTGGAGGTTCTTTAATGGCTAAATCATTTGAAGAAGCATATACTTTAATTGAATAAATGACTAACAATAATTTTCAATGGCCTTCTGAAAGGATTAATCCTAAAAGAATGACAAGTATTCATGATAACGAAGCCTTTTCTATCTCAGCTTCACAAGTAGCTGCAATATCTAAGAAATTAGATAATTTTGCTATCAATATATCACATAACAACTCTGCTAATATTGAGGATTCTCAAAATATTGAAACTTTATAAGCTATTGCTAGTAAAAATAACCCTTTTTCCAATTATTATATCCTGGATGGAAAAATCACCCTAATTTTAACTGGAATAATTCACAACAACAATGGGGTAATAATCAATCCCATCCAACTAGAAATTGGAACAATCAAGTAAATTTAAACTATAAACCACCTGGATTTAATAAACAACAGAAAAAGTTATCTATAGAAGAATTAATTTTACGACTGTTGACCTCATTTTTGATGAGGTCTTCTCTTCTTCTCTTTAGTACTTAGGATCTAGCCTTAGGCTTTTCCTTTGACTATCTTAGAGGACTAGAATTGGGACCCACCTTTTAGAAATTCAAACCACTTCTTAACTCCTCGCAAACTCCACAAACTTGACTGTAGACCCCTAATCACCTAGAGGGTTGAAATCAAATGTGGAAGTTTAAAGGATGAGTTCCTATGGGACTCTTTGGCCTTAGGACCGCCTGCAGGTGGCCCGGTGCAGTGAAGGGTTGACTTGCACACACACTACACCTACACACTACACTTTCACACACCTCCTAAAAACACACCCATACCAGACTTGACCTCTCGACTCATGTAGGTGATTCACATGGATGGTCCTTAACCCCTAAGCCCTCGGTAAGAGGGTTAGGAACAACATAGTGAATGCCTCAAATGAATCCCTTCATGGCTCATGTGGGCTTGATATGGCTTCATGGCTCAACAAAAATGATTTCATTCCACTTACATCCACCCGATCTTCAATTTTCCAAATTTTCGATTTTTGACCCCGCACCCAACACCCGCTAACCTACCCGAAGCCTCGAATAGCCCAAATCTCTTAAAAATTTCCAAATCACCCAAGATTCTCCAAAATCATTCCCAAACATTTCCACATCACTCAAATTGATCATCCATACCCAAAAATGCCAAAAATTCCAAGAAAACCTCCCAATACCCTCCAAATACCCAAAATACCCCTCTTGACCCAAAAATCCAAAAATTCAGAAAATTCCCAGAAAATTCCAGAAAATCCCAAATATTCCCAATTTCATTTTGTTCAACTACACCATGGGCCATTTTGTCAATTTACCCCACTTTTATCAAAACCCCCAATTTGACCCATTTTAACCTAAAGTAAACCCAATGTCAAACCTAACCTACCCATTTGACCTAAATTCTGGTCCAATTCAATTCTAAATTTCAATTCAACATTCCCAACACCAATCTAGACCAAATCCAAGCTTAATTTGATTGACATTTGGATCCAATTTCACTTTTGGCCTTAAAGCCCGATTTGGACCCATGACCCAAACTTAGCCCAAACTCACCCGATTCAACTCCAATTAAACCCAAATCTTTTCTAAACCTTCCTTGACATCCCCATAAACAAAACACTAACATGATTTGCCCAATATTTTGATCCAAACCCCACTCAAGTTCAACCCAAAATTAAAAGGCCCATTTTTGACCTAAACCCAAACCTAACCCAAATGAGCCCAAATCCCAAAATCAAAACCCATCAAAGCCAAAACCTCTTTGAAACACTCCCATAAACATTTCCCAACATTAATTTTACATCAATTTCAACTCTAGCCCAACATTAGCCCAAGTTAGCCCACTTGGACCCATATAGGCCCACTTACCAAATAAACCCAAATTCAAACCAATTCAACTCCAAATCACACCAAGTTGACTCCAAGCCCTTCATAGAACATCCATAAACCAATTATGACATTTACTTGACAAGGCCTTTCACAAAATCTTTACCCAAATGCCCATCCTAAAATCAAAAAGCCCATTTCCCTTAAAATTTCCTAAAAGCCCACTCCTTCAAATTCAAAAGCCCAAATTCATCCAAAGCCCACATGACACTTCCTTTCATCATCCATTTAATCAAAATCACCCCTAAGTTTCAAAATCATCATTTAAACCATTCCAAATCAAGCTTCATACAAATTTTCACCAAAATATCCAAAATTCTTAAAACCCATTTTTATGAAATTGACTAAACTTTTCCCTAAGCCAAAGACAAGCCATGCAAGCCATGGACAAGCCACATGAAGCCATGGAGAGTTTGACATGTGATCAAGCCATTAATGGAAAAAGGAGGACCCCTTTCCTAATCCTTCTTAAGCCTTTTTTACCTTAAGCATGTCACACTCTAAACCATGCTTTGCCACCTAATCCTTGATGGAGACTCCACCACACATGGGAGATTGACCCACCGACTTCCTCGACCCAAAACCGAGGTCTTGGGGAGGTGCACCCAACCCATTTGCATGGGTTGACCAAAATAAGCTAAAATAGCCCCTTCCCCTTTCTACTTTGATTCAACCACTTTACACATGTCAAACCTCGATTGAATGCACCAAACCCCGACCACGACCCACCCGAACAAGATGGTGACCAGTGCACGGCCGGCCAGCCACCGGGCCGCCGGAAAACACCATGGCCGAGACCTTGGGAGGAGCCAAACTTTGGAATTCTCCCTTGTCGAGCTGCCCCATGCCTAGTGGTCACCATGGCTGTTCTTCTCCTCACCGAGCAGGTGATCCCAAGCCCTAACTTCCCCGGGAGGCCCTCGCACCCTCTCCTATTTAAACCCCTCACCCTCTCGGCCATGAAGAGGTGTTGAACCGGACCTTACGGAAACTCGCCAAAATTGCTCCGGATCATTCTCCATACTCGAGCACTTGATCACCGAGTGAGATCCCCCGCCATTTCTTCTCTCGTGAGCTCGATTTCGGAGTTGAAATTCCACCCAAAACCAGGACACTTCTCCACGGTGAGCCAATCCCCAAATTGATTGGTTCTACACCTTCACTGGACCAAGGGAAGGTGTCCACCAGCAAAAGCCCCATCTCCAGGCCACCCGAGTTGCTCCGGCCTCCAAGCTTTGTGATCGGGCTTGGTCGAAATCACATCTAGACAATTCACTGGACCGGGAGACTTCATCCGGAGCTTGCCGGGATCCAATCGAAGGTGCAACAACTCTCGGATCGAAGCCACACTTCTCGCGAGCAAAGGTATGAACTAATTCTTCATCCCGAGCTTCTGGAGATTCTCCATTTCAAATACCTTAATTTCAATGCATGATAACCGTATAGATGTGTTCGTCTCTTCAAGACGAATCCATAGAGCATAAGAACATGAAAATCCATTGAGTATCGAGTGAGATATTAAGGATTTAGTGTGGACGGCTCTCGGGTGAGGACACTTGGGGACGATGAACGGATGCGCGTCCATTTAATACACGCGCGGACGGACGGCCGGGATCGCGTCGGATCGGAGGACGGAGCGATACGGCGGGTCCCGGAGCGCCGACGCGGATGGCGGCGTCGAATGGGAGCGCGCCACGTGGCACTTCGGAGCTGCCGATGTTTCGCTGGCGCCGCGTGGATAAGTAGAAAATTAGGGGTATTTTCTATTTATTTAATTCCCTAAACTTCAAAAATTCATAACTTTGTGTAGGAAAATCATAAAAATAAAATAAAAATACCCTCTTGCTCGGTGAACGGAGGAGAATAATGTGGAAAAGAAATTAATTAAGTTTGTCCAGTATTTTATTTTTAATTAATTATTTACTCCCTGCATTGTTTTAATTCTCCATGCATTCATACAATTCACCATGGCATGAGACTATAGGGCTTTTGAAGCCTCGAACTTAGGAACATTCCCTGAATTTTCCAAGGTCGAGGCCATCTCTGTGAAAAGTTATTGATTTTTCAAATGCATGTTGCTGTTTTAAGTATTTTAATTTCAAAAATTAGCATGTTGTGAAATAAATTCTAGGAAAATTTGGTGATGTTCCTTATGACCAGAGAACCCTAGGAAAAATAGGACTTGGGTTAATTCACTTAAGATAACCCTAATTGGCTTAAACATCCAAAATAGACCCCTAATTAATTAGAGCTAACCATACATCAAATTGACTTGAAATCAATTCTCCACTGACCTTTAGGATCAGAGGAACCCACCATAAAAATTTGAGGTCAATTGGACTTGGTTAGCCCCACTAATTGGATTGATTAAGCCACTTAGTCATTTTAAACTTTAAAAATTCATAACTTTCAAAATACCTTTCAAAAATTTACCAAATTGGTTTTGGAGCCTCTCTGATATCAGGGGAATTTAAGAAAATTAAAATTTCAATTTTCTAAAAAAGTTGATTTTTAATATTATTTTAATATTTTTAATAATTAAAAAAAATAATAAAAATCACAAAAATAATAAAATTCACCAAAATGTCACATTTTGAATTTTAATCACTTAGGAACAAACCCCATATTTTTCTTAGGTCTATTTGGTGAGATATTAATTTTTAAAGCTCTAGGGTAATTTTAAAATTAAAAAAATGTATTTTCTAGCATTTTCACCAAAATAATTATAATAAATCAAAGAAAAATCAGAAAATTGTAAAATTTGGTTCTCTGGAATCCTTGATATTAGAGAGAATTTTAAAAATTATAAAATTCATTTTTCAACATTTATTTTATTTTTAAATTAATTAATACTCCAGAACTTAAAATAATTCTAATAAATAAAATATAATTCAAAAAATTACAAAATTTGGTCCAAGTGGTCCTCTGGTCATTAGGAATGTTCCCTAATTTTCTTAAGGACAGAAACTTACCCTTCGTCATGTTATCAAATTTTCCTTGAAAATCTCTATTTTCTACTAAAAATAATTATATAAATAAATTAAATACAGAAAAATCACATTTTCTCCTCTCATGTCTTTATTGACATATGAGTGAAGTCACCTAAAAATTTCAAGTTCATTTGAGTTCAATTTAGTGAGTTATAAAATTATTGAGCTTAAAGGGCAAGATGGTAATTAAAATTTTAACCCTTAATTAAAACTTTAGGTTTAATAAAAAAGATTAACAAGTAAAATATTTGATTCTAACCTGATTTGGATGATTGAAATTTAAATAATTAAAGGGTAGAAACCCATTAAGCAATTTAAAATGATTAAACCTTAATTAAATAATTGATTAAATTTGGGAGAATAATAAAATTGGAATTATTAAAATAGGGATATTATTAGGAAGAGATTTATTCTTTAATTTAAAAGATCCCTAAATTTAATCATCTCATTAATATTCAACTCTTAATTAAAATGATAACTCAAATTTAAAATATTAAAAGACTTAATCATTAAACTAAAATTAAATCATTAAACTCTTTCAAAAATTTCAATTAAAATTAAATTAAATCAAATTAAAAAATTAAATTAAATTAAGTAAATTAAATTAAAATTAAATTAAATTAAATTAAGATTAAAAAGTTAAATTAAAATTAAATTAAATTAAATAAAATTAAATAAATTAATTAAATTAAATTAAATAAATTAAACTAAATTAAATAAATTAAATTAAATTAAATTAAATTAAATTAAATAAATTAAATTAAATTAAATTAAATTAAATTAAATTAAATTAAAAATTAAATCAAATTAAATAAAATTAAATTAAAATTAAATCAAATCAAACTAAATTGAATTAAATTAAATTAAATTAAACTAAAATTAAATTGAATTAAGTCGAATTAAATAACATCACCTAAGACATAAAGAACTCAAAAATAAATCTAAAATAACTTGAACACTATTCCAAACTTAAATCATTAATTTGAACTTAAATTTGAATCACAAATCATTAAATATCATTTTGCCTCTAGGAGCTTTAGTTATCATAACTCCTAAACGAATATTAAATGAAATGTTACTTCACTTATAGGACATTCAAATGTCCTAGTTCATCGAGCAAGTTAACAAAACTTGAAAACCTCGGATGATCGATTCATTTACATAATTAAATTCTCTTGGACTTAAAACAATCCTAGAAATATTGAAAAGATGTTTAAGATTCTTCTTAAGCACTTCCTCGATATGATAGGATATTTATAAGAACAATTGAACTTAGTTATTCTTTGATGAAGAAAATCGTCCTCAAACCAAAAACACGAGGAACCTAGACGTCATAGGAAATGACTAGCTATAGGATTAGGAACTTGGTAGAAAACCATAACCCTTTCCCTTAGCTTTACTAGAAATTGCTATGAATGCTTAAATGCTCTAAATTGTATTTTAAGTGCGGCTTGGGATGACGGGAAGACCCTCCAGGTACGCTTTTATTTTATTGCAATTTATTTTATTGCAATTTATTTAATCGCATCGCACTTATTTTTCTTGCATGATAAAACAACGGTTGCATGAAAACCGACACCTTTAGGACGAAACCAAAATCGAAACCCATAACTAAATTAAAAGACACTACAAGATAAAATTCACCTCCACAACATTTCAAAATATAAGACAACTCAAAATTTAATCACAAACAGAACACAAAACTACAATTATAACTAAATTAAAACGTCTTGTTGGATGATCGGGAATACCTCGGATGATGTAACCTACGTGTTGCTAACGGGATTTCCCACGGTCTAAATGAAAGTGTGGAACTCATTCGGTTGAGTTTAGCAAATTCATCCGGACTAAGTGAATCCGATAAAAATAATGATGCCGGAAGGATGGAACCGTGGGATCTTAACCGGTGTCGTTATAATCAACTTTAAGATTTGTTTTAATTAAAACACAAAAAACACTTGGAAATTAAGACTTCTCTAAACCAAAACACTTTTCTCATCCCCAGATTTATGATTTCTAAAACTAAACCTCTGCAACAACAAGGAGCTCGAAGCATGGTGGGCAGCACGGCCATCGTCGTCAGCAAAACCTATGTCGACATCAGCAAAACTTTCCTAGAATTAAATAACAAAGCCATAGGACTTCGAGGTAGTTTGCCTAGTGTAACATAAATCCTCAACTCTTCGTTAGGCATTTGCATTGCAAATTAAGCCCTAACCGGTCTTAGGATTCCGAGGTAGTCGTCCGATACGACATAAACCCTCATATCTTCCAAGCTATTTGTATGATTCTATCATATAAATATAAGCCCTAATTAATTAAAATTGGCAAGATTAAAACATTAAATAAACATTAGGACTTTCCTAAATCCAAGCCAAACAATAGGATAGTCGGGAGATTACCGAAGTTTGCTTCGAATCCGTAATTTCTCCTACTTTTCTTCCTTTGAATTTCCAAAATAAAAATGTTCCAAATTTGAGCTAATCCCTTTTGAAATTCCAAAATTCAATCCCTTGAAAACTTAAACTTTGAAATTCTTGAGAGCAGAATTATTGATTATTATCGAGAGTTTTCTTAGGTGATTCCCGTCACTTAAGATGTAATTAACTATAGGGGCTTGCCCTTATAGGGAATTTTAAAGAACCCGGGTAATATAAACCCTGTTTAATATTTTCATATTAAGCAGGGGAATTTGTCGGCTTATAAAATTGGTTCGCAGACCAAACGGATGTCACAAATCTTCTAGTTTATTTAACCGAGCCCCACCATCAAGCAGTGTGTCTATCCTTAGGGATAGATACACGGTTTGTGGTGCGGTGCTCGTTTATATAAACTATTTGGGATGTGAGATCGGTTTGATTTCATATCTTAAAATCTTCAAATTTAAAATTATTTTCAAAATCAAATATTACTTTCTAAATTATATCTATATTTAAATTTAAAAATTCGCCGACAACTTCTGTTAGGCAACCCCTTTTTAAAATATCACACAACCTAAAAATAATGCCGACAACGACTAAGTAATCAATTACAAAATCAAAACACTGATATTTGTAATATTGAGAATCAAATGGGACAAATCGATAATTTAATTAATTACAGACCTCCAGGAACACTTCATAGTAATGTTGAAGTCAATCCAAAAGAAACTGGAAAAGAACACGAACATGTTAAAGCTATGCAACTTAGAAGTGGAAAGGAATTAAAAGAAAGAATGCAGAATGAAATTGAAAATGAGATTGAGGTTGAAGAGATTGAAAAACCTCAAGAAACTCCTTCTACTAGTGAAGATCAAACTGTTATTCCTATTAATGTGGAAGTTGAAAAACCACCACCACCTTTTCCTCAAAGACTAAAACATCAAAAGCTTGATCATCAATTTTCTATGTTCTTTGAAATTTTTAAGAAACTTACCATTAACATACCATTTGCTGAAGCTTTGGAACAGATGCCAACTTATGCAAAATTTATGAAGGATATTTGAAGTAAGAAACGAAAATTTGAAGCTTTTGAAACCATTGTATTAAGTGAAGAATGTAGTGTAATAATTCAAAAGAAATTACCTCAGAAACTTAAAGATCCTGAAAGTTTTACTATACCTTGTGCTATTGAAGAAAAATTTTGTAGAAAAGCTTTATGTGATTTAGGAGCAAGTATTAATCTCATGCCATTTTCTATTTTTCGAAGGTTGAATTTAGAAGAGATTACTCCCACCACTGTAACCCTTCGCATTAGCTGATAGATCTATCACCTACCCTAAAGGAGTTATTGAGGATGTTCTTATTAAAGTGGATAAATTTATTTTCCCCGTGGATTTCATTGTACATGATATGGAAGAAGATAAAGAAATACCAATTATTTTAGGGAGACCTTTTCTAGCTACCGGATGAGCTATGATTGATGTGCAAAAAGTAGAATTAACCATGAGAGTTAATGATTAAGAGATTAAATTCAGTGTTCTTAAATTAATGAAGTACCCTAATAAAGAAAAATGCTATCAAATGGATATTATTGATTATATAATTGAAAAACATTATCAAGAAAGATGTAAAGTCATTTCTGATGAAAAAATTTAATTATTAACTGATGAAAATGAAGAACTAAAAGAAGAAGAATTATCTAAAGAAACTCATTATATTAAACATAACTAGAAAATTTTGGACATAACACAAAATAATATACTTTTATCCTCAATTTAAAAAGCCTCTGAACTGGAATTAAAAATGTTACCTGCACATTTAAAGTATGCTTTTCGTGGATATTCATTAACTTTACCAGTTATTATTTCTTTTAAACTAAGTTTAGATCGAGAAGAAAAACTGATAGGAGTGTTAAAGAATTATAAGAAAGCTTTTGGTTGGACTATTGCTGATATAAGAGGAATAAGTCCTTCCATCTGTATGCATAGAATTTTAATGGAAGAAGATTTTAAACCAACTATTGAACCTCAAAGAAGATTAAATCCTATCATGAAAGACGTTGTTAAAAAAGAAATTTTAAAATGGTTAGATGCTGGAATTATTTATCCTATTTCGGATAGTCAATGGGTAAGTCCTATTCATTGTGTTCCGAAGAAAGGAGGAGTAACTCTCATTGTCAATGATAAAAATGAACTAATTCCTACAAGACAAGTTACTATATGGAGAAATTGCATTGATTATCGGAAATTAAATGATGCCACTAGAAAGGATCATTTTCCTTTACCTTTCTTGGATCAAATGCTTGATAAATTAGCTGGACCCTCATATTTCTGTTTTCTGGATGGATATTCTGGTTATCATCAATTACTTGTCGCTCTTGAGGACCAAGAGAAAACAACATTTACAAGTCCTTATGGAACATTTGCGTTTAGAAGAATGCCTTTCGGTTTATGTAATGCACCTGCAACTTTTCAAAGATGTATGATGTCAATATTTTGTGATTTGATTGACAAAGGAATTGAAATATTTATGGATGATTTTTCAGTCTTTGGAACTTCTTTTGAATCTTGTTTGGAAAATATTTTCAAAGTTCTGAAAAGATGTGAAGAAACAAATTTAGTTTTGAACTAGGAAAAATGTCAATTTATGGTCACTGAAGGCATTTTACTTAATCACAAAATTTCACAAAAAGGGATGGAAGTTGATCAAGCAAAAGTGAAAATTATTGCTGAACTGTAACCACCTACTACTGTTAGTGATGTGAGAGGTTTTCTGGGTCATGCTGGATTTTATAAAAGATATATGAAGGATTTTTCTAAAATTGCTAAACCTCTTAGTCATTTATTGGAAAAAGAAGCTAAATTTGAATTTAATGAAGACTATATTAATGCTTTCAATATTTTAAAAGAAAAATTAATAACTGCACCTATAATTATTGCACCTAATTGGAATAAACCCTTTGAATTAATGTGTGATGCAAGTGATTTTGCAATTGGAGCTGTATTGGGAAAACAATATGAGAAATTTTTCAAAGTTATATATTATGCTAGTAAAACTCATACTGAAACTCAAAGAAATTACACTACTACTGAGAAAGAGCTTTTAGTTATAGTCTATGCCTTTGATAAATTTAGACATTATCTTCTTGGTACCAAATGCATAGTTCATACTGATCATTCTGCTATTAAATATTTATGACAAAAAAAGATGTTAAGCCTAGACTGATAAGATGGGTTTTACTTCTACAAGAATTTGATTTTCAAATAGTGGATAGAAAAGGAACTGATAACCAAATTGCTGATCATTTATCTAGAATTAAGAATGATGTTATTACTGAGGAAAATATAAATGAGAAATTTCCTAATGAATATTTATATGTCATTCGAGGATGCCAAACACCTTGGTATGCAGATATAGTTAACTATTTAGTTAGCAATATTCTACCTTATGGATTGAATAACAAATATATTAAGAAATTTAAAAATGATGCTAAATCTTATATTTGGGAAGATCCTCATTTATTTAAATTAGGAAGAGATTATGTAATTCGAAGATGTGTACCTTATGAAAGAACTTTTGCTATTATTCAAAAATGTCATGATTCTGATTTTGGAGGACACTTTGGAGTAGATAAAACTGCATTTAAAATTTTAAATTCAGGATTTTATTGGCCTACCTTGTTCAAAGATGTGAGACATTATGTGAAAACATGTGGTCGATGTCAAAGGATGGGAAATATATCTAGAAAAGATGAAATGCCTTTAAACTATATATTGGAAGTTGGAATTTTTGATATATGGGGTTTAGACTTTATGGGACCATTTGTACCATCATCTGGAAAGATTTATATTTTATTAGCAGTTGATTATGTTTCAAAGTGGATTGAAGCTGTAGCTTTACCTAACTGTGATTCTAAAAGTGTTTCAAAATTTTTAAAGAAAATGATTTTTTCAAGATTTGGAATGCCTAAGGTAATTATCACAACAGATGGTGGAAGTCATTTTAGAAATATAAGAATTCAATCATTACTTGGACAAATTTGGAATCAAACACGGAATTGTAATCGCGTATCACCCTCAAACAAGTGGAATGGTCGAAGTATCAAACATAGAAATTAAAAGAATTTTAGAGAAGACTGTTAATCCTAAAAGAACTGATTGGGTTGATAGACTTGATTCGCATTATGGGTTTATAGAACGAACTTATAAGACACCTATCGGAATGTCACCTTACCGGTTAATTTATGGTAAACATTGTCACTTACCTGTTGAACTTGAACATAAAGCTTATTGGGCGATAAAGGAGTTTAATTTTGATTTGAATACTGCAGGAGAAAAACAATTATTATAATTAAATGAGATGGATGAAATAAGAAATGAATCATATGAAAATGCAAAAATTTATAAAGAGAAAATGAAGATGTTACATGATAAAAAGATTTCAGGAAAAATATTCGAGCCTGGATAAGAAGTATTATTATTTAATACTCGTTTAAGACTTTTTCCTTGAAAATTAAGATCTAAATGAATGGGACCATATATACTTGAGAAAGTATACCATTATGGAGTTGTGGATATTAAAGACCCCAAAACAGGAAAAATATTTAAAGTTAACGGATTAAGACTGAAGCCTTATTTGGCAGACATTAAAATAATTTATAAAGAGGCTTATGAGTTGAGTCTACCTGATTAAAGATTTAATTAGGTCGGGCTGACGACGTTAAACTAAGCGCTTTGTGGGAGGCAACCCATAATTATTTTTGTATGTTTTCTCATTTTTAATGTAAGGTTATGCCTCGGTTTTGACTAATTTTATATAACTTTAGAAAATTGGACGCTCATAAGTCTTTATTGACTTTAGCTAAAGATTATCTCGAAGTATATAAAGTTTGGACTTTGGATCACTCCATTTCATATGTGAGTAAAAAGGAGATCAAGTTAACCTTCATTATGATTGTTTACAATTTGTGTTACTAATTCTATATTGATCTTACCAATCGAATTTACCTATTTTGGAGAATGAAACTTTGAAATTTGACGATAGGCGAAACAGAGTCGAACATGGTTTCGGCGCCTAAGCGCCAAAGTAAAACTGTGTATCGATGGGTCCAGCGCCTAGGCGCCGGATTTGGCGCCTAAGCACCACAGTTACTGGATCGTGTAAAAACAGAAAATTTTTAGTTTTTCTCACGATTTTCTCTTTTAAATTACCCCATCTTCGTCCCCAATCCCTAAGCAACCAAAATTACGACCTAGACAATTCATTCTTGAGAGATTAGAGAGGATTTTTGAAGAAATGGAGAGAAGAAATCTTAATGAAGAGGCTAGAGACAAAGGTTCAAAGGATCCTCAACCCTACTTCAATGATTTTATCACTGTAAGTTTGGAGAAAATTTCAAGTCATCTAGATAAATTTGAAGCAAAATTCAAAAGTATTGGAGATCGCCTCCATGAGATGTATCATCAAATTAAACATCAGGAATGACAGGCGAAGCTTCAATTTGATCATCCAGCGGCTTATCAAGATGCTCAAGTGGAGATGTATGCTAAGAACAAATGGATCGACGAGAAAATGGCTACGTATTTTTCGAGGGCGTTAGTATTCTTCCCATGTAGGCCTAGTAATTTTCCTTGCGAAGGGAATGGAAATTTCTAATTTGAAGATTAGATAGTTATTGTGGTGTGATCTAGACTTTTATTAGTGTATCGTTGTATCGATTTAGTAAATCAAATGTGTTGTTCGTGTGTTTGATTTATTGTTCAATGTGTGTTGTATTTGCTTTGAAATTGTGTAGTTTGATTGTTTGTTAGGACTTGAATCATATTACTATACTTATCTGTATTGTATTAAGCCAAAATTGAAGATTATGAATGAAATTAGAAGAGTTTGATTTAAACCATGTGTTTAATTGGTGGATTTAATTTTTAATTTTTAAAATTTTTGGGAAATATTTTGGAAGTTGGAAACTGAAGCACTACTCTAATATGAGTAATTGGAAGTTGAATTTATGAGTTTTCGTGGAAAATAAAATTTTTAATGTGATTTTTGTGAAAGGCGAGTCTAGCGCCTAGGCGCCGGTTCAGTCTGCTTACCAAAAATTAGCATTTAAATCCCATTAGCCATGGTTGACGCCTAAGCTTCATCACCTTCCTCTTTTTCACGAAAATACACCCCCTAGATCCATCTTGAGGTCAATACATCAAGTTTTTGAGCCCGAAATCACTTGATTTTTTCATCTCGAGGTCAGATCTACCTTCTAATCCATTTATTTTTTATTCTTACCATAGGTTTTCCTATTTTTTGCTAAAAACTGAAATTTTGAGAAAAATTTTGATTTTTACAGTTTCTCTATGGATTTTTAAACTCATTTTAAGTTTCTCAAGCTTAAAAAGAGTTTAAATATTTTATTCCTAAATTTATTTGTGTTTTCTTTCACGTTTAGATGGCACCAAAGTCTAAGCGAGGAAAGACACGAGAAAATTTCGACAGCAGCAAGTTTTCGACTGCGACAGCGCATTTTCGTTACCACGAATTTGCGACGTCAAGAAAGTTTATTTCGGAGCGCAGTTTTTACATATCTGACTGATGGCACTGGAGCTTGGAAAATCCAGAATGAAAAACGGGTAAACTTCAAATCTTCTAAGCTAAATGGTATTTCAAAGGCATGGCATTATTTTATTTCTGCTAGACTTCTACCTTCCAACCACCTGAGTGAAGTTACAAGAGATCGAGCTATCCTAAACTACTGCATTCAGGAGAGGAAGCCGATAGATGTTGGCAGTATTATTTATGATTCAGTGGAATCGATTACTAGATCCAGCACTTCTGTGGGATTAGGATTCTCATCCTTAATTCATTCTTTATGCATGAGCAATGGAGTTTCTGCTGATATATCAGAGGAGAGGTTGAAGACTACAAAGCCAATTAGGCAGGAGAGTGTTAGCATTTATGATCGTCTTCGAGGGAAGAGATCTACTGATCCTTCTACTTCTATACCTACTCCAGGTAGAGCTTCTACTTCTAAACCTTCTACTTCTATCGCCGAGCCACCATCTAGTTTCGGGAATAGATGCATGATCAATTTTTGGAGCAACGAGAATGAGTTATTTCTAACTCACTCGCGAGTAGATACTATAGACAAGAAAATTGATCATTTATCCGAGTTTACCCAAAGGAAAAGTGAGTATGATGCTGAGTATTCAGAGTCGTTAGTGAGATTCTTGAAGGGTGAGCATGATGTTCAGTTTCCTTCCTGTCCTAGATTTTCACTGTATGTTGATCCAAAGGATGTGGGCTTTTTCTTTTGGTGATGACGATGATGAGGCTAAAAATAGTGATTAGTAGCTTGATTTACCTCTGAGATGTGTTGATTCTGTTGTTAGTTTATTTCTTGTTTGCTAGTGTTGTTTATTGTTTGTTGTTAGTTAGTGTAGATTTGTTTATGAAACTTTGTGTGGATTGTTTGATGTTGAGATCGTTTTAAATATTTAGTGTATTATGTTGAAGATCGAAATTTGGATGAATTAATGTTTATTTCTGTTTCAGCTTACTTGTTTAGTATTCTTAAATAGTTAGTAATGTTGTTCGTTTATGTTACTATTAGTAGTATAGTCATTTAATTCAATCTACTGATATAAAAAAAATGATGAGTCCGCTTACTTTTATATATGCTTCGTTATTTCGATAATATTCATAAAAAACATGTGTAGAAGTAAATTTTTCTTTTTAGACTGTTTTTACATACTTATAAAAATTCCTTTTTAAATTATACCTTTCTTTCTCTCATACTTTAAATTTTTTCATGATATACCAAAACTTAAGTTTGGGAGAAGGGAAAATACATGCAAATTTAAATTTTATTTGTCCTTAATGAACTAATATTTTCTAAAAAAATATTAACATAACATAAGGAATGAAGAATCTATTTAAGATCATTTAAATTTTTGAAATTATAAATAATTTAGCAGACTTAACCAAAATTTTAATAACTTTGATTGATTTTTAGAATAGAATTATTGAACTTAAAGAAGAGTAAGATCAAGAAATTTTTTTATTCATAGTAGAAATAATTGAATTTTAGAAGTATTAAGAAATAAAAAATTATAACTTGAAAAAGAAAAAATTGAAATTCTTTTTGAAATCTATTCATGTTATAGTAATTAAGTGAAAATATATAAGTTTGAAAATATAAGTTAAGGATAGAGAAGTTCAAAACCATTAACAGGCTATACAAATAGAGTAATCCTCTCTGTAAAAAAAAAAAAGAAAAAAAAAAGAAAAAAAAAGAGAGGAGAAGCTTGAGAAGATGCCTAATCAAAATTTGGCTTCACTTGAATTAGCTTATAAGAAAAAAACTGATTACATATTTTACTTAATTTTTATGCATGTATCTTTATTAGAAAAGATTTTTATGAAGATCTTTTCTTGTAAATAATTTATGTGATCTTAATATAATAAACTACAATTATTTTCGAAGTGTGAAAATTTTTTGAAATCTTATGATTTGGTAGTTAAATATTTTTTAAATTCTTAAAATTAAACTTAGTTAGTTAAATTTGGTTAATGATTTACTAAAGCCTTTATAAAATCAAAAATTATAAGAAATCTTAAATATTTACCTTTTATTCCAATTGTTATACATTGCATATAGTAAAAAGGGTTACTTGATGACAAGTAACGTTTATGTTTGGGGGATTTTGATCCATAAAAAAATACCTATTTTTTGCCTTGATTTTTATTAAATTTTTAAGGATATTATGCTTTAATGAAAGGTATTTTTGTGTTTTGGATGTAGGTGATGCAAAAATGTTCAAGAAGGAAAAAAAGATGAAAAAGGAGCAAAAACGAGCAAAAAATGGAGCCAAAATGCAAAATTGTCAAAATAATTGGCCTGGGGCCTAGGCGACAGAATCTGGAGCCTAAGCGCCAGTTCGATACATAATTCTGTAAGATTTTTGACGACTTTTGGACGGTTATTTTGACAGTGTTAGCGGTTATTGGACATCTAGAAGATTGACAGTTATTCCTGGATTATAGGACATGTGATACATTATTTTTGGACGCTTGGAAAAGGTTAGGATCTCGAAGAGGTGCGATCCAAAGTGAAGAGGTGCGAAGAACTGGACGTAGAGTCCGGTGCCTAGGCGCGATTCCGGCGCCTAGGCGCCAGATACACCTTCTAGAAGATTCATTGAACATAGACACATTTTGAAGAGGTGCCTCAAGGCAACCCTTGAAGCCTATAAATAAGAGGCTACTCCTTCAGAGAAAAAGGCCCACAAACCACCAACGCCCAACCTAGTCCCCTAGCCCCATAGTCCATTTAGAGAGAGAAATTAGAGAAATATTTTAAGGGCCATATTTATAGTTTCTTTTATTAATTAGTGAGTTTATTTAGAGTTTGTATTGAGAGTATTTGAAGAGTCGGTGCTTTTGAAGTCTATTTACTTTGTAGTCAGAAGGATTCAGAGGTTCAGTTGGAGAAACACTTGAGATAAGTATTTGTATTTTGATTCAAAGTTTTATTTATATATTTTGTTATTTAAATTCAACGTGTTCTGAGTAGTTACTTTACTTTCTTCTTTTAATTATGAAAAGTTAAATAAGATAATATAAAATTCGTTGGAGAATTAAAATCTATATATATATTTTAAACATTGTGATGATATTAATAACGGATCTTAATTTACTATTTAAATTGGCCATTTAAATTGTTAAAATCTGTTGAAGAGTTTTGAGACCTAGAAGGAGATGAATTCTTAACTAGTAGATATCACATGAATCCTTAGGTAGTCGAAGGCGCTTACGCGGGTTATTCAAGTGAAGTGCAAATAAATAAAAAGATATTATTTAATGGGCGTAGAATTGATAAGTTTTTAGAGTGACGAAGCTAAATTCTTGTAATTTGGTTTATAGAGAAGGAAAGGGTCACAAGTAGGGCCGACCATAGCCACCCTTGGACATCTAGTAGTGTGAGCCTGGATTAACCCATTCTACTAACAATACATCCGTACTCGATCTATAGATTAGCTAATATTCTTTATACTATCGAGCGAAGGTAAAGAATAGAATGCTTCTATTTGCACAATACCATAAATTTATATTCTCCACGAATATTACATTATCTAAAAAGTCTTGGATTAATTGAAAGGAAGAAAGTTGTTTGCTTATTTTTATTTACATCAATCATTACTTTATTACTGCTTTATTTCTGCATCTAGTAAATTAAATATCAACTTTTTAACTTTAAAATAAATACATAAAAATAAAATCAAAATATTAAAAAAAATCTATAATCCTCCTCGTGGGATCGATATTGGGGTCTTTATTTAAAGCCCTATATTACTTGAAACGATACGTATACTTGCGTAGTACCCCTAGTGTGTAAAATATTTTCCATAAAATTATATTTATATACACTAGCCACTATTATTATTTGATTCAAAGTATTAGCTATAACATATTTTTGATAGCATAAATTACTGCTTTGTTTGGCGATTGCAAACCAAGTTTTTGGTGCATTGCTGCGGATCGAGGGTCAAAAAACACCAAAAATACCATTCTTTAAAGATCAATATTATCAAAATCAATATAAAATAGGCATGAAAATCTTAACATTTTTTCATTGGGACAGCTCCCAACTCCGTTGACTCTGAATCTCTATTCTACTCTTAATAAAAACTAGAAACAATAGATAATAAAAGTGGTGAAGTGGAAAGGTGTGTTTTCAATAACTCTCTAACATAAACTTTACTCTTAACACTAATCACACCCTCCAACAATAACCATTTTTCTGATCTTCAAGTCTTCTTTTTAAAATTTTCCAAAAAGTGCCTTGGTGTCTCATCAAAATATGTCCAGATTCAATGTATCCACCAAGAATGCATCCATCCGTTCAAATTTTAAATGAATTTTGGCGCTGATGGGAAGTTAGTGAAGTTTAAACCAAAGGATGCTTAAAAAACCCCTTCAAATTTGTGCCAAAATCAAATAAAATTTGTAACTTTAACTGTGACGCATTTGCGCCAGCTATCCAGTGCATAAGCGCCAGAAGCTAATTTTGCACACCTTTCAATTTTTGCTCTAAATTTGATCATTTATTGCTCCTTTCATCATAGTCACTCGTTTTAATCATACCTGCAAGAAAAACACAAATATAACTTCCATTAATGTGCAATATCATCAAAAATAGGTATAAAATGTATTTAAAAACACTTTATATTTTAGGTGTATCAATTACCAACTTGAAATCATTCAGGAGCAGTCATCTGAATAGCATTGTTTGTCAAGAGGGAATCCACCACAAGGAAATCCTCCATTAAAATAAATTGCTTCTCCTTTTTCCTCAGCTTATCGGGAGCCCGATTGCCCTTAGCACTTCCTTTCACCTGAGAAACTGTATAGTGACCCCGACTGGTGTGGTCATTTGATTGGTAGTAAGACATAGTTTGTCAAGACGTACTTGAAAATCACATTTACTGAGCTCTCCATTTTGATGAGAACGCTATGTGCTTGATAATAATTAACTATAGCAGTTATCACATTAGCATCATTGCAAGGATTTCTCTTCGACTGTAGATCCTCATCGGTGAAGTAGATTAGTGGGTGGCCCCTAGGTTTTGGAGTGAAGGTCGTGGTGCATAGTTTCCCCATTTGTTGTGTCTTTCGACCCATTCTTTTTGGTGGTTCACTTCCTCCAAATATGGCAGGAATGTATCCTACGATGTGGATGGCATTTGTGCGGGTAGGTCTGACGGTCGTTCTCCCAATGGAAACCTTGCCTTGCCTCTGGGTATTAATCCTAGGTGCGACGAATTCTTTTAGCTTCCCCTTTTTTATCAATTCTTCAATCAGGCTCTAAGTTGTCTGCATTTCTCTGTGTCATGTCCATGGTCTTTATGGTACTTGTAGTATTTCCTGTTATTTTAGAAAAAGGCTTTGATTCCCATCGTTGGTGACTTCTTAAATAATTTTTTATCTTGAGTGGCGTTCACTATTTCTACCATCGATAACCTTATTGGGGGGGGGGGGGTACTAGGGTTGTTCATGCTAATGGGAGGAGAGGTGGTGTGTGGCCTTCATCTGCCTCCTTTGATCCTCATGACGATTGCCGACGTTGTTTCTGGGTTGGTTTCCTTAGCATGGGTGGGTGATCAGTTGTATACTTTGTTTGGGTTGCCTTCTGCTAACCTGCGACAACCTCTTATGGTGTCTCTATTCAGCGGGTTATGAGGCATTCTCATAGAAATCAATATACTTTTCTTTCCATCTCCAACAGCTCAGCCAAGCTCAATGGTACTAATAGCTTGAGGTCGCAAAGGAATCTCTCCGACCTCACTCCCTGTGTTACGGTCTAGGCGTTGTCAAGCTTCAAGTCCTTAACATCACATGTTTACCTCAAGATCCGTGCAATAAATGATCGCAAGTTCTCATCAGTTCCTTATTTTAGTTTTCATAGAGACTGGGCGCTCTTTTTGTGTCTTAAAGCACTGACAAATTGAGATAGAAAAAGCCTCTTGAATTCCACAAAACATGTGATCACCCCTATTGGTAGCGTGTCGAAACATGTTAGTGCAGACGATATCTGTGTGGTGAAGAATAACTTACATTTGAGAGCGGAAGGGATTTTTAGTAGTCATATGGAAGATTCAAATGACGCGAGGTGGTTGTTGGGGCCCTACCGCCCATTATGTGACTAGAGCAAGCATTTTGCAAAACATTTTGTTGCAGCAACTTAAAAAATTCAATTATTAGTAATGCTTTAAATAACTACAACCTGTCCTGATTTGCAGTAATTCAACCATCACAAATAACAGCAAAAATTTAATCTAGATTTTTTGCGGCGATTTAGTCCGCTACTACTACCTGTTTTTCCTTATAAAATTTTTATAATCTTCATGTATACCAGTATTTAACAAAATTTTTGCTTAAAATTTTAAAAAATAACCTGTAGGATAGGTTTAAGTAAATTGAGTATTACATAGCTGAATGGGATTTAGATGATCACATTTAAATTATGAATAATATGATAAAATGGGGAAATAATATATATTGTACCGTATAAGAATATCATAATAACCCTGAGCACTCCATAACATATATAAGAAATAACATAAAAAATAGGACTTTAAATTGAAGCGGCCTGTTAATGTTATTAATGAAGTAAATAAGTTTGTGTTTACTGATATTTATGAAACGTTGTCAATGAAGCTCAGCTAAGCATATGATAGCGCACAGAAGATAAGTATTTTCTAAAAAGATATGTATACTGCAGTTTATTTAATTAGATTAAACATATACATTATAACAAAGACTAAGATGCAAAGCAACAACTTTTAACGAATTATTAATTATACAATAAATCTAAATCCAATCTAAAGTAGGATGGAGGGAAAAGTAAAAAATCAATATAATTATCAAATATAGTCTTGCCATAACATAGTAAGATCAACCACATTACTCTAGTTTTTACTACTTCAATATGTCTATTAAGAAGCTTTTATAGGTTTTTAAAAATTTTGAAGTATTTAAAAATAATTGGTTAATAAATAATAGATAAAAAGTGGAAAATGTATAAAAGAAAGATTTAACCTGTAAACTTTAAACAATTCTTATGACTTCGTTATAAGCCCTATTGATAAGCTGTCTTCACTAAAATATAGAAAATGATGAAATTTAGTTACTATAATTTTTCCATATTTTTATGATAAATATAAACATGAAATTATAAGATTAATGGTAAAATTATAACTTCTTAAGAAATATACATATAAATTTACTTCTGGAGTCGCCTAATATCTATTTTCCAAACCGTTTTCACCATAATATTCTATACATATAAACAACCTTATGAATTTATTTTTCATAATTTTTAGAGTTATGGATCTCATGGTATAAAAGATTTTACGTGAACCATACAATTTATTTTAAATAAATTGGATAATAACATTTTATGTCCTTTACATATGCTTTTTATATAAAATTCACCAAAGCATTTCCCAAACTTCATTCCCAAGTTTTGGGATTTCCAAACCGTAAAGCCCTTTAGGAAATTAAGAGAGAAAGAGAGGGAGACAGAAAACAGTATTAAGATTTTGGAGGTCATCTCGATTTTCTTGCAATATGCCAGTAGGTTTCAATGATTTTGTCATTTTGCGTATTTTTAACATTTTGTCACCCAATACTTGCAAAATTTTTCTATATTCTGGAAACTTTCACTGTGTAACTTTTAATACGTTGTTGTCCTACTTACTTTGCACATTTTGGCATGTGCATATTGAATTTTCACTACGTATTTTTTTTATTTGAGGCAAAAATTCTAATTTGAGTTATATAAATTTTATATAATTATAATTTAAATTATTTATATTATAACATACTGTCACAAAGATGGCGATATACTTTCTTAATATGCTATTTCTATTTTGATTAGTACATCTCCCTATTTTGTTTTACATGCATGCCTTATATATACACTGTGATGCTGAGCATATTATAGTTGTTTGAAATGATACGATATTGTGAGATTTGTGTGTGTGTGAAAGAAAGGCTGACTGCTAAGATTTTGATTGGCAGAGATATGTTACCCTGTGTAGAGGGTAGGCCGACAGACTTCCCTTTAAATAGGTTAGTGGTGTAAATTTGATATGAGTTGGGAGTTATAAGATGTGAATATGATATGATATGATTGCCTACAGCCTGGGGGTGATGACTCCCATATAATGTGTCATCTGACTAACTGTTCTTATAGTTTTTACTAACATAATATGATATGATAATGTTCCTGCTTTACTATAATTGATATAAAAGCCACATATGATTAGCTAGATCACCTAACTTGTATTGCATATGTGGGATGATAGTCATGATTGATTATATGCCTTTTATACATTGTTATTATTGTGATTTGATATCAAATTGCAGGTATATGTTTTATAGTATACATATGCATATTCACTAACCTTCAAGCTTAATTGTTTAGCTTACATGATGACTATGATGCAATCATTCAAATTGTTCTATTTTTATGTATTGATTTCAGTTGTAGATTTCGTGTAACTGAATGAGCAGTTCGCTTACCCTGGGTGGTTTTACATATTCTTAGGGAAGGGTAAAGATCAAGTGGAGAGAGCTGCTAGTACTTAACGATAGAAGCAAATTTTATTTATGTATTTTGTGATCATGATTAATCAATATTTCTTGTTGGGATTATTAGAAAGTCATGATCTATGTACATAATTTTTTTGGAAGTAAATAGTTTCAACGCAAAGAAGGAAAATGAAATGATAATAATCAATAGTTTTTGTCATACAATTATCGGTGACTTAGTGACTCTATGTTATAATAAATATAAGATACAGAAAATTTATTACAAATAGAACTTGGGCAAAATAATTTGTTACGCTCTTCATTTGATATAATCTATTATCGTATAATGGTTATATCAAGTCAAGTCGTGACAGAGTCTTAAATAACAATTTATGATGCTAACAATTTTACTTTTAGTGATATTTATAATGGATTAGATGCTAAAAAGGGTGAAAAATATATCTACAAACTAGCCAAACAGCTAGAAGAGAATAATAAAGATTTAATTCAAGTAAGATATATTAAAGATGAAAATAAAAATAAAACACTTTTCTTAGAGCAAGATATTCAAAATTGGTGGGTGAGCTATTTTGTTAAACATTTAAATGAAGTTTTTAAAAATATGATTCACCTTGATAATCTTAACATCATTTACAATAAAAACAAATTATTTTATTTTTACAGTCGCATTAGGAAAAAATAAGTTGATAAGGCTTTAAAAATATCTAAGGGTGAAAAACAGAGGAACCTAATGATATCCCAACTGAAGTGTATAAATATTTAAGAGATAATTTGGGAGTTTATTGGTTTAATAAAACCTTTAATTTTATTTAAAAACTAAAAAGATGCGTGAGGAGTACAAGAAGTGTACTTTGGTCCCCTTTTTTAAGAACAAAGAGGATGCAAAAGAGTTTACAAATTTTAGAGGAATTAAGTTGATGTGTCATACTTTATTGTTTTAAGTGAGGGTAATTGAACATAAGTTAAAATGTGATACAGTTTTTCATAAATAGTTTGAATAAATGTCAGACAGGTTTACTATTGAAGTTAAACAATTATTGAGAGGCTTGATGAAGAAGTGTAGTGGGAATAAAGAGCATCAACATATGATTTTTTTTTTATTTAAAAAAAAAACCTTATGATAAAGTTCCAAAAGAGGTCCTTTTGAGAGTTCTAGAGAAAAAAAAGTGCTGATACGACCTATATTCATGTCATCAAAGATATTTACGCTAGAGTTGTTTTTTTGTGTTTGAACAGAAGGAGGATTGGCCAAGTGTTTTTGATTTTCAGTTAGCTTACATCAAGGATCAGCTTTAAGTCCAATATCCTTTTGTTTTAGTTATGGATGCTCTTACTGGACATTTACAAGAGAATGTACATTGGTGTATGCTTTTCCTTGATGATATCCTTCTTGTGAGTAAGACTAGATAAAGAGTTCAAGAAATAATTGAATTATGGAGGTTTACATTAGAGCCTAAAGGCCTTCATTAAGTATATCTAAAGTTGAATACATGGAATGCAATTTTAGTGGTAGTAACTCTAGCGGCAGAGTTGAAATTAAGGATGATCAAAATGTGTGATCATTTAAATATCTGGAGTTTATTGTTGAAAGTGATGGCAATATTGATGAGTATGTTATTAGTAGAATTCAAGTTATTTGGCTGTAGTGGTGGAATTCATCAGTACTATTGTATGATAAAAAAATACTGCTTCGACTTAAAGAAAATTTTATAAGATGATGGTGAGACTTGCAATGCTCCATGACGCAGATTTTTGGCCTTTAAAAATGAAGCGTAAAACAAAGTTAAGTGTTGTTGAGATGAGAATGCTTAAGGGGATCAGTGGCTTAACACTTAGTGAAAATGTGAAATGAATATATTTGTAGTAGGGTTGGTGCAGCTCCAATGACGGACATGATTAGAGGGAGTCGTCTTAGTGATTTGGTCACATTAAATGCTAACCATATGATGATACTCTTAGGAGAGTGGGTATTTAGATTCGACTAATGTTAAGAAAGACAAAGGCAGACCTAAATAAAATTGGACTTATTGTATAAAAAATGATCTTAATCTATTAAAATTAAATAAAAATATGAAACTTAATAGTTCTCAATGAAGAAAAATGATTCATATAACCAACACCACTTAGTGAGATAAAGGCTTGTTGTTATTATTATTGTTGTTGGTTTGTTCTCCTAGTTTTTGGGTGAACATTAAAATAAAAATATTCTAAAATGTCGACATTGAGCAACTGGTTTTTTAGTCTACATTTGATATTCCTTCATTTAGTTTACTATTCTATATTTTAAATTTATATATTTTATCTAAAAGAAGAAATAGATTTACATGTATAATGTTTATATTTAACATTTAAATTTACTTCAAATGACTATATATTTGAAATTTTATTTTATATATTAGATTTACATGTATAAGAGAGAGAGAGAGAGAGAGAGAGAGAGAGAGAGAGTATGTGTGTGTGTGTCTATATATATATATATATGTATATATATATATATATATATATATATATATATATATATATATATATATATATATATATATATATATGTATCTATATATATATAAAGGATATCTAAACCACCTAAAATCAATTATAATTATTCTAAAACCACATAAAATTGAAAGGAAATACTCAATATTCTATTTTTTGTTGGCTAAAGAGTTGTTAAAGACTTTTAATGATTCTCATCTAAATCTTCAAAAAGACACTTAACAAGAAAAACATATAATGGCATGAGTGATTTGTTAATCCTTTATTGGGTATATTTGACCACATATAGGACTTAAATTCAATCTACTCCCTTTGAAGTTATAACATGGCTTCTTAATGATTGTTGTCAGCATTATAACTTTCTTAAAAAAAATGCCCAACCTGTATTGGAAGAACTAAAAAATCCTAAAAAAAAACACTAGGAAGGTCAACAAAATCTAAAGTTATATTAGTCATATATGGTTCTTGGTCATGATAAAATGATTTGTTGTAGGCATTTTTGAGTAAGATATTTAGTCTTAGTTCTTAAGAGGCTAATCTTAGCACAATTCTTAATGAGCAGCAAGTTTGAACCAATATAGCGGAGTCCCTTAATGATAGAGAAAATCTATCGTGATGGTTCTTATCAATTGATAGATTATGAAGGAGATCACCATATGCTTCATGTTAATGGGTGATATTTAAGAAAAGATTATACAATACTATATTAAAAAATATATTTGATTAATAAAACTTTAATTTTTTTCTATACAATTAAATGAAGTTTTATTTACTTTATATATATAGCGTCCACATTTTAAAAATAATATAAATTATAAGCAAACACATGTTTGATAAATCATGTTTAAAACTTATCCAAACTTAATTTGAAATCTCATAATTCTAAAATCCCTACCATACCAAAATTTGATAAGGCAGGGTTCAATCCCAAGTTAATTCAGATCAAATCAATGAAACTATATCACAAGAAACTTCTCTAAGAGTATTCTCTATTTCAATATAAATTGTAATTATGGCCTTCCTTATAGATCTTGTTATTTAAAGAAGTGCTAGAATCTAAAATTAAAACTTTAAATTAAAATAAATTGGGGAAAGAACAAACAAAATCAATTCAATTTGCTACTAGGATTTTGATTGTAATTCAATTTCAAAAAATATCTTCTGGAAAGTTGATATTCTCTTTTGAATATAGTGTCAATTTGGCTCTAGACCAAAACGTATTTGGCAGATGGCTTCTTTATTAAGTTTGGTATGGAATTTGAGAATTTAAAAATGATAAGTGGTTATCTTATTTTCATTGTGATGAACCACATTGCAGTTGTCAACAAGAAGATGGAAATTGAATTCAACTTGGTATATGAAAAAACATTTTATTATTGAAGATAAATCTTTGGAAATCCTCAGATATGCTCCATTCATTCAATCTGTTGTCATACTTGGGATGTGAAGTTGTTCTGACTCTTACAATTGGCACTGAGACCTTTCCTGCCCCATCAATATTCAAATTGAAACTTCTTCCTCCAAGATTGCCCATTTCACTTAGACACAAAAATGAACAAAAGCAGAAGGATTAAAACAAAAAAAAATGCTAATTAAGGAAGTGAAGTTAAGGGAAATAGAGGCTATACGATTAGTTGGTGTATATACCAACCTCAAACCTCTCTTTTTCTGAGTGGCAATAGATTTCATACTACATCATCCTTGCAATGGTGGGAGAACAAAAAAATATTGCAAGGATGGAATGAAATTTCCTGTTAAGCCAAGGTAGGGGACTAGATATCCTTTTTAATAACGTGCAGAAGCAAAATTTGTTATGCTTTGAACGAATAAATGGAAAACTGGTCAATGTTCTTTAAGAATTGGAACTGCACGTCAATGTATTGACTGCACTTATGTACAAAAATACTTTCGAGTACACAAGCCTTTAATTTACAAGAAGAATGACGCAACAATCAGCTAAGAAGACATGTCTATTCATTCTTTTATTTAAACAAAGCAAAAAAGGTCATTTTGTTTTTAAAATTTTCAAATATTAAATCGCTGTTTACTTGAGCACATTTCGTGACAAAGTCCAAATAGGATTATTTAGCTTTTAGTGGTTGGGATGCCTGTTGCATGATTTAACTAGAGACTTGTGGACATATGGCAGAAATTTAAGCTATAGTTGCAAAAATTTATGGGTTTACAGCTCCCATTTGCTTTGCTTTTAGTGGTTCCAAAATCCTATAACTCGAAAGTTTAAAATTTATGGAGTAATGAATATGATTCATTTATTTCTTATTTTTTATTTTTATTTATTTTGATTACTTTTTACTTAGAAATAAAATTTATTTGGTATTTTAATATTTTTATATATTTTTAAGAAAACCTCAGAAAAATATAGATGTTTTGAACGTTCATTAAAATAAATTAATTTGTTTCCTAATAGAAAAAATAAAAGAGGTTGTTACATGCATGCATCAGAAACATCCTTATTTATGTAAGGAATTATCATGGCCGTCCTTCATCCATTCAACGCCCGTTTAAGACAGTTTATTTAGTGCGGTGACGTTTTGAAAACTCACCGGGTTGTAAACTGTGTCTTGACAACATATGCGTTGAAGCAAAGTTTTTACACTGCACCTATCTAGATGTGGAGACAACTTTTTGGTTGCGGTACAATTTTTACAAAAAAAAATAGAAATTTTTAATTCCCACCGCACTTAACTTATCATCAGGTTATTTTTATCAGCAGATTATTAAATAAGATGGAGCTGCCCCAAACAGACCCTCAACAGCGCTGGAAAAGTTTTGGGTGCTTAAAATGTAAATAGAAATGTCTAGATGCAAGAAATATATAATTATAGATATCTCAGGTGTCATTTATATAAAAATTCCAAAATAAAAATATCAAAGAAAACCCACAAATTTTGCTCTTAAAATATATTAAACAATAATAATAAATAAACTCTTTCGATTTAGCCAGTAGGATTTCCAATTTACGTATTATTTCCCCCCCAACCAACAAAAAATCTAAATCTGGATAGAAATTGCAAACTCATCTTTAGTGAATTTGGTCTCAGTTCTGCGTTAAAATATGAGTCAACAAGTATAATAAAGTAGTGTAAGAGAAGGCAGATCATGCATAGGGTTTTATTATCTTTTTCTTATGTCCTACTAAATAGAAGAATTTAACTTTTATGACTCTTTTGTGATTATCTTAAATGCTGCATTTGTGATGATCCTGAATGACATAGTAAATATATCAGCCTCTCTTACTCATGTATCTATTATTTATTACAGTGTTTGAATTATTTATTTATTTTTATTTTGCATTTAGTATTAGCCTATCAATTGATAATCCCCTCAATCATTATATTTAAGCCATAATTATTTAGACTAGCAATCATTATATTCAAGTCATAATTATTTAGATTAGCAATGAGATAAACGATCAAGTTCTCTAAATCCTCTGTAACAAGAAGACTGCAAAAAAAAAAAAATGATTACAAATTTTTATTGGTAATAACTTTAAATATCAAAATTTTTATTTTCAATAACTAACTTTATAGCGAGCCGGTATGACAAAATCCCAAATATCAGATCAATAATAAAAAAAAATTACATTAAATCAATAAAATCAAACTGAAAGCAAGATCCATCCCACTACAGTAGATGGTTTAAACAACCCAACATCTCAATACAAACAACCATAACACACAGTCCTGAACTACAGAAACAATAGATCGTGCAACAGAACACACCAAAGCAAAAGATGTATTAGGAACAAAAGAGAGCTTGAATAAGCTTCATACTCAGGCACATGTAGCCTCGAAGAGGCCAGGTTTTACTCTTTTCCCATATGGAATACTGTAAACATAAACGAACAAACGACCCTTAATTTTCTTCTCCTTCTTCTCGGACTTAACAATAAAAAAGTAATCCCAACCATGCAACCCCTGCCACCGCTTCGCCGCCACCACCCCATAAAAGGCCAGCGTTTCTGATTGCCAATGATTTATGTTTAATTCGTTGACGGCGAACTTACCGAGCTCTTGCACCTCTTTGTTATTCTCAACATTCCCTATCACGTCAATGCCGTCGTCATCTTCGGAAGGCGATGGAGCCGGCGCCTGTTGAGCTGCGGCTTTGGAGGAGAGGAAGAAGAGGAGGAGTAGTGCTGAGAAGAGGAGGAGGACATTGAGCCTAAAAGCCATGGCTTCTGTCTTTCTTCCAGAGATATATGAAGCTTTTTATCGGTTATAGGGAAGCAGTGAGGATTTGAAGGGATGGACTGCATGGCTTTATATAGATGCAATATGTGACTATGTCAATACTTGGAGACAATTAATAAAATGTGTAAAAATAACAAATAATTTTTAAATTTTGCAAAATATAAATATAATATTGGAATACATAAATTTTGATCTTTTTCTCTTAACGTATAGATGTTGATTTTTCTGTCGATTTGGCTAAGAATAGCTTGATTAAGAGGCCCTTTCAGAACGCTGCTGTTTTTATTTATTTATTTTTATTTTTTTTATTTTGTTTATGCTTAACTTCATAACTAAATATGCTTTTTAATTGTCGTTGTTTTTAAAAATAATTTAAATATTTAATTATTATTTTGAATAGTTTTAGCAAATAAAAATAAATACTTTAAAAATGCTTCAAATAAAACTAATTCATAATCGTAAAAGTAAGAGAAATGCTTCCATTGCAATCGGCTGCGAACTTTGTGTCAGTTACGATTATTATCGTTGAATTATTATTGCACATCAACTTTATAATTTCATCTATTCTAGATCAAGAGAAGTTTGAATATATGTACTTATAGTTACATAGTGGATTATTTCGACCGTGCTAGGCTCAAAACTATGAGTATTTTCACGTAAAAAACTTATGGTGTCAATATTTATCAAGATTAACACCAAATAATCACTACTGCAAATAATATAACTTAATAGTTTTTTAAAATAGAAAAAATTTTGAGCCTCTTAAAAAGGAAAAATTGTTCCATCAGGACGCCTCACGTAGAGCTACGTGTGGTGTGCCCGATCCAGCTGCACATCGCGGCTGTTAAATTTTTTTTTTTAAAAAAAAAAATTTGAATTGCGGCCGGCTCCCCATACAGCCATCACGGAGATGTGCGGCTGGATCGGGGACGCCGCACGTAGCTCTACATGCGGCGTCGGCGTAGCTCTACGTGCGGCGTCCTCATAGAATAATTTTTCCTTAAAAAGCAATCTCAAGCTTCAAAATGTCCTCAACATTAAAAATAAATTTAAGAATATCTTTTACAAGATAATAAATTTTACATTGTATCATACCGTATTTCTCCAATTTGTTAAATTTAACCCATCGTAAACACATCATACAAGTTCTTTTTATTTTTATATCATTTTTTAGTCTAAATGAATTTAATCATAAATTCACAAGCACATAATAGTTTCCAAGTTGTGACCTACTGATTAGAAACTTACACGCCTTTGAGAAAGATGAATTTTCCTTGATGTAACACATTATTTTAAGAAGCACAATTATTATATGCATAAGTAAATGATTTAGTAAATAATTTCTTTATTTTTTTGATAATTAATTACTTTTAATCTGTCTGAATCTTAAGAATCACGTCACTAAGAAAATTATGTTATAACCCGCAATTGTTTGTCTTTGTCTAGCACGGCATCTTTGTATTTGATTCTTCTTTTGTAGGCTTAGTTGCCATATGTAAAGCTGAGGATTGGTCAGAAACTGAGTTTCGGACCTTCTTAAAAGTTGCGTTTGAGCAAAGCAAAAAAAAAAAAAAAAGAAAAAAAAAAGTTGAAATAATGTTCAAATGGAGTTAGAAAGGAAAAAGGCAAATTGTTGAATCCAAATGGAGACACACCAAAGGAAAGCTTGAAAAGAGAGAGAAGAGGATCAAGAACATTGTGAAATTGCATAATATTATTCATGAAATAATCCATATTTACAGAAATGTGGACCATAAGATTACATATGTACCCCTAACAAAGTAGCTATGATATGAGGAATTTAGGTCAATACATAGTTGTAGAGTTGGAAGACTGAATATTGTCGAGCTGGCATATGATCCAAGAGGCAAATGCTGAAGGGTTGACCAGTATATTTTGGCTGCCTGTTTAAGATTCGGGCGGCTACTACCATCTGTCCCACCTGGGTGATGAGGTATGTTGGATTGTCGGCACAAGGTCCATCATGGTGACCCTTTAGGAGGGCTTGCTGACTTTTTCCTTCTTGGAGTTAGACTTCTCCTAGCTAGTAGGAGTCGGGCGGATAAATGGGAAAAATATTAAAGAAATACGAATTTCCTGATCTTGTTATAGTTGACAGATCAGACTCTTGAATAAATGTTGGTGATGCCTTCGACTCTCCTATCACAGAATGACCCGTGTATGTGGTTGACGATATCCCACACCAGAAAAATAATTTTGATTTTGGGATGTACATTTGTAAATATATAGAGACCGTCGTTTCCAATCCATATAAAAGATTGAGGGACCAAAAGGACTGTGATGAAAAAATGCAAATATTCAGGCCAATTTTTTTTACAAGATATTCTATGTCAATCAAATAACTTCATAAGTAATATCATTCATTTATATTGTAAATTTATGTACTTTCATCTATTAGTTCTATTTTGAAAATTTATCAAGCTATGAAGGTAATTTGTTGTTCTTTTACTCAATTTGTGTAATGTCATTCTGTTGTAATTTTTTTAACCTGCAATTATCATTATTTTATTCTGTAGTACAATTCTTTTATTTTGTAATATAGTTGTAGTGAGATAAGTTTCATAATAGTTGTAGTGAGATAAATTTCATAACGTTTGTATTGAAATAAATTTCATTATAGGAGACGCAGTACAACTGATATAACGTGGTTGTATTTAGATAAATTTTATAACGATAAATATCATGCAAAAACAAATTTACGTGTGATATCTTCGATACAACCGTGTTGTGTTGGTTATACCGAAGCTATGCCAAAATTTATAAAGACAGCTAGGTAGCTTAGTGCAACTAATACAACACGGTTGTGCTGAACAAATTTTTTATTGTAAAATTATTAATCATGTTGTTTCTGTTGGTATTATTGTTTACCCTTTGTTTACAGGAAGGTAAATAAATGATGTAAATTTATCAAAGAGATAACAAGTATAATCGATACAACATGGTTGTACTAAGATAAATTTCATAATGATATTTATCATGCAAGACCAAATTAATATGCGATCTCTTCGGTACAACTGTATTGTATCAATTGTACGGACGCTATGCCAATTTTAATAATGGCGGTTAGGCAGCTCAGTACAACCGATACAACACAGTTGTATTGAATAATTTTCTTATTCTTTATTTTTTAATCCCGCTGTTTCTATCTATATTACTTTTTACCCCTGGTTTATAGGAAGATAAATAAAAGATGTAAATTCATCAAAGAGGCAACTCAATACAATCAATATAATACTGTTGAATTGAGATAAATTTCATACTAGTACTTATTAGCAAGACCAAATTTATGTGTGATCTTTTTGGTACAACTGTATTGTATCGGTTGTATTGAAGCCATGCTAAATATTATAAAGGTGGTTAGGTATCTCATTACAACAGATACAACACAGTTATAATGAGCAAATTTCCTATTCTCTAATTATCAGTCTCATTGTTTCTGTTGGTATTACTATTTACCCTTGATTTACAAGTAGGCAAACAAATGATGTAAATTCATCAACGAGAGAACTCAGTACAACCGATACGCGGTACTTGTCATGCAAGACCAAATTTACGTGTGATCTCTTCAGTAAAACCACATTTTATCGGCTGTAGTGAAGCTATTCCAAAATTTTTAAAGGTGATTAAGTAGCTCAGTATAATTGATATAACATGGTTATACATAGCAAATTTCATAATCATCGATTATTAATCATGCTTCTGTTGGTATTATTGTTTATCCTTGGTTTATAGGAAGGTAAATAAATGATATAAACTCCATAAAGAGGTAACTTTAATAAAATCGATACAACACGGTTGTACTGAGATAAATTTTATAATATTACATATTATGAAAGACCAAATTTTTGTATAATCACTTCGATACAACCGTGTTGTATCAATTGTATTGAAGTATGCCAAATTTTTTAAAGACTGTTAGGTATCTCAATACAACCAATACAATCAATACAATAATACAACGCGGTTGTCGCGTTGTACTGAGCATGTTTTTTACCCAAATTATTAATCTTGTTGTTTCTATTGGTATTAGTGTTTAACCTTGGTTTATAAAAAGGTATATAAATGATGTAAATTCATCAAAGAGGTAACTCAATACAGCTAAAACTACATGATTGTAGTGAGATAAATATCATAACGACACGTATCATGCAATACCAATTTTATGTACGATCTATTCGGTACAACCATAATGTATCAGTTGTACCAAAGCTATGCCAAATTTTATAAAGGCGGTTAGGCAGTTCAGTAGAATCGATACAATATGGTTCTATTGACTAAAATTAAAAAGCCTCCAATTACGAATCTCAATGTTTTTGTTAGTACTACTATTTACTCTTGATTTACAAGAAGGTAAATAAATGTTGTAAATTCATTAAAGTGACAACTCATTACAACCAATATAATATGGTTGTACTCAGATAAATTTTTTAATTATACTTTTGTATGCAAGCCTAAATTTTTATGCGATCTCTTTATTACAACTGTGTTGTATAGGTTGTTTAGAAGCTACCAAAATTTATAAAGATGGTTAGGTAGCTAAATACAATCGATACAACACGGTTGTGCTTAGCAAATTTACTATTCTACATTTACTAATCTTGTTGTTTATATTAGTATTACTATTTACCCTTGTAAAAATGTAAATAAATTATTATAAATTCATTAATGGGGCAACTCTATAGAACGAATACAAAAGGTTGTACTAAGCAAAATTTTTCAATGATAGTTATGCATCAAAATTTATAAGACGTTGATGTAACTTAGCAACCATGTTGTACACCGTTGTACAAAGCAACATTTTAGATATCCTAATATTAATCACGTTTTCCTCACAACCGTTTTATATCGATTGTTTTGATGAAAAAATATTTTTAAAAAAGGATGATTACCTAGAGTGCAACAGATACAAGCAATATACTTGAAGGAACTCATACTTTGATTCCATTGATACTTAAATTCATCCAGACAACCATGTTCTCATTAGTTATTATAATTTCTAAAAATTCCTTATTAAAAAATCATATGATTCTCTACCTTATTGTATCTGGGTTCTTATGATTCATGTTAAATAAAAATTCCTTCGTCTAATTTAGTCCATCATCATCTCGGTGTAGCCAATGAATGGATTATTTGTGCTTGAAGATGATTTGAATTCATGTTAATGTGGTGGATATACCATTAGCGCACAATAGCAAAAGCTTGGAATAAAAATTAAAATTTTTGCAGCGGGATCTCTATTAAACATTGAGGCACAACGAAGAGAGGAGTTGTAGTAGATGTCGAATTTTTGGGGCGGGGATTTTCATGATGAACGGGGCTTTACCGAGCACAACCTCAACCACACTAAAGCCAGTCTCGAACTGGATTGTGGGTGCTAAGAGACAAGCTTCTCCGCCGGTAGGCAAGTGATGCGATTCGACTTTATATATGCCTTAAAATACTAGAATTTGATACCACTTTTTATAATACTTAATTTCTGGTAAATGGCTTCAAAAACTTGATGTGCGAGGTTTACTTTTATAATTTTATATTTAGATTTTATTATTGTAAAAGTCACAATTTTAAACGCAAGTATACGTATGTTCGAAGTAATACGAGGCTCTAGTGGAGTCCCGGTTATCGATCTCACGGGAATAGTGAATTTATAAAAAGTAAGAAATATAAGTAATATTTTAGAATTTTCAAAAGCAATTTATATATACTTTTATATATATATATATTTAAATTTAATTTGCTAACAATTTTTACTAAAAGCAAGTAAGCAGTAACCAGTAAAGTAAAGTAAGCAGTAATTAAAATTTAATGCAAGTATAAAAACGACTTTCTCCTTTTTCAACTAATCAAAGAATTATAGAGTAATTATCTTTGGTATTGAATTAAGATTATGGTATTGTGCCAAATAGAAGCATTCCTATTCTTTACCCTTTTCTCCAAGTGCAAAGAACATTAACTAATCTATATATAGACTTAGGTTGTTTTATAAGTAGAATGAGTTAATATAGGCTCACACTACTAGATGTCCAAGGGTGGCTATGGTCGGCTCTACTAGTGACCCGTTACCTTTCTATAAACCAAATTATTAGAATTTAGTCTGTCACTCTAAAAACTAATTAATTTTACGCCTAATAAAGATTATTTTCCTATTTATTTGCACTTATCCTTAAATAATCCGCGTATAGCCTGCGATTACCTAAGGATTCATGTGATATCTACTAGTTAAGAATCTATCTCCGGATAGGTCTCAAACTTCTTCAACAGGTTTTAACAAATTAAATGTCCAATTTAAAAAGTAAACTAAGATCAGATATTAATATCATTACAATGTTTTAAAATATTTTATATTTAATTCTCCTACAAAATTTAATTAAATTATAATCTTTTCATAGTTGAAAGGAGAAAGATAACTAACTGCTCAGAACACACTGAAATAACACAAAACAACATATTTATAAAACTTTGAACCAAAGTACAAATACTTATCTGAAGTGTTCCTTCAAGTGATCCGCTGACTTCTACTGAATCCAAAATAATGATGAAAGACTCCAACAATAATAACACATAATAAACACTTAAAATAAACTCACTAGATACAAAATAAAGTGGCACCCTAAGTATGGAAGTGACTAAATAAAACTAGAGATGAGAGAGAAGATGCTAAAATGGCTATGTGTACTAAGAGGGGGGGGGGTTTGGTGTCCTTTTCTTTGTAGAATGGGCTCCTATTTATAGAGCTCTGAATTTGACTAGGGGTTGCTTAAGACACCTCTTCAAAATTCGTTCAAATTCAATGTATCTTCTAGAAGGTAATTGTCGCGCCTAGGCGCCGAGATCTGGCGCCTAGGCGCCGGACTCCGTGACCAGGTCTTTCGCACCTCTTCACTTTGGGTCGCACCTCTTCGCGATCCAGACCGTTTCCTTGTGTCCAAATACATTGTATCACAAGTCCTACATATTAGGAGTAACTTCCAGTCTTCTAGAAGCTCCAATAACCGCTTAACACCGTCAAAATAACTACCCAAAGTCATCAAAAAAACTTGACAACATCTGTATCGAACTGGCGCTTAGGCGCCGGATTCTAGCGCCTAGGTGCCGGGCCAATAATTCCAAAATTCTGCTTCATAAGCTCCAGTTTTGCTCCATTTTGCTCGTTTTTCCTTCTTTTTCTTTCTTGGACTCTTTTTATATCATCTACATCCAAAAACATAAAAATACATTTCATTAAAGCATAATATCCTTAAGAATTGAATCATAAATAAGGCATAAAAATAGGTATTTTTTAGGTAGATCAAATTCCCCCAAACTTAAATATTACTTGTCCTCAAGTAACTCATTTGATTACATAAAATAGATAACATTTGGAATGAAGTAAAAATATTTAAGATTCATTGTAATTTTTTTTTTATAAATGCTTTAGCAAATCATTAACCAAATTTCACTAATTAAGTTTAATATCAAGAATTTAAGAATATTTAACTACCAAATCATAAGACTTCCAATTTTTCATTTATTTCAAGAATAATTGTAGTTTATCATATCAAGGTCTCATAGAATATTTACTAAGAAAAATATTTTCATGAAATATTTTTCTAGTAAAAATATATGTACATAGAATTTAAGTTAAAAATGTAATCAGTTTTCTTTTTATAAGATAATTCAAGTGAAGCCAATTTTTGATTAGGCATTTTCTCAAGCTTCTCCTCACTTTCTTTTCTTTCTTTTCTTTTTTTTTCTCTTCTCTTTTTTTTTAAGTGAGGATTACTATTTTTGGATAGCTCATTAATGATTTTGAACTTCACTAACCTTAACTTATTTTCAAAAACTTATACATTCTTACTTAATGAATATGACATTAATAATTTATTATTTTTCAAAACTTATTTCAATCTTTTCTTTTTCAAGCAATAATCTTGGTTCCTTAGTATTTCAAAAATACAATTCTCTTTACTATAAATAGATAAATTTTGATCTTATTATTCTTTAAGCTAAATAATTCTATTCTTAAAATCAACCAAAATTTTTGAAGTTTTAGTTAAGTTTACTAAATTATTTATAAATTCAAAAATTCAGGTAATCTTAAACAGATTTTTCATTCCGTATGTTATGTTAATATATTTTTAAAGAAAATATTAGTTCTTGAAGGACAAATAATATTTAAATTTGATACATGTTCACTTCCCCCAAACTTCAGCTTTAATATAAATATGAATCATGAAATTTTCTAAAGCATGAGAGAAAGAAATAAACAGGAATTAATCTAAGTACAATAATGATGTAGTAAGGAAAAACTAACTTCTGCTTCTACACATGCTTCAATATGAATATAACATAAATGATTAAACATATAAAGTAAAGTTTTGCAGAGCAGGAGTTAATTTATAAATAAAAATCTTTTTTTTTATTTTGTTTTTTAACATGCAAATTTTCTAACTATTCACGAACGCTAAACAGTAGGCTGAAACATAAATAAACTTTTATAGAAATTCATTCACATTTCAGTCTTAAACACACATCAAATAATCTAAAAATAGTTTTAACATAAAAAGTTCACATAAACACCTCAAAAAATATCACAATAAACAACACAAGAAACAAGAAAACACACTAAAAACAGAATCAACAATCTCTGGAGATAAGTCAAGCTACTAATCACTGTCTGTAGCTTCATCATTGTCATCACCTAAAGAAAACTCCATAACCTTTGGAACAACATATGGTGAAAATCTGGGACAAGTAGGGAACTAAACATCGTGCTCACCCTTCAGAAATCTCACTAAAGACTCTGAATACTCAGCATCATAATCACTCTTTCTTTGTGTATACTCAGAAAGATTATCAATCTTCTTATCTATTGTATCTACTCTACATTGAGTTAAGAATAACTCATGCTGCAGCTCTATAAACTGATCATGCATGGTTTCCCAAAAAGTAGATGATGGCTCAGCAGAAGTAGATGGTTTAGAAGTAGAAGCTCTACCTGAAGTAGGTAATAAACCAGAAGGTGAAGTAGAACTCTTACCTCACAGTCGATCATAAATGCTGACGCTTTCTCTTCCTATAGGCTTTGTCGACTTGAGCTTTTCCTCAGAAAGCTCAGCAACTACTCCAGCACTTTGACATAGAGAATAGATCAGAGATGGAAAACAACTCCAATAGAAGTGCTAGAACGAGCAATAACCTTTATAGAATCATAAATAATGTTCCCTACATCAATAGACTTCCTCTCTTGAATGCAGTAGTTGAGAATAGCACTATATTTGGTAACTTTGCTCAGATGATTGGATGGAAGGAGAAGAGCAAAAATAAAGTAGTGCCATGCCTTTGAAACACCATTAAGCTTAGAAGATGAAAAATTTACCCTTTTTTCCTTTTCGAATCTTCCAGGCTCCAGTACTATCAGTCAGGTGGGCAATTATCATATCCAAATCTCCCTCAGATGGAGATAATCCTGAGTAATAACACTCTATGTTTGGCGGCAGGCCATATAAAATATTGATTTGTTCAGGAGTGAATCCTACTCCAACTTCTCGAACGAAAATCTCATATCCTTCCGCATCCACAAAATTTACATAAAACTCTCTAACAACCGAGATAACGACAACAACAGTGAAAAAGCAGAATCATTGCCAGTTGAGCGCAACGATTGTCTCCTCAATTCTTTCTCCAGGATTACAAAAACTTCGCTCCGAGATAAATTTTTGAGTCATAGCAAAATCATTGTATCAGAAGTGTGCAGCAGCAATGACGAACTTGCTACGATCAAAATTTTCTCATTCCTTTCCTTGCTTAGATTTGGGTGCCATCTAAACGTGACAATAAAAACGTGAAATAAATTCAACGGATCTAGGAAAATAAACTAATGTAAGCTTTTTAAGCTTGAAAAAGCTTAAAAGTTCATGGATTTAACCATAAAAAATCAAAAATTTTCTCAAAATTTTGGTTTTTCATAGTGAGAGAAAAATCCATGGTGAAAATCAAAATTAATGATTTTAGAATGTAGATCTAACCTCGAGATGAAGAAATCGAGTGATTTCAAGCTCAAAAACTTGAAAATCCGTCTTTAAATGGGATCTCTAGGTGGTATTTTTGCGAAGAACAGTGGAGAAGGAAGCTTAGGCGTAAAAAATGGCGGGGGGGGGGGGGGTTAAGAAGATGTGTTTTCGAGTTCAGGCTGAACCGGTGCCTAGGCGCCGAATTCTGGCGCCTAGACGCCAGACTCGCCTTTCCAAAAATTTGATTTAAATTAAATATTTTCCACCAACTCTTATCAAAATTAACTCCTAATTACACTTATGAGAGTATTAATCCATTTTATATCCTCCAAATATTTTCACAATCAAATTAAAATGATAGTATAGATCCACAAAAAAATGTATCCAAATTCTTCAATTCCAAATCCTAACATCCATTACATATTCAATAACTTTCAGTACAAGACTGTATCATGGTTCATCATTTTATAAATAACACAAACAACATATTCAAAGCAAACATTCAAATCCAACAACACACAATGAACAATTAAGCAACCACACAAATTCGATATTCAACATACTAACACAACACTCGATCACACCTAAAACACACATAGGATCTATTTAACACCGATCTTCAATTACTATCTCTTTCGCAATGAAGTTTGCTAGGACCGAAGGGATAGAAAACCAACGCCCTTGGAAATTCCAAAGCCGTCTTTTTATCGATCCACTTGTTCTTCACATACATTTCTACTTGAGCGTCATGATAGGCAGCATATGATCAGACTAAAGTTTGGTTTGTCATTCCAAGTGTTCGTATTGGTGGTACATCTCATGGAGACGATTACCAATACTTTGAAGTTTTGCTTCAATCTTATCCATTCGACTAAACATTTTCTCCAAACTAACATCAAAAAAACCATTAATATAAGGATGAGGATCTTTAGGAGATTTGTCCCTTACCTCATTTCCATGATTTCCTCTATCCATTGCCTCTAAATTCTTTCAAACTCTTCCAAAATGGATTGCTCTAGTCGAAATTTGTGTTTCTATCAGATTGGGGACGAAAAATAAGCTATATATAAAGAGATTTTGTGTGAAAAACTGAAGAATTTCGGTTTTTCCACGATCTGTAACCGCGACGCTTAGGCGCCGGAATCTGGCGCCTGTTGACCTCATTTTTGGTGAGGTCTTTTCTTTCCCCTTAGTGCTTAGGATCTAGCCATAGGACTTCTCCTTGACTATCCTAGAGGACTAGAGATGGGACCCGCCTTGTTTTGGAAACTCGAACCGCCTCTTTACTCGTTTTGAAATTCTGCTCGTATGGTTATCGACCTCTAAGATTTAGAAGGTCGAAACTAACACGACGGAGCTCGAATTGACTCCCCATAGGATCATTAAGCCTTAGGGTCGCCTTGTGCACGATTCACACCGCCGCGCGCACGAATTTCACAATTCGAGCCCTTGACACTTTTAAACTCCGAAATTCACATGAAACTAACTTTTATTTAATTTAATTAATCAAAATTAAAATAAATTTTGAAACGATCGACCGCGGGTCGAAATTTGACGAAATTGAATTTAACACGTTTTTTTTATGCGACCGTCGACGAGGTTGTCCAAACGACCTCGGATGATGAAACGGACTGCGCCATTGCGTCCGGAACGTCGAAATCACCTAAGAAGGACACTAATTTTGATGTAGTTTCGTGCGAGGTCAAAATTTGTTTGGATCGGCAAAAATTGAATAAAACATTATTTTAAAATAAATAAATTAAAAAAAAACCTAAAATCCCTAAAATCTCAAACTCCCTGATGCCCCAACTCACGCACACAGCCGCTTGCTCCCCTCTCCCATTCGCGACCCAGGGCTTCGCCCTAGCCAAAGTCGAGCTCCCCTCTCCTCCTCGTGAAGGTTCGCCCGAGGCCCCCCCTCCTCATACACTCCTCTGCCTAAAGCTTCCACGCCTTGTCGCCACGCCTCCACGCCCTCTGCCGCGATTCTTCTCTCACGCGCCCGAATGGAGCGTCGGGGAGAGCATCTCTCCTCCTCGTCGAATGCCCTTTCCTCTTTCTCGCAAGACTTCGGTCCCCACTGTCCTCCTCTCCCCGTAACCTGGCTAAAGGTCTCCACGCCACTGTCGCCCTCTGCGGCCCAATCTCCGCTGATCTTCCCCCCTCACGCGACTCTTGTCGCTTCTCTTGGCTCGCCTCATGGCCCGGGTAAATCGAGGTATGTTTCTCCTGCCCTTCTTGCCTATTTAAACTCCCTCTTTGGGAAGGTTAGGGCTGGCCGAAATTTTGGTGTGAGGGGAAGTTCTGCCAAATTTTTGTGGTGGGTCGAGCTTCTTGCTAATCTGCTCGGTTTCCTCGCTTGGCCACTCGATATTCCTGCTTGGTTGCTTGGTATGATTTTTTTTTTTAGTTCCTCCATATTTTTGGTGACATGTGAAATAGTTTTTTTTTGGCTGCCTGGATTGATTTCCTGTCATTCATGATTCATCTGTATAGTTTGCTAAAGGCTTTTCCACTCTTTTAAGTCTTCTTCTCAAATGAGTGTGGAGGCTTTCATAATTAAAATCAATGGGAGAAATGGGTTGGCTGATTTGCTATGTTACTTTCAGTTTACTATAAGGATTGCTTTGCAAAAAAAAAAAAGCTAGTATAAGTTCTTCTAGAGTTTTGTGTGTTTGCTTCTAAACTGAAAACATAATTTTTGTTAAGATAGTAAATGTGTTTGATTTCAATATTTATTTGGATGCAAGTTGAAGAGGTCGTTCAGTTGCTAAGATGGTATTGCTGGCAGTAATTGATGAAACGGTTTTGGCAAATGAAGTTCGCTTTTGTTTCCCTACTTCTTCAATATATTTAAAAAAAAATACACTTCATATATTTCATTTGTTTGTTGAATTGTTGTATGCTAAGAAGCGGTTGAAGACCTTTTTCCACCTTTACATCAGCATAACTATATTCAAGCTTTATTTTCGATGAAAAATTCAGCTAAGTAGGCTGAATACGAAATTGTTAGCCTTGCATTTTCTATTATCTCTTGTCGGTGATGTTATTTTAGCTCTTGTTGGAATTATGATGCCAATTTGTGAATTTGGGGCTGAGAAAACTTTGTTTTGGAACAAATTTGTACCTAAAATAAATAATAATTATTCAAGCATAGTGGTTTCCTGTATAATCCTGTCAGCAATGCTTTCAAAACATGTTCATATATGCAGATTTTAAGATACCGAATTCTCATGTATGTACTTACATACAAATTAGTTGAGACTTAGTAGTTACAAATCTATTGTTCATTCACATTCTATTTAGTGAGGATGCTTGCATATATGTCTTTCAACTCTTATATATTTACATATATAGCACCCAAACTTTGATCTTTACATTCATGCCACCCACTTCTTCTATGTCTTCATATCTAACACCCAATGCGTATTTTTTTATACTTATAACACCAAAAGATTTCATGTTTACACACATACCACTTGCTCTTTTGCTTACGCTTCTTTGTGTGGGTGTGTTTGAGATGTGGGAGAGCTTCTACTCCCCTGCGGGCCGAAATTCTTTGGAGAGGAGAGGTGCTGCCAAAGTTTTTGGTGGTTCTTCATCTTGGTTGGTTCTTCAAGTCAAGGATTCAGTTTTCTTTGTTTCTCTTCAAAAAAAAAAAAAAAAAAAAGGGGCAAGGTGACTCATTCTCTCTTCTAGCAAGCATTTGGAAATGGATTTGGAATACATCACAATTAGGTAAGCAAAGCTTTCTATATCTCTTTGGGATCATAGTGGATTGTCCTAGAGTTGCACTGTTTTAGCTCTTTTAAAATTCTTGACTCAAGGGAAAGGTTTTGAATAGAAGACTTGTTGCAGTAGTGATTTGGTTTGCTTATGGTCTTGAATCAGTTAAGGTTTTGAAATGAGTAATATATGAGCAAGGTAGTTCTTCTTTTCTTCTCTAACTGCTTGATGTTCCTGCCCCCAGCACTCTTACTTGTTTGCTGAAATTTCAACACTCAAACAAGTTTTTTTTGTAAAACCTGCATTAGCTAAAAGCTTGTGTGATTTCAGGTCTTAAGCACTAGTTGAAACTCAGATAAAGTTTGCCTGAATTCGACACTTAGCCATCTCTTGAAATTCTCTCAAAATCTGCATGTATTTATTGAACTCTTATAGATTTAGGAACATACCGTGCTATTTTCTTATAGATTTACATATACACCGCTCATTTCTTATGCATTTACACATATAACTAATAAATTTTGTCAGTTACATTTTGGCCACCTAAGTCTTTAACTTTTTACAAATCCAAAAAGATATACATACCATTTCATGCACGTTTGAGGCAGCATGCTTCATGCAATATGAATAATTTGGATAGTAGAGAATTTGAGAAACAAGTTTAGGTGCTGAATATGTGAATACATAAAAAAAATCAAGGTGTTGTGTATGTAAATACATGGATATTCGAGTGCTTTATTTGCAAACAAAAAATAAAAAAAAATCTGAGAAAGATATAGTGGCTCTTTTCTTCAAAATCTGAAATGTTGGGAAGCCTTTGATGCTTGGTTTTCGAAATCTAAAAGTTTGAATGTTTTATTTGCAAAAATTTGGAAGTTTGGCTTGCTTATTTGCAAGAATCTACCTCGAGGCTTTGCATTTCAAAAATTTGAAAAGTTTTATTTGTCCTTTGCAATTATTCGAGAACCTTGGTGTTCGACGTTTTTAAGAAAAACCTGGAAGGTATGGGTGTTTCTTTTTGTAAAAATTAGAAAAGTTAGGATGGCTTATATGTGAAAACTTGAAAAGCTTTGCATGACTCTTTTGTGAAAATTTAGAGGACCCGGGTGGCTTATTTGAATAATCTAAAACTTGACATAGCTCTCTTTTGAAAATGTGAAAAGTTTCGGGATGTGATCTTTGAAATGGGGAGAGGCCGCATCTTCTTTGCATTTGGATTTGGGGCTCGGTTTGGCTCTTTTAGTTGTAGGAAGCTGCTCCTATTTGCACTAAAATAGAGGGCTCGGTTTTCGTGCTTCTAACATGCTTTATACATGCTTGGGATGGATGGAAACAGTGGTTGTTACATATACATATGCTTGCGACATCTCTTTTTATGCAAATTGCAGGTGTTAAAAATTCATTTTTATGTCGTTATGCTGCCCGATTTTTCTTGGTTGGTTTTGTTCTTTTTCTACTTCATTTTTACTTCACTCCGTTTTATTTTCCTTCCCCGCAACTTTATTTATTTTCATTTTCTTTGCCATTTCTTGAGTGTCATGGGGATGGGTTTGGCACCACCCTAGAGGCATAGGTCACATCACGAGCGTGGCGACACTTTTAGGTCTTTCCTTAAGGACGAGTGAGGATTGTCGGGAGTCCGGGGTGATTGACTTGAGTTGATTAATTTTGAGAACCAATTCACCTCGTTTTACGATTCTGTGTTAGGTGAATTGTTTTCTCCTCTCTCCTTGTTTTGTTCTCTCGTCCCTTGATTTTCTCCTTGCTTCTTGGTTCAATGTCCGCACCTACAGGGGAGGTGTATGTGTGCACATATAATCCCTTTAGGCTATATGTGGGGCCATCAAGCAAGTCTGTAAGTGTGGTGGGGACACTGATAAAATAACATAGGGAAGGTTACGAGAAAATTATAGAATGGTGCCGCCTGACTCAGAGACCCTGGAGAGGTAGAGCAGGAACTCAAGACACTATTCGCTCGTCCTTGGGGTTTCTACTGCCGGCTGTCTAAAGATGTTAACAGTCATAGTCGAATAGAGTATGCCAACTCGTGGACTAAAATATATATAAAAAAAAGGTATAATAAAAATACATGCATTTAAAAAAAAAATTTAAAAAAATTTAAAATTACCTCCACCATAGCACAGCCTACTTACCTACAACTTTTTACTTGCATGCAAACCCAAAATGAAATGTGTGAAAATTTACAAAGGTCCACGGTCGGCTACTCGAGTCGGGTTAGGGCTGCCTTCTGTAGAAAGTTGGTCTAGTAGTCAGTACCTAAGATGGGACATACAGCACAGCTCTGAGTCCTTAACACTACCATGCTTACGATCCTTTTCAGATGCCCCATGGCTTTCTGACGGTCCGTCGTGAGTTTAGAGGGACATCTGTGAGTTTCATCTTTTGGTGTTTTTGTGGTTTTCGCTACGGCTTTGTTTTGTTTTCGTTCGCGATTTCTACGAGGTTTCCTACGAGATTTCTTTTTCTCTTTTCTCGATTTTCTTTGCTTTATTTCGCCTTTCTTTCGGGTTTCTCTTTTTCTTTCTTTTGCCTTTTTCTTCTTGGATTTACCGTCGGGTTTTGCACCTTACTTTTCCTACACGTACGGTAGCGCACTTAGTCAGGTTTTCCTTATTATGTTCACTCCTGTTTTGCTTTAGTGCTGATTCCTTTTCTGCAGGAAACAATAAAGTGATAATAATAAACAGGTAAAAATACGCCGCGGGTAATCAGCGCCTATGGTACATTTGTAGCACTGTTACTCCTTTTATTTACTTGTTTTACCTGCTTTACTTTTTAGCATATATACCTGCTAGCGTAGCATGTTTTACTTTCCTCAGTACTTGCTTCAGTTAGCATAGCATGTTTTACCTGTTACAGCGCATATTCCTGTTAGCGTAGCATGCTTTACTTTCCTTTGTACTTACTCCTGCTTAGTGTAGCATGCTTACTGTTTACTGTAGCATATACCTATTTTCCTGTTCTCTTTTACTACTGCTCCTGTCACTGTAGCACACACTCACGCTTGCAACAAAAAAAATGATAATAATAATAAGATGAAATAAAATGATTTGCATGTTCACTTTAACTTAAGATTTAAATCTAAACTGCAATCTTGTTACGACGTGGAGCTTGGAGCACGGTGGGCAGCACGACCATCTTCATCGACGAAACTTGTGTCGACATCAAGCAAATCCAATCCTTAGTCTAAATAACAAGCCATAGGATTCGAGGTAGTCCGCCTAGTGCGACATAAATCCTCACCGGTTCTTTTAGGCCTTTGTACAACCTTGTTGTGCAATATAAGCCCTAACTCGCTTAGGATTCCAAGGTCGTCGTCCGATACGACGTAAATCCTCCTACCTTTCAGGTTATTTGCATAATTAGGTGATTATGTAAATGTAATTCCTGTAATTGATTGGCGAGGATTGAAACTTAAATAAATTCACTTTCAAAATTCAAAGCCTAACATTACGATAGTACGGAAGTCACCGAAGTTCACTTCGGATCCGTGACATCCCCTACTTCTCTTCCTTTGGACTCACGAAATAAACATGTTCCAAATTTGAGCTGATCCTTTTGAAATTTTCAAAATCCAATCTTGGAAACCTAAACTTTGAAATTCTTGAGAGCAAAACCACTGATCATTATCGAGAGTTTTCTTGAGTGATTCTCGTCACTTAAGACATAATTAACTATAGGGGATTGCCCTTATAGGGAACTTTAAGAACCCATATAATATAAACCCTGCTTAATTCATTTATATTAAGCAGGGGAACTTGTCGGCTTATAAAATTGGTTCGCAGACCAAACGGATGTCACAAATCTTCTAGTTTATTTAATCGAGCCCCATCGTCGAGCGGTGTGTTTATCCTTCGAGATAGATACACGGTTTGTGATGTGGTGCTCGTTTATATAAACTTTTTGGGATGTGAGATCGGTTTGATTTCATATCTTAAAATTTTCAAATTTAAAAATTATTTTCAAAATCAAATACTACTTTCTAAATTATATATATATTTAAATTAAGTTTAAGATTCGCCGACAATTTTTGTAGGTTATCCCTTTTCAAAAATATGAAACTCAACCTAAAATATGCCAACAATTTATGGCGACTCCGCTGGGGATTAAGTTCCTCTTTCCATCCTGATCAGATGGTTTTTCTTTCATAAATTGGTAGTAAGTCCATGCCCCTAGTGGATCAAACTACCCTTCCTCCATTGACATATCTTATTCATTTCTATCTTGAACAGGTATGATCAACTCTCCTTGGATTTTGGAGCCACTGTTTATACACCCCTAAACAGAGAGGTTTCGAAATCCTCCTTTTGTTACCTCTCCAAAGAGGTGGGGTGGACCCCCGATAGGTGTGGTGGGTTATGATTGGACTAACAAAGTAAATTTGATGCGAAATCAATCCCCCGCAAATTTCAGTCTCGGTCCTACTCTTCATTCCTCTTTGAGTTTGACTTTTTTTTTTGTAAACAAGTTAAACCTAAATCTTGCTCTCACAACATTCCATTTAAATTTCAACTAAAACAAAATTTCTTCAAAATTTCAAAAGCAAAATAAAACTTTTCAAAACACAGCAAATACACTAATAAATAATACACAAAAATTGAAATAAAAATTTACAAGGACGTCCAGTTTGTAAGACAAGTGCGTTAACTTCAGTACTTTCATTGAAACTGCAAGACACGGGACGTCACTGACTTCTGGGAATTCTTCAAATTGCAGGGACAATGTCTTCACCGAAGTTGATCTTCTCTTTCGCCACCGGAGAAGAATTCGCTATCAATAGAGACGAGTTGCCTGATCTGGCAGTCATTAAGTTTGGAAGAGGGTTCGACAATGTTGTAGCAATGTTCGGTGATGTGGCTGTCACAGTGATGAAGTCTGAAATAAGCAAGTTCGTTAAGCCTGTTGTGGAGTTCAACTTGAAGCCCGCTACAAAATTCTCCCCTCCGGAAAGGATGTCGTTTGGAATGACTTCTTCTTTTGTTGTAAGGTCTGCTACAAAAAATGTTAGGATTGCTCCTGGAGTTGTGTCTGCTCTTACAGCTGGATTCACCACCGCTGTACCAGTCGCTCCGCTAACTAAAGGAAAAGAGATTCTACACGAGGAAAAGTCAGCCGGCGTTTATGACCTACCATTTTCCAGATTCAATATTGGGTCCAATTCAAAGCCCATACAACTGATAAAGGCACAGAAAAGAAGACCGTCTCTTGCGGATAGAGCAACAATGAGTCAATGATTAAATAAGGTATACCCGTTCAAGGAAGAGTCAGTGTCAAAGATATTCCATGACTTACTTCTAAGTTTAGAAATCAGACTACCTGAGCCGAAAAAGCCAGAGGAGGCTGGCAAGGAAGATCACCCGATGTATCGCCCATACCATCGGTTGCTCGGCCATACTATGAAAACTGCTCGACTTTAAGGATTGGCTTGAGGAGAATTTTAGAAGTGGAAAGGCGGTGATCCTGGAATAATATTTAAAATAACCTGAAAAAGGTTCTCTAAATATGATTTCAGATGATTCAATTGACTTCTACGCGACGACACCAGTGCTCGGGGAAATAAGTGATGTTTCTTGAAAATCTCCAGTTGACCTTAAAGTCATAAAAGGAAAGTTAATTGAGGAGGCTGTGGAAAAGCTTCTACCTAACATTGCACAACTGTCTAAAGATCAGAATAAAGACATTGAAGAGGAAGATTACGAATTAGCAGATTCCATGGAAGGTGAATTCGTAGAAATCAACGTCGTCGAGACCTAAGCAACATTATCTGCGAGCGACACTCCGCCATTTGGTAAAGAGAACGTCGCAGAGGATTGGCAAAGGGCCATTCAACAACGAGATGAACATATCAACCATTTGAAGAAGCAACTAGAAGAAGTGATGGCTGCTATGGCCACAATTCAAGGAAAGTCACAATCACCGCGAATAACACCTCCAGAAACAAACCAACTAGAGACCATTAATGTTACAGATGAAAGAAGGGAGTTCACCGTCAATGTACAACAGAAGAGGGATTCAGTTCAGGGTCTAGTACCAGAAAAGGACATTAAGCAAATGGTGGAACAATAGGTGAGAGAAGCCCTGGCTCAACTAAAGAACGAACATCGATTCTGAAGGGTAGACCATACCCTGAAGATTTTGACGCTGTCCAATATCCCTGAGGTTTCGTATCACCTCAGTTCAAGATTTTTGGTGGTATCGAAAACCCCCGACAGCATGTTGCACACTTTCGAGCAAGTTGCTGCAACGCGGGGGGTAGCGATGCATTGTTGTGTCGTCAATTTGTAAATAGCCTTTCGGGGGTTGCATTCGACTGGTACGCAGAGTTTCTAAATGGTTCTGTGAAAACATTCGTAGAATTGGAAGACCTCTTTGTTAAGCGGTTCGCTGGAGCTCGACACCATATCACCATCGGTGATCTTGTGGTGGAGCGACAGAAGCCAACCGAAATATTGGTAGACTACATTTTGCGATGGAGAAATTTGAGCTCGAAGTGTGAGCCACGACTCCGGGAGCAACATGCGGTTGAAATTCTCTTAAAGAGCATCCATGGACCGGTTGCATTTCTCCTCGAAAGGATTCACAATCAAAACGTTTGAGAAACTACATTGCAAAGTCTGGAAGTTTGCAAGAGGAAGCCAAACAGTTGGGTTTTCCGAAAAATTCTAAAAAGCTAGAGCCGGTCGAAGACATTTGAGGAGTCCGAGACAATGGCGATGGTGGAAAAAGGCAAGTAGCCAATGCGGATCCAGATTGAACAGCCTCAACAACGATCTTATCGGCGATCGTCTCGACAGTGGTCGCTTCGGATGGATGGAAGACAGGGTCCGTCTACGGCCAAGAAACTAAGCAGAGTATATTCTTTCAAAGATGAGGCAGTGGCAAAGATGTTTCAGAACTTGAATAAGAGGCCTGAGTTCAGATTGCCTGAGCCAAAGAAGCCAGATGAGGTTGATAAAAAGGATCACCCAAGATATTACCCATATCACAGACTGCTTGGACACACCATAGAAAATTGCATCAGCTTTAAAGAATGGCTGGAGAAGAACTTTAAGAATGGAAGCGTAACAATCCCTGATGAATATTTGAAAGGAACTTGAAATAAGTTCTATCAATATGATTTCGGTGATTTTTTTGCTTCAATAGAATTCTACGTAATTAACAACAGACGTGACACTTCTTGATTACTATTGTACTACTTTTGTTGCTCAGCATGATCAGTATTAATATGTACCATCCCTCCTACTGCAATGAATGAAAGAAAATTGCTCAATATTTGGAAAACTCAAAATTGGATATTTTGCTAAGACTTCGACTTCAGGAAAGAATGAAATTAATGCCCTAATGACTGGGTCCTTCACTTTAAGGAATTTGGATTGGGTCCTAAGTTGATTTCAAAATTAAGTAGTGTGGTTGAAATACGAGTAATTGATTCGGGATATCACGAGCCTTTTAATTTCCCACCATGTGGCTGGGTCCGAAATTTCAAAAAAGTTATAATATTCCAGGATTCACGTTAAGGAACATTTCAGAATTATTAATTAGGGGAGTTTCGACATTCAAAATCTTTAACATAAATATGCACTGCCAGATACAATAATTCTTGGAAAACAAAAGGAGCAAAAAAAAAATCGGAGAAGCTTGAGGTGAGCATAAAATCAAAAATTGGTGCCCCAATTCAGGCATTCAAAATCTTTAACATGTGCTCCACCAGATCAGTAATCCTCAATTAAAAAGAAAAAAGAGCGAAAAGCTTAAGAAAAAAAAGGAAAAAAGAGAAAACAAGAAAAGGCTCCCTGAGAAGAAGCTTGAGGAAAGCATATAATCAAAAATTGGTGTCTTAATCCTCCCCTGATTAATAAAACTTGAAAGACAACCTTAAGAAGTTTCCTCCGATATTATGCTTTGAAAAAAAGTCAAGTGATTCTATGCCTTCTGGTTGGTCATTAATTGGCTCAGAAATATCTTTAGACGGTGAAAAATATTTTAATCACATGAATAGAAATTTTGAAATCTGCTTAAGCCCAGGAAAAAAGAATTAAACAAATGACAACGATATAAGCAGTTAATGAAAATTCAACCCTGAAGTCATATCCTTCAGCGCCCAGCAAATACAACTTCAATGTTAGTTCAAAGAACTTCATAGTAATTTCTCGAAGACAGTGTGAACACCCTTTACGAAATCGGTGACAAAATCAAATGACAACTGCTACGAACAAAGCTAAGGAGTTGCAGCCTCCTAAACTGCGACGTCCTTAGAGATAACACATCTTTATAGGTGCTTGAAAGAATATAAATTCCGATAGCAACTTAAAGAGTGAGTTATTATCTACGAGTTGATTTTAATCGATTGATGATGCCCTCGGAAATACTTGCACATCGTGATGTTTCAGAGACAAATTCTTGTCCTACGAAGCACTGATGCCGCACTTATCTAAAACTGGGTTCAGATCTTAAAACAAATGAAACTAAATAAAACTCTGCATCAAACAAAATAAAAGTCAATATTTAAACAAAACAAAAGAACTCTGCACCTTGTGAATTTTCAAAAAACTCTGCATAAGCATTTCGATAAAATTCAGCACTTCATGAACTTCTACAAACATTCTCTGCACTTTACAAAATATTTTTGCAATCTCTACATAAATAAATTTCAACAAAATTCTTCAGTCTCAGCATAAGTCAGCAAAATTCTTCAATATCTCTGCATTCACAGAATCTCAGCAGTTCTTAGCACTCGAAATAGGCTTCCGCCCTACTCCCTTCCCAGCAATTCTCAGCACTCGGGATAGGCTTCCGCCGTACTCCCACCTCAGCATATTCTCTGCAATTCTCAGCATTCGGGATAGGCTTCCGTCGTACTCCCATCTCAGCATATTCTCTACAATTCTCAGCACTTGGGATAGGCTTCCGCCCTACTCCCTTCTCAGCAGTTCTGATCAATCCTCAGCATTTCTCAGCAATTCTCAGCATTTCTCAGCAGTTCTCAGCAATCTGAGCAATCCTCAGCAATTCTCAGCATTTCTCAGCAATTCTCAGCATATTCTCAGCACTCGGGATAGGCTTCCATCCTTCTCCCTTCTCTGCAATTCTCAACACTTGGGATAGGCTTCCGCCCTACTCCCTTCTCAGCAATTCTCAACAATCCTCAGCATTTCTCAGCAATTCTCAACATTTCTCAGCAGTTCTCAGCAATCCTGAGCAATCCTCAGCAATTCTCAGCATTTCTCAGCAATTCTCAGCATATTCTCAGCACTCGAGATAGGCTTCCGTCTTACTCCCTTCTCAGCAATTCTCAGCACTCGGGATAGGCTTCCGCCCTACTCCCTTCTTAGCAGTTCTCAGCACTCGGGATAGGCTTCCGCCCTACTCCCTTCTCGGCGATTCTCGGCACTCGAGATGGCACGGTCCTACTCCTTTCTCATCAATCTCGATATTTTATCCTCTCGACAAGAAATTGAAATTAAAGCACTGCGAATTTTGGATAGGCTTTGTCCTATTCTTCCTCAGCACATAGGCTTTGTCCTATTCTTCCTTAGCACATAGGCTTTATCCTATTCTTTCTCAGCATACAAATGTATTCGGGTGGGCCTTAGCCCTACTCTTTTCTCCGCATAAAACCAAAATTGAAACTCAAATCAAAATTTAAACTCATAAGTAAAACTTGAAATAAAAAATGAAACGAATCTAAGATCCAATCTCTTAAAATTTTGTGATCTGAAATTCACCTCATTTTTTTCCCTAGCGAGAGTTCTGGAATCTTCAGTCTTGGAGATTTACCTGATACTCCCCAACAAAAATTTTCTACGCTTTGTTCTAAGTGTGTCACTTAGACGTCTGTGTTGGTTTTGTTGATCTCTTCAGTCAACTCCAATACGCACGGTGTGCTTGGTTAGCACACCGCACCTATTGGGGGTCCATTTGTTGACCTCATTTTTGGCGAGGTCTTTTCTTTCCCCTTAGTGCTTAGGATCTAGCCATAGGACTTCTCCTTGACTATCCTAGAGGACTAGAGATAGGACCCGCCTTGTTTTAGAAACTCGAACTGCCTCTTTACTTGTTTCGAAATTCTGCTCGTATGGTTATCGACCTCTAACATTTAGAAGGTCGAAACTAACACGACGGAGCTCGAATTGGGTCCCCATAGGATCATTAAGCCTTAGGGTCGCCTTGTGCATGATTCACACCGCCGCGCGCACCAATTTTACAATTCGGGCCCTTGACACTTTTAAACACTTAAATTCACATGAAACTAACTTTTATTTAATTCAATTAATCAAAATTAAAATAAATTTTGAAACGACCGACCGCGGGTTGAAATTTTGATGAAATTGAATTTTACACATTTTTTTTTGATGCGACCGTCAATGAGGTTGTCCAAACGACCTCGGATGACGAAACGAACTACGTCGTTGCGTCCGGAACGTCGAAATTACCTAGGAAGTATACTAATTTTGATGTAGTTTCGTGCGAGGTCGAAATTTGTTTGGATCGGCGAAATTTGAATAAAACATTATTTTAACATAAATAAATAAAAAAAATCCTAAAATCCGTAAAATCTCAAACTCCCTCACGCCCCAAACTCACGCACACAGCCGCTTGCTCCCCTCTCCCATCCGCGACCCAGGGCTTCGCCCTAGCCAAAGTCGAGTTCCCCTCTCCTCCTCGTGAAGGTTTGCCCGAGGCCCCCCCTCCTCGTACACTCCTCTACCTAAAGCTTCCACGCCTTGTCGCCACGCCTTCACGCCCTTTGCCGCGATTCTTCTCTCACGCGCCCGAACGGAGCGTCAGGGAGAGCATCTCTCCTCCTCGTCGAATGCCCTTTCCTCTTTCTCGCAAGACTTCGGTCCCCACTGTCCTCCTCTCCCTGTAACCTGGCTAAAAGGTCTCCATGCCACTGTCGCCCTATGTGGCCCAATCTCCGCTGATCTTCCCCCCTCATGCGACTCTAATCGCTTCTCTTGGCTCGCCTCATGGCCCGGGTAAATCGATGTATGTTTCTCCTACCCTTCTTGCCTATTTAAACCCTCTCTTTGGGAAGGTTAGGGCTGGCTGAAATTTTGGTGTGAGGGGAAGTTTTGACAAATTTTTGTGGTGGGTCGAGCTTCTTGCTAATCTGTTCGGTTTACTCGCTTGGCCACTCGATATTCCTGCTTGGTTGCTTGGTATGTTTTTTTTTTTAGTTCCTCCATATTTTTGTTGACCTGTGAAATAGTTTTTTTTTTGGGCTGCTTGGTTTGATTTCCTGTCATTCATGATTCATCTGTATAGTTTGCTAAAGGCTTTTCCACTCTTTTAAGTCTTCTTCTCAAATGTGTGTGGAGGCTTTCATAATTAAAATCAATGGGAGAAATGGGTTGGCTGATTTGCTATGTTACTTTCAGTTTACTATAAGGATTGCTTTGCAAAAAAAAAAAAAACTAGTATAAGTTCTTCTAGAGTTTTGTGTGTTTGCTTCTAAACTGAAAACATAATTTTTGTTAAGATAGTAAATGTGTTTGATTTCAATATTTATTTGGATGCAAGTTGAAGAGGTCATTCAGTTGCTAAGATGGTATTGCTGGCGGTAATTGATGAAACGGTTTTGGAAAATGAAGTTCGCTTTTGTTTCCCTCCTTCTTCAATATATTTCAAAAAAAAAAAAATACACTTCATATATTTCATTTATTTGTTGAATCGTTGTATGCTAAGAAGCGGTTGAAGACCTTTTGCCGCCTTTACATCAGCATAACTATATTCAAGCCTTATTTTCGATGAAAAATTCAGCTAAGCAGGCTGAATACGAAATTGTTAGCCTTGCATTTTCTATTATCTCTTGTCAGTGATGTTATTTTAGCTCTTGTTGGAATTATGCTGCCAATTTGAGAATTTGGGGCTGAGAAAACTTTGTTTTGGAACAAATTTGTACCTAAAAAAATAATTATTATTCAAGCGTAGTGGTTTCCTGTATAATCCTGTTAGCAATGCTTTCAAAACATGTGCATATAGGCAGATTTTAAGATACCGAATTCTCATGTATGTACTTACATACAGATTAGTTGAGACTTATTAGTTACAAATCTATTGTTCATTCACATTCTATTTAGTGAGGATGCTTGCATATATGTCTTTCAACTCTTATATATTTACATATATAGCACCCAAACTTTGATCTTTACATTCATGCCACCCACTTCTTCTATGTCTTCATATCTAACACCCAATGCGTATTTGTTTATACTTATAACACCAAAAGATTTCATGTTTACACACAAAGCACTTGCTCTTTTGCTTACGCTTCTTTGTGTGGGTGTGCTTGAGACGTGGGAGAGATTCTCCTCACCTGAGGGCCGAAATTCTTTGGAGAGGAGAGGTGCTACCAAAGTTTTTGGTGGTTCTTCTTCTTGGTTGGTTCTGCCCTGACTTGCTTAGGTTTCAGTTTTCTTTGTTTCTCTTGAAAAAAAAAAGAAAAAAGGGGTAAGGTAACTCATTCTCTCTTCTAGCAAGCATTTGGAAATGGATTTGCAATGCATCACAATTAGGTAAGCAAAGCTTTCTATATCTAATTGGGATCATAGTGGATTGTCCTGGAGTTGCACTGTTTTGGCTCTTTTAAAATTCTTGACTCAAGGGAAAGGTTTTGAATAGAACGCTTGTTGCAGTAATGATTTGGTTTGCTTATGGTCTTGAATCAGTTAAGGTTTTGAAATGAGTAATATATGAGCAAGGTAGTTCTTATTTTCTTCTCTAACTGCTTGATATTCCTGCCCCCAGCACTCTTACTTGTTTGCTGAAATTTCAACACTCAAACAAGTTTTTTTTGTAAATTCTGTCTTAGTTAAAAGCTTGTGTGATTTCAGGTCTTAAGAACTAGTTGAAACTCAGATAAAGTTTGCCTGAATTCGACACTTAGCCATCTTTTGAAATTCTCTCAAAATCTGCATGTATTTGTTGAACTCTTATAGATTTAGGAACATACCGTGTTATTTTCTTATAGATTTACATATACACCGCTCATTTCTTATGCATTTACACATATAACTAATAAATTTTGTCAGTTACATTTAGGCCACCTAAGTCTTTAAGTTTTTACAAATCCAAAAAGATATACATACCTTTTCATGCACGTTTGAGGCAGCATGGTTCATGTAATATGAATAATTTGGATAGTAGAGATTTTTAGAAACAAGTTTAGGTGCTGAATATGTGAATACATAAAAAAAATGAAGGTGTTGTGTATGTAAATAGATGGATATTCGAGTGCTTTATTTGCAAAAAAAAAAAAAAAAAATTTGAGAAAGATATAGTGGCTCTTTCCTTCAAAATCTGAAATGTTGGGAAGCCTTTGATGCTTGGTTTTCTAAATCTAAAAGTTTGAATGTTTTATTTGCAAAAATTTGGAAGTTTGGCTTGCTTATTTGCAAGAATCTACCTCGAGGCTTTGCATTTCAAAAATTTGAAAAGTTTTATTTGTCCTTTGCAATTATTCGAGAACCTTGGTGTTCGGCTTTTTTAAAAAAAGGTATGGGTGTTTCTTTTTGTAAAAATTAGAGAAGTTTGGATGGCTTATATGTGAAAACTTGAAAAGCTTTGCATGACTCTTTTGTGAAAAATTAGAGGACCCGGGTGGCTTATTTGAAAAATCTAAAACTTGACATAGCTCTCTTTGAAAATGTGAAAAGTTTCGGGATGTGATCTTTGAAATGGGGAGAGGCCGCCTCCTCTTTGCATTTGGATTTGGGGCTCGGTTTGGCTCTTTTAGTTGTAGGAAGCTGCTCCTATTTGCACTAAAATGGAGGGTTCGGTTATCGTGCTTCTAACATGCTTTATACATGCTTGGGATGGATGTAAACAGTGGTTGTTACATATACATATGCTTGCGACATCTCTTTTTATGCAAATTGCAGGTGTGGAAAATTCATTTTTATGCCGTTATGCTGCCCGATTTTTCTTGGTTGGTTTTGTTCTTTTTCTACTTCATTTTTACTTCACTCCGTTTTATTTTCCTTCCCCGCAGCTTTATTTTTTTTCATTTTCTTTGCCTTTACTTGAGTGTCATGGGGATGGGTTTGGCACCACCCTAGAGGCCTAGGTCACTTCACGAGCGTGGCGACACTTTTAGGTCTTTCATTTAGGACGAGTGAGGATTGTCGGGAGTCCGGTGTGATTGACTTGAGTTGATTAATTTTGAGAACCAATTCACCTCGTTTTATGATTCTGTGTTAGGTGAATTGTTTTCTCCTCTCTCCTTGTTTTGTTCTCTCGTCCCTTGATTTTCTCCTAGCTTCTTGGTTCAATGTCCGCACCTACAGGGGACGTGTATGTGTGCACATATAACCCCTTTAGGCTATATGTGGGGCCATCAGCAAAGTGCAGTAAGTGTGGTGGAGACAACGATAAAATTGCATAGGGAAGGTTACGAGAAAATTATAGAATGGTGCCGCCGACTCGGAGACCCTGGAGAGGGTAAAGCGGGAACTCGAGACACTATTCGCCCGTCCTCGGGGTTTCTATCGTCGAGTTTGTCTAAAGATGTTAACGATCATAGTCCGATTAGGGTAGCCAACCTATGGACTAAAATATATATTAAAAAAAATGTATAATAAAAATACATGCATTTAAAAAAAAATAAAAAAAATTAAAATTACCTCCACCACATCACAGCCTACTTACCTACAACTTTTTACTTGCATGCAAAACCAAAATGAAATGTGTAAAAATTTACAAAGGTCCACGGTCGGCTACTCAAGTCGGGTTAGGGCTGCCTTCTGTAGAAAGTTGGTCTAGTAGTCAGCACCTAAGGTGGGATATACAGCACATCTCTGTGTCTTTAACACCACAATGCTTACGGTCCTTTTCAAATGCCCCATGGATTTCTTACGGTCTGCCGTGAGTTTAGCGGGACATCTGTGAGTTTCTTCTTTTGGGGTTTTTGTGGTTTTCGCTACGGATTTGTTTTGTCTTCTTTCGCGATTTCTACGAGGTTTCCTACGAGATTTCTTTTTCTCTTTTCTCGATTTTCTTTGCTTTATTTCACCTTTCTTTCGGGTTTCTCTTTTTCTTTCTTTCACCTTTTTCTTCTTGAATTTACCGTCGGGTTTTGCACCTTACTTTCTCAACACGTACGGTAGCGCACTTAGTAAGGTTTTCCTTACTACGTTCACTCCTGTTTTGCTTTGGTGCTGATGCCTTTTCTGCAGGAAACAATAAAGTGATAATAATAAACAGGTAACAATACGCCGTGGGTAATCAGCACCTATGGTACATTTGTAGCACTGTTACTCCTTTTATTTACTGTTTTACCTGCTTTACTTTTTAGCATATATACCTGCTAGCGTAGCATGTTTTACTTTCCTCAGTACTTGCTTCAGTTAGCATATCATGTTTTACCTGTTACAGCGCATATTCCTGTTAGTGTAGCATGCTATACTTTCCTTTGTACTTACTCCTGCTTAGTGTAGCATGCTTACTGTTTACTGTAGCATATACATGTTTTCCTGTTCTCTTTTACTACTGCTCCTGTCACTGTAGCACACACTCACGCTTCCAAAAAAAAAAAAACGATAATAATAATAAGACAAGATAAAACGATTTGCATGTTCACTTTAACTTAAGATTTAAATCTAAACTGCGATTTTGCTACGACGTGGAGCTTGGAGCGCGGTGGGCGACGACGACCATCATCATCAAGCAAAACTGCGTCGCATCGAGAAAACCGATCCTTAGTCTAAATAACAAGCCATGGGATTCGAGGTAGTCCGCCTAGTGTGACATAAATCCTCACCTGTTATTTTAGGCATTTGTACAACATTGTTGTACAATATAAGCCCTAGCTCGCTTAGGATTCCAAGGTCGTCGTCCGATACGACATAAATCCTCCTACCTTTCAGGTTATTTGTATAATCAGGTGATTATGTAAACGTAATTCCTATAATTAATTGGCAGGATTGAAACTTAAATAAATTCACTTCCGAAATTCAAAGCCTAACATTAGGATAGTCGGGAAGTCACCGAAGTTCACTTCGGGTCTGTGACATCCCCTACTTCTCTTCCTTTGGACTCCTGAAATAAAATGTTCCAAATTTGAGCTAATCCCTTTTGAAATTCCAAAATCCAATCTTGGAAACCTAAACTTTGAAATTCTTGAGAGCAAAACCACTGATCATTATCGAGAGTTTTCTTGAGTGATTCTCGTCACTTAAGATGTAATTAACTATAGGGGCTTGCCCTTATAGGGAACTTTAAGAACCGGGTAATATAAACCCCGCTTAATTCATTTATATTAAGCGAGGGAACTTATCGTCTTATAAAATTGGTTCGCGGACCAAACGGATGTCACAAATCTTCTAGTTTATTTAATCGAGCCCCATCATCGAGCGATGTGTTTATTCTTCGAGATAGATACACGGTTTGTGATGTGGTGCTCGTTTATATAAACTATTTGGGATGTGAGAACGGTTTGATTTCATATCTTTAAAATTTTAAATTTAAAAAATTATTTTCAAAATCAAATACTACTTTCTAAATTATATATACATTTAAATTAAATTTAAGATTCACCGACAATTTCTGTAGGCGACCCCTTTTAAAAATACGACACTCAACCTAAAATATGCCGACAGCGCCTAGGCACCGGATCATCGATACGCAGGCCACTCTAGCGCTTAGGAGCCAACTTTTAGTGCCTAGGAGCCGGAACCTCGATCGACTCTGATTCACCTATCATCGAATTTGCAAAGTTTCGATCGTAAAAATAGGTCTAATAAACGAGTATGATCAACACACAAACACAATTAAGAAAAATTTAAATCACAAACAATCACAAACAAAGGTTAACTTGATCTCTTATTTACTCACAATTGATATGGAGTGGTCCAAGTCCAATTATTATATACTTCAAGAAAATGTTTTGCTTAAGCCAATACAGACTCGTTAGCCTTCGATTTCCAGAAGTTATATATAAATTTATTCAAGACCGAGGCATAACCTTATAGCAATAATTAAACTCAAACTAATAAATATGGGTTGCCTCCCACAAAGCGCTTGGTTTAACGTCGTCAACCCAACCTAATTAATTGAATTAATCAGATAGACTCAGCTCATAAGCCTCTTTATAATTTAATTTCATTTCTCCCACATAACGCTTCAGTTATAATCTGTTAACTTTAAATACTTTTCCAGTTTTGGGATCTTTAATATCCACAGCTCCATAAGAGTATACTTTCTCAATTATAAGTGGTCCCATCCATTTAGACTTTAATTTTCCAGGGAAAAGTTTTAAACGAGCATGAAATAATAATACTACTTGTCCAGGCTCAAATATTTTACTTGAACTCATTTTGTCATGCAATTTCTTCATTCTTTCCTTATAAATTCTTATATTTTCATAAGACTCATTTCTTATCTCTTCCATTTCATTCAATTGTAATAATCATTTTTCTCCTGCAGTATTCAAATTATAATTGAACTCTTTTATCGCCCAATAAGCTTTATGCTAAAGTTCAACAGGTAATTGACAATGTTTACCATAAATTAACTGATAAGGTGACATTCTGATAGGTTTCTTATAAGCTGTTCTATAAGCCCATAATGCAGAATCAAGTCTATCAACCGAGTCTGTTCTTTTAGGATTAACAGTCTTTTCCAATATTCTCTTAATTTCTCGATTTGACACTTTAGCCATTCCACTTATTTGAGAATGATAAGCAGTTGCAATTCTATGTTTAATTCTGAACTTTTCCAGTAATGATTGAATTCTTATATTTCTGAAATGACTTCCCCCATCTATGATAATTATCCTGGGCATTCTAAATCTTGTAAAAATCATTTTCTTTAAAAATTTCGAAACACTTTTGGAATCACAGTTAGGTAACTTCATTCCACTTTGAAACATAATCAACTGTTAATAAAATATAAATCTTTCTAGATGATGGTACGAAAGGTCCCATAAAGTCTAAACCCCATACATCGAAAATTTTGATTTCTAACATAAAGTTTAGAGACATTTCATCTTTTCTGGATATATTTCCCATTCTTTGACATCGATTACAAGTTTTCACATAATATCCAACATCTTCAAATAATGTAGGCCAATAAAATCCAGAATTTAAAATTTTAAACGCAGTTATTTCCACTCCAAAGTGTCTTCCAAATTCAGAATCTTGACATTTTTGAATAATAACAAAAGTTTCTTCATACGGTTTACATCTTCGAATCACAAAATCTCTTCTTAATTTAATAAAATGAGGATCTTCCCAAATATATGATTTACAATCATTCTTGAATTTCTTAATGTATTTACTATCCATCCCATATGGTAAAATATTGCTAACAAAGTATTTAACTATATCTGCATACCAAGGCATTTGTAATCCTTGAATGACATATAATTGCTCATCCGGGAATTTGTTATTTATATTTTCTTCATAATTCTTCTCATTATTATTTTTTATTCTAGATAAATGATCAGCAATTTGGTTGTCAGTCCCTATTCTGTTCACAATTTCAAAATCAAATTCTTGTAAAAGTAAAACCCATCTGATCAATCTAGGTTTAGCATCCTTTTTAGATATTAAATATTTAATGGCAGAATGATCAGTGTGCACGATACATTTTGTTCCAAGAAGATATGGTCTAAATTTATCAAAGGCATATACTATTGCTAAAAGCTCTTTTTCAGTAGTATTGTAATTTATTTGATTTTCATTAAGAGTTTTGCTAACATAGTATATAAATTTGAAAATCTTCTCATATTTTTGTCCTAATACAGCTCTGATTGCATAATCACTTCCATCACACATTAATTTAAAAGGTTTATTCCAATCAAGTGCAATAATGACAGGTGCAGTGATTAATTTTTCTTTCAGAATATTGAACGCATTCAGACAATCTTCATTAAATTCAAATTTAGCTTCTTTTTCCAATAAATGGCAAAGAGGTTTAGCAATTTTAGAAAATTCTTTATATATCTCCTATAAAATCCAGCATAACCCAGAAAACTTCTTACATCAGTAACGGTAGTAGGTGGTTCCAGCTCAGCAATTATTTTCACTTTATCTTGATCAACTTCCATCCCTATTTGTGAAACATTTGTCCAAGTACAATGCCTTTTGTGACCATAAAGTGACAATTTTCTCAGTTTAGAACTAAATTTGTTTCTTCACATCTCTTTAAAATTTTCATTATATTTTCCAAGAAAGATTCAAAAGAAGTTCTAAAAACTGAAAAATCGTCCATAAATACTTCAATTCCTTTATCAATCAAATCACAGAATATTGACATCATACATTTTTGAAAAGTTCCAGGTGTATTGCATAAACCAAAAGACATTCTTCTAAAGGCAAATGTTCCATAAAGACCTGTAAATGTTGTCTTTTCTTGATCCTCAGGAGCAACGGGCAATTGATGATAACCAGAATATCCATCCAGAAAACAGAAATATGAGTGTCCAGCAAGTTTATCGAGCATTTGATCCAAGAAAGGTAAAGGAAAATGATCCTTTATAGTGCCGTTGTTTAATTTTCGATAGTCAATGCAAATCCGCCATCCAGTAACTTGTCTTGTTGGGATTAATTCATTTTTTTCATTAACAATGTCAGTTACTCCTCCTTTCTTTAAAACATAATGAATAGGATTTACCCATTGGCTATCCGAAATAGGATAAATAATTCCAGCATCTAACCATTTCAAAATCTCTTTCTTGACAACCTCTTTCATAATTGGATTTAATCTTCTTTGAGGTTCAATAGTTGGTTTACAATTTTCTTCCATTAAAATTCTAAGCATACAGATTGAAGGGCTTATTCCTTTTATATCTGCAATAGTCCAATCAAAAGCTTTCTTATTATTCTTCAGAACTCCTATTAATTTTTCTTCTTCATCTTTGCTTAATTCTGAAGATATAATTACACGTAAAGTTAATGAATCTCCAAGAAATGCATACTTTAAATGAGCAGGTAATATTTCTAATTCCAGTTCAGAGGCTTTTTCAATTGAGGGTAAAAGTATATCATTTTTAGTTGTATCTAAAATTTCTCAATTTTAATGAACATAATGTGTTTCTTCAGATAAATTTTCTTCATTTAATGACTCATTATCTAACATAGATTCTTTATCTTTATCATCATAAATGACCTTACATTTTTCTTGATAATGCTTTTCAATTATATAATCAAAAATATCCATTCGATAGCATTTTTCTTTATCAGGATACCTCATTGATTTCAGAACATTGAATGTTATATCTTGATCATTAAATCTCATCGTTAATTCTCCTTTTTGTACATCAATAATAGCTCGACCGGCAGCTAGAAAAGGGCTCCCTAAAATGATAGGTATTTCTTTATTTTCTTCCATATCTAGAACAATGAAATCCACAGGGAAGATAAATTTATCTACCTTAACAAGAATATCTTCTATAACTCCTCTAGGATAAGTGATCGATCGATCAGCTAACTGAAGAGTTACAGTGGTAGGAGAAATCTCTCCTAAATCTAACCTTCGAAAGATTGAATTTAGCATGAGATTTATACTAGCTCCTAAATCACATAAGGCTTTTCCACAGAGTTTTTCTCCAATAGCACATGGTATAGTAAAACTTCCAGGATCTTTAAGTTTCTGAGGTAATTTCTTCTGAATTATTGCACTACGTTCTTCACTTAGTGCTACCATTTCATAAGCTTCAAATTTTCTCTTCCTTCTTAAAATATCCTTCATAAATTTTGCATAGCTTGACATTTGCTCCAAAGTTTCAGAAAATGGAATGTCGGTGGTAAGTTTCTTAAAAATTTCAAAGAACTTAGAAAATTGATGGTCAAGTTTCTGTTGTTTAAGTCTTTGAGGAAAATGTGCTGGTGGTCTTTCAACTTCCTCTTCAATAGTTACAACAATCTGATCTTTATTTGGAGAAATGGTATCGTTATGTTTTTCAATCTCTTCAACTTCTTTCTCTTTTTCAATCTCATTCTATGTTTTCTCTTTTAATTCCTTTCCACTTCTGAGTTGTATAGCTTTTGCTTGTTTTTGTTCTTTTCCAGATCCTTTAGGATTAATTTCGACATTGCTAGGCAGTGTTCCTTGAGGTATGTAATTAATGAAATTAGTGATTTGACCCATCTGATTCTCAAAATTACGAATAGCAGTGTTTTGATTTTGTAGCTGGTTGCTTAGTTGCAAGATCAATTCTTCTACAAACAACATTTTCTACCGATTGTTATAACCAGAAGGATAAATTGGTCTATAGTTTGAATTTCCATGGTTGTTCCAATTTGGATTAGCTTGATGTCCATTACTCCAATTAAAATTAGGACTAACTAGGATTATAATAATTGGAATAAGGCTTATTAGTTTTACTAGCAATAGCTTGCAAATTTTCCATTGTTTAAGAATCATCAAAATTTGCAGAATTATCATTACTTACATGCGATATATTAATAGCAAAATTATATAATTTCTTAGATATCGTAATCATTCTTTTAGGATTAACCCTTTCAGAAGGCCATTGAAAATTGTTATTAGCCATTTCTTCAATTAAGGTGTAGGCTTCTTCAAATGTCTTAGCCATTAAAGAACCACCAACAACAACATCAATAATAGATCTAAGTGATCCAATAAGTCCATTATAAAATGTTTGAATAATTAACCAATCTGGTAAAGCATGATGAAGACATTTTCTTAATAGTTCTTTAAATGTTTCTCAAGCTTCATAAATTGTTTCTCCATCAAATTGCGTAAATGAAGTAATATTATTTCTCAATTTAGCAGTTTTAGAAGGAGGAAAATATTTAGCAAGGAATTTTTGTGTCATATTTGCCCATGTTTTAATAGAACAAGTTGCTAATGAATTAAGCCACATCTTTGCTTCATCTTTTAAGGAAAAAGGAAAGAGTCTAAGCCTAATAGCATCATCAGAAATATTATTATTTAAAGGTAGCACAAAGTTTTAAAAAACTAGCAAGATGTAAATTTGGATCCTCATTAAGTGTTCCTCCAAATTAATTTTTTTGAACCATTTGAATAATATAAGGTTTAAGCTTAAAAGAATTAGCATCTACAGCTGGAATTTGAATACTAATATGAAGTTCATCAGTTGTAGGGTTTGCATATCCCCTTAATGGTTTATAATAATTTTGTTCATTAATTTTGATTGGATTTTGATTATTATTATTTAAGTTAGCCATTTCTTGATGTTTTGAGATTTGTTTTCTTTTTTTAATTCTTTTAATTGTTCTATCTACTTCAGAATCAAAAAGTAGTAATCATTCAGATCCAGAACTACGCATCAAAACTTAAAATATTTTTGTTTTGTTTTTTTTTGGTTTTTTTTTTTGTTTTTGTAATTTATATTCTTTACTTTTTACATTTTATAATATTCTGTTCTATTCTATCCCCGACAACGTCACCAAAAACTTGATGCAATGCGACTTTATATATGCCTTAAAATACAAGAATTTGATACCAATTTTTAGAATCTTTAATTCCTAGTAAATGGCTTCAAAAACTTGATAGCGAGGTTTACTTATGTAATTTTATATTTAGATTTTATTATTGTAAAAGTCACAATTTTAAACACAAGTATACGTATCGTTCAAGTAATACAGGGCTCTAGTGGAGTCCTGATTATCGATCCCACAGGGATAGTGAATTTATAAAAAGTAAGAAATATAAGTAATATTTTGGAATTTTCAAAAGCAATTTATATATACTTTCTTATATATATATATATATATATATATATATATATATATATATATATATATATATATATAAATTTAATTTGCTAAAAATGTTTACTAAAAGCAAGTAAGCAGTAAGCGATAAAGTAAAGTAAGCGATAATGAAAACTAAATGCAAGTATAAAAACGTCATTCTCCTTTTTCAACTAATCCAAGAATTATAGAGTAATTATCTTTGGTAGGGAATTAAGATTATGGTATTGTGCCAAATAGAAGCATTCCTATTCTTTACCCTTTGGTCCAGGTACAAAGAACATTGACTACTCTATAGATAGGTTTAGGATATTTTATTAATAGAATGGGTTTATCTAGGCTCACACTACTAGATGTCCAAGGGTGGCTATGGTCGGCCCTATCAGTTACCCGTTACCTTTCTATAAACTAAATTATTAGAATTTAGTCTGTCACTCTAATAACTAATTAATTTTACGCCCAATAAATATTATCTTCCTATTTATTTGCACTTCACCTTAAATAATCCGCATATAGCCTGCGATTACCTAAGGATTCATTTGATATCTATTAGTTAAGAATTTATCTCCGGATAGGTCTCAAAATTCTTCAATAGGTTTTAACAAATTAAATGGCCAATTTAAAAAGTAAACTAAGATCAGGTATTAATATCATCACAATGTTTTAAAATATTTTATATTTAATTCTCCTACAAAATTTAATTAATTTATAATCTTTTCATAGTTGAAGGGAGAAAGATAACTAACTACTCAGAAAACATTGAAATAACACAACACAACATATTTGTAAAACTTTGAACCAAAGTACAAATACTTATCTGAAGTGTTCCTTCGAGTCATCCGTTGACTTCTAAGAGGGGGGTTTTGGTGCCCTTTTATTTGTAGAATGGGCTCCTATTTATAGAGCTCTGAATTTAACCAGGGGTTGCTTAAGGTACCTCTTCAAAATTCGTCCAAGTTCAATGTTTCTTCTAGAAGGTAACTGTCGCGCCTAGGCGCCGGATCCGACGCCTAGGCGCCGGGCTCCGTGACCAGGTCTTTCGCACCTCTTCACTTTGGCTCGCACCTCTTCGCGATCTAGACCGTTTCCTTGTGTCCAAATACATTGTATCACAAGTCCTACATATTAGGAGTAACTTCCAGTCTTCTAGAAGCTCCAATAACCGCTTAACACCATCAAAATAACTGCCCATAATCATCAAAAAAACTTGACAGCGTCTGTATCGAACTGGCGCTTAGGCGCCAGATTCTGGTGCCTAGGCGCCGGGCCAATAATTCCAAAATATTGCTTCATAAGCTCCGGTTTTGCTCCATTTTGCTCGTTTTTCCTTATTTTTCTTTCTTGGACTCTTTTTAAATCATCTACATCCAAAAATATAATAATACCTTTCATTAAAGCATAATATCCTTAAGAATTGAATCATAAATAAGGCATAAAGATGGGTATTGTTTAGGCACATCAGCAAGTTGCAAGAGAAAGTGAGTGTTGGGGTCGACACTGTAACTGTCAATTCAAAAAAAGTTCCAAAAGTTAGTGATGGCCTAAATCTTGTAATCATAGTGCAAACGCTACAAGTTAACAAAGATCGTTCTGTGAACTGGGTACATCCTATTCATTTTATTCTATCTTACTTTGTTCTTTTATTATTTTTTTCAAATTTTCGCAGTGTACTTTTAATTTCATGAAAGATTTTGAAGATTTTAGATTTAATTTTTTGAGATTAATAGGAATTTAAGATTCATAAAAGAGTTGGCTCAATTTGTAGACAAAAAATTGAGCCCGAGAGACACGAAGCATAAGTGAAGTACAGGACCCTGTGTGGAACCCTCTTCACAGTGCACCTCATTTTGGAGAAACTTGTTCACCAACACACCAACTGGAAGTTCGACCCCACACAAAAAGAAATATCTCAAAGACTCCTGAACCCCTCTGTCTAAAGTAGTTATACCGAATGTCCTGAAATAAAAAAGAGTCGATTATACTTTCTCAAGAAAGAAATGGACAAAGCTCTGATGCGGGGCCGCTACCTTAGAATAATTTTTAAAAAGTATTTCAGTTTAGTCTCAAAGTATAATCTGTTTAATAAGTAAGCATCCAATCTATACGCAAGTATACATATCGTTCAAGTATTGCAAGGCTCTAGCGGAGTCCTGATTATCAATCCTAAAGGGAGTAAGCAAACCTTAAAGCATAGCACAAAAATTCAATAATCAAATTTGTAATGCACTTAAAGAAAATAATACAGTTGCTAAAGTTTAACGATGCTAGATATTTTAAGATCACTAAAGTACTTTCTATACTTCAAGTTAAAATTAACTACTACTACAACAAGTTTTAAATTGCAAGGTTTAAATTTAGAGAAAGTGTCCTCCCCCTTTACAATGATGTTATGGTGAGTGAATGACAATGATTAGTAAGATTTTTGTATTGTGTCAAATAGGAGCATGCATATTCTTTACCCTCTTCTGAGTGTTATAAAGAACATTGGCTAATCTTAGGTTTAGTCCCTAAATCCATTGTTAGGCCGGGAGGATACTAGCTCTCGTTCTAAAGCTCCCACTTCCCTTCGCTTGAAGGCTAACTCTCACTTTAGTTTCCAAACACTAGGACCAAATTGGGGATTTTAGTCTGTCACACTAAAATCTCTAATTCTACGCCCAAAAACATATTTTCCTATTTATTTTGCTCCCAAACCCCATGAACTACATCACTCATTAATCGACATTCAATGTAATCTTCACTTTTGTTGTAGAAAGCAAAGTCCTTTAGGATCGTATGTTTCATAAAATATTTTAATAATTCAATTAGCCAGATCAAAAAATAAATGAAGTGCGAAGTGAAAAATCATCACAATTTCTTAACACTTATATTGCACATCCAATTTAAACCATCACGTCACCATATATCATTGCAAAGAGAAAGACTAAGAAATCTACTCAGAATTCATGAGGAAGATACGACAAAACAAAGATTTTATATATAAAAGCAACGTCATACAAACAATAAGTAAATAAAACTTATCTGAATTTCATCCCCAAGCAAATCCCTAGAAGTTCCTTTTAATCTCCTTCTCTCTTCACAACAACACACAATTCTCTCGTAGAATAGTACGGAAGAAGTAATCTCTCACTTTCCTCCTCCTCCTACAACTCTTTTGAGAAGAATCCCTCACAAAACAACACTTTACACCAAACCCTAGACTCTAAACTCTTTACAAACACTTCCTCTCAGCTCACACACACTTTACTTCACTCACACCACTTCTTCTCTTGACTCTTCCCTTTAGTTCTGGCGCCAAAATCATGTTAAAATAGTTTAGGGATGATTTTCCCAAGAGATGCTTCATGAATCCCTCCAAAAGTCATCAAAATACATTGAATTTTACCTGCACCGACCTTGGGCGCCATTGGCGCCCATTCTGGCGCAACCGTGCCAGAACTTCAAAATTTTTTTTTGCCCTTTTTTACTTCAAATTCGTTCATTTTAGCTTCTTTTTGCTCCAATTGGCCAAAATCATCATAGTTGTAGCAAAACATGAAAAATACATTCCTTTAAAGTGCATTATCACAAAAAATGAGTACAAAATATATATGAATAATCAAACATATTTTTAGTGCATCAAATTTTTTTACCACATAAAAATATGGCTTTTAATAGTGAACTTTACTTAAAGAATACTATGATTTTTTATTTAAATGAATGTAATAGCAAGACTTTTAGAAAGATTTTCAATAACTTAGGTCAAAACTATATGTGTAAAAATATTTAGTAATCAAGTCTAAGAGTTCCAGTCTCCTATTCATTTCAAAAATAATCATAATTTGTCACATTATGGGTGCTTTGAAGGATCATATGAAAATGAAGCTCATGAGAACTCTATTAGTAAGGATGTTAATACATAAATATAAATTCAAAATGTAAATAAGCTCTTCCCTTAGGTTGATTCAAGTGAAGCCAATTTTTTATTAGGCATCTCCTCAAGCTTCTCCTCACATATATTTTCTTTTTCCTTCTTTTCTCTTTTCTTTTTGGGATTGCTTTTCAATCCTCTTTTTTTGTTTTTGTTTTCGTTTTTATTTTTTTCTTTTCTCGTTAGGATTAATACATCTGGTTAGTTTTTAATAATTTTGAACTTGACTCTCCTCTCCCTAAAGATGGAATTTGAAACAACTCTTTACTTTATAGATTAATATTAGCTTTTAAATGATTCATCATAGAGTCACAATCTTTTATCCTCACATAAACCTCTAAGACTCTTAACATTTAAAAAAAATACAATTTTCTTTACTTTAAATAGTCAACTATAGTCTAATTCTCTTATATTAAATAACTTAGCCCCATAAGGTTAACCTTCATTACAAAACTTTCATTAAAATCTACTATGATATTTAAATGAACTAAAAAATTTAGTTATCTAAAGTTAAGCTCAACTATTTTAAGTCATGTTAAAATAATTTTTAAAATATATTTTAATTGAGAACAAATAAAAGTTAATTTTTCCTCCCTCAAACTTAAGTTTTTCAGTGCATATCAAATTAATAAAAAAGAGAGAAAAATAAAAAACAAACTAACCATTTTGTCATAGGTTTTTGATTCTTCTGAAGCATGTAGGTATTAATTAAAAATTTAACTATAGGAATAAAACAATTAGAAGCATTGTTGAAATATATATCGGAGATTTGCAGGGTAAAGAAAATTTTAAAAACAAATTTAAACACTTAATACAACATCCATTACAATTTAAATACAACTGAATACCAAACAGACATAAGTTTCAATATAACTTAACTAAATTAAAAGAGTACAATTATTACACACATCAACTACACCAAAAATAAATAACAAACAGAAAATCTACACAAAAATAACAAACTAAAGAATACTACACTACTAATCATCATCTCTTTCTTCTTCTGCTCCTTCTCCCTCCTCAGGCTGGTATGGAATATAAGAGGGGGCAAGTAGGAAATATCACCAACTTCTCCCCTCGTAAATCTCATCTGAGCATCATGATAAGCTATATCATACTCCACTCTTCTCCTTTGATAATCATCATTGATGTTATTTCATGCTTCCAATCCATTAATGCTGCTATGAAGCCTCGTAGAATAACTTGGTTGTATCATTAGCCGCTCCATAACATAAAAAATAGTAGGAGTTCCGGAGGTAGATGGTATGTATATGACTAGTAGAGGGAATCTCACTTCTCTTACTTCCTGATCTCCATCTTACATAGGATTCATAAGTATAAATTTTGGTTTTACTAAAAGGCTTTAAATGATGAACCAACACTTCGCTACTATTAACCTCAATTCCTGATTGTATAAATAATGTGAGGGCAAGATGTGCCAATCCTCAAGTGATTTTCCCTTTAGCTATAGTCTGAATACTATTATGAATAACTCTACCAATGTGAATTATTCTCATGTTTTGGATACAAAAGTTTAGAATAGCTCTATCTATTGATACTTCACTATGATGATAAGTAGGTAGTAGTCTTGTAGAAATAAAGTAATGTCAGTCTTTAGATGCTGCATTCAGAGTTGAAGCAGGAAAGTTTATCTTTTACCTTTACTTCTTTACTTTGTTTTCCACTCCCATTTTCCATCGGTAAAAAAAGTAATTAGCTCATTTAAGGCCGCATCCACCGTACCAAAATATTTTTACTCACACAATGAATTATCTCTCAACTGGTATAAAGAACTGATCCGTGCAGGAGTTAATTCTACCATTTTTCCTCAAACCAACACATATTCTTCTTCAGTCTACCGCAAGTTAGCATAAAACTCACAGACTACATCAGCAATAACATCGGCAGAAAAATAACAAAAAGTTTCCCAATTTCGATCAGCAATCGCCTGCTTCACAACTCCGCCCAAATTTTCAAATCCTTGATCCTGTATGTAATTTTTGCTTCAGAGTGTAGAATTGAAGTAATATTGTGCTTTAATATTCACAAATTTCCTTTCATCAAAATCAACCTTTCTCTTTCCCTTAAACATACTTGGAGCCATTTCAAAACTTTCTATGAAATTTGCAAATAAATCCCAATAAATTCCAAAATCACAATGTAAAGACTCCAAAGTAAAATCTAATGTGTAATAGCATTTCACCATGGAGTATCTCAAAGTTTTCTTCAAAAACCCCAAATTTTTGGATTTCTCCAACGTAAGAGATTTCTATGGTGAAAATTAAAAATTTTTAGTTTATAGTAGAACTCTTACCATGAGAAGATGAGATCCGACCTCAAAGAGCTTTGAAATCGCCTCAAATCCAAATGCAAGCAAGCCCTAGGAGTGCTTTTCGGTCTTGGCTGGAGGTTGAAGGTGGTCAAATGCGATCAAAGGCTTAAAATCACAAATTTAAAATGTCCAGGATAATTTTCAAATTTTGGGCACTGTCGGCGCTAGACTGATTTTCGGGGTTCCTTAATATTTGTGATTTTGATTGTTTCAAAGTTATGACGACATCTATTTAGCCATTTTAAGCATCTATATTCATAATTAAGTGATGACCTAATATCAATATTACACAAACAATACAAAACATCACTTCTATATATAAAATCCACAATTAAAAACTTAAACATATAAGTATTCTAACACATCAATAATTCAGCGTCACAATCAAACCACAATACTCTAACGCTGAAAACATAACATAAACTCAAATCCCAAGCATAAGAATTTGAAATCACCATAAGCAAGGAAAATACAATCCAAACTAAAGCAAATAAAGTCCAAATACTAAATAACGTAGATAAAATAGAGAATCACTAATCCTCATAAATGTTAGGCTATTTTCTCTGTTATCCCTTATGAAATGGTGGTGCACAAAAAAATTGTAGAAGGGTCAATACAGGGGTTCATCAGTCGAATCCTTTTCAATACAAGCCTTTTTTCCTTGTTAACAATATCAATCCTTCTTCCACACTCCCAGCATGATTGAACTGTTCCTTCATCCTCCAATCTAGATGATCAAATAATTCAGATATATTGTTAATTGCATCATGAGATTTCACTTTCTTCAGTTCCTGATCTTCCTTAGAATCAACTGCACATTTTCAGGAAAACGAGGTTAAATAGGTATTAAACTCTGAGATGGTTGGTCTAGAGTTATGCTCAGATCATTTTCATCCTCAGTTACAGACAAACATAAATATTAATTGGGTCCATGGGCTTCCAAAGGAGAAGCACTTTTTTCCCAACTTTTATATGGTACTTGTGACTGACTGCAGAGAAGAAATATAGTTGAAGGATGTCCTAAACCATAATTTGATCCATGCACAATCAAACCCAATATGATTTCACAATTATGGTGCCAATATCAATAGGCCTTCCAGTTTGAATGCAATAATTAAATATTGCACTTTCCTTCATCAATTTACTAATTATCATGATCAGGAGTAGTTTCAAAGATATAAAGAAATTTCATTGCTTGGACATAATATTCAATAAGGTAGTAGAGAAATTGACATAACCATCGTCTCTTGTCTCCTAATCTTTGCATTCATCTGTCAAATATCGAAAGATTTCATTCATATTGTCTCTTGTAGAGACAAAATTGGTGTAATGTCAGATTGACACATTATCTATCATATACAGTTCATTAATCTTGGAAGGAATGAATGATATCTACCTACTTCGCACATAGACGGCTCCTTGGTTGATTCCATGAAGATCTGCATAAAATTCCTTCACCTCAAGAATAACTATTGCGACAGTAGTATAACAAAACACTTCACATCGCCTCTGCATAATAATGTCTTCTACTCAAGTACTAGGAACATTCATAGCTTGATTGACAAAGTCTCGTTCCTTGATAAGCCTCCTCTTTATAAAAGCTTTATCGTAAAGTCACTGTGCCTTGAAACTGTCAAACTTTCTTCTATTAAAAACTCTAAATCTTGGAGATTCGAAGAAGTTGGAAGCCATTGAATGCAAATTTTAGAACTACCCTTTCAATTTTTTCTGGAGTTAATGGGTTTTAGAATAAGCTTGAGGAGTTATAAGGGTAAAATTCCCGCTCAAAACCGCAAAATTTCACCATTTGAAACTAAAAAAACTGCTACTTGACTGCCAGTACCGTCAACGCCCAAGCTCCAAATATTAACAATGCTTTCTAGAAAAACTTGTCGTCGACGCCAATTCTGACGCCAATGGCGCCGAGCCCAATTTTGCTCCAACAAAGTTTTCATCCAAATAAACTCCAAATCTTCGATCCAATTCAACAATTATCACTATTTAAGGTATTTATGAGTGAGTAGGACTCTAATAGAAGAATATCTAATAATATCAACTAGAACCAAATCAATACAAAATAAACAACACAGATAACTATGGGTTGCCTCCCATAAAGCGCTTGGTTTAGCGTCATCAGCCTGACAAACATTAGTTTTATTCAGGATGACTTAACATTAAAACCTCTTTAAAATTTGGTTGTGACCCCTCAAAATATGATTTTAATCGATGCCCATTAACTTTAAATATTCTTCCACTTTTAGGATCTTCAATATCAACAGCTCCAAACTGGTAAATTTTTATAACAGTGAAAGGTCTTATCCACCTAGACTATATTTTTCCAAGAAATAATTTCAACATTGTATTTATAACAAAACTTCATGTCGAGGTTCAAATCACTTTCTTATAATCTTTCGATCATGTCATATATTTATTTTTCTCTTTGTAAATTCTACTATTTTCATAAGATTCATTTCTAATTTATTCTAATTCATTAAGTCGCAATAATCTTTTCTCACCTGCATCGTTTAAATTGAAATTGAACTCTTTAATCACCCAATATGCTTTATGTTCTAATTCAACTAGTAAATGACAAGTTTTTCCAAAAATCAGTCTATAAGGAGACATTCCTATAAGAGTTTTATAAGCGATCTAGTGCGACTTTTTAAATTTGTAGAAATTAATGAACTCATATTTAGATATATATATATATATATACATATATATATATATATTGATTTAAGTGATAATGAGTCGCAAAATTAACACAAGTATATATATCGCTCAAGTAATACAGAGCTCTAGTGGAGTCTTAGAATATCAATCCCACAGGGAGGCTTTACTTTATGGCGTAGCACAGAAATCTATTATCGAATCACAACACAATTGCAAGTGGTTTAATTTTAAAAGTGAAGACAACAGGTTCGGTTACTATATCTACCAAGGCACGTTCTAAACTCTAGCTAGTAAAACTAATGAAAGACTAAAATTATAACAAAGTTCAGTTGTAAGAAAGAGTCTTCCTCCTATAAATTCATAATGTGATGATTATTGTGACACAGATCAGTGATACAAATGTATTGTGCCTAATAGGAGCATTCGTATTCTTTACCCATATTTCAGTGTATAAAAAACATTGGCTAATCCTAAGTTTAGTCTCCAACTTCGTTGTTAGGCAGGGAGGATACTGGCTCTCACTCCAGAGCTCCCACTTCCCTTCACTTGAAGGCTAACTCTCGCTTCAGTTTCTAAATATTAGGACCAAATTGAGGATTTTCAGCCTGTCATTCTGAAATCTCCAATTCTACGCCCATCAGAGTATATTTCTCTATTTATTTGCACTCAACCCCCATGAACTTCACCATTCATGGAATTTGAATGTGACCTTCACTTTTGTTGTGGATCTCATAATCCTTTCGGAATATATGTTTCTAACAAGTTTTAACAATTCAATTGGCCAGATCAAAAAGTAAATGAAGTTCTTAGTGAAAAGGTCATCACAAATTCTTCATAATAAATCGGCACATCATTTCCTTTTCACTACATCAACACATCACATGAAAAGGATAAAAGCAAAGAAATCTACTCAAGACTCATTAGGAAAAGAAGACAAAACATGGATTTTATATATAAAAACAACATCATACAAACAAAGTAAAGTAAAGACTACATATCTCAAACTCTTCCCCAAGCGAATCTCAAGGAATTCTTTTGACTCCTCTTCTTTCTTCACAACAACACACAATTCTCTCTTTAGAATAGTAAGAAAGAAGAAATCTCTCACTTTCCCTCTCCTCTCGCACTCCTTAGAAGAGAAAAACAAAAACCTAACTTCCTACACAAAATGGAAAGAACTCACTCTCTAAAGTTTAAACTCTTCTCTTCCTTTTTCCCCCCTTTGAAATGTGGCTCCAAAAGTGTTTAAATTCGGTAAAAACTGAATTCCCAAAAGTTTCCACAAGCATCCTTTCAAAATTCAGCCAAATACATTGAATCTAGTTCAAAATTGGGATAGGGCGCTGTTCGGCACTGGTAGGAGCGCCGTTCGGCGCATTATTCTGCCAAAACGTTGTAACTCTCTAAAAACCAGCACTGTCTGGCACTGTTCACAACACCGTTTGGTGCTAGTTCAATAAAATGCACTTTTGTCCTTTTTCACTCCAAATTTGCTCCTTTTCGCTTCCTTTTGCTGCAAAGGCCTAATATCATTGTACCTGCATGAAATCATCAAAAATACCTTCCTTTAAAGTGCAATATCTTCAAAAATAGGTATGAAATGAATAGTAAAAAGTTGTCAAATTTTCAGTAGATCACAGTCCTATATGCCCATAATGTAGTATCTAATCTCGCGAACCAATCTAATTTATGAGGATTTATAGATTTTTCCAAAATTTATTTAATTTCGCGATTAGATACCTCAGCTAAATCACTTATCTAGGGATGATAAACAGTTATGCATAGTATTGTATTTTTCAGTTAATCTCTTAATCAGATTATTTCTAAAATGAGATCCACCCTCAGTAATGATAACTATCGACATTCCATATCTTATAAAAATATTTTTCATTAAAAATTTTCAAAATACTTCGAGCATCATATTTAGGTAAAGTTATTGCTTCAATCCATTTTGATACATAATCCACTACAATCAATATATATATATATATATATATATATATATATATATATATATATATATATATATATGTGTGTGTGTGTGTGTGTGTGTATGTATGTATGTATTCCTAAATGAAGGAATAAATGGTCCCATAAAAAATAATCTCCAAACATCAAATATTTCAACTTCTAATGTAAAGTTTGGGGCATTTCATTTCTTTTAGTAAAATTACCTACCCATTGACATCGATCACATATTTTAATATATCTATTAACATCCCTAAAAAGAGTAAGCCAATATAATCCAGATTATAAAATTTTATGTGCAGTTTTATGAGTTCCAAAATGTCCCCCAAATTCAGAATCATGACATCTCTGAATAATTGGTTCAATTTCTTCATGTGGCACACATCTCTTAATAACTAGATCCTTGCATTATTTATATAAATATGGGTCATCCAAAAAATAAAATTTGGCAACAAACATAAATTATTTCTATTTTTGCTTAGGTAATTCAGGTGGTAAATTATCACTTATAATATAGTTCACAATATCAACATACCACGGTAAATTTTGTTCCTTAATATTATAAAGTTGTTTATCAAGAAAAGTTTATGTGATTTCATCTTCAAAAGTAGATAGTTCATTTTTTTTCAATCTAGATAAATGATTAGCTATTTGATTGTCAGATCAATTTCTATCCATTATAATGAAGTCAAATTCTTGCATTAGAAGTACCCATCTGATTAATCATGGTTTAACATCCTTCCTTTGCATTAAGTACTTGCTAACAAATGGTCTGTATGCACTATACATTTTGTCCTAATTAAGTACGATCTAAATATTTTAATAGCATATACAATCGCTAATAACCCTCTTTCAGTAGTGTTATAATTAATTTGAGCTTCATTATAACTTTTACTAGCATAATATATAACTTTAAAATTTTTATCATACCTTTGTCCTAAAACAACTCCAATTGCATAATCGCTAGCATTACAAATAAGTTCAAATGGTTTCTCCCAATCAGGTGAAACTATTATAGGGTCGGTGATTAATTTTTCTTTCAATAATTCAAAGGCATTTAAACATTCTTCTTTAAAATCAAATTTCTTATCTTTTTCTAAAAGTTGTTACAGAGGCTTAGTAATTTTTGAAAAATCTTTAATATAACGCCTGTAGAAACCTACATGTTCTAAATAACTTCTAACCCCTATCACAGTAGTTGGAGATGGTGGTTTCGTGATGATTTGAATCTTTGCACAGTCTACTTCCATGCCATATTATGAAATTTTATGCTCAAGCACAATTCCTCGTGCAACCATAAATTAACATTTCTTCCAACTTAGAACTAAATTTATTTTCTCGCATAACTCCAAAAATTTTTCTAAATTATTTAAGCAAGCGTCAAATGAAGTCCCAAATACAGAAAAATCATCCATAACAACTTTTATTTCATTATCAATCGTATTACTAAAATTGAGATCATACATCTTTGAATTGTTGTAGGTGTGTTACTGTTGACCTCACTTTTATTGAGGTCTAGTATTTCTTTAGAATAGCCTAGGTTTTTGCCATAGGAATTTCCTGGAGACTATCTTAGAAGACTAGCAATGGAACCCTCACCCTATAGAAAATCAATACACTTCTCTGCTTCACTTGAAGTTTTCAAATGCTTAAAGTCTAACCTCTAAGTATTTAGGAGGATGAGACCAAGCATTATGAAGCTCAAGGGGAGTTCCCTACAGGATGGTCAAGCCTTAGGACTTTCCTTAGGTGGTCTAGGGGAGGCTCACACACATACTTACACATTACACTCTCACACACTACCTCACAACTCTAAACCAAGTTTCCTCACACTTGATCCCCTACTATTTTGGAAACTCATTTGGGTGGTTTCCCCAAGCTCATAGCCCTAGGCTAGGGTTTGATTAGAACAAGCACATGAAGGATCCAAATGGGGATTCCCTTGGTCCATGGCTCAAATGAGTTATCAATCCCACTCAGAACCAAATTTTACCAAAAATCCAAACTTTTTACCCCATTACCCCTAAACTCTACCAAATGACCAAGTTACCCCTAAAGTCCTAATTTTGCCCAAAATTTATAAAATCAACCAAAATTACCAAAATCTCCCAAAAATCATGCCAAAACATTCCTCACCACTCAAAATACCCAAGACACCTTAAATCTGCTAAAATTCCTAAAATACCCCCAAAATACCAAAAATTACTAAAATGCCCCTTCTAGCAAAAATTCCAAATATTCAAAAAATTCTCAAAAATTCCTAAAACCCTCCAAATATTCCCAATTTCAATTTAAACCACTTTATTTGACCTAGCCTAATTTGGCCAAAAGCCCTAAATGTCCCCTTAAGGCTCAAAATGCCTAAATTACCCCCAAAAATCCACCCAATTGACCTCAATCTTGCCCAATTTCAATTCCAAACCAAAATTCAAAATCCTCAGCACCAATTGAAACCATATTCAAGTCCAATTTGACCCAATTGCAAGCTCAATTTCAACCAAAACCAAAAAGTCCCAATTTTGACCCTATGGCCCAATTTCCCAAATTGAACCCAATATCAATAAATTTCCCCCAATTTTGAATAATGACCTCTTCATGACATCCCCCTACGCAAAATTGAACCATCAATGGCCCCCAAGTTTAGCCCAAACCTCACCTAAGTCAAACCAAACCTAAAATCTCCAAATTTCCTATAATTGTGCCTCATGTCCAAAAGCCACCAAATTGAATGTCTTAATCCCAAAATTTCCATCCAATTAATATCAAGAACTCTTCTTAACATCTCCATTGACCATTTGGAACCTTCAATTGGCCTTGTACACAACCCTAGCCTAACCTAAGGCCAAGCTAACCCAACATGCCCAAAATTGACTAAATACCCAAATCAAGCCAAATTGATCCTTCTAACCTATTCAAAATAACCCCAATCCTCTTCTAAACTCTTTATAACAATCATATACACCATATTTAACAATCAATTGGACCCAACCCAAGCTTGAGCACAACCTAGCTCAATTTGAACCCAAGTGACCCAAATTAAACCCATGAGCCAAATTAACTAAATCAAGCCAAATGCGACCAAACCAAGATCTCCATAGCCAGCCATTGAACCCTTAGGACTGAGCTTGATCCACCTAGCACACTCTAGTGGAGCCATGGAACAAAAAACCCATGATTTAGGGGATCTCTTCCCTTAAATGGGTAAAACTTAAAGAGCCTTGTAATCAACAATTAACCACTTAAGCTCACCCCACTTATGACCTGCCCTCTGCCTCACCTGCCTAGTGGCCACCTCCCCTCGTCTGGCCGACCGTTCTAGTCGCTGGAGGAGGCAAAACCAAGAGCCACCTTACATGGACAAAACCCAATTTGACCCATTTAAGCTGTCTCACCCTAATTGGTTAATTGCTCCTTGCTGCCCTCCACCTAAGCGCCTAAACTCACCCATATCCCAGCAATGGCAGCCCCTTTAAGATCCTCTATTTAAACCACCATCCTTGACGGCCAAAAGAGGTGTGTATACAAAAAATAAAGGAAAATCTGCTAAATTGTTCCCAAAGCTAATTGCAACCTCCTTAAGCTCATTCCAACCACTTCCTTGCCATTTCCCTCACTGCATGAGCTCAAATTTCAAGCTCAAAACCTTGCCAAAACCATGACACATTCCATTACCAGTCTACACTGAACCAAAATCAATTAACTACACCCACATTCTGCCCACACTGAAAGAAGAAGTTCCCCCATTAAAGGCCCATCATAGAGAGCTTCTAACCCAGACTTTGATCAACACCTAAAATTCGGTATGGTCGTACTTGGGTCCTAACAATTCACCAGGGCAAAAGGCTTCATCTTAAGGTTCGTTGGGTCTAATCGAAGCTGCTATAACCATCTGATTAAGGCATGCCCTCTTAGACAAAGGTATTGAACTTCACCTTCCTCTTGAGCTATTTTTCATCCTCCATACATATGTACCATATTTTATACTGTATAGGTCATATAAATAGTTTCTTCTTGCTTAGATGAAGCTCTAGGAACAAACCTCATGTGATTTGGTTGAATCTACATTGAGTTCTTAAGGCTAGAAGGTGGACGACTCTCGGGACGAACTAGGTGAAGACGATGACCCACAGCAGTTGGTGTTTTGCTTTGACGGCTAGGATGGAGTCGGATGGGATCACGGTGCATAAAGTGCAGACGCGTGGCTGTGTGATCTACCTAAAAATACCCATTTTATGCCTTATTTATGATTCAATTCTTAAGGATGTTATGCTTTAATGAAAGGTATTTTCATTTTTTTGGATGTAGATGATTAAAAAAGAGTCTAAGTAAGAAAAAGAAGGAAAAAAGAGCAAAAAGGAGCAAAAATGAAGCTTATGGAGCAAAATTTTGGAATTCTTGGCCTGACGCTTAGGCGCCAGAGTCCGACGCCTAAGCACCAGCTCAATACAGACACTGTTAGGTTTTTTTGATGAATTTGGGCAGTTATTTTGACAGTGTTAAGCGGTTATTGGAGCTTCTAAAAGACTAGAAGTTACTCCTAATATATAAGACATGCGATACAATGTATTTGGACATAATGAAACGGTCTAGATCAAAAAGAGGTACGACCCAAAGTGAAGAGGTGCGAAAGATCTGGTCACGGAGTCCGGCGCCGAGGCGCCACCGGTAGATCCCGGCGCCTCGGCGCGATGGTTACCTTTTAGAAGATACAAGATACATTGAATTTGGACGAATTTTGAAGAGGTGCCTTAAGCAACTCCTAGTCAAATTCAAAGCTCTATAAATAGGAGCCCATTCTACAGAGAAAATCACACCAAAACCCCCTCTTAGTACACATACCCATTTTAGCATCTTCTCTCTCATCTCTAATTTTATTTAGTCTCTTCCATACTTAGGGTGCCACTTTATTTTGTATCTAGTGAGTTTATTTTGAGTGTTTATTGTGTGCTATTGCTGTTGGAGTCTTTCATCATTGCTTTAGAGTTAGTAGAAGTCAACGGATCTCTTGAAGGAACACTTCAGATAAGTATTTGTACTTTGGTTCAAAGTTTTATAAATATGTTTTGTTGTGTTATTTCAATGAGTTCTGAGTAGTTAGTTATCTTTCTCCTTTCAACTATGAAAAGATTATAAATTAAATAAATTTTGTAGGAGAATTAAATATAAAATATTTTAAAACATTGTGATGATATTAATACCTGATCTTAGTTTGCTTTTTAAATTGGACATTTAATTTGTTAAAACCTGTTGAAGAATTTTGAGACCTATCCGGAGATAAATTCTTAACTAGTAGATATCACATGAATCCTTAGGTAATCGCAGGCTATACGCGGATTGTTTAAGGTGAAGTGAAAATAAATAAGAAGATATTATTTATATGGCATAAAATTAATTAGTTTTTAGAATGACAGACTAAATTCTAATAATTTGGTTTATAGAAAGGTAACAGACTAAATTCTAATAACTCGTTCATTTCTACCTTGAATGGGTATAGTCAACTCTTTTGGATTTTGGAGCCACTGTTTAAACACCCTTAAAAAGAGAGGTTCCGGAATCTTCCCACCTCCCCGAAGAGGCGAGGTAGAGCCCCAATATATGTGGTGGGTTATGATTGGTTTATCAAAGCAAATTCGATGTGAAATCAACCCCCTCCAAATTTCAGTCTGGGTCCTACTCTTCATTCCTCTTCAAATTTGACTTGTTTTAAACAAGTTAAAATTTAAATCTCGCTCTCACAACATTCCACTTAAGTTTCAACTAAAACATTTTTTTTCAAAACTTCAAAAAAAAATGAAACTTTTCAAAACATAGCAAATACACTAGTAAAACAATACACCAAATTTGAAATAAAATTTACATGAATAAATTTTAGAGGATGTCCAGTTCATAAGAAAAGCGAGTTAACTTCAGTACTTTCACTAAAATTACAAGGCACAGAATGTCATTGAATTTTGGAAATTCTTCAAATGATAGGGACAATGTCTTTGCCAAAGTTAATATTTTCTTTTGTCACTGGAGTAGAATTTGCTATCAACAGAGACGAGCTGCTTAACCTGGCAATCATTAAATTTAGACAAGGATTCTATGATGTTGAAGCCAAGTACGGGGATGTGGTTGTCGCAGTGATGTAGCCTCAAATGAGCAAGTCCGTTAAGCTTATTGTGGAGTTCAACTTGAATCTTGTTACGGAATCCTCCCCTTTGAAGAGGATGTCGTTTGAAAAGAACTCTTCTATTGCTGTAAGGTCTGCTGCTAGGTATATCGTGACTTCTCTCGAGAATGTTTCTGCTCTACTGCCGCATTCACCACCGCTGTAGCAGTTGTTCTGCCAACCAAAGGAAAAGAGATATTACACGAGAAATAATCAATCTATGTTTATGCCCCGTCATTTTCTAGATTCGAGCTTGGGTCCAATTCAAAGCCCATGCAATTGACAAAGGCACAGAAAAGAAGACCGTCTCTTATGGATAGAATAATAATGAGTTAACGATTAAGTAAGGCATATTCGTTCAAAAGGGACTCGGTGTCGAAGATATTCTGAAACCTACTTCTAAGTGCAAAATTCAGACTACAGAACCGAAAAAGCCAGAGGAAGCTGTTAGGGAGGGTCACCCCAATACTACCTATATCACCAGTTGCTCGACCACAGCATAGAAGACTGCTTCAGCTTCAAGGATTGGCTCGAGGAGAATTCCAGAAGCAGAAATGTAGCAATCTCGAAGGAATATTTAGAAGAACTTGAAAAAAGGTTATGTAAATATGATTTCAGATGATTCAATTGACTTCTAAACGAAGACATCGGTGCTCGATAAAATAAGTGAAGTTTCTAAAAAATATCCAGTTGACCTTAAAGTTATCAAAGGAAATTCAATTAAGTCAGCCTTGGAAAAACTTCGAGTTGACTTTGTACAACTGTCTAAAGATCATAAATAAGATATTGAAGAAGAAGATTACGACCTAGCAGATTACATGGAATGTGAATTCGCAGAAATTAACGTCGTCGAGACCCGAGCCATGTTATCTGCGAGCTATGCTTCACCTTTTGGTGAAGAGAACACCGCAGAGGAGTGGCAAAGGTTCATTCAACAACGTGATGAACAGATCAACCGGGTTAAGAAAAAACTAGAAGAAGCGATGGCCGTTATAGCCACGATTCAAAGAAAGTCACAATCACCACGAATGACACCTCTAGAAAAAAACCAACCAGAGACCATTCATATTACATAGGAAAGAAGAGATTTCATCTCTAATGAGCAACAGAAGAAAGATTCAGTTTAGAGTCCAATACCGAAAAATGACATTAAACAAATGGTGGAATAACATGTGAAGAAGCCTTAGCTCAGTCTAAAGAAGGAGCATTGTTTATGAAGGGTAGACCACACCCTAAAGAGTTCGACGTTGTTCAATATCCCAAGAGTATTGTATTTCCTTAGTTCAAAACAGTTTATGGAATGAGAAACCACCGACAACATGTTGCACACTTCCGAGCAAGTTGCTGTAAAGGGGGGGTAGTGACGCGTTGTTATGTAGTCAATTTGAGAACAGTATTTCGGGAATCGTTTTTTATTGGTACCCCGAATTCCCCAATGGTTCAGTGAAAACATTCGCAGAATTGGAAGATCTCTTTGTTAAGCAGTTTGCTGGAGCTATGCACCATATCACTGTTGGTGATCTTGTGGTGGAGCGACAGAAGCCAACCAAAATATTGGTAGACTACATTCTGCGATGGAGAAATTTGAGCATGAAATGTGAGTCGCCGCTCTAAGAACAACATGCAGTGGAAATCCTTCCAAAAGAGCATCCACAGACCAGTTGTATTTCTCCTCAAACGATTCACAATCACAATGTTCGAGAAACTAATTAGCAAAGCTGGAACCTTGTAAGAGGAGGCCAAACAATTGGGTTTTCCATAAAAGTCTGAAATGCTAGAACCAGTCAAGAAATTCAAGGAGTCTGAGATAGTGGTAGTGGTGGACAAAGGCAAGCAACCAATGTAGATCCAAGTTTAACAGCCTCAACAGCAGTACTGTCAACAGTCGTCCAAACAGAGGTCGCACTAGATGGATGGAAGACAGAGTTCATCTACGGCCGAGAAATTAAGTAGAGTATATTCTTTCAAAGATGAGGCACTAGCAAAGATGTTTCAGAATTTGATTAAGAGGCCTGAGTTTAGATTACCAGAGCCAAAGAAGCCAAATGAGGTTGATAAAAGGGATCACCCTATATATTGCCCATACCACAGACTTCTTGGGCACACCATAGAGAGTTGCATCAACTTCAAAGAATGGCTCGAGAAGAAATTTAAGAAGGGGAACATAACGATCCTGAAAGAATATTTGAGAGAACCTGCAAGTGATTTTCTCAATATGACTTCGATTGATATAGTTTTTCAATTGACTCCTACGCAGCTGATGTCGAATGAACACGGTTCAGGTGAAAGCATCAAAGGAAAAGAGCAAAACAAATCTAAACGATTTTGGTGCAGGCTAGAATGCAGAGTTCAAGATGTTACCTCTATTAAGAGGAAGTAGGGTTTATCTTTTGATTACTACAATCAGTGTGAAGGGACATTAGCAGGATTAATGTTAGTATGTCTCATCCCTACCACCACAATGAATGAAATGAAAGAAAGAGTTTCTTATTGCCCAAGAATGTTCATCATTTGGAAAGCTCGTCACCTCACAAGAAAAAATGGATTTCTTGATAAGAATATGGCTTCAGGGAAGAATGAAATTGATGCCCTAATCTGAGTCATTTACTTTAAGAAATTTGGACTGGGTCCTAAGTAAATTCTGAAATGACACAATGTGTTTGAAATACGAGTAATTGACTCAATATATCATGGCCTTTTAATTTCCTGTCATATGATTGGGTCCTGACTTTTGAACGAATTATAATATATGATAATTCAAATTAAGAGACACTTAAGAATTGTTAATTAAGGGAGTTTGGACATTCAAAATCTTTAAACTGTGCTCCACCAGATATAGTAATTATGAGCAAAAAAAAAAAATAAAAAAGAAAAAAAAAGAAGAAAAAAAAAGAGAGAAAGAAAAAAAATCTCATTGAGAAAAAGCTTGAGGTAAGAATAAAATAAAAAATTGGTGTCTCACTTTAGACATTCAAAATCCTTAAATTATGCTCTACTAGATATAGTAATTCTCAATAAAAAAAAAGAGGGAAAAAGAAAAAAAAAGGATGTCTGAGAGGAAGCTTGAGGTAGCCACAAAATCAAAAATTCGTGTCTGAATCCTCCCCTGATTGATAAAACTTGAAGAACTCTCTTAAGAAGATTCTTCTGATATTATGTACAAGAAAAGCTCAGCGATCTTGTGTCTCTTGGTAGGCTATTAATTGCCTCAGAAATATCTTTGGATAATGAAAAATATTTTAGTCACATGAGCAGAAATTCTGGGATCTGGTTAGGACAAAAAGAAAGAATTAAAGAAATGATGACGATATTAACAGTTAATGGAAATTCAACCCTGAAGTCATATCCTTCAGCGCCCAGCAAATACAACTCCAACGTCAATTCAAAGAACGTCAGAGTAATTTCTCAAAGACAGTGTGAACATCCTTTACAAAATCAGTGACAAAGCAAACCACAACTGCTACAAACGAAGCTATGAAGTTGCAGTCTCTCCAGCTGTGACATCCTTAGAGATAACACATCTTTATAGATTACTTGAAGGAATATAATTCTGCTAGCACCTTAAAGAGTGAGTTATTCTCTACAGTTGACTTCAGTCAGTGGACGATACCTCAAGAAGTACTGCGCATCGTGATGTTTCAAACACAAAGTTTTATCCTCCGAAGCACCGATGTTGCGCTTGTTTAAAACTAGGTCCGAACCCTAAAACAAATGCAACAAAATAAAAACACTACATCAAACAAAAATAAAAGTCAACATCAAAAAGAACTCTGCACCTCATAAATTTTCAAAAATCTTTGCATAAGCAGTTTGATAAATTCAGCACTACATAAACTTCTACAAACATTCTCTGTACTTTACAAAATTTTTCACAATCTTTGCATTCGTAAATCTCAGCAAAATTCTTCAGGCTCTGCATTTATAAATCTCTACAAATCTCTGCATTTCTAAATATCAACAAAACCTTTCTCAATCCCACCATGAGTCAAATCTCGGTAAAATTCTTCATCGCCTTAGCATAAGCCAAATCTCAGTTAAATTCTTCACAATCTCTGCATAAACTGAAGCTCATCAAAAGTTCATCATGATTCTCAGCAAAATTTCTCTCAATCTCTGAATAAACTGAATCTTTGCAAAAAAATTTTCTCAATCTCTGCATAAATGCATCTCAGCAAAAATGTTTTCTCGATCTCAGCACTCAGTATTCTCAGCAATCTCAACACTCAGTAACTCAGTACTCAGCATTCTCAGCGAACTCAGCAATCTCAGCATTCTCAGCAAACTCAACAATCTCAGCAATCTCAGCACTCAGCATTCTTAGCAAACTCAGCAAACTCAACAATCTCAGCAAACTCAGCAATCTCAACACTCGGCAATATCAATAATCTCAACACTCAGCAAACACAGCAATCTCAACAATCTCAACAATCTCAGCATTCTTAGCAATTCTCGGACTCGGGATAGGCTTCCGCTCTACTCCCTTCTCAGCAATTCTCAGCATTCAGGATAGGCACAGTCCTACTCCTTTCTCAGCAATCTCAATATATAACCCTCTCAACATAAAATTGAAATTAAAACACTTTGCATTTGGGATAGGCTCCGTCCTATTCTTTCTCAGCATACACATTTGGAATAGGTTCATTCATACTTCCTTCTTAGCATACATATGCATTCTGGTGAGCCTTCACCCTACTCTCTTCTCTGAATAAAACCAAAATTGAAATTGAAATTGAAATCAAAATAGAGATCAAATATCCAAATTGAAATTGAAGTCGAAAGAAAAGCAAAGTAAATCAAATCCAAATTTGAAATTTGCAACTCTGAAAAAAAAATTCACCTCCCAAAACCCCAGTGAGAGTTCTAGAATCTTCAGTCTTGATCGAGGATTTACCTGACACACCCCAGGGGAAACCTTCTTCACTCTTTCTCTATTTTGTTCTGTGTTTGTATTGTTGATCTCTTCGGTCAACTACAATAAGCGTTGTGTGCTTGATTAGCACACCACATCAAATGGGGGTCCATTTGTTGACCTCTTTTTTAGTGAGGTCTAATTTTCTCTTTCTTAGTACTAAGGATCTAGCCATAGGATTTTCTTTTGACTATTCTATAAGACTAGAGATAGAACCACCATTTAGAAATTCAAACTACTTCCTTGCTCTCCTTGGAATTCTACATAGATGGTTATGAACCTTCAAGCTACTTGGAAGATTAAGACCAATGATTGGAAGGACAAGGATGAGCCCCCATAGGATGGTCAAGCCATAGAACTTACTCAGGGCGGTCTGGTCTTGGTTAGGTTAGCCTGCACACACTACACTTCTACATACAATCCAAACCCCTAAACCACTTATACCCAATCCTGGCCCCTGACTCTTTGGGAGACTCATCTGGATTGACCCAAACCCCTAGCCCCAGGCTAAGAGGGTTAGGAACAAGAATTGAGTGTCCAGAATCAATCCTTTTATGGCTCTTATGAGCTTAAAAAAATGGTTTCATGGCTCGACCAGAATGACTCCATCCTACTCACCTCTGACCAATCTTCACTTTTCCAAAATTTCAATTTTCGACCCCCTGATCCCTGAATTCACTCAAATTACCAAATTGCCCTCCAAAATCCCAAATTCCAAATTGCCCAAAATTACCTAAGCTCTCCAAAAATCATTCCAGAACATTCCCCATGTTACAACGAGAATTTTGACTTTAAACTTGTCATACATCCGGGCAACTTTTTTGGCACCTCGACACCAAAAATAATAAATACTTAAAAAATGCTCTGAGGCTCAAAAAATTTTCCACATTGATCGAAAATGTCCCCAAACACTGTCATTTGACTCAAATTTTCTTTTTAAACTACATCGAACTTTTAATTCAGCCTTTTGACCACTTACCCCCAAAACCCACAAAATTACCAAAATGCCCCTCATACTCCAAAATTTCAAAAATTCAAAAAAATCCCAAAAATACCAAAAACCTCCCAATTATTCCAAATTTCTTTTTCTTCAACTACCACATGACTAAATTTTTCCAATTTTATCTAATTTGAGGGAAAGCCCAAATTTGCCTAAAAAGACCCATTTTATCAAATCTAAGCTCAGTATCAACCAAATTGACCCCAATCCCCTTCAATTTCAATTCTAACCTTAAATCTATTATACCTAAACTTGATCGGACCCAATTCCAAGCCCAATTTGATCCTCATTTGGACTCAATTTCAATCAAACTCCAAAACCCCCAATTTTGACCAAGGGACTAAAAACCACTCAAATTGAACCCAATGTCAATCAATCTTCCCAAATTGAATTCTAAACTTTTCCTAACATTCCTATAAACCCAATTTAACTATAAATTGCTACCAATTTAAACTCAAGCTCCACCAAAACCCAACCAAAGCCAAAAGCCCTAATTCTTGCCGAAATATGTCACATGTCCTAAATCCACCAAATTGAATGCCCAAATCCTAAAATTGACACCCAATTTATGTCGATGAATCTTCATCACATCATCGTAGAACTTTTGTAACATTCATTTGACCCTTGAACCAACATTAGCCCAACATTAGCCCAACTTAGCCCAATTCACCCAAAATTGACCCTTTGACCAAATTTCACTCAATTGACCCCTCAATTGAATTCAAAATCACTCCAAATCTTTTCTAAACCTCTCATGACATGTTCCTACAGCAAATGTAACATTTAATTGAAACAAATTTTAGCTCAAGCCCTACTCAAACTCAAGCCCAAGTCTACTTTAATTTAAAAGCCTAAATTCAAGCCCATGATATAAATCATTTCAAATATCTTAAAATTCAATCAAAAGCTCACACGAAAACAATCTATTCATCATTCCATTGATTTAATATATCCCCTAAGTTTAAATTTCATGATCAAAATTTTCTAAATCAAGCCCCATGACAAACTTTATAAAAATACAACATAAATAAAAAATACTCTTTCATGAAATTTGAGTAAAGCCATGACCAAGCGATAGGCAAGCCATGAAGCCATGGGCAAGCCACATGTTAGCCATGAGAGCCATCGACTTGTCATCACTCCCTAAATGATAAAAGAAGGAGGCCTTTTAATGACCTCTTAAAAGTCATTAACCTTACTCATGCTTCACCCTAACCTAAATTTAATCTAAATAATCTTGATGCGGACTTCACCACACATGTGAGGCTGACCCACCTGACCTCCAACAACCCCCGAAGTTCCCTTTGAAGGGTGAATCAAGCCCAAATCATGCTTTGACCAAATTGGACCAAAAAATTTCCCCTTTCCCATTCCATTTCAATTCATCACCTTTACACATAACAACTCCAAATTAACTCCACCAAAATCAAGCTATGACCTCCCTGAACAGATTAGGACCTCACCATGGCTGGCTAGCCACTTAGATTGCTGGAATTGGCCATGGCCGAGAAGGCTACCAAGGGGAAAACTTAAAATTGAGCCCATCCAATGTGGTTAAACATAATTGGATGCTTGGGAACTTCTTCCTTCCCTCTAGGAAAGTGAGCACACCCACTGATTTGCCCTAAGCTCCACCATGGCCTCCTCTATTTAACTCCATTTCCATGGCCATAAGGGGAGATGAAATTTTACCTTGGGGAGACTCTGCCAAATTGTTCCCTGAGCTTCTCCAAGACCTCCTAAGCTCAACCCAACCATTCCCAAACCCTCTCCTCCACTACTCGAGCTCAATTTTGAAGCCTAAAATTGTGCCTGAAATAGGAGAACCCTCCAAACTACACCAAAATCAAATTAACTTTGTCCACACCATCCCCACATCAAGAGAAGAAGTTCCCCCATAAAAGCCCTATCACCAAACCACCCTAGCCTAAACATTGACCGAATACCTAAGACTCTTTCATTGAATTCATACCTAGACGTTTCACCACAGCAAGGGACTTCATCTATGGGCTCTTTGGTCTCCTACAAAGCTTCTCCAAGCATCCAATTGAGGTCTCACCTCTTGGATAAAGGTATTGAAATTTCACCCCAAATCGAGCTTATCTTAATTCTCCATGAAGTTTTACTTGATTTAAATACATCATTACTGTATGGATGTTCTACTATGTTAAACGAGCATTTTAAAAAAAATTGCACTCAATTTCATTAAGAATCGAGAGAGATATTAAGGTTTTAAGGAGGACGGTTTCGGGAGAATACCAGTTGGAGAAGATGAACGACGACCGTCTGATCAAGGTTGTATCGGATGGGCGGCCCTTATGGAGTCGAACAGGAGCATGGTCCATGAAAACACCACCACCAGAACAACACTGGCCAATGGGAGCTCGACACGTGGCTCGTTCGAGGATGACAGGATTGAGCGGGAAGATGGGGGGTTTTTTATTTATTTTTGAAAAAGAACTTTGAAAATATCATAACTTTTTATAGAAAAATCATAAAAATAAAATAAAACTACCCTCTTACTCAGCGAATAGAGTAGAATAATGTGAAATAAAAATTAAAATTTTTTTGTTAAGTATTTTATTTTTAATTAATTAAATATTATAATAGGACTTTTAATTCTTTATGCATGTAGAAATTTCACCATGAATTGAAAGTTTTAGTATGTTGTTCTCTCTATCATCAGAGATTTTTTTCTAATATTTCTAAAGTCAGAGGAGATCTCTATGAACCGATCTCTATTTTTTAAGTTTAGGGCAATGTTCTTGATAAATTGATCACAATAATTAGCATGTTGCTTAAAAAATCAATAAAACTTCTGGTAGGTTTCCTATGATCACAGAACACTAAAAAAATTATAACTTTGTTTAAAGCATTAAAAATAACCCTCATTGAACCAAAACTCCAAAATTGAAATTAAATTAATTTGCACTAAATATACATCAAAATTACATAAAAATAATTCTACACTGTAATTTAAGATTAAGAGTACCCCCCCATAAAAATTTCAAACCAATTGGAATTGATTTAACCCACTAAATGAATTAATTAAGTGAAATGACCATTCTTGGCATTAAAAAATTCATAAAAATTATAATACAACTCAAAAATTCACCAAATTAATTTTGAGAGCTCTTCGTGATCAGAGGAGTCTAAGAAAAATAAAATTGGATTTTTCATAAAAATTTCATTTTTTGTCATTATTTTATAATTTAATAATTAAAAAGTCATAAAATCAACAAAAATATTAAAATTTACCAAATGTCATATTTGGCCTGCTAATCACATAGGAACCATCCAAAATTTTTTCCAAAGTCTCTAAGAAAAGATATTAAATTTTTAAGGCTTAAGGTGATATTTGGAATTAAAAAAATGGATTTTTTTTAACTTTACACTAAAATATTTCTAATAATTCAAAGAAAAATCAAAAAAATGTGAAATTTGTTTTTTTGGATTCACTGACCTCAGAGAGATTTAAGAAAAATATAAAACTTAATTTTTCACTTAAACTATATTTTATCTTTAATTAATACTCTAGAAATTTAAATAATTCTAGTAATTAAAATAAAAATAAAAAAATCACCAAAGTTTGTCCATGTGGTCCTTTAGCTAGTAGGAGCATCCAAGAATTTTCCCAAGGACAGAACCCTTATCTTGATCATGTTATTAACTTTACATTGAAAACCCTTATTTTCCATTAAAATAATTCTATAAATTAAATTAAAAATACAAAATCACATTTTCTCCTCTAATGTCTTAATTCACTCATGGGTGAGGTGACATAAAAATTTTCAAGTCATTTGATTTTAATTTAATGAATTATGAAATCAACAAGCCTAAATGGCAAAATGGTAATTATGGAATTTAGCCCTAATTAATATTTAGGCTTAACTATGGGTAATGGGTAATAAATAATCATAAATTATCTCCTTAGATGATTGAAACATGGAGAATTGAAAGAGGTAGAAACCAATTCATCACTTTTCAACATTAAGAGAAATTTTATAATTTTCTTAATTTTAAAATTTCGAAGTTAATTAAAAGACGAGATATTAAGTGAAGGGGTTCAATCTTAGAAGATCTTAATTAACTTATTTAAATCCCCATAATTAATGAATTAATCAATATCTATTTCAATTTAATGTCACCTCGAATTATAAGCCCACCCATAAGAATTAAGAAAATTCATTAATGAAATTTGAAATAAAATAATATAATCAAATAAAATAATTTTTGAAATAATATAATTAAATTAAAATAATCTAAATTAATACAATTAAAACAATTCTAAGATATTATAATTAAATTAAGATAAGCAATTTCAAAGAATATAACCAAATCAAAATAATATAATTAATTTGAAATATTTTAAAATATTGTAACTAATTTGAAACATTAATTTGAAATTTCTTAAAACTCTATTAATTCAACCTTAATTAAATTGGCTAAGCTTTCTAATAATTCAATTTGTCCCTAAAAGCACTCACTCACATAATTTTTAAATGAAACATCAAGTGGATGCCACCTTACTCGAGCGATAATTAAAACATCTCAGTTCACTGAGCTAGAACTAAGTCACTCTTAAACCTTAATTAAATTTGGATGATTAATTGATCGGCACGATGAAGTTCATTTGGACTCAAAATGATCCTAGAAGTATCGGAAAGATGTTCAGGATACGTCATAAACAGTTTCCCGATCTGATGGAGCATTTTAGAAGAACAAATGGATTTCATTGTTTTTTTATGAAAAAAATCATCCTTAACACACCTTAAGGACCTGCTAAATCATAATCTAAGATTGGATAGACACACTTTACATCTACTTTTCCTGTTTTTTGGCATGCTTTAAATTCCTGCAAAATAATATATCTGCATTGCAAAACTAAACTTTCAGGTGGGGGAGACGAGAAAACTCGCCAGGTACAAATTTATTTATTGCAATTTCTGTTTCTTTACTTAAATGTCTTTACTGCTTTTGCATATTATACTTGTGATAAATTGCCAAAATGATAGAACCCAACGTGCTAAAAAACTCAAAATTTAATCATAAACAAAATAAAACTCCAATCATAACTAAATTAAAATGTCTCGTTGGATGATCGGGAATCCCTCGGAGGAGGTAACCTACGTATTACTAACGGGGTTTCCCACTATCTAAATGAAAGTGTGGAACTCATTCAGTTGAGTTTAGCAAATTCATTTGGACTAAGTGAATCCAATAAAAATAGTGGTGCCGAGATGATGGAACCGTGAGATCTTAACCGGTTCCGCTTAATCAATTTTAATATTTCCTCTAATAAAACTTGAGACATTGAATTTAACACACTATAAAACTTAACCTCTGAACCATGACACTTCTCTCATCCCTTGATTATCACTTCTTAAACTAAACCCTCTGCAACAACAGGGAGCTTGGAGCAAGCACGGTGGGCAACACGACCATCTTCAACAGCAAATCTAATTTTTCATCAACTCAATTTTCTTTAGAAATAAACAACAAAGTCATAGAACTTCGAGGTAGTTTGCCTTGTGCAACATAAATCCTCACCCCATCTTTAGGCATTTGCATAACCATGTTATGCAATTTAACCTCTAACTTGTCTTAAAAATCTGAGGTCATCGTTCGTTATGACATTAACCCTCCCATCTTCCAGGCCGTTTGTATGATTATGTCATACAAATGTAAGTCCTAACTAACTAAAACTGGCAATATTGAAACATTAAATAATTCTCTCAAATCGAAGTCAAATCATGGGATAGCTGGGAAGTCACCGAAGTTCGCTTCGAATCCATGATATCCCCTACCATTCTTCATTTTGGATTATTAAAATAAATTGTTTTTAATTTGATCCATTCCTTTTTGAATTTCCAATGTCCAACCTTGAAAACATTAAAGTTTGAAATTCGTGAAAGCATAACCACTAATCTTAATTGAGAGTTTTCTTAGATGACTCCCGTCATTTAGGATGTTACCTATAGAGGCTTGCCTCTATAGGGAGCTTTAGAACCCAGGTAATATAAACCCTGTTAAATTTTCTTATATTAGGTAGGGGAACTTGTCGACTTATAAAATCAGTTCGCATACCAAACAGATGTCAAAACTTTCATAGTTTTTTTAATCGAGTCTCACTATTAAGCAATGTGTCTATTCCTCGGGATAAATGAATGACTTACGGTGCGGCACTCGTTCAGTTGTCATTCCTGTAATAGTATGAAAAAATCCTAATTATCAGCTCAATAATAATAAAAATGACATTAGATCAACAAAATCAAACGGAAAGCATTGAGCCTAAAAGCCATTGCTTTCTGTTTGATTATTTGAGCTGCGGAAAGCATCAACAAAAGTGCGAATGCTTTCTGTTTAATTATTTGACGGCGAACTTACCGAGTTCATGCACCTCTTTGTTATGCTCAACATTCCCTATCACCTCAATCCTGTCGTCATCTTCAGAAGGCGATGGAGCCGTCGCCTTATGACCTGCGGCTTTGGAGGAGAGGAAGAAGAGCAGGAGTAGTTCTGAGAAGAGGAGGACATTGAGCCTAAAAGCCATTGCTTTTATCTTTCTTTCAGAGATAAATGAAGCCTTTTTATGGGTTATAGGGAAGCAGTGAGGATTTGAAGGCACGGACTGCTTGGCGTTATATAGATGCAATTTGTGACTTGTGTCAACACAAGGAGACAACTAATAAAATGTGAAAAAATAAAGAATAAATTTAAAATTTTGCTAAATATAAATATAATATTGTAATACATAAATTTCGATCAATTTCCCTTGACCTAGAAGTCAGATTTTCTATCGAATTGACTAGGAATAGCTTGATTAAGATGCATTTTGAGAATGCTGTTGTTTCTTTTTTAAACTTCATAACAATATATGCTTTTTAGTTGTGGTTGCATTAAAAATAATCTAAAAATTCAAATATTATTTTAAATATTTTTAGAAATAATTCCATTTATTTATACAAGTAAAAATAAAAATACTTATAGAATGCTTAAAACAAAACTTGTTCTAAATACTAAAAGTAAGAAACATAATAAAAAAATAATAATAATCCCAAATAAGCATAAACTCTTCAAAAGATTGTTTCGTAACACAAATCTTTAAAGTTGTAAAACAAGAAATATTTTTTATTTGTTGTCGATGGTAATGTTATTCTTATGAATTTAAGGAAAATATTTGAGCAGCTTAATTTAATTAATTAATTTATTTATTGTTAAATAGAGTCATAATTATTTTATATTTAAAGACAGAATTATATATATTAAAATTTTGGTATTTCATAGAAATTAATTAGTATTTTTAATAAATATACGCCTTCAACAAGTTTGATACTTAATATTAGATCTTTAAGGCATAGATATATTTAGAGACAATTTTTTTAGCAATGAATGTTTTATTTTCAATTAAAAATCATTCAAGATTCCAATTTCAACAAATTTATAGTCAGACTTACTGAATCGAGAAGACAAACTCATTGAAACTTGAATTGGTCCAATCTGTGTCAGATCAAGCCTTGATCAATCCGACAAAAGAATTTGGAAACTTCAGGTGGTTAATTGGAAGATCAAACAGATTCCAAATCTGACAAGTTTATATTCAATTTGAGCGTCTCGATAAGACGAATCAACAAGCTTTAGTTCATTCAATTGCAACATCCTAAGGCCCTTAAATGTCAATAAATTGTCATATGATTGAGAGAATTTGTTCAATCTTTTGGATAGAGTGGTTTGGAATCCCTCTTTGTTTGAAGGGATGCCTCTCCCGGACTCTACAAATAGAGCTCTACTATCTTCTTGAAGGGAGACTAAGACCTTGAATTGAAAGAAACCAGAACTTGGAGGAGGATTGAGAGAAAAAGCACAATTCTAATGTTATACATAGAAGATCTAACGAACACTTCTCGCTCCTACTGCAAGCCACCACCATCTAGTATTGCTCACTGGCTGCTGTATACCACCATCTACCATCCCCAGGTCATTGTAAGCGCTTCCAGAATCATGTGCATTCCGTGGAATCCTGGCGTATCCTGAAGACTGTATAATAATGCACCTTACATATAGTTTAGCAATGCACAAAAGGATGGAGCATAATGCACCCCACAGGCTGTGTAATGAGACACCCTGATTACGATGCAATGTTGTGACCGTATACAGTGCAATGATGCTTCTCTAAGATGATGTAACAACGTGCCTCAAAGTATTTACTTACGACAATCATACTCAGATTATGGTGACTTTCTCCATACGCTTGAGCCCTCTCATTGCAACTCACCGCTATGGCCTACATGACTAACTATGAACTACATAGTTCACAACTCATGCAACTCTTTAACTCTAGCTTCAACATCCTTTAGACCTTATGCTAGTTCATGCAGCTTTCAACTTCATTCTTTAGTGGCCTACAAATGTTTTAACAATTAATGTAGCTCCCAAATCTAGCCTCTACGATCTACATACATTATTATAGCTCCCCGTTATGGTCTATGTAAAAATCTATAACCTATATGACCAACAGCTCATACAACTCCCAACTCCGACCACTCTAACCTATCACATTATGACAACTAATGCAATTCTGAACCCTGGTCTTTGTTGCTTAGAGACATTATCTAGCTCATGCAGCTCCCAACTCTGGTTCCTACGTTTTCTGAAATTGATCATCTCTCACCACTATGATAATGTAACCAAATGCAGCCTACATAATCTATGAGTCCTGTAGCAATCAACTTTATCCTCTATGACCTACGGGCCTAATTACAACTCATGAAACTCCTAACTCTAGCTTCTACGAGTTACGAACGTTATTACAGATTATGCAGCTCTCAAATCTAGCCTTAATGGCCTACAGAAGTTATCATTGCTCATCTAGCTCCCAAATCCAGTCTATATGGTCTACGAATGTTATTATGGTTCAAACACGTCCCAAGTCTAGCCTTCATGATATATAGAAATTATTATAGAACTTTGTTATGGATTATATAATAAACTTTGACTTACGTGGCTCATAGTTGTTGTTGCTCCTAACTCCGGTCTATGCATCTTAATAATGTTATCTCATCGCGTGCAACTCCCAACACTGGCCTCTATGTCCTACGAACGTTAACACAACTTATACAACTCTCAACTCCAGCCCCTACGTATGACCTATGGATGTTATTGCAGATCACCACTATGGCCTACGTGGCCAAGTTCATCTTACAAGGTCCATGGTTCATGCATCGTCAAACTACATCCTTTATGAGAAATGAATATTATCACAGCTCATGCAAATCCCAACTCTGACCTCTATGGCCTACGAATGTTATCACAAATTCTGTAACTTTTAACTCTAGTCTAATTGTCTTACGTACGTTATCACAGATCATGCAACTCCCATCTCCAGCCTCTACAGCCATTAAATATTATTACTGCTCCCTGCTATAACCTATGTATCCAACTATGACCTTCGCAAGTTTAAACTTCAGCCCCTACATACGACATATGGATATTATTGGATGTCGCCGTCATGACCTACGTGGCCAACTTCAACTTACATGGTCAATAGTTTATGCAGCTTCAACTACAACCTTTGCGGGCTACGTACATTATTACAACTTATGCAGCGCCCAGCTTTGGCCACTGTAGCATGTAGGCATTATTGTAGCTCTCTATTATTGCTTATATGACCAATTGACGCTCCTAAAACAACCATCTACGATTCAGATGACCAACTATTATCATGGTTTCCAACTATGCCCTCTACGACAAACTTGTGTTACGACCACCATCAACAACATTCACGTCCGATTATTGCCTCAACTAAAATCGACTACGAACTTTGTGCCACGTTACGACTATTATTGTTGAAATATCATTGTGCATCAACTTTATAAGTTCATCTTTCTTAGCTCCAGAGAAATGTGGGCATATGTACTTACAATTAGACAGTGGATTATTTCAACAGTGCTAGGCCCAATAGCTTTTTTCCCTTTTGAAAAATTTTCATGTAAAAACTTATGGTGTTTTGGATTTTTTTTGTGTAAGGTTAAGACACCAAGTAATCACAATATCGCTGCAAATTTCCCAGCATGCCCCAAATAATATAACTTAATAGTTTTTTAAAATAGTAAAAGTTTTGAGTTTCATGAAGAGCAATCTCAAGCTACAAAATATCATTAACGTTAAAAATAAATTTAAGAATATATTTTACAATGTTTTAAAAAGATAACAAACTTTATGATCATTAACCACATTGTCTCATACCGTATATCTTCGATCAGTTAAACTTAACCCATCGTAACCACATCATACAAGTTCTTTTATTTTTATTTCCTGATTCTAAGTTGTAATCTACAGATTAGTTACTTTTAATCAGCCTGAACCTTAAAAATCACGTCACTAAGAAAATTTTGTCATACGCCAAAATTGTTTATCTTTGTCTAGCACGGCATCATTATTATTGGTTCTTTTGTGGTGGCTTGCCAAAAACGGAGAGGAAGGGGCTTTGTTGCCATATGCAAAGCTCAAAGGAATGACCAAGAAATGTTGTTAAAAATTACGTTTTAAAAAAATAATAATAATTTAAATAATGTTCAAATGGAATTAAAAAGAAACAAGGCATATTGTTGAATCCAAATGAGACACCTAAGGAATGGAGCACGAAAAGAATGAAAATGCAACTAGAATACAATAAAATCGAACATTTATTCGTGAAATAACCCATATTTACAAAAATGTGGACTCCAAGTAGCAGGTAGGTGATCCTCTCCATCTTTTTCATTATTATTGTTTTTTTTTTCCTTATTTCATGCATACCACCCAATTCTTTTGTATTTGCATGACTAGCAAAAAAAAAACAAAAAAATAAATAATTGGAGATTTACATGCATACCACACAATTCTTTCGTCTTTGCATGTCTAGTAAAAAAAAAAAGAGAAGGAGATTTACTAGCACATCACCTTACGAGTTCACAAAAAAATGGAGATTTACATGTATACCATCTAATTCTTTTGTATTTACATAACTAATTTCACAAAAAAAAAAAAAGAATTTACATGCATGCCACATAATTCTTATATTTACATGCATGAAACTTGATTTAAACGCATCATCACTGTATGGATGTATTCTTCTAAGTTAGATTAACATTTAAAAAAAATCTGCACTCAATTTGGTTAAGAATCGAGAGAGATATTAAGGTTTGAAGATGGACGGCCTAGATGGAGTCGGACGGAACCTGGTCCGTGAACACGCCGCCATAGGAACCGCGTCAGCCAACAGGATCTCGACACGTGGCCCCTGTACGAGGATGACTAGGATTAGGAGGGAAAATGGAATTTTTTTATTTATTTTTTACACCAAATTTTGAAAAATCATAACTATTCATAGAAAAATCATAAAAATAAAATAAAAATACCAACTTACTTAGTGAACTGAGGAGAATTCTGTGGAACAAAAATCAAGATGTTTTGCTTAGTATATTATTTTTTAGTTAATTAAACATTGTTTTATGTCTTTTAATCTTCATGCATGTAGGCATAACACCATGACTTGAAATTTTAGCATGTTATTCTCCCTGTTATTAGGGAGATTCCCTGATTTTTTCAAAGTCATACGAGATCTTTATGAGGAGATCCTTATTATTCAAGTTTAGGTCTATTTTCTTGATAAATTAATAATAATTATTATCATGTTGCTTAGAAAAATTCACAAAAATCTTGGTAGGTTACCTATGGCCAGAGGACCCTAGGAAAATTATAACTTGGTTTAAATCATAAAAAATAACTCTAATTGGACCAAAGACCTAAAACATAAATTAAATTAATTTGCAAAAAATACACATCAAAATAGCTTGAAAACAATTTTCCACTCTAATTTTAAGTTAAGAGAACCCCAAATAAAAATTTTAAACCAATTCAAATTAATTTAACCCATTAAATGAATTAATTAATTGAAATGGCCATTTTTGACATTACAAAATTCATAAAAATATAAATACAATTAAAAATTTCACAAAATTAATTTTAGGAGTTCAATGTGATCATAGGAGTTCGAGAAAAATAAAATTGGATTTTTCATAAAAATTTAATTTTTTAATCATTTTTAAATATCTAAATAATTAAAAAATCACAAAATCACAACAACAATAAAATTCACCATAATGTCACATTTGGTTTCTTGATCACTTGTGAACCATTCAAATGTTTTTTCTAAGTTTCTAAGTAAAGATATTAAAATTTTAAAGGCTTAGGGTAATTTTTTATATTTAAAAAATGGATTTTTCCAACATTTCACTAAAATAATTCTAATAATTCAAAGAAAGATCAGAAAAATATGAAATTTATTTCTCTTAGTTCCCTGACCTTATAGAGATTTAAGAAAAATATAAACCTAATTTTCCGCTTTAAATTTAAATTATAATTAATTAATAATCCAAAATTTAAAATAATTCCAACAAATAAATTAAAATTCAATAAATCACCAAAATTGTTCCAAGTTATTCTCTAGTCAGTAGGAACCTCCGGAAATTTTTCTAAGGATAAAACTTTCACCTTGGTCATGTTATTGAATTTTCATTTAAAATCCCTATTTTCCATTAAAATAATTATATAAATTAAATTCGAAGATATTAAAATCACATTTTCCCCTCTGATGTCTTAATTGACATATGACTGAGGTGACATAAAAATTCCAAAGTCATTTGAATTTGATTTAGTGAGTTATCGGGTGAATAACCTTAAGAGGGCATAAGGGTAATTAAGGAACCTTAGCCCTAATTAATATTTAGGTTTACCCAAGGGTAAGGGGGAAATGTTTGATCTTAATTGCCTTCTTGGATGATTGAAACTTAGGGAATACAAGGATAGGAACTCACCAATCACCATCAACATTAAAGAGAAAATACTAATTACCTAAATCCTTAACATTTGGAAGTTAATTAAAGAATAGTGGTAGGGTTAGGGGCATAGCATAGGAAGATTTCTATTTTTTAATTTGAACCCCTAACCAACAAATTGATTAAATTCATTTAACTCTTATTAGGATTTAAAATGAGATAATCTAATTAATCCAATAAAACTAAAGGAAGACAATGATAATAATAAAATAATAATGATAATAATCTTAAACATGAAGATTTAATTTAAAATTAATTGAAATGGTTTTAAAATACTATAATTAAATTAAAATGATTTGAAACATTAAAAATAATTTAAAAATAATTTTTCTAATTAAATAAAAGTAATTTAAAATATTTAAAGAAAAAGATAATTAATTAATAATAACTTAAAACATGGGAAGCAAATTGAAATATTATAACTAAATTGAAATACCTTAAAATAATGCAATTGATTTGAAACTCCTTAAAAAATTATTATAATTGATTTGAAAATTTTCAAGAATCAAATCAAACCATTTTAAAGCAAATTATTACTCTAACTTCAAGTAAACTGGTTAGGTTCTTTAATGAACCAGCTTACTGTTGACCTCATTTTTGATGAGGATTTCTCTTCCCTCTTTAGTGTTTAGGATCTAGCCTTAGACTTTTCCCTTGACTATCTTAGAGGACTAGAATTGGGACCCATCCCTTAGAAATTTGAACCACTTCTTGTCTCCCTGCAAACCCCACAAGCTTGATTGTAGACCCCTAATCACCTAGAGGGTTGAGATCAAGAGTGAAGGTTTAAAGGATGAGTTCCCTATAGGACTCTTTGGCCTTAGCCCACCACCAGGTGGCTTGGTCTGGTGAGGGTTGACTTACACACTCACTACACTCATACTCTACACTCTCAAACACACAGTCCAAATCCTAAAACCACACCCATACCCAACTTGACTCCTTGACTCATGTAGGTAATTCATATGGATGGACCTTAACCCCTAAGCCCCTGGTTGAGAGGGTTAGGAACAACATAGTGAATGCCTCAAACGAGTCCTCCCATGGCTCATATAGGTTTAACATGGCTTCATGGCTCAATCAGAGTGATTCCATTCCACTCATATTTTATCAATCTTCATTATTCCAAAATTTCAATTTTTGGCCACGGGGACCCTACACACCAAACCTACTAAAAGCCCTTAGAATTGCCCAAATCCTCCAAAATTTCCAAATCACCCAAAATTCCCCAAAATTAACCTTGAACATTTCCTCACCAATCAAATTGATCATCCATAGCCAAAAATACCAAAAATTCCAAAAATACCCCCCAATACCCTCCAAATACCCAAAATGCCCCTCTTAGCCAAAAAATCCAAAAATTCAGAAAATTCCCAAAAAATTCCAAAAAATCCCAAATATTCCCAATTTCATTTTTTCCAACTATACCATGGGTCAATTCTGTCAATTTACCCCAATTTTACCAAAACCCCCAATTTAGCCCACTCTTAACCCAAGTGAACCCAATGTCAAACCAAATCTACCCAATTGACCCCAATTTGGGTCCAATTCAATTATAAACTTCAATTTAACATCCACAATATCAATCTAGACCAAATCCAAGTCCAATTTGATTAACATTTGAATCCAATCTCACTTTTGACCTTAAAGCCCAATTTGGACCCATGACCCAAACTTAGCCCAAACCAAACCAATTCAACTCCAATTGACCCAAAACCTTTTCTAAACCTTCCCTAACATCCCCACAAACAAAACACTAACATAATTTGCCCAAAATTTGGACCCAAACCCCACTCAAATTCAACCCAAAACCAAAAGCCCAATTTTGACCTAAACCCAAACCTAACCACAATAAGCCCAAGTCCCAAAACCAAAACCCAGCCAAAGTTGAAACCTCTTTGAAACACTCCTATAAACTTTTCCCAACATTAATTTTACATCAATTTCAACCCTAGCCCAACATTGGCCCAAATTAGCCCAATTTGACCTACATTGGCCCATTTACCAAATGAACCCAAATTCAACCCAATTCAATTCCAAGCCACCTCAAATTTGCTTCAAATCATTCAAGACACATCCTTAAACTAAATTCAACATTTATTTGGCATGGCCCTTTACAAAATTTTTTATCTAAAAGCCCATTGCTAAGCATAAAGGCCCACTCCCTTAAACCTTCCTAAAAGCCCATTTCCACCAAATTCAAAAGCCCAAATCAATCTAAAGCCCACATGACACTTTTCCTCATCACACATTCAATTTAAAATCATTCCTAAAGTCCTAATTTGTCAATTAAACAATTCTAAATCAAGCCTCATAGCAATTCCCATCAAAATGCCAAAATTCACAAAATCCTTTCTTATGAAATTGACCAAGCTCTTGCCAAGCCATAGGTGAGCCAAAGACAAGCCATGTACGAGCCATATGAAGCCATGGGATGTTTGACATGTGACCATACCCAAAGTAGCAAAAGGAGGGCCCCCTTTCTTAAACCTTCATTAAGCTTTTTAACCCCTTCCATGTTACACACTAAACCATGATTAGCCACATCACTTTAGATGGGGACTTCACCACCCCTTTCTAACTGATGCAAATGATCCTCCCTCAGCCCAAATCAGTCATGGGGAGGTGAACCTAACCCAAAATCATGGCTTGGACCAAATCAAGTCAAAATGGCCTCTCCCCCATGCCATTTTAATCCAAGCCCTTTACACATGGCTAAGCTCGATTGCTCGCACAAACCTCCAGCCCCGACCCACCTCGAACTTGAAGGTGACCCATGCCTCGCCGGCCACCCGCCCGGATCGCCGGAAAACACCATGGTCGAAACCTCGGGAGGAGCCAAATTTTGGAATTCCACCTTGCCGAGCCGCCCCACTCCAAATGGCCATTGCAGCTCGTTCTTCTCCTCACCGGAGCAGTCGATCCCAACCCTTAAACCCCCCTGGGAGGCCCTCCAACCTCTCCTATTTAAACACCCCCTCCTCTCGGCCAAGAGAGGTGCTGAACCAAACCTTACTGAAACCCTGCCAAAATCATCCCAGACCACTCTCTACACATAGAGAACTTGATCCCCACCGAAAACCCCCGCCATTTCCTCTCCGTAAGCTCAATTTCGAGTTGAAGTCCAAGCCCAAAACCAGGACACTTCACCACAGTGAGTCAATCTTTAAATTGATTGACTCTACACCTTCACCAAACCAAGAGGAGAAGTTTCCCAGCAAAAGCCCCCTCACCAGGCCAGCCATTGCTTCCAGCCTCCAAGCTTTGTGATCAAGCTTGGTCGAAATCATACCTAGACAATTCACCAGACCAAGGGACTTCATCTGGAGTTTGCTTGGACCCAATCGAACGTGACACAACCCTCAGATTGAAGCTTCACTTCTCGCGAGCAAAGGTATGGACTCACTCTTCCTCCCGAGCTTACAGAGATTCTTCATTTAGTTTGAGTTAATTTCAATGCATGTTTACCGTATGGATGTGTTTGTCTCTTCAAGACGAATCCATAGAGCATAAGAACACATAAATCCATTGAGAATCGAGTGAGAAATTAGGGTTAGAAGGTCTACGGCCACGGGTTCGGACCAGTCGTAGACGATGACTGGGAGCCGTTGGATCGCGCGTGTATCGGATGGACAGCTCGGATCGCGTCAGACTAGAACATGTTGCGTGAAAAGCGGGTCCCGGGACGGCTGACTCAGATGGTGGCGTCCAATCACAGCGCGACACGCACCCCCTTCGGAGCTGCCGAGGTTGACGCGGCGCCGCGTGGATAAGTAGGAAAATAGGCTATTTTCTATTTATTTAATTCCCAGAACTTCAAAAATTCATAACTGTGTAGAAAAATCCTAAAAATAAAATAAAAATACCCTCTTGCTCAGTGAACAGAGAAAAATTATGTGGAAAAGAAATCAAGTAATTTCATTAAGTATTTTATATTTAATGATTTATTTACTCTCTGCATTGTTTTAATTCTCCATTTACATAGGCAATTCATCATGGCATGAGACCATAGGGCTTTTGAAGCCTCCGAACTTGGGAACATTCCCTGAATTTTCCAAGGTCAGAGGCCATCCCTATGAGAAGTTGTTGATTTTTCAAGTTCATGTTACTGTTTTTAGTATTTTAATTCCAATAATTAGCATGTTGAGAAATAAATTCTAGGAAAATTTGGTGATCTTACTTGTGACCAGAGGGATCTAGGAAAAATAAGTTTTGAGTTAATGCACTTTGAACAACCCTGATTGGCCTAAACACCCAAAATTGAACATTAATTCATTAGGGTTAACCATTCATTAAATTAACTTAAAAATAATTCTCCACTGTCCTTTAGGGATAGGAGAACACCACATAAAAATTTGAAACCAATTGGACTTGATTAACCCCACCAAATGGATTGATTAAGCCTCTTAAGCAAAAGTGGGTAAAATTAAACTTTGAAAATTCATAACTCACAAAATACTTTTCAAAAATTTACCAAAAATGGTTTTGGAGCTTCTCTGATATCAGAGGAACTTAGGAAAATTAAAATTATAATTTTCTAAAAAAGTTTATTTTTATCATTATTTTAATATTTTTAATAATTAAAAAATAATAAAAATCATAAAAATATTAAAAATCACCAAAATGTCACATTTTGAATTCTAATCATTTAGGAACAAACCCAATATTTTTCTTAAGTCCCTACGGTAAGATATTGAATTTTAAAGGCTTAATGTAATTTTTAATATTAAAAAAATGTACTTTTCAACCTTTTCACTAAAATAATTCTAATAAATAAAAAAAAATCAAAAAAATATAAAATTTGTTTCTCTGAACTCCTTTAGGTTAGAGAGGTTTAAGAAAAATATAAAATCCATTTTTCAAATTTAATTTTATTTTAAAATTAATTAATGCTCCAAAACTCAAAATAATTCTAATAAATAAAATATAATTCAAAAAATCACCAAAACTGGTCCAAATGGTCCTCTGGTTATTAGGAATATCTCATAATTTTCTTAAGGACAGAAAAATTTCCTTGGTCATGTTATTGAATTTTCTTTGAAAATCCCTATTTTCCATTAAAAATAATTACATAAATAAATTAAATATAGAAAAATCACATTTTCTCCTCTAATGTCTTAATTGACATGTAAGTGAGGTCACATAAAAATTTCAACTTCATTTGAGCTTAATTTAGTGAGTTATAAAATTATTAAGCTTGGAGGGCAAAATGGTAATTAAAATTTTCAACCTATAATTAAAATTTTAGGATTAATAAAAAATGGGAGGGTAAAATATTTGATTTGAACTGATTTTGGATAATTGAAACTTAAATGGTTAAGGGTAGGAACCCACCAATCATTTTAAGAATAATTAAAATAAACCTTAATTAATTAATTAATCAAATTTGGAAGATTAATGGAAAATTGAATTTATTAAAGTAGGGATATTATTTAAGAAGATATTTATTCTTTAATTTAAAAATCCCTAAATAAATCACTTCAATAATAATTAAGAAAGAAAATTAAAAGAATAATCTAAATTAAATTGAATTAAATTAAATAAAATAAAAAATAAAAATAAATTGAATTAAAATAAATTAAATTAAATTAAATTAAATTAAATTAAATTAAATTAAATTAAATTAAATTAAATTAAATTAATTTAAATTAAAAATTAAATTAAATTAAATTAAATTAAATTAAATTAAAAAATTTAATTGAAATTAAATTAAATTAAATTAAATTAAATTAAAATTAAATTAAATTAAATCAAAAATTAAATTAAATTGAATTAAATTAAATTAAAATCATTTAATAAAAAACTTAAATGAAATCATTAAGAATTAAATCTAAACTAACTTGAACACTATTCCAAACTTAAACTAATTTTCTATGATTAAATCAAAATTAAAATTAAATCATTAAGTTTAAATCATCAAAGTATTTAATAATTTGATTTTCCCTTTTTAAAGCTTTTATTATTATAACTCTTAAATGAGGTGTCGAGTGAATTGTTACCTCACTTATAGGATATTCAAATGTCCTAGTTCACTGAGCAAAAGAACAAAACTTAAACTTCCGGATGATTAATTCACTTGTATAATTAAATTCTCTTGGACCTAAAACAATCCTAGAGGTATTGAAAAGATGTTTAAGACTCGTCTTAATCACTTCCTCAATACGATGGGATGTTTATAAGAACAATTGAATTTAATTGTTCTTTGATGAAGAAAATCGTCTTTAAACCAAAAACACAAGAACCTAGACGTCATAGGAGGTGACTAGTTATAGGATTAGGACTTTGGTAGACAACCAAAACCTTTCCCTTAGCTTTACCTTGGTACTTGTTGAAATATTTAAATGCCTTAACATGTGTTTTAAGTGCAGCTTGGGATGACGGGAAGACCCTCCAGGTACGCTTTTATTTTATTGCAATTTACTTTATTGCAATTTACTGTACTTTTCTTGCATGATAAACAATTGTTGCATGGAAACCAAAACCTTTAGGATAGTCCCTAAACTGAAACCAAAACTAAATTAAAAGTTATTACAAGATAAAAATTCACCGCCACAACATTTCAAAATATAAAACAACTCAAAATTTAATCAAAAACAGAACAACAAACTACAATTGCAACTAAATTAAAACGTCTCGTTGAATGATCGGGAATACCTCGGATGATGTAACCCACGTGTTGCTAACGGGATTTCCCACGGTCTAAATGAATGTGTGGAACTCATTCAGTTGAGTTTAGCAAATTCATCTGGACTAAGTGAATTCGATGAAAATAATGGTGCTGGGATGACGGAACCGTGGGATCTTAATCGGTTCTGTTTAATCAACCTTAAGATTTGTTTTAATTAAAATATTAAAAACACTTAGATTTTAAGATTTTCTCTAAACCAAAACACTTCTCCCATCTCCTGATTTATGTCTTCTAAAACTAAACCTCTGAAACAACAAGGAGCTTGGAGCATGGTGGGCAGCACGTACCATCGTCAACAGTAAAACCTGTGTCGACATCATCAAAACTATTCTTTAATTTAAACAACAAAGCCATAGGATTCCGAGGTAGTTTGCCTAGTGCAACATAAATCCTCAATTCTTCGTTAGGTATTTAGATGATCATGTCATGTAAATTAAGCCCTAACCGGTCTTAGGACTCCGAGGTAGTCGTTCAGGACGACATAAACCCTCACATTTTCTAGGCTGATTGTATGATTATGTCATACGAATATAAGTCATAATTAACTAAAATTAGCAAGATTGAAATATAAGATAATATTAGGATTTTCCCAAATCTAAGCCAAACAATAGGATAATTTGGGAAGTTGCCAAGATTCTTCTTGGATCCTCAGCTTCTCCTACTTCTCTTCCTTTGGATTCTCAAAAATAAATCGTTCCAAATTTTGAGTCATTCCCTTTTGAATTTCCAAAATCCAATCCTCTGAAAACCTTAAACTTTGAAATTTCTTGAGAGCAAAACCACTAATCATTATCGAGAGTTTTCTTAAGTGATTCACTTCATTTAAGATGTAATTAACTATAGGGGCTTGCCCTTATAGGGAACTTTAAGAACCCAGGTAATATAAACCCTGCTTAATTCACTTATATTAAGCAGGGGAACTTGTCGGCTTATAAAATTGGTTCGCAGACCAAACGGATGTCACAAATCTCCTAGTTTATTTAATCAAGCCCCATCATCAAGCAGCGTGTCTATTCTTCGGGATAGATACACGGTTTGTGGTGCGGTGCTCGTTTATATAAACTATTTGGGATGTGAGATCGGTTTGATTTCATATCTTAAAATTTTTAAACTTAAAATTACTTTGAAGATCAAATGTTATCTTTTAAACTATATATTTAAATTAAATTTAAAATCTAAAATTCGCCGACAATTTCTGTTAGGCGACCCCTTTTCAAAATAAAACACCTAACCTAAAAATATGCCGACACTTACCCCTAAAGGTTCTCATTTCATAACTCTTAAATGAAATGTCAAATGACATGTCACCCCTCTCAAAGGATATTCAAAACGTCCAAATTCACTGAGCAAGAATCAAACACAATCAAACTTTAACTAACCTTCGGATGATTAATTGGGAAATCACAATGAAACAAAATGAACTCAGAAATAATCGAAAAAGCATTGAGGAACATGTTCAGGGCTATGGCCCGAGCATTCCTTTAACCCGATGAGATATTTTAGAAGGCCAATTGGACATCATTGTTCTTTGCCCAAGAAAATCATTCCCAAAACACCTCAGGAACTCACTAGAATAGGATTAGGATTTGGTAGACAACTAGAACCTCAACCTAGCTAACATAACAATATGATTAGGATTTGGTAGACAACCAGAACCTTCCCATAGCTTTACCTAAGTGTTTCTTTCAAATATTTAAATGTCCTAACATGCGTTTTAAGTGCAGTTGGAAATGACGGGAAGACCCTTCATGTACACATTTAAGTTTATTTCAATTTACATTCTGCAATTTATTAAACGTTTTACTTTCCTACATTTTATAAAATTATGAAAATGATTAAACCCAACATGTTTAAACAACTCAAAATTTGATCACCAACAAAACAAACTTGCAACTTCAACTAAATTAAAATGTCTCTTGGATGACAGGGAATCCCTCGGAGGATGTAACGTACGTATTGCTAACGAGATTTACCACGGTCTGGATGAAAGTGCGGACTTCATGAAATTGAATTTGGTAAAATCATCCGGACTAAGTGAATCCGATGAAAATGGTGATACCAGAACGAGGGAACTGTGAGATCCTAACCGGTGTCGACATAATCAACTTAGACATTTGTTTTAATTAAAGCATTAAGCCACCTCAATTTTTCAACAATCCTATGATATGATACTTCTCTCATCCCTTCATTTGTCACCTCTTTAAACTAAACCTGTTACAACGAGGAGCTCGGAGTAAGCAGTGGGCAGCACGGCCATCTTCAACAGCATAACAAATCTTCATCAGCTCAACTTTCCTTAGAAATAAACAACCAAGTTATAGGATTTTGAGGTAGTTTGCCTAGCGCAATATAAATCGTTACTTCATCCTTTAAGCATTTGCATAATCATATTATGCAATTTAACCCCTAACTAGTCTTAGGACTCTAAGGTGGTGTTCGTTACGACATAAACCCTCCTAACTTCCAGGTTATTTTGCATGATTATATCATACAAGTATAAGTCCTAATTAATTAAAATTGGCAAGATTGAAACATCAAATAATATCTTCTTAAATCGAAGCCAAATCATAGGATAGTTTGGGAAGTCACCAAGATTCTTCTTGGATCCTCGGCTTCCCCTACATCTCTTCCTTTGGATTCCCAAAACAACTGTTCCAAATTTGATCCATTTCCTTTTGAATCTCCAAATCCGATTGTTTGAAAACTTAAACTTCGAAATTCTTGAAAGCAAATCACTAATCTTTATTAAGAATTTTCTTAATTGACTTCAGTCATTTAGGTTGTAATTAACTATAGGGGCTTACCCTTATAAGAAACTTTATGAACCCAAGTAATATAAATCCTATATAATTCCTTCATATTAGATAGGTGTCGGCATATTTTTAGGTTTGTGTTGTATTTTGAAAAGGGGGTCGCCTACGAAGTTGTCGGTGAATTTTAAATTTTTAAATTTAATTTAAATATATATATATATATATAATTTAGAAAGTAGCACTTGATTTTGAAAATAATTTTAAATTTGAAAATTTTAAGATATGAAATCAAACTGATCTCACATCCCAAATAGTTTATATAAACGAGCACCGCATCACAAACCGTATATATATTCTGAAGAATAGACACACTGATTGATGATGGGGCTCGGTTAAATAAACTAGAAGATTTGTGACATCCGTTTGGTCTGCGAAACAATTTTATAAGCCGACAAGTTCCCCTGCTTAATATAAATGAATTAAGCAGGGTTTATATTACATGGGTTCTTAAAGTCTCCTATAAGGGCAAGCCCCTATAGTTAATTACATCTTAAATGTCGGGAATCATTTAAGAAAACTCTCGATAATGATCAGTGGTTTTGCTCTCAAGAATTTCAAAGTTTAAGATTTCAAAGGATTGAATTTTGGAAATTTCAATAGGGAATGGATCAAATTTGGAACAGTTTATTTCAGGAGTTCAAAGGAAGAGAAGTAGGAGAAGCTTAGGATTCAAGAAGAATCTTGGCAACTTCCCAAACTATCCTATTGTTTGGCTTCAATTTAGGAATTTATTTAATACTGCAATCCTGCCAATTTTAGTTAATTAGGACTTATATTTGTATAATATGATCAAACAAATAGCCTCGAAGATGTGAGGGTTTATGTTGTATCGAACGACTACCTCAGAGTCCTAAGACCGGTTAGGGCTTAATTTACATGACATGATCATGCAAATGCCTAACGAAGAGTTGAAGATTTATGTTGCACTAGGCAAACTACCTCGAAGTCCTATGGCTTGGTTATTTAAAACTAAGAAAGTTTTCGTTGAAGTAGATCCGAGTTTTCATCGATGACGATGGCCGTCGTTGCCCACCATGCTCCAAGCTCCTTGTTGTTGCAGAGATTTAGTTTAAGAAGTCATAAATCAGGAGATGAGAGAAGTGTTTTGGTTTAGAGAAAATCTTAAAATTCATGTGTTTTTTAATATTTTAATTAAAACAAATATTAAAGTTGTTTAAACAGAACTGATTAAGATCCCACGGTTTCTGTCATCCCGGCACCGTTATTTTCATTGAATTCACTTAGTCCAGATGAATTTGCTAAACTCAACTGAATGAGTTTCACACTTTCATTTAGACCGTGGAAAATCTCGTTAGCAACACGTGGGTTACATCACCCGAGGTATTCCCGATCATTCAACGATACGTTTTAATTTAGTTGTAATTGTAGTTTTGTTGTTCTGTTTGTGATTAAATTTTGAGTTGTTTTATATTTTGGAATGTTGTGGCGGTGAATTTTATCTTGCAATGACTTTTAATATAGTTTTGGTTTCAGTTTAGGGACTATCCTAAAGGTTTTGGTTTTCATGCAACAGTCTTCTTTATCATGCAAGAAAAGTAAAGCACAGTGCATGTAAGTAAATTGCAATAAAGCAAATTGCAATAGAATAAAAGCGTACCCGGAGGGTCTTCCCGTCATCCCAAGCTGCACTTAAAACACATTTTAAGGCATTTAAATATTTCAACAAGTACCTAGGTAAAGCTAAGGGAATGGTTTTGGTTGTCTACCAAATTTCTAATCCTATAACTAGTCATCTCCTATGACGTCTAGGTTTTTGGTTTGCTTTAAGGATGATTTTCTTCATCAAAAAATAATAAAATTCAGTTGTTTATCTAAAACATCCCGTCATATTGAGGAAGTTCTTAGGACGAGTCCTAAACATCTTTTCAATACTTCTGGGATTATTTTGAGTCCAAGTAAATTTAGTTGCACAGGTGAATTAATCTTTCAAGAGTTTAGTTAAACTTTGTCTCTAGTTCAGTGAACTTAGGTATTTGATTACCTGATGAATGAAGTGACATCTCACTTAATACTCTATTTAAGCCTTATAATAATTAAGGTCTTTAAGGGCAAGTTGGTTTATCGAGAATTTTAATCATTCTTAATTTAAAGTTTGAGTTAATGATTTAAAGTGTTTTAGTTTAATTATGAGGGTTTAATTAATAATTTTAAGTTTGGAATAGTGTTCAAATTATTTTAGATTTGATTTAAATCTTTACATTTTCAATTATCTTGGTATTTCAAATTGATGTTCATGTTTTAAATTTACTTAGATAGAAAGAGGTATTGAAATTATTGGTATGTTTTGATTTAACTCTTAATGATTTCATTTAGGTTTGTTATTAAGTGATTTTCAATTTAATTTAATTTAATTTAATTTAATTTAATTTAATTTAATTTAATTTAATTTTAATTAAATTTTATTTTATTTAATTTAATTCAATTTAATTTTAATTTAACTTAAATTTATTTTCATTTAATTTTATTTTTAATTTTAATTTAATTTTAATTTTAGTTTAACTTTTAATTTTAATTTAATTTTAACTTAATTTTAATTTAATTTTATTTTAATTTTAATTCAATTTTATTTTAATGTTAATTTTAATTGTATTTTAATTTAATTTTTAGTTTTAATTTAATTTAAATTTTAGTTTTAATTGTTAATTTAGATTATTATTTTAATTTTTAATTAAGAACTAAATATTGTTAAAGTGACTTATTTAGGGATTTTTTAAATTAAAGAATAAATATCCTCTTAATAATATCCCTATTTTAATAATCCAAATTTTAAATATATTCTTTCCAAATTTTAAATCATTTAATTAATTAAAGTTTCATTTTGATATTTTCAAAGTGTTTAATGGTTTCTACCCCTTAATTTCCCTAAGTTTCAATCATCCAAGAGAAAGTTAAAATCAAATATTTTACCCCACATTTTGATTAAACCTAAAGTTTTAATTAAGGGTTAAAATTTTTTAATTACCTTTATGCCCTTTTAAGCCTATTTATTTCATAACTCACTAAATTGAGCTCAAGTGAATTTGAAATTTTTATTTCACCTCACTCACATGTCAATTAAGACATTAGAGGAGAAAATGTGATTTTTTCTGAATTTAATTTATTTATATAATTATTTTTAGTAGAAAATAGGGGTTTTCAAAGAAAATTCAACAACATGACCAAGAAAAGGTTTCTGTCCTTAAGAAAATTATGGGATATTCATAATGACCAGAGGATCACTTGGACTAAATTTTCTTATTTTTTGAATTATATTTTATTTATTATAATTATTTTGAGTTTTAGAGTATTAATTAATTTTAAAATAAAATAAAAGTTGAAAAATAGATTTTATATTTTTCATAAATTTCTCTGACCTAAAGGAGTCCAGAAAAACAAATTTTATAATTTTTTTGATTTCTTTGTTGATTTATTGGAATTATTTTAGTGAAAAAGGTTAAAAATTCATTTTTTAATATTAAAAATTACATTAAGCCTTTAAAATTCAATATCTTATCCTAGGGACTTGGGAAAAATATTTGGTTTGTTCCTAAATGATTAGGAGTCAAAATGTGACATTTTTATGATTTTTAATATTTTTGTGATTTTTATTATTTTTTAATTATTAAAATATTAAAATATTGTGAAAAATCAACTTTTTTAGAAAATTTCAAGTTTAATTTTTCTAAACTCCCCTGATATCAGAGAAGCTTCAAAATCACTTTTGTGAATTTTTGAAAAGTATTTTTGGAGTTATGAATTTTTAAAGTTCTATTTTGCTTATGAGGCTTAATCAATCCATTTGGTGGGGTTAATCAAGTCCAATTGATTTCAAAATTTTATGTGAGGTTCCTCTAACTCTAAAGAGTAATGGAGAATTGTTTTCAAGTCAATTTACTGTGTGGTTAACCCTAACTAATTCAAATTCAATTTTAGGGGTTTAGGCCAATTAAGGTTATTGTGAATGAATTAATTCAAAATACATTTTTCATAGGGTCCCCTGGTCCTAAGAAATATAACCAAATTTTCCTAGAATTTATTTTACAACATGCTAATTACTAAAATTAAAATACCTAAAATAGTGACATGAACTTGAAAAATCAATAACTTTTCACAGAGATGGCCTCTGATCTTAAAAAATTCAGGGAATGTTTCCAAGATCAGAGGCTTCAAAAGCCATATGGTCTCATGCCATGGTGAATTGCCTATGGAAATGAAGAATCAAAATATTAAAAACAGTAAATAAATTATTAAAAATAAAATACTCATCCAATTAACTTGATTTCTTTTCCACATTATTCTCCTCTATTCACTGAGCAAGAGGGTAATTTTATTTTTTTTTGTGATTTTTCTATGCAAAGATATGAATTTTTGAAGTTCAGAGCATTTAAATAATTCAAAAATACCCTAATTTTCTACTTATCCACGCGACGCCGCGTCAACCTCGGCAGCTCAGAAAGCACACGCGTCGCGCTGTGATTCGGCGCCGCCATCTGACTCAGCTCTCTAGGGGCCAGCGGTTCACGTACCATTGCACCGTCTGACTTGATCTCGACCGTCTGCTTGATACAAGCGCGATCCAACGGCTCCTGGTCATCGTCTACGACTGGTGTGCACCCGTGACCGTCCACACTCAAACCCTAATATCTCTCTCGATTCTCAATGGATTTTAATGTTCTTATGCTCTATGGATTCATCTTGAGGAGACGAACACATCCATACGGTTTATAGGCTATGAAATTAACCTAAACAAAATGGAGAATTGCTGGAAGTTCGAGAGGAAGAATGAGTTCATACCTTTGCTCAGAGAAGTGAAGCTTCGATCTGAGGGTTGTGTCACTTTCGATTGAGTCCAGGCAAGCTCCAGATGAAGTCTCTGGCTTTGGGGAATTGTCTAGGTATGAAAGTGACCAAGGCCGATCACAAAGCTTGGAGGCTGGAAGCAATGGCCGGCTCGGTAAGGGGGCTTTTGTCGGGGAACTTCTCCTCTTAGTCTGGTGAAGGTGTAGGATCAATCAATTTGGAGATTGGCTCACTGTGGTGAAGTGTCCTGTTTTTTAGGTGGATTTTTAACTCAGAAATTGAGCTCGCAGAGAGGGTTTGAGGGCTGGATTTCAGTGGGGATCAAGTTCTCTATGTCTGGAGAGGGGTCTGGAATAATTTTGGCAGAGTTTTGGTAAGGTTTGGTTCAACACCTTATTTGGCCGAGAAGTGGTGGTGTTTAAATAGAGGTGGCTGGAGGGCTTCCCAGGGGGGTTTAGTGGCTTGGATCATCTGCTCTGGTAAGGAGAAGAACAGCCATGGTGGCCATTAGGCATGGGACAAGTCAGCAAGGCAGAATCGAAATCGGCTCACATGGGTGCTCTCGACTCGGTGGTTTCCGGCGGCCGTGGTGGCTGGCCGGCCAGTGGTCGGTCACCCTCAAGGTCGGGAGATCGGGGTCTGGGTTTAGTGCAGTCAATTAGCCATGGACATGTGTAAAGGAGTTGCATTGAAATGGAAAGGGGGGAAGGCTATTTTGGGTTCAAATGAGTCAACCCATGGTTTTGGGCTAGGTTCACCACCCAAGGCCTGGTTTTAGGCTGAAAAGAATCACTTGGGTCAGCCAAGAGAAAATGGGGTGGTCTCCATCCATGGTGAGGTGGCTAAACTTGGTTTAGTGTGTATCATGGATGGGGTTAAAAAGGCTTAAGGAAGGCTTAAGAAAGGGGCTCCTCCATTTGCCATTTATGGGATGGTCACATGTCAAACTTCTCATGGCTTTACATAGGGCTTAAGGATGGCTTCATGGCTTCATGTGGCTTGGGAATGGCTTAGCCAAGTTTCATGAAAATGGGTTTTAGGGATTTTTGTCATTTAGGGGTGATTTGGCATCAGGCTTGATTTGAAATCATTTGATCATGGATTTAAAACTTAGGGGTTGATTTTGGTTAAAAGGATGACAAATGAAAATATCATGTGGGCTTTAGGATAGATTTGGGGCTTTTGAAATGGTTTTGGATGGGCTTTTAAAGTGGTTTAAGGAAGTGGGCTTTTAGATTTTAAAATGGGCTTTTGGATGAAAGTTTTATGAAGGACCATGCCAAATAAATTTTGGGTTTAGTTTATGGATGTGTCATGAGTGATTTGGAACAAATTTGAAGTGATTTTGAATTGAATAGGGTTTAATGTGGGGTCTTTTAGTAAAGGGCCAAAGTGGTTCAAATTGGGCTAACTTGGTTTAATGATTGGCTAAAGTTGGATTTGATGTGAAATTAATGTTGAGAAATATTTATGAGAATGTCACAAAGAGTTTTCAACTTTGGTTTGGTTTTGATTTTGGGATTTGGGCCCATTTGGGTTAGGTTTGGGCTTAGGTCAATTTAAGGGATTTTGGTTTTGGGTTAGGTTTGGGTGGAGTTTAGGTTCAAATTTTGAGGAAAATCTTGTTAGTGTTTTGTTTATGGGGATGTTAGGAAGTCTTTAGAAAAGATTTGGGGCCAATTGGGGTTGAATTGGGTTGGTTTGAGCTAGGTTTAGATCATGGGCCAAAATTGGGCCTTAGGCTTCAAATTGAAATTGGGCTCAAATGTCAATCAAATTAGACTTGGATTTGGTATAAATTGACGTTGAGGATGTTGAATTGAAGTTTAGAATTGAAATGGACCAGAATTGAGGTCAATTGGGGTGGTTTGGTTTGACATTGGGTTCACTTGGGTTAAAAATGGGTCAAATTGGGGGTTTTGGTAAAAGTGGGGTAAATTGGCAAAATTGGCCCATAGTGTAGTTGAACAAAATGAAATTAGGAATATTTTGGAATTTTTTGGAATTTTTTGGAAATTTTCTAAATTGTTGGATTTTTGGGGTAAAAGGGTATTTTTATAATTTTGGGGGGTTTAGGGGTATTTTTGGAAATTTTGGTAATTTTGGCCAAAGATGGTCAATTTGAATGGTGGGAAGTGTTTAGGATTGATTTTGAGGGATCTTAGGTAATTTAGGTAATTTGGCAAATTTTGGGTCATTTCAAGGTTATTTGGTAGGTTTGGTAGGTTCGGGGCCCTGGGGGTCAAACATTAAAATTTTGAAAAAAGAAGATTGATCAAATGTGAGTGAAATGAGATCACTTTGGTTGAGCCATGAAGCCATATTAAGCCCATATGAGCCATGAGAGGACTCATTTGAGGCGATCATTATGTTGTTCCTAACCCTCTTAGCCTGGGGCTTAGTGGTTAAGGATCATCCATATGAATTACCTACATGAGTCGGGAAGTCAAGTTGGGTGAGAGTGTGGTTTTAGGACTTGGAATGTGTGTGAGAGTGTAGTGTATGTGCAAGTCAACCTTCACTGGACCAGAGCCACCTGTGGTATTCCTAAGGCCAAAAAGTCCTATAGGGAACTCATCATTTAAACCTCCATATTTGATTTCAACCCTCTAGGTGATTAGGGGTCTACAATCAAGCTTGTGGGGTTTGCAGGGAGTCAAGAAGTAGTTTGAATTTCTAAAGGGTGGGTTCCATTTATAGTCCTCTAAGATTAGTCAAAGGAAAAGCCTAATGCTAGATCCTAAGTACTAAGGAGTGAGAAAAGAAGAGACCTCATCAAAAATGAGGTCAACAATAGGGGAAATTGTTGATCAAAATAAAATTGATTCGCAGACCAAACAGATGTCATAAATCTACTGGTTTATTTAATCGAGCTTCATTATTAAGTAATGTGTCTATTCCTCGGGATAGATGCATATCTTACGGTGCGACGCTCGATTATTTAAACTGTTAAAGATATGAGATCGGTTTAGTCTCGTATTTTCAAAAATCAAAACACTACTTTCCAAATTGTTTGAAACTATGTATATATATATATATATATATATATATATATATATATATATATATACACACACACACTTAAATTAAATTCGAATAAAAAAATTAATCGACATCTTCCTGTATCAAAAATCTAATTATGTAATCCTTGATCAATCGCTCAATCATTTTCAGATTTAGGGATTCCTACAAAATCTCTAAATTTTAATTTTTCATTCAGCTCTTCCTTTTCAGATTGATTCATATCATTGTTCCTCATATTTTTTCCATATCCAACATTCTTATATTGATTTTCTCAATCTGTATATTAATATCAAACTTGAAATTTATAAGAAATAGATCTCTATAAGATAATTCAACATCTCCTAAATTTTGGATCGGATTCTCTCTAGATAATTCAGATTCTGGATCAAAATTTTTTATGTTACTCATCTGTTTCAAGTTATCTTTAAATTCTTCCTCTTGGTGCTGAGTAAACGGTGGAGGTGGTCTTTCTATATCAATCTTAGTTGAGGAAATAGGTTTTTCTAATTCTTTAGGAATTTCATTCAATGGTCTTTCAATCTCCTTATCCATATCTCTCAGCTCAATGTTCTTTTGAAATATATCTTCAAATTCTCTTACAAGTCTTAGTTCAATAACTTTATCTTGTTTATCAGTCAATTCAAGTTTTCATGTGATTGAGTCGAATCTGAAGATATAAAGTCTGGTGGTATAGATGAATTCCTAAAATAGGTAGGCTTTAAAATTATATGGGGTTCATCCATCTTACGTTCATGGGATTTTTTCAACAGATGGAATTAAAATTTCACTATTTTTCGTAGCATCCACCATTTCGTAGTTCTCATGAACATACATAGAGTATTCTTTAGACAACGTTTTCAACTCATCATGAAAGTCCTTTTCAATATCATCTGCTAACTTACTCTCAAAACTTTTTTGGAAATGATCTTTACTTAGATAATCAATTTCATCCATCAAAAAACAATCATCATCTTTTCTCTCAGTTAGATATTTCATAGTCTTTAACACATTAAAAGCGACTTCTTGGTCATTAATATTCATAATCAACTTACCTTTTTACACATCTATCATAGCTAGGGGTGTAAACGAACCGAACACGAATGAACAAAACTAGTGTTCGTGTTCGGTTCGTTTGAAATCCGATTTGTTCGTGTTCGGTTCGTGTTCAAAATTGTTCGTGAGATTAAAGTTCGTTTTTTATTCGATTTATTCGAAATTAGTTTGAATTGTTTGGAATGTTCGTATTGTTCGACTTATTCGAAATGTTCGGAATTTCAAATCGTTCGAAATATTTGAAATGTTCGAATCATTTGCCTTGTTCGAATTGTTCAAATTATTCGAAACTATTTATATTATGTATGAATTTTCTTTGTTATGCTTAGAAAACCAATAGAGAAAATGCACATTAATGCAATAGAAAAAATATGAATGTTTATTTACATATTCTCCTGTTCAGTTTCTATTCATTAACAAATTCACTAAAGACAAATTACATAATCTCCTGCTCAGTTTCTAATCAATGATCAAAAGTGAACATATATGATATAAGTGGACTATTACATAAGATAACAATATATTTACATTTCAGAACACTATTACAGAAGTTTATTTACATCAGCTACATTGACATTGTTACTGGAAACAACTTATCCAGTGGACCAGTAGCGTGTAAATTCCTCCACCTAAAAGATGTGCTCCGCTGCAAAAATCAATTGTGATTTAACATTAAAAACAATGGAGGTACAAATCCTTATAAAAGCACACAATTCCTATTTACTTACATATCTAACACCTAAACTTTTATAGTTATACCACCAAAAATCCCTTTTTTAGTGGGATGAATACTCTCCCCAGTGCCATGAACAATCGGATGAATCCTCTCCCCAGAAACCTGATGATCCATCTGCATTCAAGTCATTTGGCTCCTCATTACAGCATGAATCTATTAAGCTATATGACAAAGTACAATTCAATAAAATAAAGAACAGCCTAACTTTTCTTGAGGCCCACAGATTTTGCCACTAGAAGTGCATTCACAAAAGCCCCAATATTTTCACGTAAGTTCTCCTCAGTGAAGTTAAAAAAAACTATTTAAAGTGCTAGATGCGATAATGGGGAAGAATTGGTTGGTATGCGTATAATATTAAAATTTTGGGAATTATATAAGAAAATCAATAAGAATTTTGTGGTATGTATGTAACTCCCCTAAAATTGTATTTCCGAAATCATATAGGAAGTTAAACACTTCAAAAACAGAATGAAAAATTTTCATTTTCAGTGACAGATGATTTTAAAACAATAAGAATAACGACATACAAAGTAGCAGTTTGGGCATCCTTTGAACCCTCTAAAAAATGTGTTATACATTATTAAAAAAAATAAGATGAAAAATCATTTGATTTGATGAAACAAGTAATTAATTACGAATAAACCTTCCATGATGTACATATTACCGAATTAATCATGCTGTGATACAGAGAATTTTGGCGGGAGAGAACTTACATAGGAGTTCGTAAGGGATAGCTTTGGGACTCTCATTCCAATCATCTATCTCTTCAAGAGCCTCAAGACATTGCCAACTAAATGCAAGGATCCAGTCACAAGAACCTGAGTTTATAACACATAAGTTAAAAATGTGAAAAACTTTAATTTACATAGATACCTCTTAATTATTATGTATTTAACATATTTAACACAAACTTAATTTATATATATATATATATATATATATATATATGTCAGCTTAGCTATGCATGAAAATGTGGATTTCAGTTCTAAAATAGTAAGTATTGCTGCTGTGATATTAAAGATTTTGTTTGTATAAATGTAAAAGGTAAGCTTTATGTGTTAAATATGTAAATGGGTTGTATGAAATTTAAATGCACATAGAATAAATGATGGTTCTACTTAGTTCTGAGATTTTAGCTATTGAAAATTTCCTTTACTTTCCTTCAATCCAATCAAAGCGCTGAAGTTTACCTCGCTGGATTTATCCATGCTGAGAACTTCCTAAGCGAAAGTGAACCACGAAATTAAAAAAACAAATGGCCAAATTAATAAAATTAATAATATTGTAACAAGAAAATAAATTTTAACTTAAATCGTATTGTTCCTTCCAGTCCTTGGCTATAACATAGCTCTAGAAAGCAGGAAAGTGCACTTTCTTACTGAACTCACTGAACAGTTGTGTGTAGAGAAAATAAACCTGTAGTAGTGTTGAGAACAAGAATACAAAAGAACAACTGAACTTGCATTAATGAAAATAAGCTTGTTGAAAAGATCACATGACATCTTTCAAGATCAAAATTAGCATTATTTTTCTATCTATATGAAAGATCACATGCAATTTCTTCATAGTAAACAACAATCTGAACAAATTTTAACCACTCATGGAAAATTCAGCAAATAAGAATACCTTCTTCCCTGGCCTTACAAGCCTCAATGCAATCTGTGCAACAATAAATGCATATTAGAAATTAAAAGTTTTGGAATTAAGGAAATAAATGTCAGGTTTTATGCAATCTGTGCACCATAAGCATTGCTGCACAAAGCTTTCACTGCTACACAAAGAGGCATTTACATATATAGAAGCATTTACATATAGAGGCATTTACATAAATATACATACCAACACAAAGCTTTCATTGTTCCACAAAGATTTCACAGATTCATTCTATAGGCATTTACCTATTTCACAGGACAGGCAATATAATTCACCATCTCGAGGCAATTCACCATACAGAAACAAAAATAACCTTTCGTGTCTCCCAACATGAGTTATAGTAAAATGGATGATATGTATGAAATTTCAGAAGAAATACAAACAACCCCAAAGAGTGTAGAATGCCTTTCATGCAGCCTTCAAAATATATGAAAGACAAAGAAAAGTGCCACGTGCAGCCTTCAATGCTAGCCTTCAATACTACACTTCAAAAACTGAAGCATTGATTTTCAATTCTGCATCAAACTAACTCAGCAGCTTATGATTAACAACAAATACAAGGACATAATGTTTGGCCTGAACTCAGCTTCAGACTGCACGCATAGAGCAGCCACTTCAGGCAGTACAAATTTCAGTCCAGATTGTAAAATAAATGCTAAAAATTAGGAAGGAAAGAGAGGTGAACAACCCTCTCACCAATTTTTTGAGTTGTTGCACCTCTCCCAAAACCTCTAAAATTAGAGCCACAAAACTAATTAAGCAAATTGTAGATTTCTTTTCCATATTTAAGCTAAATCGTGCAAAGCTAATTTAGAGTCACAAAACTAATTTAGACCCAGATAAATCTGTGCATAAGCCAAACTTCAATATGCATAAATCATTACAGAACTTCAAATCTTCAATAGTAGCTCACTAAGAAACGAGAATTCAACATAAATCAATTAACAGCCCTCTCACCAATTATGGGAGTTGCTGCTTCTCTCACAACTCCCAAGCATTGAAGTGTCAATATATACATAATAAAAAGTTAGAAAGTGCTGATACAACATATATGAGCAGCAAAGAAAACAGGCCACAAGAACGACAGCCCAAGCAAGGCAATCTAGAATAACAAGTGTCTACAGTTAAAAGTACAATAATAACATAAATTCTTAGAAATAAAAGGTATTGTATGGAGAATACTTGGCTAAGTTGGCTTTATAAGTGTGGTGGTTGAATATTAAGCTTCTCCCCGTCAAGAATCTCTTACTGAAAAGAAAAAATAAAATGAAATATTGATATCTTGCTTTGAGAATAAATGAAATATACTAAAGTGAAAAGATTACCATAAGTGTCTTTGCATTTTTTTTGAGTGGATCGAAGCCAACTAGATGCACATATCAATGCTTTAACAGTTTTAGTAGAGAAACTACTTCTGTAATCATCTAAAACCCTACCGCCGGCAGTAAAAGCAGATTCTGAGGCAACCGTGGTTATAGGTATTGATAGAATATCTCGAGCCATAATTGAAAGCCGAGGGAACTTCCATGTATTCATTTTCCACCAATCAAGCATATCAAAATTTTCACTAAAGCACACAAATAATCCCTCCTCAAGATATACTTGTAAATCAGGTTTTGACGGTTCCACAGATCCAGAAGCTACAACAAAATCTTGAAACACAAACATTGCATCAAATTAACTCGAGGAACTCATAGGCTCACATGTAGATGAAGAACCCTCATTTGAAACATTACAATTAACAACATAATTAACATATATTTCCCACAAGGCATCTTGAACAGTTTTAAGATTTTGTTCAATCTCATCATGTGAGTATATCTTTAGGAATGTGTAGTTAATAAATTTAAGTTTAAATCTAGGATTCAAAATAGTTGCAATAGACATTAGAAGATTACATTCCCCCCAATATTTGTAGAATTTGATTTGCATACTTGTTGACCTCATTTTTTGTGAGGTCTGATCTCTCTCTCCTTAGTGCTTAGGATCTAGCCATAGGTTTTCCCTTTGACTATCCTAGAGGACTAGAAATGGGATCCACCACTTAGAAGTTCAAAACACTTCTTAACTCCCTTCAAACCACAAAAGTTTGATTGTAAACCCCTAAAGCCACTTGGAGAGTTAAGATCAAATGTGAAGGTTTAAAGGATGAGTTCCCTATAGGACTCTTTGGCCTTAGGATTACCTTGGGTGGTCTGGCCCTAGTGAGGGTAAGCATGCACACACCACACTCTCACACACATTCCAAAACCCTAAAACCGCACCTATACCTGATTTGACTCCCTGACTCATGTAGGTAACTCATATGAATGGACCTTAACCCCTAAGCCCCTAACTAAGAGGGTTAGGAACAACATATTGAGTGCCTAAGTGAGACCTCTCATGGCTCTTGTGAGCTTAATATGGCTTCATGGCTTAACCAAAATAGTTTCATTTCACTCACACCTAATTAATCTCCTTTTTTTCCAAATTTCAATTTTTGACCCCCGGGGTCCTAAACCCTCCAAAACTACCAAATGCCCTTGAAATTGCCCAAAATTTGCAAAATTGCCTAAATTACCCAAAATTCCTTAAAATCAATCATAAACATTTACCACCACTCAAATTGAGCATCCATATCCAAATACACCAAAATTTCCAAAAATATCCCCGAATACCCTCAAAATACCCAAAATACCCTTTTAACCCAAAAAATCCAAAAATTTCCAGAAAATTCCAGAAAATCCAAAATATTCCTAATTTCACTTTGTTCAACTACATCATAGGCCAATTTTGTCAATTTAGCCCACTTTTACTAAAAATCCCCAATTTGACCTTTTTTTAAACCTGAAATGAACTCATTGTCAAACCAAATCAACCCAATTGATCCCAATTTTGATCCAATTGAGTTCTAAACTTCAATTTAATATCCCCAATATCAATTTGAACCAAATCTAAACCCAATTTTATCAACATATGAGTCCAATTTCAATTTTAAGCCTAAAAGCCCAATTTTGGCCCATGACCTAAACTTAGCCCAAACCAACCCAACTCAACTCCAATTAGCCCCAAATATTTTCTAAAACCTTCCCAACATCCCCATAAACAAAATACTAACTTAATTTGCTCCAAAATTAGACCTAAATGCTACCCAAGCCTAATCCAAACTAAAATTTCCCAAATTGGCCTAAACTAATCATAAACCCAAACAAACCCAAATCCTAAAATTAAGACCCAACCAAAAATTGGAAACTCTTTGTTACACCCCATAAACCTTTTGTAACATTAATTTTACATCAAACCCAACATTAACCCAACCTTGGCCCAGGTTAGCCCAATTTGACCCAGTTTGACCTTATTGTTAAAGAAGCCCAATTTAAACCCAATTCAACTCAAAATCACCCCAAACTTGTTCCAAATCACTCATGGCACATTCCTAAACCAATTGCAACATTTATTTGACAAACCCTTCACCAAATTTTCACCCATCAATTTGTTTTAAAAACCTAAAAGCCCACTTTCCTAAAGCATTTAAAAAGCTCATCTTCACCAAATTTAAAAAAGCCCAAAAATCCATTCTAAAGTCCATATGACACTGTTCTTCATCATGCATTCAATTAAAACCATCCCTAGGTTCCAATTGATCATCAAATTATTCTAAATCAAGACACATGCCAATTTGCCCTAAATTCATCAAAAATGCCAAAACCTTTTTTTATGAAAATAAGCCAACCTTTTCCCAAGCCATGGGCAAGCCGAATGAAGCCATTCACAAGACATATGAAGCCATGAGAGCTTTGACACCTCACCAAGCCATTAATGGCAAGAAGAGGGGGTTCTGTCTTAACCCTTCACTAAACCTTTTTAACTCCATTTATGCTACACTCTAAACCAAGCTTAGCCACCTCACCATGGATAGAGACCTCACCACCTTGTCTTGGCTGACCCAAATGATTCCTTTCAGCCCAAAATCATGGTTTGACCAAACCAAACCCAAAATGAGCCCAACCCCATTCCACCTTAATCAAACCACTTTACACATGGCCAAAGCCAATTGAGTTCACCAAACCCCAGCCCTGACCTCACTAGTCAAGATGGTGACTCATGCCTGGCCGGCCGGCCACCACAGCCGCCGGAAAACGTCATGGCGGAGAGCTCCATGTGAGCCAAACTTTCAAATTCTTCCTTGCTGAGTTGCCTCAACCCAATTGGACTTCACAGCTATTCTTCCCTTGCCCTGAGTAGTGGATCCCAAGCCCTAACTCCCCCTAGGAGGCCTTCCAGCCATGCCTATTTAAAAACCACCACCTCTCGGCCAAAGAAGGTGCTGAACCAAACCTTACCAAAACTCTGCCAAAATCACTCCACACTCTTCTCCTAGCATAGAGCACTTGATCCACACTGAAATCCAGCTCTAATTCCCTCTCTATTAGCCCAATTTCTGAGTTCAATTTCAAGCCCAAAACCAGGACACTTCACCACAGTGAGTCAATCCCGTAATTGATTGACTCTACACCTTCGCCAGACGAAGAGAAGAAGTCCCTCAGCAAAAGCCCCCTCACCAGGCCAGCCTTTCTCTCTATCGGCCAAGCTTTGAAATCGGGCTTGGTGGATATCGGGTCTAGACAATTCGCCAGGGCTAGAGGCTTCATCCCTAGGCTCCTCCAGCTCCAACGAACGTGCCAAGAACATTCAGTCAAGGCTTCACCTCCTGAACCAAGGAATGGAAACTCCTCCTCCTCGAGAGCTTCTTTCGATTCTCCATTTTATATGAGTCAATTTCAATGCATGATAGCTGTATGGATCTGTTCGTCTCATTGAGACGAGTTCATAGAGCATAAGAATGTGTAATTTGATTAAGTATAGAGCGAGATATTAAACCTAGAAGGCGGACGGCTCTCGGGTTAGAACGCCTGGGGACGATGAACGGATGCCGTCCATTCGCGCGTGTATAGAATGGACGGTCAAGATCGAGCCGGACGAGAAGATGGAGCGAGACCGCGGGCCGCGTGGCATCCCAGTCGGATGGCGGCGTCAAATGGCAGAGCGACGCGTGGCCTTTCGGAGCTGCCGAGGTTGAGTCAGCGCCGCGCTGGATAAGTAGATAAATATGGTATTTTGGAATTAATTAAATTCCAGAAACATTAAAAATCCATATCATTGTGTAGAAAAATCACAAAAATAAAATAAAAATATCCACTTGCTCAGTGAACAGAGGAGAATAACATAGAAAAATAATTAAGTTGTTTTGTTAAGTATTTATTTTTAATTAATTATTTACTGATTTCAGTATTTTAATTCTCCATTCATGCATATAATTCACCATGGCATGAGACCAGAGGGCTTTTGTAGCCCCTTGTCTATGGGAACATTCCCTGAATTTTCCAAGGCCAGAGGCCATCTCTATGGTAAGTTATTGATTTTCCAATTTTATGTCACTGTTTTGGAATTTTAATTCCAATAATTTTCATATCGCTTAGAAAATTCTAAGAAAATTACAGGAGGTAGCTTATGACCAGAGGACCCTAGGAAAATTACTGTTTGATTTAATTCCTTAAAAATAACTCTAATTAGTCCAAATACACAAAATTGAATTTTAATTAATTAGAATTAACCACACATCAAAATTACTTGAAAATAATTCTCCACTATCACTTAGGATATACAGAACCTCATATAAAAATTTCAAAACAATTGGAAATGATTTAACCGATTAAATGAATTAATTAAGTGACATAGCTATTTTGAAAATTAAAAAATTCATAAAACCCAAAATATTTTTTAAAAATTCACCAAATAGGTTTTGTGAGCTCTCTGATGTCAGAGGAGTCTATGAAAATTAAAATTAGAATTTTCTAACAATTTTCATTTTTAATCATATTTTCAATATTTTAATAATTAAAAAATAACAAAAATCACAAAAATATTAAAGATCATAAAAATGTCATATTTTACTTCCTAATCATTTAGGAATCAACCAAATATTTTTCCTAAGTTTCTAGGTTAAGATATTGAATCTTAAAGGCTTAAGACAATTTTTAAAATTAAAAAATGAATTTTCCAACCTTTTTACCAAATTAACTCAAATAAATCAAAGAAAAATTAGAAAAATATAAAATTTATTTCTCTGGACTCCTTGAGGTCAAAGAGACTTAAGAAAAATATAAAATCCATTTTTAAACTTTTATTTTATTTTATAATTAATTAATACCCTAAAGTTTAAAATAATTACAATAAATAAAATATAGTTCAAAAAATCACCACAATTGGTCTAAGTGGTCCCCTAGTAAATAGGGACATAACATAATTTTCCCAAGGACAGAAACCTTACCTTGGTCATGTTGTTGAATTTTCATTAAAACCCTCATTTTCTCACAAAAATAAATATATAAATTAAATTAAATTCAGAAAAACCACATTTTCTCCTCTAGTGTCTTAATTGACATATGAGTGAAGTGACATAAAAATTTCAAGTTCATTTGAGCTGAATTTGATGAGTTATGAAATAAATAAGCCTAAAGGGGCATAAACCTAATTAAAGGATTTTAACCCTAATTAATATTTAGGTTTAATCAAAAGTGAAGGTGAAAATATTTGATCTTAATCTTCTCTTGGATGATTGAAACTTAGGGAATAAAGGAGTAGAAACCCATATGTCACTTTGAAAATATTAAAATGGAACTTTAATTAATTAAATCATTTAAATTTTGGGAGAATAATTAATTTTTTGGATTATAAGGGATGTGACTTAAGAAGATACCAATTCTTTAATTTAAAATCCCTAAATGAATCACTTTAATAATATTTAACTCTTAATTAAACTTAAGATGATAATTAAATAATTAAAAGGAAAATAACCCTTAATTAAATTAAAGCTTAAAACATTAGGTGATTTGATAATCAAATTAAATTAAATTGAGAACATTAAAATTAATTTGAAATCACTTAAGAACAAACTTAAAACAAATTTAAAACCTTGAGTAATTTCAAAGCAATTCATAATTAAAATATAAAAATCAAACTAATTAAAATCAACCTAAAGTATTATAATTAATCCAAATCAAGCCATCAAAATTCAATAAAAATAAATAACTCAAACACCTCTTTCAGCCTAAGCAAATTTAAAATGGTAAAATGAATCTGAAATATTATGATCATTTAATATATAAAGGTCTAATTGAATTAAAACAACTTGAACACTATTTCAAACTTAAAATTATTAATTAAAATTTTATAACTAAACCAAATCACTTTAAATCATCAATTCCAATTTTAAATTACAGATTGTTAAAATCTTCAATAAATTAATTTGCCCCTAAAGGCTTTCATTATCATAACTCTTAAATAGAGCATCAAGTGACAAGTCACTTTATTCATCAGATAATCAAATGTTCGAGTTCACTGAGCAAGAAGCAAAACTCAACTAAATCTTTTGAATGATTAATTCACTTGTACAATGAAATTCAGTTGGACTCGAAATAATCTCAAAAGTGTTGAAAAGATGTTTAGGATTCGTCCTAAGCACTTCCTCAATATAATGGGATGTTTTAGAAGAACAATCGAACTTGATTCTTCTTTGGTGAAGAAAATCATACATAAAATATAAGAACTTAGACGTCATAGGAAATCACTAGCAATAGGATTAGGATTTTGGTAGACAACCAGAACCTTCCCTTAGCTTTACCTAGGTATCTCTGGCAATTATTTAAATGCTCTGACATGACGAGAAGACCCTCCAGGTACGCTTTTACTTTATTGCAATTTACTTACATGTACTGCACTTTACTTTTCTTGCATGATAAACAAGAATGTCACCCTGCATGAAAACTAAAACCTTTAGAATAGCCACAAAATTGAAACCCAAAACTAAATTAAAAGTCACAGCAAGATAAAATTCACCGCCACAACATTCAAAATATAAAACAACTCAAAATTTAATCACAAACAGAACATAGAACTACAACTACAACTAAATTAAAACGTCTTGTTGGATGATCAGGAATACCTCGGATGATGTAACCTATGTGGTGCTAACGGGATTACCCACGGTCTAAATGAAAGTGTGGAACTCATTCAGTTGATTTTAGCAAATTCATTTGGACTAATTAAATCCAATAAAAATAACGGTGCCGGAATGATGAAACCGTGGGATCTTAACTAGTTTTGTATAATCAACTTTAAGATTTGTTTTAATTAAAACATTAAGATTATTAAACCCTAACACTTTTCTAAACTAGAATACTTCTCTCATCTCTTGATTTTACTTTCTAAAACTAAACCTCTACAACGACAAGGAGCTTCGAGCATAGTGGGCAGCACGGCCATCGTCGTCAGCAAAACTGGAATCAACATCAGCAAAACCTTTCGTAGTTTTAAATAACCAAGCCATAAGATTTCGAGGTAGTTTGCTTAGTGCAACATAAATCCTCAGCTTTTCGTTAGGCATTTGCATAATCATATTGTGTAAATTAAGCCCTAACCGATCTTAGGACTCCGAGGTAGTTGTTTGGTACGACATAAACCCTCACATCTTCGAGGCTATTTGTATGATTATATCATACAAATATGTATCCTAATTAACTAAAATTGGCAGGATTACAACATTAAATAAACTCTCAAATTAAAGCCAAATCATAGGATAGTTGGGAGTCACTGAGGTTCTCCTCGGATATGTGACATCCCTTACCTTCTCTTCCATTGGATCCCTAAAATAAACTGTTCCAAATTTGATCCATTCCCTATTGAAATTTTCAAAATCTAATATGTTTGAAACCTTAAACTTTGAAATTCTTGAGAGAAAAACCACTAATCATTATTGAGAGTTTTCTTAAATGATTCCCGTCATTTAAGATGTAATTAACTATAGGGGCTTGCCCTTATAAGGAACTTTAAGAAACCAAGTAATATAAACCCTGCTTAATTCCTTTATATTAAGCATGGGAACTTATCGGCTTATAAATTTGGTTCGTAGACCAAACGGATGTCACAAATCTTCTAGTTTATTTAGTCGAGTCTCATCATCAAGCAGTGCGTCTATTCCTCAGGATAGATATATGGTTTGTGATGTGGTGCTCGTTTATATAAACTATTTGGGATGTGAGATCGGTTTTATTTCGTATATTAAAATTTTTAAACTTAAAGTTATTTTCAAAATCAAATGCTTCTTTCTAAAACTATATATATATATTTAAATTAAATTTAAAATTTAAAACTCGCCGACAACTTCTGTAGGCGACCCCTTTTCAAAATACAATACAAAACCTAAAAATATGCCGACAATACTCATAGCCACATGTCTCATGAAATCATCTTTTGACGACGACTCCTCAATCAAAACCTTCTTAACATGCATAACTGCACGTAAAAATATATTAGAAGTAGTATATGAAGTGCCAGAGATCCTTTTTGTAACATTATTGAAAACTGAAAGAAACTTTCTAATTTTCTCATATTTAACCCATTCTGAATTAGCATGCAACCATTTGTAGTTAATATCCCTAATTCATAGTGATAAACTACATTCCGATAAATAAATGCAGACTCCAACATATTCAAGGTTGAGTTTCATCTAGTGGAAACATCAATAGAAAGTGATCTTGTATTTGTAATTCCTAATTGTTCAGCCACTTCTACAAATCTATGCAATCTTGCAGGGGATTTTTCAGATACTTCACTGACTCTCTAATGTTTTGGATGATTTTATGAATCTCCTTTAGACCATCTTGAACCATTATATTGATGATATGTGCACAACATCTTACATGAAAAAAACGACCACCGAAGTACAGCTTTCCGCGTGAATGAAAATTCGCTTTTAAAGAAGAAGCTGCCACATCATTATTACTCGCATTATCTAAAGTTATTGTAGAGATTATATCCTGAAGCTGCCACTCCAACAAATACTCACAAATAACATCACAAATGTAAGTGCCCGTATGTGGAGGCTCTAACTCAATAAAGTTGATAATTACCTACTTTAACTTTCATGTTATATACGATAGTCTGATTGGAGGTCCAACAATCTGCAATTAATGAAACCATGTGAACATCTTTGAAACAATATTTAAGCTTTTCTTTCTCAAACTCATATACTTTCATGCAATCATTTTTAATAGTGTTTCTTGAAACACTTTGAAAGTTAGGATTCAACATTTTCAACAATATATTGAACCAAGTATGTTCAACCATCATGAATGGATATTCATGTACAATTATCATTTTCGCAATCACTTCTCTTACAAGCTGTTGATCTTAACTTTTAGGATCATAAAAAATAGGAGTATCTGAATCACCCTGAACTTCCAAAGTCAAGAATTTTAGTAACTTTTGTCTCTTATCTGAAGAGTCAATTTGTTGACTTTTTTGCTTTTATCTTAGTACATTCCTTAACGTGCCTAAGTAGTTGTGAAGTTGTACCTGACTTTGTCTGAGGGTTTTCACTCCACAAAAAATGCATTGAACAAATGATACTTCAACCCCCTTGGAAATTGATTTAATATCTATGAAATACTCCCACACTGATGATTTTCTCTTTCTGCCTTTTTTATCTTGCATTTCAGTACTAGTGCTTCCTACAGTCAGATCAACAAGTTGAGAGCTATCAATTCCCTCTTGGGTTGCAAGTGGCAATTATTCTTCATTTGACACAGATTGAGAATGTTCAACATTTGACATTGTAAATATCTATACAAAAAATATAATATAAAATGAGATTTCATGCATAGATGTGTAAGTAACAACAAACAAGCAAATATCTCAGAGTCAATGCCCTTTAAATGAAAATGAAACTTAAAACCCAATAGGAAGAGTAAAACTTAAATCTTTATAAAACTCTCTAAGAAAAGGATACTTATATATCCCAATATGCAAAGCCAACTTATTCTTGAGACTTTGCTCAAGTTCCAATTCCAAGACTACAAGCAAAACTCGAGAGAGAGAGAGATGGTTTCAGCTTTAAAGCCAAATGGGTGATCGAATTAAAGACTATCTAGCATTAAAGCCACATCCATCCTCCATTAAGTTTATTCAGCAAGAAAGGTTTCATCTATACAGCAAATGGATGATAGAAATCAGGGGCCAGCTTTACATTAAACACGATACCTTAGACTTAGCTAGACAGTAAGCAGACAAAACAAGAGTAAGGTGAAAGAACATCAGTGAGTGAGAACTTTCATTTAACAAGAATCCAAAAGCATTGTCAGAAACCAAAAGTAGTAAACATCATGAATTTAAAACTCATGATGTGAACTTTCACTTAAACAGAAACCAAAAGTAGTAAACAACATGAATTTTTTGCGGAATATATTTAAATAAAACCACCCTGCTCTTCTTTCACCTCAACATAATCTATTTTGTCTCAATCAAAACAGATAGTATGAATGAAGCTAATCCAGTCATTGCCCAATATGTATTGTTTGAGCCATCCAAAACATTGCCACTCTAAGCCTCTGCAACTTTAATGTTATAATGCATAGAAAATAAAGCTTTTAAAGGGCCTAATAAAGTGTAAATATCAAGCCATAAATTAACATCATCTTTGAACAACTCACAAATGCAGGCAAGTCGGGGGAGCCAAAAGAATCCTCTAGTGCAAGATTTAAACATCTCTAGTATCAGAATGATCAAAAGCACCAAGGTAAACTCCATGCAAGCATGTTAATAAAGTATAAATAGAGCTTAAAAAATCAGCACATTATGTAGTGTAATCAGTTGGCCCATTGAATCAACACACTGTTTTTGTTGTTGCTCTCCAAAAGAGAATCTAATCATCACTCCAACTTTACATGTCTATCTTTCATCTTTGAAAATAGTAAGAATGGTTCATTATTGTGTAAACTCAGTACAAAGCATGCGTACTTTAGCAAACAGAAGAAGTTCCTCAAATAAAAAGTCTACTACAGAGAAGTAACATAAACCATAAAGCATTAAAATCATTTTCTTTCCCACAAAAAGCATTAAAGCCATGTTCATCCGGACTGTATACAGTATACCCACATTAACAATACTTCTACTGAAATAATGAAACCATTATAGATGCAGCAGCTTCATGGCCTACTAAAAGAAACACCCATTAAGGAGTAAGAAGATGCAACCTCTAGCCAAAATATCATCTATCTTGTCAAAACTTCAAGGCTTAACAAAAAATTAGATCTCAAGGCAACAATCAAGTCACAGCATAAATGCTGAAACTTTTTTTAAAGTAATACTTAAGACTCACAAGTCACAACAGACATGCATAATAGCCCAAGCACAAAAAAAAGATCTATACTCAATATGAAGAAAACCTAAAAAAAAAGAAAAAAACCTAAAAAAAAATTTATGGAAATTTAACCTAAGAGGAAAGCATGAAATTAAATTTGAAATGTTAAAGAAAATATACTTAAAGATGAAGCCTCGGTAGGCCTACAAACAACCAAGCAAGAATATCGAGCACTGAAGCAAGAATACCGAGTACTCGATCCTATGCCGACTCGCCGAGGACAAATATACTCTATGGAAGACAAATAGAAGCAGAGATTAGAGAACAAACACAAACATTCAACCCTAAGATCTTGATGATACAAAGCTTTTCGCAGTTTTCAGACGAAGAGAAGGAGAGCCAGCCGCAATCTTCCGAGAGGCGAAAGGCCGAAGCGTCGAATAGAAAGGCGGGGTTAGGGCTTAGGTTCTCTCTTTACAATTTTTCTTCTATATATTAAATTATTAATATATATATATATAAATCATATAATATATAACTTATTTTATATAAATATATAATATTTATATTACTAATACAATGATATACTATTATTAATAATTTATTATATATTATCATTTCTAAATTTAATTTTTAAAAATTTGATAAATTTTTAAAATATATAGTTATATCTAAAATATCACAAATTTAATAAATTATTTTATATTTCGAACAATAATGAACCGAACACGAACGAATGCGCCATTGCTCGTGTTTGGTTCGTTTAACAAACCGAACGAAAATAATTGTTCGATTTTTTAAATGAATCAAACATGAACTTCTTGCCGAGCCGAACACAAGCTGTTTGCGAACAACGAGCTTTTTTCAGAGCCCTAATCATAGCTTGTCTAGTAACAAAGAAAGGTCTCCTTAAAAAAATTAGAATTTTTTTATCTTCCTCTATATCTAGTACAATTAAATCCATATGAAAGATAAATTTATCCACTCTAACAAGCACATTGATGCGACTTTTTTATATGCAAGGATTTATGAACAAGAGATATATAATAATTTTTATATAGTCACAATGATCCAACGTAAGTATATGTATCGTATCAAGTAGTATAGGGCTCTAATGGAGTCCCGTTTATCGATCCCACAAGGAAGCAAGGTAAGAGGTTCTTAGTCAAATTCTAGTCTACTATTATCAGACTTTAGATTGGGGGGTCAAAATAAGTGGTGTTTTATCTAGCAACTACTCCTAAATATGGATGATTACATGTAAGGATAATAACTATTCATAAATGCAAATATTATTTCTAAAGATAACCTTTCTGGATGAGTTGGTTTGGTGAATTTTGAGATAATAAAATCTACTATTCTTATGTAGTAAATTGGATAATGTAAAGGAATGAGATGCATTAAATATTGTATGTGCCAAATAGGAGCAATCTTATTCTTTACCCTCTTCCAAGTGTATAGATAACATTGGCTAATCCTAGGTTTAGTCCATAAATCCGTGGTTAGGCTAGGAGGATACTGGCTCTCACTCTAGAGCTCCCACTTCCCTTCGCCTGAAGGCTAACCCTCACTTTAGTTTCCAAACAATAGGACTGAATTGGGGATTTTAGTCTGTCACCCTAAAATCTCCAATTCTTCACCTATAAAAGTATAATTCCCAATTTATTTGCACTCAACCCCCCATGAACTTCACCATCCATATTTTAATGTGGTTTCACTTTGTTGAGAATTACACCACCCTCTTGGATCATAGAGCAATTACAATAATTTTTAACACTACAACAAGCTCTTTTTGTAATGTAAATGAAGTACGAGTGAAAACCATCACATTTATAATTAAAAATTCTTTTAGCATGCATCCCAATATCCTAAACATGAATCCAGCTCATTGCAAAAGAATGTAGAAGGAAAATACCGATATAATCTTCTAATGCCACTATTTCCAAATAAGAAAAACAGTAAAAGAAATACATCACAAAGCACGAAGAAAGCACAACAAAAAACATCATTTCAAAGCAAATCCACAATACAAGTGTTTACAAAATCATAAGATAATGAAGAACACAATACTTAGTTTTTTCCCCTTGAAAGAAAAATGAAAATCTCTCCCATAAAGTCTCCCGCTGATCCATGCAATGCTAGTATAAACCCTTACAAATTCTCACAAAATCCCCACACCAATCTCTCTAAAAAGGAAGAAATCTACAATTTTACTCTTATTCTAAGATCTCTAAGCATTTCCATGTTTTCCTTAACATCTACCACCCTTTCTTGGCTTCAAATTCGCTTTAAAATAGTGTAGGAATTAATTTCACAAGATGTGCTTGAAGAAACCTTCCAAAAAGAGTCCAGATTTGATGTATATGGCCAATAACCGCCCAAAAAAGCATGCAAACCATCTCGGGCGCCGCCGATGCTGAATAGAACGCTACCAGTGCATAATTTTTAATTTTTCTTAGGATTCTCACGCGGTCCGACGCCGGTCTGGGTGCGGTTCAGTGCCTAGACTGCGCAGCTCCACCGTTTCGCTCTGTTTTAGCTCTGTTTCGCTCCGTTTCAATTGCATTGCGTTCCTAACATTTTCAGCTAAAAAATAAGCATGAAAACATTCTTTTTTTTAAATTTTAATTGCATTAAAAAATATGCAAGAAGTTTAAAAGAGATTAAGCATAGAAAGACTTATTAAAATGTGTCAAGCCAAAATTTGTTTTCTTACTCGCTTTTGCTCCAAATTGCACCGTTTTTATTTCTTTTTCTCCAATAGCCATTTCTTGTACATAAAACCAAAAAACATACAAAATTCCTTCCTTTAGAGTGTAATATCATTAAACTTAGGCATAAAATGTATATGAAAAATCAAGTATTTTTTAGGCGTGTCACACATCTTCTATAACCCAATTTTGAATAAATGATAGATCAATCAACTAACTGAAGGGTTACAATAGTGAGAGAAATATTAGCTTAACCTAGCCTAAATATAGATAAATACATCACATTAATACTTGCTTCTAAATCACATAAAGCTTTTCCACATAATCTTTCTCCAATTGCAGAAGGAATTATAAAGCTACAAGGATCGTTAAGTTTTAGAGGAAAGTTCTTCTAAAGTATAGTGTAATTGTTTCGTAATCCCTAAATTTCCTTTTCTTTTTTAATATCTCCTTCATAAACTTTGAATAACTTGACATTTGTTCTAAAGCTTCTGCGAATGGAATATTTATCGTTAACTTCTTATGTACTTTCATGAACTTTGAAAATTTTTTATCCAACTTATGATGTCTAAGTCTTGGTGGAAATGGAGGTGGTGGTCTGGTGTAACTTTTTAAATTGCCAAAATTTACGAACTCGTATTTATATATATATATATATATATATATATATATATATATATATATATATATATATATATATATATTGAATTAGTTTTTTATTGAGTCAACAATTAAACGCAAGTCGCTCAAGCAATACAGGGATCCAGTGGAGTCCTGGTTATCGATCCCACAGTGAGGCGATTATTTTTATAATGTAGCACAGAAATCACTTCTGGAATCACAACACGATTGCAAGTATTTTATAATATTAAAATATAAACAAATTGTTGCAGTAACTAATTCTACCAAAGTACGTTCTAACTTTCTAGCAAGTTTAACTAACTCAAGACTATGTTTAACAAAAGTTTAATTGTAAGAAAGAATCTTCCTTCTCTCCAATAATAATGTGATGATTCAGTGGCATACATCAGTGATGAAAATGTATTATCCCAAATAGGAGCATTCATATTCTTTACCCTTTTCCAAGCGCATAAAGAACATTGGTTAATCTTAAGTTCAGTCCCCAAATCCATGGTTAGGCTAAAAGGATACTGGATCTCACTCCAGAGCTCCCAATTCCTATCCCCTGAAGGCTAACTCTCGCTTTGGTTTCTAAACCCTAGGACCAAATTGGGGATTTAAGCTTGTCACTCTAAAATCTCTAATTCTACGTCCATCAAAATATATTTCTATATTTATTTGCACTCAACCCCCATGAACTACGTCACTCATTCATGGACATTGAATGTAACCTTGTTGACCTCATTTTTGATGAGGTCTTTTCTCTTCTCTCTCCTTTGTACTTAGGATCTAGTCATAGGGCTTCTCCTTGACTATCTTAGAGGACTAGAAATGGGACCCATCACTTAGAAATTCAAAACACTTCTTAACTCCCTTCAAACCCCACATGTTTGATTGTAAACCCCCAGGCCTCTTGGAGGGTTAAGACCAATATGTGGAGGTTTAAAGGATGAGTTCCTTTAGAACTCTTTGGCCTTATAAGTACCCTAGATGGCCTGGTCTGGTGAGGGTTAACTTGCACACACCACACTCTCACACACATTCCAAACCCTGAAACTACATTTAACCAATTTGGCTCCCTGACTCATGTAGGTAACTCATATGGATGGACCTCAACCCCTAAGCCCCTGGCTAAAAGGGTTAGGAACAACATATTGAGTGCCTAAGATGAGTCCTCTCATGGCTCTTGTAAGCTTAATATGGCTTCATGGCTCAACCAAAATGATTTCATTTCACTCACACTTGATTAATTTTCATTTTTCCAAAATTTCAATTTTTGACCCGAGGGACTCTAAACCCACCAAACCTACTAAATGCCCTTGAAATTACCCAAAATTTGCAAAATTGCCCAAATTACCCAAAATTACTCAAAACCAATCCTAAACATTCCCCCCCCCCCCACTCAAATTGATCATCCATGACCAAATACACCAAAATTTTCCAAATACCCCCTCAATGCCCTCCAAATACCCAAAATACACTTTTAGCCCAAAAATTCCAAAAATTCAGAAAATTCCTAGAAAATTCCAAAAAACCTCAAATATTTCCAATTTCATTTTGTTCAACTACACCATAAGCCAATTTTGTCAATTTAACCCACTTTTACCAAAACCCCCAATTTGACCTATTTTTAACCTAAGTGGACCCAATGTCCAACCAAACCTCTCCAATTGACCTCAATTTTGATCCAATTCAATCATAAGCTTCAATTTAATATCCCCAATACCAATTTAGACCAAATCAAAACCCAATTTCATCAACATGTGGATCCAATCTCAATTTGAGGCTTAAAGCCCAATTTTGGCTCATGACTTAAACTTAGCCCAAACCAACCCAATTCAACTCCAATTAACCCCAAATCTTTTCCTAAACCTTCCTAACATCCCCACAAACAAAAATCTAACTTGATTTGTCCCAAATTTGAAACCAAACTCCACCCAAACCTAACCTAAACCAAAAATCCCCTATTTGGCCTAAATCCATCATGAACCCAAATGAGCCCAAATCCCAAAATCAAAGCCCAACCAAAGTTGAAAACTCTTTTTCACACCCCTATAAACATTTTTCAACACTAATTTTACATCAAACCCAACATTGGTCCAACCTTAACCCAAGATAGCTCAATTTGATCTACTTTGGCCTCATTACCAAAAAGACCCAAATTGAAACCATTTCAACTCCAAATGGCATCAAATCTCTTCTAAAGTACTCATGGCACATTCTTAAACCAATCCCAACATTTATTTGACACAACCCCTCACTAATTTTCATCCTTCAATTTATTTCAAAACCTAAAAGCCCACTTCCTTAAACCATTTTAAAAGCCCATCCAAAATGATTTCAAAAAGCCCAAAATTGGCTCTAAAGCCCACATGACAAATTCTTCTCATCATACCATTAATTGACATCATCCCTAAGTTCTAAATCAATCATCAAATAAATCCAAATTAAGCCTCATGCCAATTTCTCTTAAATTCATCAAAAATGCTAAAACCCATTTCTATGAAAATAATCCAACCTTTTCCCAAGCCATGAGCAAGCCAAATGAAGCCATTCACAAGCCATATGAAGCTATCAGAGCTTTGACACCTCACCAATCCATTAATGGCAAGAAGAGGGGGCTCTTTCTTAAACCTTCATTAAGCATTTTTAACCTCATCCATGCTACACTCTAAACTAAGATTAGCCACATCACCTTGGATAGGGACCTCACCACCATCTCTTGGCTGGCCCAACTGATTTCTTTCAGCCCAAAATCAGGCCTTGGTGGTGTTGACCTCATTTTTGATGAGGTCTTCTCTTCTTATTTTTAGTACTTAGGATCTAGCCTTAGGCTTTTCCTTTGACTATCCTAGAGGATTAGAATTGGGACACACCACTTAGAAATTCAAACCACTTCTTAACTCCCTGCAAACTCCACAAACTTGATTGTAAACCCCTAATCACCTAGAGGGTTGAAATCAAATGCGGAAGTTTAAAGGATGAGTTCCAATAGGACTCTTTAGCCTTAGGACCGCCTCGGATGGCCCAGTCCGGTGAAGGGCCGACTTACACACACACTACACTTTCACACACCTCCTAAAACCACACCTATACCCAACTCGACCTCCCCGACTCATGCGGGTGATTCACATGGATGGTCCTTAACCCCTAAGCCCTCGGCTAAGAGGTTAGGAACAACATAGTGAATGCCTCAAATGAATCCTCTCGTAGCTACTATATAGGCTTAACATGGCTTCATGGCTCAACCAAAGTGCTTCCATTTCACTCATATTTGATCAATCTTTAATTTTTCAGATTTTCAATTTTTGACCCCCGGAACCCCAATACCCTCCAAATACCCAAAATGCCCTTCTTGACCCAAAAATCCAAAAATTCAGCAAAATCCCAGAAAATTCCAGAAAATCCCAAATATTCCCAATTTCATTTTGTTCAACTACACCTTGGGCCAATTTTGTCAATTTATCCCACTTTTGTCAAAATCCCCAATTTGACCCATTTTAACCCAAAGTGAACCCAATGTCAAACCAAACCTACCCAATTGACCCAAATTCTGGTCCAATTCAATTCTAAACTTTAATTCAACATCCCCAACACCAATCTAGACCAAATCCAAGCCCAATTTGATTGGCATTTGAATCCAATTTCACTTTTGACCTTAAAGCCCAATTTGGACCCATGGCCTAAACTTAGCCCAAACTAACCCAATTCAACTCCAATTAACCCCAAATCTTTTCTAAACCTTCCCTAACATCCCCAAAAACAAAACCCTAACATAATTTGCCCAAAATTTGGACCCAAACCCCACTCAAATTCAACCCAAAACCAAAAAGCCCAATTTCGACCTAAGCCCAAACCTAACCCAAATAAGCCCAAATCCCAAAATCAAAACCCAACCAAAGTCAAAACCTCTTTGAAACATTCCCATAAACATTTCCCAACATTAATTTTACATCAATTTCAACCCTAGCCCAACATTGGCCCAAGTTAGCCCAATTTGACCTACATTAAACCCTTTACAAAAGAAGCCCAAATTCAACCCAATTCAAACCCAACCACCTCAAATCTATTTCAAATTACTCATGACATATCCCTAAAGCAAACCCAACAATTATTTGGCCCAACCTTTTACAAAAATTCCCATCCATGAACTCATTCTTAAACCTAAAGGCCCACTCCCTTAAACCTTCCTAAAAGCCCACTTCCATCAAATTCAAAAGCCCAAATCAATCTAAAGCCCACATGACACTTTCCTTCATCACACATTCAATTTAAAATCATTCCTAAAGTCCCAATTTATCAATTAAACAATTCCAAATCAAGCCCCATAACAATTTCCATCAAAATGCCAAAATCCATAAAATCCCTTTTCATGAAATAGACCCAATCTTTTCCCAAGCCACATGGAGCCATGAAGCCACATGCAAGCCATTGGCAAGCCATGAGGATCTCTAAGTTGTCAACCCTCCTTAAATGGCAAAAGGAGGAGGTCCTTTAAGCACCTCCTAAAAGTCATTAGCCTTAAGCATGTTTCACCTTAACCCAAATTTAATCCAAATATATTTGGATAAGGACTTCTCCATGCCAAACCAGATGATTCCTTTGACTCCCCACAACACCCAAAGCCACCTTCAAGGGTGAACCAAGCCCAAAATGATGGGTTGACCCAAATCAAGCCAAAATTGGCCTTCCCCCATGCCATTTTAATCAAAACACTTTACACATGTCCAAGCCCAATTGCCTTCACCAACTTCAAGCCCTGGACCCCCTGACCCTGAGGGTGACCCATGCCTACCGGCCAGCCACCTGGGCCACCGGAAAACGCCATGGCCGAGACATGGGAAGGAGCCAAGCATTGAAATTCCACCTCGTCGAGTTTCCCCATGCCCAGCTGGCCATTGCGAGCTGTTCTTCCCTCGCTAAGAGCAGCTAATCCCGATCCCTAACTCCCCCGGAAGAGCCTCCAGACCTCTCCTATTTAAACACCACCCCTCTCGGCCATGGGAGAGGTGTCGAACGAACCTTAAGGAAACTCGCCAAAATCATTCCGGACCACTCTCCACACATAGAGCATTTGATCCCCACCGGATTCCAGCACCAATTCCTCCAGCTGAGCTCGATTTCGAGATCAAATTTCAAAGACAAAACCAGGACACTTCTTCACAGTGGACCAATCCCCAAATTGATTGGTCCTACACCTTCACCGTACCAAGGGAAGAAGTTTACCAGCAAAAGCCCCCTCACTGTGCCGACCATTGCTTCCAACCTCCAAGCTTTGTGATCGGGCTTGGTCGAAATCTTACCTGACAATTCACTGTGCCAAGGACTTCATCTGGAGCTTGCTTGGACCCAATCGAAGGTGACACAACTCTCAGATCGAAGCTTCACTTCTCTAAGCAAAGGTATGGACTCACTCTTCTTCCCGAGCTTACAGAGATTCTCCATTTAATTTGAGTCAATTTAAATACATGTTTACCATATGGATGTGTTCGTCACCTCAAGACGAATCCATAGAGCATAAGAACACAAAAATCTGTCGAGAATCGAGTGAGAAATTAGGGTTAGAAGGTTGACGGTCACGGGTTCACACCAGTCGTAGACGATGACCAGGAGCCGTCGGATTGCGTGTGTATCGAGCGGACGACCAGGATCGCGCCGGACGGAGCAATGGAACATGAACCACGGGCCGCGTGGCATCCCAGTCAGATGGCGGTGCCAAATCAGAAGACGACGCGTGGGGCTTCGGAGATACCTAGGTTGAGTTGGCGCCGCGTGGATAAGTAGGAAATTAGGCTATTTTCCTATTTATTTAATTCCCTAAACTTCAAAAATGCATAACTTTGTGTAGGAAAATCAGAAAAATAAAATAAAAATACCCTCTTGCTCAGTGAATAGAGGAGAATAATGTGGAAAAGAAATAATTCAATTTCATTAATTATTTGATTTTTAATAATTTGTTTACTCTCTGCACATTTTGAATTCTCCATGCATGTATACAATTCACCATGGCATGAGACCATAGGGCTTTTGAAGCCTCTGAATTTGGGAACATTCCCTAAATTTTCCAAAGTTAGAGGCCATCCCTATGAAGAGTTATTGATTTTTCAATTCTAGGTTGCTAGTTTGAGTATTTTAATTCCAATAATTAGCATATTGTGAGATAAATTCTAGGAAAATTTGGTGATGTTTATTATGACCAGAGGATCCTAGGAAAAATAGGTTTTGAGTTAACTCACTTGGAATAACCCTAATTGGCTTAAACACCCAAAATGGAGCTTTAATTAATTAAAGCTAATCATACATCAAATTGACTTGAAATCAATTCTCCACTGACCTTTAGGATCTGAAGAACCCACCATAAAAGTTTGAAGTCAATTGGACTTGGTTAGCCCTATCAAATGGGTTGATTAAGCCATTTAGCCAAAATTAAACTTAAAAAATTCATAACTTTCAAAATACTTTTCAAAAATTCACCAAATTGGTTTTGGAGCCTCTCTGATATCAGGGGAATTTAAAGAAATTAAAAATGTAATTTTCTAAAAAAGTTGATTTTTTGCATTATTTTAATATTTTGAATAATTAAAAAATAATAAAAATCATAAAAAAAATAAAATTCACCAAAATGTCACATTTTGAATTTTAATCACTTAGGAACAAACCCCATATTTTTCTTAGGTCTCAATGATGAGATATTAAATTTTAAAGCCCTAGGGTAATTTTAAAATTAAAAAAAATGTATTTTCTAGTATTTCCACTAAAATAATTATAATAAATCCAAGAAAAATCAGAAAATTATAAAAATTAGTTCTCTGATTTCCTTGATATCAGAGAGATTTTTAAAAAATATAAAATTCATTTTTCAATCTTTATTTTATTTTTAAATTAATTAATACTCCAAAACTCAAAATAATTATAATAAAAAGAATATAATTCAAAAAATTACCAAAATTGGTCCAAGTGGTTATCTAGCTATTAGGAATGTCCCATAATTTTCTTAAGGACAGAAATTTTTCCTTGGTCATGTTATTGAATTTTCCTTGGAAATCCTTATTTTCCACTAAAAATAATTACATAAATAAATTAAATACAGAAAAATCACATTTTCTCCCCTAATGTCTTTATTAACATATGAGTGAAGTCACATAAAAATTTCAAATTCATTTGAGCTTAATTTAGTGAGTTATGGAATTAGTAAGCGTGAAGGGCAAAATGGTAATTAAAATTTTAGCCATTAATTAAAACTTTAGGCTTAATAAAATGAAAGAGTAAAATATTTAATCCTAACCTGATTTGGATGATTGAAATTTAAAGGGTAGAAACCTACTAAACAATTTAAAATAATTAAAATAAACCTTAATTAAATAATTAATTAAATTTGGAAGAATAATAGAAAATTGGAATTATTAAAATAGGGATGTTATTAGGAAGAGATTTGTTCTTTAATTTAAGAATCCATAAATTAATCACTTCAATAATATTTAATTCCTAATTAAAATGATAATCCAAATTTAAAATTTAAAATGCTAAAAGGCTTAATCATTAAATTAAATTAAAATTAAATTATTTAAATTAAATCCTTTTAAAATTTCAATTAAATTAATACTTTAACAATTAAAATTAAATCATTTTTAAAACATAAAAAATAAAATATTAAATTAAAATTAAAAATAAAATTAAATTAAAATTTAAATTAAATTAAAATCTAAAATAAAAATTAAATTAAAATTAAAATTTAAATTAAATTAAATTAAATTAAAATTTAAAATTAAATTAAATTAAATTAAATTAAATTAAAATCTAAATTTAAATTAAATTAAAATTAAATTAAATTAAAACACATTAAATTAAATTAAATTAAATTAAATTAAAACATATTAAATTAAATCAAATTAAATCAAATTAAATTAAATTAAATGAAATTAAATTAAATTAAATTAAATTAAATTAAATTAAAAAATAAAATCAAGTTAAAATTAAAATTAGATTAAATTAAATAAATTAAAGTAAAATTAAAACTAAACCAAATTAAGTTAAATTAAAGTTAAGTTAAATTGAATTAAAAATAACATCACCTAAGACATAAAGAATTCAAAAATAAATCTAAAACAACTTGAACACTATTCCAAACTTAAACCCATTAATTGAAATTAAATTAAATCATAAATCACTTGAACATCCATTTGCCCTCAAAAGCTCTTGTTGTCATAACTCCTAAACGGAGTGTTAAGTGAAGTGTTACTTCACTTATAGGATATTCAAATGTCCTAGTTCACTAAGCAAGATAACAAAACTTGAACTCCCGGACGATTAATTCGTTTGTATAATTAAACTCTCTTGGACTTAAAAATAATCCTAGAAATATTGAAAAGATGTTTAAGACTCGTCTTAAGCACTTCCTCGATATGATAGGATATTTATAAGAATAATTGAACTTAATTGTTCTTTGATGAAGAAAATCGTCCTCAAACCAAAACACAAGAACCTAGACATCATAGGAGGTGACTAGCTATAGGAATAGGACCTTGGTAGAAAACCATAACCCTTCCCTTAGCTTTACCTAGGAACTTGCTTTAAATGCTCAAGTATTCTAATTGTGTTTTAAGTGCAGCTTGGGATGACGGGAAGACCCTCCAGGTACGCTTTTATTTTATTGCAATTTATCTTATTGTAATTTACTTAATCGCATCGCACTTACCTTTCTTGCATGATAAACAACTGTTGAGTCCCTAAAACGGAAACCAAAACTAAATTAAAAGTCATTACAAGATAAAATTCACCGCCACAACATTCCAAAATATAAAACAACTCAAAATTTATTCACAAACAGAACAACAAAACTACAACTACAACTAAATTAAAATGTCTTGTTGGATGATCGGGAATACCTCGGATGATGTAACCTACGTGTTGCTAACGGGATTTCTCATGGTCTAAATGAAAGTGTGGAACTCATTCAGTTGAGTTTAGCAAATTCATCTGGATTAAGTGAATCCGATAAAAATAACGATGCCGAAGGATGGAACCGTAGGATCTTAACCTGTGTTGTTATAATCAACTTTAAGATTTGTTTTAATTAAAACATAAAAACACTTGGAAACTAAGACTTTCTCTAAACCAAAACACTTTTCTCATCTCCCGATTTATGACTTCTAAAACTAAACCTCTGCAACGACGAAGGAGCTCGGAGCATGGTGGGCAAGCACGGCCATCGTCATCGCAAAACTCGAGTCTACTTCACAGAAACTTTCTTAGAATCGAATAATCAAGCCATAGGACTTCGAGGTAGTTTGCCTAGTGCAACATAAATCCTCAACTCTTCGTTAGGCATTTGCATGAGCATGTCATGTAAATTAAGCCCTAACCTGGTCTTAGGATTCCGAGGTAGTCGTCCGATACGACATAAACCCTCACATCTTCGAGGCTATTTCGTATGATTTTATCATACAAATATAAGCCCTAATTAATTAAAATCGGCAAGATCGAAACATTAAATAAACATTAGGACTTTCCTAAATCCAAGCCAAACAATAGGATAGTCGGGAAATTATCGAAGTTCGCTTCGAATCCGTGATTTCTCCTACCTTTCTTCCTTTGGATTCCCAAAATAAAATGTTCCAAATTCGATCCATTCCCTATCGAAATTCCAAAATTCAATCCCTTTAAAACTTAAACTTTGAAATTCTCGAGAGCAGTAACTACCGATTATTATCGAGAGTTTTCTTAGGTGATTCCCGTCACTTAAGATGTAATTAACTATAGGGGCTTGCCCTTATAGTGAATTTTAAGAACCTGTGTAATATAAACCCCGTTTAATGTTTTCATATTAAAGTGTGGAACTTCGCGGCTTATAAAATTGGTTCGCGGACCAAACGGATGTCACAAACCTTTCTAGTTTATTTAATCGAGCCCCATTATCAAGCAGGTGTGTCTATTCTTCGGGATAGATACACAAGTTTGTGGTGCGGTGCTCATTCATATAAACTATTCGGGATGTGAGATCAGTTTGATTTCATATCTTAAAATTTTCAAATTTAAAATTATTTTCAAAAAATGAAATACTACTTTTCAAATTATTTATTTAAATTAAATCTAAAATTCGCCGACAATTTCTGTAGGCGACCTCTTTTCAAAAATACAATACTCAACCTAAAAATATGCCGACAGGTGGGTGCACCAAACCCAAATGCATGAGTTGACCAAAATGAGCCCAAAATGAGCTTCCCCCCATGCCATTTAAATCAAACTCTTTGTACATGGCCAATACCCATTGCTTGCACCAAACTCAACCCCCGACCCCACCGAGTCGATGGTGACTCGACCTCCGGCCGACCACCACCTGGGCCGCCGGAAAACACCAGGCCGAGAGCACCCATTTGATTCAAAAATTCAAATTGAATTAGCTGAGTTGTCCCATGGCCAATGGTCACTGCAGCTGTTCTTTCCTTTCCTTGAGTAGCTGATCCCAAGCCTTAACTCCCCCTGGGAGCCTCTCTGGCCATGTCTATTTAAACCCCACCACCTCTCGGCCAAAGGAGATGTTGAACCAATCCTTACCAAAACTCTGCTAAAATTGCTCTACACTCCCCTCCATACATAAAGCACTTGATCCCCACTGAAATCCAGCCCTAATTCCCTCTAGCTGAGCTCAATTTCTCAACTTAAAATCCACCCAAAAAATAGGACACTTCACCACAGTGAGCCAATCCTCAAATTGATTGACCCTACACCTTCACCAGACCAAGAGAAGAAGCTCCCCAGCAAAAGCCCCCTCTCCAGGCCAGCCATTTCTTTTATCGGCCAAGCTTTGAAATCGGGCTTGGTGGAAGTCTAGTCTAGACAATTCACAAGGGCTAGAGGCTTCATCCCTAGGCTCCTCCAGCTCCAATGAACGTGCCGAGCACATTCAGTCGAGGCTTCACCTCCTGAACCAAGGTATGGAGACTTCTCCTTAACCCGAGCTTCCAGCAATTCTCCATTTCATTTGAGTTAATTTCAATGCATGTTAGTTGTATAGATGTGTTCATCTCTTCAAGATGAGTTCATAGAGCATAAGAACATGAGATTTGGTATAGATATGAGGGAGATCATAGGGTTTTAGTGTGGACGGCTATCAGGACACACCAGTCGGAGACGATGACCAGGAACCGTCGGATCACGCGTGTATCGGATGGACGATCCAGATTGCGTCGGACGAACAGATGGAACGGAACCGCGAGATGTGTGGCTGCCGACTCAGGTGGCGGCGTCGAATAGGAGCGCGTCGCGTGGACTTTCGGAGCTGTCGAGGTTGACGCGGCACTGACTAGGTTAAGTAGATAAATAGGATTTTTTTCTATTTATTTAAATACCTGAAACTTTAAAAATGCATATCTTTGCATAGAAAAATTACAAAAATAAAATAAAAATACCCTCTTGCTCAATGAATAGAGTAGAACAATATGGAAAAAGAATTAAGTTATTTTGATGAGCATTTTATTTTTAATTAATTATTTACTGATTTCAGTATTGTAATTCTCCATGCATTTGTACAATTCGCCATGGCATGAGACAATAGGGTTTTGGAGCCTCTGTTCTTGGGAATATTCCCTGAATTTTCTAAGGTCAGAGGTCATCTCTATGGCAAGTTATTGATTTTTCAAGTTTAAGTGTCTGTTTTGGCATTTTAATTTCAATAATTAACATGTTGCTTAAAAAATTCTAAGAAAATTAGGGGAGGTATATTATGCCAGAGGACCCTAAGAAAAATATATTTTGAGTTAATTCGGTAAAAATAACCCTAATTGGCCTAAACATTTAAGACTGAATTTTAATTAAATAGGGCTAACCATACATCAAAATCACTTGAAAACAACTCTCCACTAATATTTAGGGTCAGAGGAGTCTCACATAAAAATTTGAAATCAATTGAAAAAGATTAGCCCTACTAAATGAATTATTTAAGTGTCCTGATCATTATTAAATTTGAAAATTCATAAAACCCAAAAATATATTTCAAACATTCACTAAATTGTTTTTGGGACTTCTCCGGTATCAGAGGAGTCTAATAAAATTAAATTTTGAATTTTTCAAAAATTTTCATTTTTCACCATATTTTTAATATTTTAATAATTAAAAAATAATAAAAATCACAAAAATATCAAAAATCATAAAAATGTCATATTTTGCCTCCTAATCACTTAGGAATAAACCAAATATTTTTCCTAAGTCTCTAGGTTAAGAAATTGAATTTTAAAGGCTTAAAACAATTTTTTTAATATTAAAAAATGGATTTTTCAACATTTTCACTAAATTAATTCTAATAAATCAAATAAAAATCATAAAAATATAAATTTTGTTTCTCTGAGTTCCTTGAGGTCAGAGAGACTTAAAAAAAATATAAAACTTAATTTTCAACTTTAATTTTATTTTATAATTAATTAACACTCCAAAACTTAAATTAATTATAATAAATAAAATATAATTCAAAAATTCACCAAAATTGGTCCAAATGATCCTCTAGTCAGTAGGAACATCTTATAAATTTCCTAAGGACATAAACCTTACCTTGGTCATGTTGTTGAATTTTTATATTTTTCATAAAAATAAATATATAAATTAAATTAAATTCGGAAAAATTCACATTTTCTCCTCTAATGTCTTAATTGACATATGAGTGAAGTGACATAAAAATTTTAAGTTCATTTGAGCTTAATTTGATGAGTTATGAAATGAACATGCTTAAAAGGACATAAAGGTAATTAAAGAATTTTAACCCTAATTAATATTTAGGTTTAATCAAGGGGAGGGTAAAATATCTGATTTTAAAATTTTCATTAGATGATTGAAACCTAGGGAATTAAGGGGTAGAAACCCATTAATTATCCTGAAAAATATTTAAAGTAAATTTTAATTAATCAAACAATTTGAATTTTGGAAGAATAAGTTAAAATTTGGATTATTAAGATTAGGGATATGATTTAAGAAGATATCAATTCTTTAATTTAAAACCCCTAAATGAATCACTTTAATAATATTCAACTCTTAATCAAACTCAAAAATGATAATTGAAATTAATAATTAAATAATTAAAAGGAAAATAAACCTTAATTAAATTAAAAGCTTAAAACATTAAGTGATTTGATAATCAAATCGAAATAAATTTAAAACATTATAATTAATTCGAAATCACTTAAAATACAAATCTAAAACAAATTTGAAACATTAAAGAAAATCAACCTTAAGACAAATCATAATTAAAAACATAAAAAATCAAACTAATTAAAATTGACCTAAAGTGTTACAATTAAGTCAAATTAAATTTAAATCATTAAAAGTTAATTAAATTGAATAATCTAAACATATCTTTAAATTCAAACAGTTTAAAACACTTAAGAGAAAATTAACTCGAATTTTTGAAACTAAATTAAATCATCAATTCAAATTTTAAATTGTTAAAATTCTTTAACAAACTGATTTACCCCCTAAAGGCTTTCATTATTATAACTCTTAAGTAAAGCATCAAGTGAAATGTCACTTTACTCATCGGATAATCAAATGTCCAAGTTCACTGAGCAAGAGACAAAACTCAACTAAACTTTGGATGATTAATTCACCAGTACAACAAATTTCATTTGGACTCAAAATAATCTCAGAAGTATTGAAAAGATGTTTAAGAATCGTCCTAAGCACTTCCTCAATATAATGAGATGTTTTAGAAGAACAATCAAACTTAATTGTTTTTTGATGAAGAAAATCATCTTTAACAAAACACAAGAACCTAGACGTCATAGGAATTGACTAGCTATAGGATTAGGATTTTGGTAGACAACCAAAATCTTCCATTAGTTTTACGTAGGTGTTTCTTGCAAATATATAAATGCTCTAACATGTATTTTAAGTGTAGCTTGAAATGACAGGAAGACCCTCCAGGTACGCTTTTATTTTGTTGCAATTTATTTACTTACATGTACTGCACTTTACTTTCTTGCATGTTAAACAAGAATGTCACCCTCCATGAAAACTAAAACCTTTAGGGTAGCCACAAAACTGAAACCCAAACTAAATTAAAAGTCACAACAAGATAAAATTCACCGCCACAACATTTCAAAATATAAGACAACTCAAAATTTAATCACAAACAGAACAACAAAACCACAACTATAACTAAATTAAAACGTCTTGTTGGATGATCGGGAATACTTCGGATAATGTAACCTACGTGTTGCTAACGGGATTTCCCATGGTCTAAATGAAAGTGTGGAACTCATTCAGTTGAGTTTAGCAAATTCATTTGGACTAAGTGAATCCGATAAAATTAACGGTGCTTGGAATGATGGAACCGTGAGATCTTAACCGTGTTGTTATAATCAACTTTAAGATTCCCCTAATAAAACATTAAAAATACCCGAACCTTAAAACTCTTCTAAACCGAACACTTCTCTCATCTCCCGATTTTCACTTTCTAAAACTAAACCTCTGCAACAACAAGGAGCTTGTAGCATAGTGAGCGAAGACTCGCCATCGTCGTCAAGAAAACTTGTGTCTACTTCAAAGAAACCTTTCTTAGAATTAAATAACCAAGCCATAGGATTTTGAGGTAGTCTGCCTAGTGCAACATAAATCCTCAGCTTTTCGTTAGGCATTTGCATAATCATGTTAAGCAAATTAAGCCCTAACCGGTTTTAGGACTCTGAGGTAGTCGTTTGGTATGACATAAACCCTCACATCTTTGAGGCTATTTATATGATCATGTCACATAAATATAAGTCCTAAGTAACCAAAATTGGCAGGATTGAAACATTAAATAAATTCTCAAATTGAAGCCAAACAATAGGATACTTGGGAAGTCATCGAAGTTCACTTCGGGTCTGTGACATCCCCTACTTCTCCTCCATTAGATTCCTAAAATAAACTGTTCCAAATTTGATCCATTCCCTATTGAAATTTTCAAAATCCAATTTGTTTGAAACCTTAAACTTTGAAATTCTTGAGAGCAAAACCACTGATCATTATCGAGAGTTTTCTTAAGTGTCTTCGGACATTTAGGATGTAATTAACTATAGGGGCTTGCCCTTATAAGGAACTTTAAGAACCCAGGTAATATAAACCCTGCTTAATTCATTTATATTAAGTAGGGGAACTTGTCGGCTTATAAAATTGGTTCGCAGACCAAAAGGATGTCACAAATCTTCTAGTTTATTTAATCGAGCCCCATCGTCAAGCAGTGTGTTTGTCCTTCGAGATAGATACACGGTTTGTGATGTGGTGCTTGTTTATATAAACTATTTGGGATGTGAGATCGATTTAATTTCATTATCTTAAAATTTTTCAAATTTAAAATTATTTTCAAAATCAAATGCTACTTTCTAAAATATATATATATTTAAATTTAATTTAAAATCTAAAATTCGCCGACAATTTCTGTAGGCGACCCCCTTTTCAAAACACTTTACTTAAAAACATGCCGACAAACCTTCACTTTTTGGTGGAACTCATAATCCTTTCGGAACATATGTTTCCCAACAAGTTTTAACAATTTAATTGGAATGATCAAAAAGTAAATGAAGTACGAAGTGAAAAGGTCATCACAAATTCTCCATAAAAAATTGGCACATCATTTCCATATCACACATCAACACATCACATGAAAAGGAGGAGGACAACAAAATCTACTCAAGACTCATGAGGAAAGGATGACAAAACATGGATTTTATATATAAAAGCAACGTCATACAAACACGGTAAAGAAAAGACAACTTATCTCAAACTCTTCTCTAAGTGAATCTCAAGGAATTCCTTTGACTCCTCATCTTTCTTCACAACAACACACAATTCTCTCTTTAGATAAGTAAGGAAGAAGAAATCTCTCACTTTTCCTCTCCTCCTACACTCCTTAGAAGAGAACACACAAACCTTAGATTTCCTAAACAAATGAAAAGACACACTCACACTTCCATCCCTCACACTCAAGACTCTCTCCCCCCCTCTAAACTTGGCTCCGAAATAGTTTAAATTCGGCCATAACTGATTTCTCAAGAGTTTCTTCAAGCGTCCCTCCAAAATCCGGCCAAATTGTTTAAAATCGGGATAAGGCGCCGCACCGCGCTATTTTCTGCCTTCTGGTCCAAAAGTCTCTGTAGATTGCGCGGTCTGATGCTGGTGACAGCGCCGTTCAGTGCTAGTTCAATAAAATACATTTTGCTCCATTTTGCTCCAAATTTGCTTCTTTTCGCTTCCTTTTAATCCAAAGGCCTAAAATCATTGTACCTGCATGAAATCATGAAAAATACCTTTCTTTAAAGTGCAATATAATCAAAAACAGTTATGAAATGGACTTTTAAAAGCAATCAAATTTTAAATGGATCAAAATCCCCCAAACTTAATTATTACTTGTCCTCAAGTAATTTTGTTAATACATAAAATAATGATCCACTGCAATGAGCTTTCTTTCTAGAACACCATAACTTTGACTTAGATAAGTACAATATTAAAATTTTCAAAAAAATCTTAGAATAATTCAAGTGAGTTCTGCAGGTATAAGGTTATCTAGTAATTAAGTCTAAGAGTTCTAGCCTTCTATTCATTTCAAAAATGACTGTAGATTGTCTTATTAAGGCACTTAAAAGTATTACATGAAAAGAAGTTTATGAGAACACTACCAGTAAATATGCTAATCCATACATATAAATTCAGGAAAATAATTAAGTTTTCCCTTTAGGTAGGTCAAAGTGAAGACAATTTTTGATTCGGCATCTCCTCAAGCTTCTCCTCACTTTTTCTTTTCTTTTTCTTCTTTTTCTCTTTTTTTTCTTCTTCTTTTTTCTTTTTGCTTTTTTTTTCAAGTGAGGATTACTATATATGGATAGCCTTTAATAATTACGAACTTCACCCTTTCCACCCTAAATTTGAAATTTACCACAATCCTTTACCTTATAGGAATTTTTTTAGCTTTATTATTAATTCATCATAGAGACTCCATCCTTTCCTTTCACATAAAGTTTTAAGATTATTAATACTTCAAACATACAGTTTTTCTTACTTTGAATAATTGACGATATTCCTATTCTATTATACCAAATATCTCAGCCTACAAAATTACTTTTCATTACCAAATACTTTCTTTCAAGTCCACTAAAGTATTTAAATAAAATTAAAATACAATTATCTGAAATTAAGCTCTATCACAGGAAATCATGTTAATAATTTTGAAAATACTTTTAAATGAGAACAACTAACAGTTAATTCTTTCCCTCCCCCAAAATTAAATTTTTGAATATTAATACAATTAATATGCGAAGAAAGAAAAGATATAAACATATATGACTCATACCTCAATACGTTGGGCTTTTTATATCTTTGAGTTTAGGCAGGTTTTCTTCATAAATTAGAACAGTAGGCATGAAATAATTAAGAGCATTTTTACACACAAATATAGGTTAGAAATTTGCAAGGGAAGAAGTTTGAAAACTTAAAACATAAAACATCAACTAAACACATAACACATTAACATCCAACTGTTATAATCACAGATTAAACTAACAAACTAAATACAATCACTTCACATCCATCACCATTCAACATAAAATTCACAACAAACACATCCAAATACAAATTACATCACAAATACAAATCACAGAATCTCAGGTACATCACAAATACATCAACAAATACGAAATGCAATAAAAATAAAAATACTAAACTACCAATCATCATCTGCAGGACCTCCACCATCATCAGGTTCATCAGGCTAGTATGGAGTGTACTCAGGGTATGTAGGGAAAACAACACTAGTGTCCCCCTTGAAGAATCTCATTTGTGCATCATCATAAGCTATATCATATTCTCGCCACTGCACTTAATAATCATCATTTATTTTATTCCTTGCTTCTAGTTCATCTACTATGGTGTTCAACTTTTCTAACTGATCCATCACATCATGCAGAGTAGGTTCCCTAGATGTAGATTGTCTCTCATGAATAGAAGAAGGTATATCAGCTTTTTTACTCCATTTTCATCCTACATGGGCTTCATAGGTTTTCAAATTTAGTTTACTTATTGGCTTCAGGGGATGGACTACCACATCATTATCTTCAGTTGCTACACCTGACTGAATACACAAGGCATGAATCAGGCTGGGGTGTCCTAGTCCACCTATAATCTCTCCTTTTAAATTTGTTAAAATACTCTTATGAATAATAGCCCCAATATTAATATTCTACATGTTTTGAATAAACTAAATCAGAACATCTCTATCTATAGTAACCTCGCTCTGATGGTTGGAAAGAAAAAGTTGTGCAGAAATGAAATAATGCCAGGCTTTTGATACAGGATTCAATGTAGAAAGGGGGAAGTTCACTTTTTGCTTCTGTTTAATCATTCATTCCCATTTTTAGTCAGTCAAATAGTTCATAACCATATCCAATGCTTTATTAGTAACGGGAAAATTTTCATATTCACACAAGAACGGTTCTCTCAAATGATAAAATGTATTGATGCGCGTGGGGGTAAATTCAACCATTTGTCCTCTTACAAGGATATATTCACTCTCAGAATAATATAAATTAACATAAAATTCTCTTACAATCTCCAGCATCGCTTCAGCAGTAAAATAGCAGAAAATTTCTGATTGACAATTTGCAATTAATTCTTCAATCACACCTCCAGCATTTTCAAAGGCTTTTTCATGAATACACTTCTTATTGCTAAGAAATGTACTAAAGCAGGAATAAGCCTTGAAATTCACAAATTTAATCTCATCATAATCAAATTTTCTCTTTCCCATAGCCATCGTTGGAGCCATTTTTTTAAAAATAACAAATTTATCCAAATCATTTCAAAATTGCAATGTAATAGACTCCAAAGTAAATTTAAATAGATAAGAACTCCAACACTATGAAAAGTCTCCAAATTTTCTCAAAAAACCTCAAAATTCATATCTTCCTAATGTATGAGATTTCCACTGTCAAAATAAAAAAAATTAGTTTAAAGTGAAAATCTTACCAAGAGAAGATGAAATCCAAACTTTTTCGGCCACAAAATCGCTTCAAATCCAAATGCAAGTAAGCCCTAGGTGCAAAAATCGGCCTTGGCTGAGGTAGAAGACGATGGTTTGGGCAAAAATGGTGAGTCCCAGGGTTAAATCACAAAATTAGAGGGTTTATGGCTTTTTCCTAGTCGGGCCTGGTCCAGCGTTGGTGATAGTGCTGCTCGGCGCAATTTTCGTCTCAATAGTCCAAACTCTCTGTCTCTTAGAGCGGTCTGGCACTGGTGACAGCGCCGTTCACCGCCAGTTCAAAAACTGGGCTTCCAAATTTCTTTTGCAATTTTGATCTTTTCAAGGCCGCACCGACGTCAAAATAGTCCATTTAAGCATTGAATAACGTACTAAAGCCATGGCAAATAGTATTTTTTAACACAAACAACACAAAATATCATTTGATATATAAAATACAAATTATGAACACACATAAATAACACTAAACTCTACACATTGTCAAACCATAAAATATTAAAATTCAGTGTCGGTCACAACCACAACACAAGAACGCCAAATACTGAAAAAGAAAGCAAGTTCAAATATAACATTCAAGCAAAGCAAAGCAAAGTAAGCAATCAGTTTAAATACATAAACACAAAAACACAATAATTAAGTCTTCATTCTTCCTCAGAGCTATCATCAACACTTAAATCTCCAATTCATTAAACATGAACGAACATATTGTAGAATGGACGAAATGAGAATTCTTCAGTAAACTCCACCTTAATCTAACCTTTTCTTTTCATCAAACGTATCAAACTTCCTTTAAGGTACCCAGAATGATAAATGTGTTCCTTCATTCTCCAATCCAGATGATCAAAGAAGTCAGATAAATTGTTGATTGCATTCATTAGGTGTTGCATTTCGTTCTCCAATTTCTTAATTTTATTCAAAATGATTTGTGAACTTTCAGAAAAGTAGGAGGAAAAGGTGTTGAACTTTTATATGGATGATCTTCAATTATACTCATATCATTCATATCACCATGATTACTATGTTTATTCGTTGGGTCTATAAGCTTCCAAGGTAGAAGTACTCTTCTGCAATTCTCATATGGCTCTTGTGATTGACTGCAAAGGAGAAATATGATGGAAGGATGTCCAAGCCCATACATTGATCCGTGAACGATCAATCCCAAAATAGAATTAAAAATTATAGAACCAACATCAATACACATCTCCATTTTAATATAATAGTTCAAAATAGCACATTCCTCGGTTACTTTGCTGATTTTCATAGTTGGGAGTAATTTTGCACATATAAAATAATGTAAGTGTTTCGACGTAGGATTTAGCAGTATAATCGAAAAACTCACATACCTATTATTTCTTATCTCCAAATCATCACTTTCATCCATCAAATATCTGTATATATCATTCATGTTGTCCTTCGTTGGGGAAACGTTTGAATAGTGGTAGATCATTACATTCTCAATCATATATAAATCATTAATCTTTGCAGGAGTAAATGTGACAAATCTACCTCGTACATAGACTGATCCTTTGTTGATTCCATGAAGATTTGCATAAAACTCTTTCACAACCGGGATAACTACGGCGGTAGTAGTATAACATAACACTGCCCAACGTCTCTAAACAATAATTTCTTCAATTAGAGTACTAGGAGGATTCATATCTCGATTCACGAAGCCTCGCTCCTTAATCAGCCTCATCATTGAGATATTATTGTTGAATAGTCGTTGCGCTTCAAAACTGACAAACTTTCTACGATTGAAAACTTGAAATCTTAAAGTTTCTATCGAGTCAGAATCCATTTGGATGAGATTTGGGATCTTACTTCTCGTACCTCTGGTAGTTTTTTGCATCTAGGGTAGGTTTTTTGGAGTTCAAGTGGAAGAATTGCCACCTATATCTGCCAAAACACGTTTTTAAAGACAAAAAACTGTTTTCGGAACAGCAGCGCGGTCCAGTGCTGATAGAAGCACTGTCTGGCGCTAGTTCAATTTTTGCCAAACTTCATTTTATCCAAATTCTTTCCAAACATCGATTTTATTTATTTATTTAATGTTTTAAATGTTATTTAAGGAAGGGTAGGACTTAATTAAGTAACAAACAAACACAAATAACACAGCAAACAAGGAAACACTCAATAACTGTGGGTTACCTCCCACAAAGTGCTTGGTTTAACGTTGTCAGCCCAACATAACTTTAAATTATTCAGGTTGATCCAACATTAAAACCTTTTTAAAATTAGCTCTAATGCCTTCAAAATATGGTTTTAATCTTTGTCCATTAACTTTGAATATTCTTCTAGATTCAGGGTCTTCGATAGTCACATCTTCAATTTGATAGATTTTACGTCAGGGAATGGTCCTGTCCATCTAGATTTCAGTTTCCCAGGAAATAATTTTGATCTTGTATTATATAGTAAAATTTTTTGTCCTAGTTCAAATTTCTTCTTAACAATCTTTCAATCATGCCAATTTTTTCTTCTCTCCTTGTATATTCTATCATTATCATATGTTCATTTCTGATTTCTTCCAACTCATTCAATTGCAACAGTCTTTTCTCACAAGCATCTTTCAATTCAAGTTTAATTTCTTTATCGCCCAATATGCTTTATATTCTAATTTAACTAGCAAGTGACAAGTCTTTCCAAAGATTAATCTATAAGGGGACATTCCTCTAGGAGTTTTATAAGCAGTTTTATATGCCCATAAAGTAGTTTATAATCTAAATGGACCAATCTAATTTCTCAAGATTTATGACTTTTTTTAAAATTCGATTAAATTCATGATTAGATAACCCATCTAAGCCATTAGTTTGAGGATGATAAGCTGTAGAGATTCAATGCATAATATTATATTTTTCTACCAATCTCAGAATCAGATTATTCTTAAAATGGGATCCTCCATCAGTGATAATTACTCTAGGCATTCCTATCTTGTGAAAATATTTTTCATTAAAAACCTCGAAACACTTCTAGCATCACACTTAGGTAAAGTTGTTGCCTCAATCCATTTTGATAGATAATCAACATAAATTAATATATAAAAATTTCCAAATGAAGGTATAAATGGTTCCATAAAATCTAATCCCCAAACATAAAAAATTTCAACTTCCAAAGTAAAATTAAGATGCATTTCATTTCTTCTAGAGATATTGCCTATTCTCTGACATCGATCGCAAGTTTTGATAAATCTATAAACATCTCTAAAAATGGATGGCAAATAAAATCCAGATTGTAAAATCTTATGTACAGTTATTCAGAATCATGACATTCTCGAATAAATCGTTTAGTTTCTTCATAAGGCATACATCTCATAATAATAAGATCTTTACATTACTTATACAGATAAGGATCATCCCAAAAATAAAATTTAGCATCATGTTTAAATTTCTTCCACTGTTGAATTATTAATTCAGGTGATAAATATTACTAACGATGTAGTTTACAATATCAGTATACCACGGTATATTTCATTTTGTAATATTATATAGCTCCTCATCAGGGAAAGATTCTATTATTTCTTTTTCAAATTCAGCCAAATTAGATTGTTCAAGTCTCGATAAATGATCAGTTATTTTATTATTAACCCCTTTTCTATTAACGATCTCAAAATTGAATTCTTGCATTAAAAGTATCCATCGAATCAATCTTAGTTTAGCATCCTTCTTTTGCATTAAATATTTAATAGCAGAATGATCAGTATGCAGTATACATTTGGCTCTAATTAAGTAAGATTTAAATTTTTCAAAGGCATAAACGATAGCTAATAACTCTCTTTCAATCGTAGTGTAATTAATTTGAGCATCAGTAAGAGTCTTACTAGTGTAGTATATAACTTTAAACATTTTCTCTTGCCTTTGCCCTAAAACCACTCCAATAGAATAATCACTTGCATCACACATTAATTCAAATGGTTTTTCCCATTTGGGTGAAACTATTATATAGGAATCGATTAATTTTTTCTTTAATTAATCAAAAGCTTTTAAGCATTAATCATTAAAATCAAACTTCTTATCTTTTTCCAAAAGTTGGCATAGAGGCTTAGTAATTTTTGAAAAGTCTTTAATATTTCATCTATAGAATCCTACATGTCCCAAAAAGCTTCTTACCCGTCTCACAGTTGTTGGACGTGGCAATTCTTCTATTATTTTAATCTTCGCAGGATCTACTTTCATGCCATTTTCAGATATTTTATACCCAAGCACAATTCCTCCTGCAACCATAAATTGACACATTTCCAAGTTTAGGACTAAATTTATTCTTTCGCGTACCTCTAAAACTTTTTCTAAGTTGTATAGGCATGCATCAAATGAGTCTCCAAATATTGAGAAATCATCCATAAACACTTATATTCCATCATCTATTAGTTTGCTAAATATGGACCTCGTACATCTTTGAAATGTTGCAGGCACATTACATAATCCAAAGGGCATTCTTCTAAAAGCAAATGTTCCATAAGGGCTAGTAAATGTAGTCATCTCTTGATCCTCAGGAACAATAGGTATTTGGTGATAACCGGTATATCCATCCAAAAAGTAATAATACTTATGTCCAGCAAGCATGTCTAGCATTTGGTCTAAAAAAGGTAAAGCAAAGTGATCTTTTATGGTGGCAGCATTTAATTTTTTATAATCAATATATATTCGCCAACCAGTGACTTATCTTGTTGATATGATTTCATTTCGTTCATTTAAGTCAACAGTCACTCCTCCTTTCTTAAGAACACAATGAATTGGGCTTACCGAACACTATCAGAAATAGGACATATAATTCCTGCATCTAACCACTTTAAATCTCTTTTTTAGCCACTTCTTTCATCATTGGGTTCAGCCTCCTTTGCAGATCAATTCTAGGTTTATGTTGTTCCTTCAACAAAATTCTGCGCATACAGATTGAAGAACTAATTCCTTTAATATCTGCTAAGGACCAACCAAAAGCCTTTTTGTATCTTTTTAAGGTGTCCAGTAATTTTTTTTCTTAATATTCATTTAAATCCGAAGATACAATGATTGGTAAGGTAGATGATTCTTCTAAAAACATATACTTCAAATGAATAGGGAGAAATTTCATCTCAAGTTTAGGGGGTTTAATGATAGATGGAATTAAACTTTTATCTCCACTATCCATAGAATCCAATCTTTCAAATCTTTCTTGAACAAATTCTAACTTTTCATTCTTCATATCATCCAAATCATCTTCACCTTCACTTTCATCCTCACATTCCAAATTCTCTCCAAAAACTTCTTTAAAATGATCTTCTCTCAAATAATTGCAGATTTCCATTTGAAAGCATTCATCATCTTTTTCAGCTAAAGGGTATTTCATAGATTTCAGAATATTGAAAGTTACCTCTTGATCATTAACTCTCATAGTTAATTTTCCTTTTTGAACATCGATCATAGCTCTCCCAGTACTAAGGAATGGTCTTCCCAAAATAATTGGAATTTATTTATCTTCCTCCATATCTAATACAATAAAGTCCGTAGGAAAGAGAAATTTATCCACCTTCACTAATACATATTCCACAACTCCTATAGGATAAGTGATGGAACGATCAACCAATTGAAGTCACAGATGTAGATTAAATTTTTCCTATTCCCAATCTTTTGAAAGTTGATAAAGGCATAAGATTAATACTAGCTCCTAGATCACATAAAACTCTTCCGAAAAATTTCTCACCTATAGCACACGGGATAGTGAAACTACCAGGGTCTTTAAGTTTTTCAGAAAGCTTCTTTTGAATAATTACACTACACACAGTGCTAAGTGCAACAGTCTCGTGGTCTTTGAACTTTCTTTTCTTTTTAAGAATATCCTTCACAAACTTTGTATAATCAAACATCTGCTATAATGCTTTAACAAGGGAAATATTAATTGTTAATTTTTTAAGAATTTCCAAAAAATTTGCAAATCTATTATCCCTGCTCTGTTTTTCTAGTCTTTGAGTAAATGGAGGAGGTAGTTTTTCAACAATTATCTTCATTGGTTCAATCGGATATTATAAGTCTGGATATATCTTATTAGAACCTTTTTCCATGTTCACTTCCTCTCTTTCAGCTTCAACTTCTTTTTGTACTCTTGTTTCTAATTCTTTTCCACTCCTTAATTGAATAGCTTTAATTTGCTCCTTGTTTTGATCTTTTAGGTTGATCTCAACATTGCTAGGAAGATATTGAAAAGGTCTATTATTAAGCGCAGTAAAAATATATCCCAATTGATTCTCAATGTTCTTCATCGCAACATTTTGAGCTTGAATTTGATTACCCATATTTAGATATATTTCTTCAGTATACAACTTATTTTCCTTAAATTGTGGGTTAATATTAAAACCAGGAGGATAAGAAGGTCTATAATTGGTATTTCCTTGGTTGTTCGGATTTCCAACTGGATTCATAGAATTGTTTCCTCATTGCGGGTTAACAACAACATTGTTATTATTCCAGTTGAATTTTGGGTGACTTTTCCAACCAGGATTATAATAATTTGAATAAGGATTATTGAATTTGTTATTTACGGCATTCAAGGTTTCATAAGGTGTTTGAGAGTCTATCATCTGTCCAGATGAATTTTCTTCTAACACTGGGGGTGTTTGAGAATAATTCATTCCATATTGATCTATTTTCTTAGAAAGTGCAGCAATTTGAGAGACTATCATAGTTATCGCATCAGAATCATGAATACTAGCTACTCTCTTAGGATTTACCCGCTCAAAGGGCTATTGAAAATTATTAGTAGCCATCTCTTCAATTAACGAATATGCTTCATCAAAAGGTTTTGACATTAATGATCCACTAACAGCAGCATCTATAATCGATCTCAAAGATCCCACTAATTCATTATAAAATGTTTGAATTATTAAACAGTCTAGTAAAGCATGATGTAAAAATTTTCTCAAAAGATCTTTAAATCATTCCCAAGCTTTATATATAAATTCTCCATCAAACTGACTAAAAGATGAGATGTCATTCCTCAGCTTAGCAATTTTTGAAGGAGGGAAATATTTTGACAGAAACTTTTGTGAAAGTTCTCTCCAAGTTCTGATAGATCTAGGTGCTAACGAATTTAATCACACCTTGGCCTTATCCCTTAATAAAAAGGAAAATGTATAAGCCTAACAACATCGTTCGACACTCCAGCATATTTAAAAGTAGCACACAGTTTTGGAAAACTAGCGAGATGTAAGTTAGGATCTTCATTAGGTGTTCCTCAAAATTGATTATTCTGTACCATTTGGATAATAGCAGGTTTAAGCTCAAATGAATTAGCAGCAACATCAGGGTTTTGGATAGTTAAGTGAATTTCATCAGTTGTTGGATTAGCATAATCTCTTAAAGATCTTAGTATATTTTCATTTTGATTGTATTGATTGTTCAAATTGTTCACCTTATTGTGAGGATTTTTATATTGTTTTTGTTTTTTTCGAATTTTTCTAATAGTACGCTCTAATTCAGAATTGTAAGGCACTAAACCTATAAATCTGATACTACGCATACAAACTTAATAAGCACAGTAACAATAAACAAACCCACACAATTATGACTTGTAATTCAAATATAAGCTTCAAATACTACAAAATTAATTTTAGCAGTTACCTCCCCGGCAATGGCGCCAAAAACTTGGTGCGACTTTTTTAAATTGCCAAAATTTATGAACTCAAATATATATATATATATATATATATATATATATATATATATTAAATTAGTTTTCTATTGAGTCACACAATTAAACGCAAGTATACGTATCGCTCAAGTAATATATGGCTCTAGTGGAATCCTGGTTATGGATCCCATAGGGAGGCAATTAATTTATAATGTAGCACAGAAATCACTTCTCGAATCACAGCACGATTGCAAGTATTTACTAATATTAAAAGATAAACGAACAGTTGCAGTTACTAATTCTACCAAAGTACGTTCTAACTTTCTAGCAAGTTTAACTAACTCAAGACTAAGTTTATAACAAAAGTTCAATTATAAGAAAGAATCTTCCTCCTCTCCAATATTAATGTGATGATTTAGTGACATAGATCAGTGATGCAAATGTATTGTGCCAAATAGGTGCATTCCTATTCTTTACCCTTTTCTAAAAGCATAAAGAACAATGGCTAATTCTAAGTTTAGTTCCCAAATCCGTGGTTAGGCTGGGGGGACACTAGCTCTCACTCCAGAGCTCCCACTTCCCTTCCCCTGAAGGCTAACTCTCGCTTTGGTTTCCAAACCCTAGGACCAAATTGGGGATTTCAGCCTGTCACTCTAAAATCTCCAATTCTACGCCTAACAAAATATATTTCAATATTTATTTGCACTAACCCCCATGAACTACGTCACTCATTCCTGGACATTGAATGTGACCACTTTTATTATGGAACTCAAAACCCTTTCAGAACATATGTTTCCCAACAAGTTTTAACAATTTAATTGGCCAGATCAAAAAATAAATGAAGTACGAAGTGAAAAGGTCATCACAAATTCTTCATAATAAATCGACACATCATTTCCATATCATAACATCAACACAACACATGAAAAGGAGGAAATCAAAGAAATCTACTCAATACTCATGAAGAAAGGATGAAAAAACATGGATTTTATTTATAAAAGCAACGTCATACAAACAGAGTAAAGAAAAGACAACTTATCTCAAACTCTTCCCCAAGAAAATCTCAAGGAATTCCTTTGGCTCCTCTTCTTTATTCACAACAACACACAATTCTCTCTTCAGATAAGTAAGGAAGAAGAAATCTCTCACTTTTTCTCTCCTCCTACACTCCTTAGAAGAGAAGATCCAAACCCTAGATTTCCTAAACAAATGAAAAGACACACTCACTCTTCACTCCCTCACACTCAAGACTCTCTCTCCCCTAAAATTGGCTCCAAAACAATTTAAATTCGTTCATAACTGATTTCCAAAGAGTTTCTTCAAGCATCCCTTAAAAATCCAGCCAAATACATTTAATCTAGTTTAAAATCGGGATAGGCGCGGTCCGGCGCAGGATAGGGAGCCGTCCGGCGGTATTTTCCGTCTTCAGATCCAAAAGTATCTGTAAATTGGCTAGTTCAAAAAAATGCATTTTGCTCTATTTTGCTCCAAATTTGCTCCTTTTTGCTTTCTTTTGCTCTAAAGACATAAAATCATTATACCCGTGTAAAATCATGAAAAATACATTTCTTTAAAGTGAAATATCATCAAAAACAGGTATGAAATGGACATTAAAAAGCTATCAAATTTTCAGTGGATCATGGTCTTTCCAAATTGATTTTAGGTGGAGATATTAATTTTTCTAGATCAGCAAAAACATGTTCTTCGGGTCTTTTTGTTTACTTTATTTCTCTCACAACTTTTTATCTTTTCTAACCACATCCTCTATCTCTCCTCCAATTCTTGATTGGGCATCTTTTTCTTGTTCATTATTGATCTCTTTAGGTTTAATCTCAGTGTTTCTAGGAAGTATTCCTTGGGGTATATTGCTAAGTGAATTAGTAATTTTGTCCTAGTTGATCCTTTATGTTTCTAATCACAATATTTTGACTTTGTAACTGGTTTCTCATTTGCAATACCATTTCTTCTATAGACATATTCTTAGGTTTTAATAGAGCCAAATGCTAATGAGTAAAACCACATTTTCGCCTTATCCCTTAGTGAGAAAGGAAAAAAGCCTTAACCTAACAACATCGTCTGGCATGCCGTTATAACGAAATGTAGCATAAAGTTCTAGAAAACTAGATAAGTGTAAATTGGGATCCTCCGAAGGAGTTCTCCTAAACTGGTTGTTCTGCACCGGTTGGATAATCGCTAGATTTAGTTCAAATGAGTCAGCTTCTACGACAAGGTTTTGTATACTTGAGTGAATTGCATCTGTCGAATGATTTACATAATCCCTGAATGATTTATGATGATATTCCAAGTTATGGTTTTGAATGTTTTCCATTTCCATTTCTAGTTTTTCAAGTCCTTTCAGTTTTTTTATTTTTTTTTCCATTTTTCTAACTCGGGACCATAAGGCACAAGTCCTACAGATTATTTATTTTGCATACGTAACACAACAAATAATACATTAACAGTAAAACAAATGAAACAAAAAATATATTCAACACAAAATATTTTCACAAACACCTTATTTTTCACACAATAGTTTTTTTACAACATTTTTTATACAAAAAACACTTTTCACACAAAAACAATTTTACGACACTAAAATTTTCGAACTCTAAGCCTAATTACTTCAACCAAAATTCTCTTAAAATTCTTACAGAAGCATCCCCGGCAACGGCGCTAAAAACACGATGCGCCCCCGGTGTGTGTTATTTTTCTGTGTGTTTTTATGTTGGTATGTATGTGCGCACACTAGAGGTTTTTCGCAAGTATACTTATCGTTTAAGTAAGACTCAGCTCTAGTGGAGTCCCTTTTGTCGATGCCACAGGGAAGTGAGGTAAGAGGTCCTTAGTCAATTTCTAATCTAGTTTTATCAGACTTTAGTTTAGAAGGTTGATATAAGTGGTTTTTCTAAAAAATAATCTTAAACGTAAGTCTTGTGTTTAAAATAACTAATAACAACTCCTAAATGAAAATATTAATTCTAAAGATAACCCTTTCTGGATGAATTGGTTTGGCGAATTTTGAGATAATAAAATTTACTATTCTTATATAGTGAATCGGATAATGTAAAGGAATTAGATACATTAAATATTGTATGTGCTAATAGGAGCAATCCTATTCTTTACCCTCTTCCGAGTGCATAAAGAACATTGGCTAATCCTAGGTTATTGACTCTCACTTCAGAGGTCTCAATTCCCTTCGCGTAAAGGCTAACTCTCTATTCTGTTTCCAAACACTAAGACTGAATTGGGGATTTTAGTCTGTCACCCTAAAATCTCCAATTTTACGCTCACTAAAGTAAATTTCCCTATTTATTTGCACTCAACCCCCATGAACGCACCATCCATGAAATATAAATGTGGTTCCACTTGCTAAGAATTACACCACCCTCTCGGTTTGTAGTGCAATTATAACAAATTTTAACACTACAACAAGTTATTTTTGTAATGTAAATGAAGCACAAGTAAAAATCATCACATTTATAATTAAAACTTCTACTAGCATGCATCCCAATATCCTAAACATGAATCCTACTCATTGAAAGAGAACAGTAGAATGAAAATAATAGAATAATCTTCTTATTCCATTATTTCCAAACAAGAAGAAAGAGAAAGAGAAAGACAACATAAAGCACGAAGAAAACACTACGGAAAACCTCATTTCAAAGCAAATCCACAAAATAAGAGTTTACAAAATCATAAGATAACGAAGAACACAATACTTAGCTTTTTTCCTAGAAAGAAAGATGAAAATCTATCTTACAAAGTCTCTTACTGACCCATGCAATGCTAGAACAAACCTTTACAGATTCTCTCAAAATCTCCTCACCAATCTCTCCAAAAAGGTAAAAATCTACATTTCTACTTCTGTTCTAAACATTCTCCATATTTTTCCTAACCTCTACTCTTTTTTTTCTGACCTAAAATCACTATATTAAAGTGTAGAGACGAATTTCTCAAGAGGTTCCTGAAGCACCTTTCAAAAAGCGTCCAAATACGTTGAATCTCGACCATAACCGCCCAAAATCGCATCAAAACTGTCTCGGGCACCGACAGTGCTGCCTCAACGATTTAGTTCAAATGCTCTGGCGCCAACGGGCGCCAGTGAGTTGTTTTTGCCAAATTACCTCATTTTACACCAAATTCGCTCCTTTTTTGCTTTTATTTGCTCCAATCACCTAAAAACATCATACTTGTAGCAAAACATGAATAATACATTTCGTTAAAGTGTAATATAATTAAAATTAAGCAAAAGATATATATGAAAAATCAAGCAGTTTTTATACGTGTCACTGACCCCGAGGCTTGACCATCTTATGGGGACTCCTTTTGAGCTCCCTCATATTTTGCTCCCACCTACTAAGTGCTAGAGGTTAGGACCAAACATGTAGAACTCCAAAAGGAGTAAAGAAGTGTTTAGAATTTATAATGGTAGTAGGGTTTCATTACCAGTCCTTTAGGATAGTCAACAGGGAAGTCCTATAGCTAGATGTGCTTCTAAGAAGAAACTAGACCTCACCAATATTAAGGTCAACACATGCTTCTTTTGATTGGCATTATCACTTGTAAGATTTAGGATAAAATAAATCAGCTCAACCAATACAGTATTGCATCATTCCTTTCGGTACAACTGTGTTGCATTAGTTCTACTGAGATAAATCAATACAACCAAAAGCAATATAGTTTTACAAGTAGTTGTAGATTAGTGAATCCTAGCCATGAGGAAAAAAATAAATAAAAATTCATATTTTTTATGCAATTCTTTTTATTTTTATGTTTTAATTTCTTACAACAGAATGAATATTGTCTCATTCCCTTCAATACAACCGTGTTGTATCGATTATATTGAGATAAATCAATACAACCAATACAACATAATTGTACAAGTAGTGTTAATAATGTTAAATCATTCAATCCAAGAAACGATGAAAAATTAAAATTAGAAATTCAAAACTTTCACAATTTTCTTTATTTTATGTTATAATATTTTTACAACAGAAAGAACATTGCATCGATCCCTATGGTACAACCGTGTTGTATCGGTTGTATTGAGATAAATCAGTACAACCAATACAATATTGTTGTACAAGTAGTGATAACTCAGTTAATCTTAGCAATGATGAAAAGCAAAAATAGAAATTCATACTATTTTATATACAATTCTTTTTTATTTTATTGTTACGATTTTTTATAATAGATAAGATATTGCATTGTTGGTACAACTATATTGTATCGGTTGGACTGAAATAAATTAGTACGACCAATACAACATGATTATATAAGTAGCATTAATAGTGTTTAATTAATCAATCCAAGAAAAGTCGAAAAGTAAAAATTAGAAATTCATACTTTCTTTATAAAATTTTTTTTTATTTTTATGTTACGATTTTTTTGTAATAGAAAGAACATTACATTGTTCTCTTTAATACAACAATGTTATATCAGATATAAATTAGTATAATTAATACAACATGATTATACAAGTATTGATAAATTAACAAATCCCAGCCACGAGAAACAACGAAAATTAAAAATTCAATCCTTTCTACTGTGTGGGACGCTGTAAGGGCCCTTCTCACCTCCTATATATAATTTTTTTTTTTATGTTACAATTTTTAAAATAGATACAATATTGTATCATTCCCTTCAGTACAACCATGTTGTACTGTTCATACTGAGATAAATCAGTACAACCAATACAACGTGATTGTACAAATAGTGATAAATCAGCCAATTCTAATCATAAGAAAAAATAAAAATTCTAAATTCATCATTTCTATATACAAGTTTTTTTTATGCTATGATTTTTAACAATAAATGTAACATTACATCGTTCCATTAAATACAACCATGTTGTATTGGCTGTAATGAGATAAATCAGTACAACCAATACAATATGATCATACAAGTAGTGATAAATCAACCAAACTTAGCCATGAGGAAAAATAAAAAAAAAACTAATTCTTTCTATATGATTTTCTTACTTTTGTTTATTTAAGATTTTTTTATAATTTTAAATCATTACAACCACTACAAGAAGGTTGTGCACGATAAAATTAGTCAATCGTAGTCATGAGGAAAAGTGAAAAATTAATGACTGCACTCATGAGCACGCAAATACGATAGTCTCTTTGAAATATGGAGTATTAAATATTATAAGCATCAAATCACTCAAATAAATAAAAATAAAAATAAATAAATAAAATAAAATAATAATAAATAAAAAAAAAAAAAAAACCTTACACATTAGCAATATAAATGAAATTTTGTTTAAACTTACCAATGAATTTGAAATAATTTCATCAACAAAAATTGTAGCGAGTATGTCCTCGCAATTATTTAAATTACAACTCTGGTTCTTCTCCGAACTTAAGGTTTCTTCCCGAGTTTTAGCAACGATAACAGTTTATTCCTAATATTCCACAACGAAAAAATTTTTCATAGTGAAACCTTAAAAGTCGCAATTATTTAACTTTTTTGATTTTTATTTTAAATTTTTAATTTTTTCTTTTCTTAAGATAAAATGACATGCCAGTACCCTATGACGGGCTGAGTCAAGCCATGCCTTTACAGGTCATTTATTAGAATAGAATAATAATAAAAATAAAAAAATAAGTGACATATTTGAATTGACTTTCGCACATACCCTTAGGTGAGTTCAAAATAGATTTTCTAAATTGAAACACCCACTCATGATTCTCTCTGTTTTTTCTCGAAGACGACGCTCACAAAAGCAACCCATTGGCTAGCGAAATGTTTGCATACGGAACGTCGTCCAATAATATCACACCCTCACCCCAAAAGTGTATGGGTGGGGCCCACTTTTATTTTATTTTTTTTTTTTTTGAAAAAAAAAATTTCTGATTGGACGACGTACGTAGCTCTGCGTACGTCGTCGGGATGCAAAATTTCGCCCATTGGCTAAGCCCTCTCAATTCTTTCACGCCTTTCTCCTGTTTGGCTCTCCATTCACTCCAAGCAAGCTAAATCCATCTCCCTGCATTTTTTTTTTTTTTTTTTTTTTGTTATCTATATACTCTAAAGCTAAGTATCTTGCCTTCTCCATTCCTAGCTACTATTCCTCTTGCTCCAATGAAAAATTTTGGGTGCTTAAAATATAAATAAAAAGAATTAGATGCTTAATATGTAAAAATAGATGTTTGAGTTGTCATGCATGTAAAAACCCAAAATTAAAAACATCATAGAATACCCTAAAAATATCTTCAAACAATAAAGTAAAAAATAAAAATATCAATAATAATAAAAATTACATTAAATCAACAAAAATCAAACGGAAAGCAAGCTCCAAACCCACTACAGCATATGGTTTAAACAACCCAACCTCTCAGTACACACAACCATAACACAGTCCAAACTACAGAAACAATAGATCATGCAAAAGAACACAGCGAAGCAAACGTATTACGAAGAAAAAAGACCTTGAAATAGCTTTCAACTCAAGCATAGGAAGACTCGAAGATCCAAGCCTTTACACTTTTCCCATATGGTATACTGTAAACATAAACGAGCAAACGGCCTTCAATTTTTTCCTCCTCCTTCTCGGACTTAACAATCAAAAAGTAATCCCAACCATGCAACCCATGCCACCGCTTCGCCTTCACCACCCTATAAAAGGCCAGTGTTTCTGACTGCGAATGCTTTCTGTTTATTTCTTTAACGGCGAACTTACCGAGTTCTTGCACCTCTTTGTTATACTCAACATTCTCTATCACCTCAACCCTGTCGTCATCTTCAGAAGGCGATGGAGCCATCGCCTTATGAGCTGCGGCTTTGGAGGAGAGGAAGAAGAGCAGGAACAGTGCGGAGAGGAGGAGGAGGACGTTGAGCCTGAAGGCCATGGCTTTTATCTCTCTGTCAGAGATAAATGAAGCTTTTTTATGGGTTATTGGGAAGCAGTGAGGATTCGAAGGCATGGACTTGATGGCGTTATATAGATGCAATTTGTGACTTATGTCAACACAGGGAGACAACTAATAAAATGTGAGAAAAAATAAAGAATAATTTAAAATTTTGCTAAATATAAATATAATATTGTAATACATAAATTTTGATCAATTTCCCTTGACCTAGATGTTAAATTTTCTCTCGAATTGACTAGGAACAGCTTGATTAAGAGTCATTTTGAGAACTCTGTTGTTTTACTTCATAACAAAATATGCTTTCTAGCTGTGGTTGTTTTAAAAATAATTTAAATACTTTTAGAAATAATTCCATTTATTTATACAAGTAAAAATAAAAATAGGTAAGGAATGCTTCAAACAACACTTGTTCGTAATACTAAAAGTAAGAAAAATAATAAAAATAATAATAATCCCAACTAAGCATAAAATTTTCAAAAAAAATGTTTCGTAACACAAATCTTTAAAGTTGTAAAATAATAAATATTTTTGATTTCTTGTCGATGGTAATGTTATTCTTATGAATTTAAGGAAAAATATTAGAACAACTTAATTTAATTAATTTATAATTAATTTATTTTGTGTTAAATAGAGTCGTAATTATTTAATATTTAAAAAGAATTATATATATTAAAATTTTGGTATTTCATAAAAAATAATTAGTATTTTTTTAATAATTATACACCTTCAACAATTTTATTACTTAATTTAGATCTCTGAGACATAGACATAAATTTTAAGACAATTTTTTTAACAATGAATGTTCAATTTTCAATTAAAAATCATTCAACACTCCAATTTCAACCAACTTATAGTCAGACTGACTGGCTTGAGAAGACTCGAATTGATCCAATCTATGTCAGATCAAGCAGTTAAACAAATTTTGAAAACTTCGGGTGCTTAAAAAGATTCTAAATCTGATAAGTTTATAGTCAATTTGAGCATCTCGATAAGACAAATCAAACTAGCTCAGGATCATTTAATTACAACATTTTTAAAGCCCTTAATGGAAAAAAAAATGCCATTTGATGGAGGGAATTTTTTCTTCAATCAGCACGATGGAGTGGCTTGAATACCTTCTTTATTTTAGGGAGACCTCTCCCATGGTCTAAAAATAAAGCTCTGCCCTCTTCTTGAAGGGGACTAAGACCTTGAATTGGAAGAAGACCAAAGCATGGAGGAGGATTGAGAGAAGGAGCACAAGTTCGATGTACTACATAGAAGATCCATTAAACACTTCTCGCTCCTGCTGCTACCAGCCACAATCGACTTCTCGCTCCTGCTGCTACCAGCCACAATTGATCATTCCTCACCGGCGACTATCAACCACCATCCACCATCCTCAGAACATTGCAATGAAGCTCCCAAAAGTATCATGATGTGTGCTATGGAATCCTAGCATATGTTGCAGAGTAATGAAGCTTCTTGTTGTAGAACGACCAATGTTGAGAAGTAACGATGGGCTCTGCAAAGCACTGACCAACATTACAGAGTAACAAAATATCACGAAGATAGTGTAATAATGATCTCTCCATATAATGTAGCAATGCACCCAAGGATGGTATAATAATGTACCTCGCGGTCTGCGTAATGACGCACCTGAATGCAATGCAAAGATGTGCTTGTATACAGTGAAATGATGCTTCTCAAAGTTGTTGTAACAACACAACTGAAAATAGCTGCTTACAACAACAGTACTCAAAATATAGTGATTTTCTCCATACTTATTAAGTCCTCTCATTGCAGCTTACCACTATGGCCTAATTGACTAATTATGGCCAACATTATCCACAACTCATGCAACTTTTAACTCTAGCCTCATGAACATTTAGATATTATGATAGTTCATGCAGCTTTCAAATCCATTATTTTGTGGCCTACAGACATTATCACAGTTCAAGTAGATCCCAGATCTAGCATTTATGACTTATGAACGTTACTATTGCTCCCTGTTATAGCCTATTTGATAATCTACAACTTATATGGCTAACAGCTCATACAGCTCACAATTCTGACCTTTTGTAGCTTACTACGTATCACAACTCATGTTGTTCCCAACTCTGGCCTTTGTGGCCTAGAGACATTATCACAGCTCATGAGGCTCTCACCTCTAGCCATACGTCGTAAGAATTTGATCACATCTTACTGCTACGTCATACGTGACCAAATGCAGCCTACATAGTCCATGACTCATGCAGCTTCCAAATTTAGCCTCTATGACCTACGAACGTTACCACAACTCATGCAACTCTAAACTCTGGCTTACATGGCTCATGAAAATTATCACAGCTCATGCAGCTCTCAACGCTAGCCCCAGTAGCCTAAAAAAGTTATCACTGTTCATCCAGCTCCTAACTCTGGCCACTATGGTCTATGAATGTTATTCTTCTTCAAGCACCTCCCAAGTCTAGGCTTTATGACATATGGACATTATTATAGAACTCTTTTATGGCCTATGTCACCTTTGATTTATGTGGCTCACAGCTATTGCGGTTCCCAACTCCTACCTATGCATACTATTGATGTTATTTCAGCGCGTGCAACTCCCAACTCTGGCCTCTATGACCTACGGACGTTATCACAACACATACAACTCTCAACTCTGGCCCGTACGTACGACCTATGAATGTTATTGTAGGTCACCACTACGGCCTACATGAGCAATTACAACTTACATGGTCTATGGTTCATGCAACATCCAACTGTAGCCTCTGTGAGCTACGAATGTTACCAAATCTCATGCAGCTCCGTACTCTGACCTCTCTGGCCTACGAACATTATCACAACTCATTATTCTTTTAAATGTAGTGTATGTTTCCTACGTACATTATCACAGTTTATGCAGCTGCAAACTCCAGCCTCTGCAGCCACTAAACATTATTACTTCTCCCTGCTACAACTTATGTAACCAACTATGACTTATGCAGCTCTCAGCTTCGACCGCTACATACGACATATGGATGTTATTACATGTCACTGCTACGTCCTACATAACCAACTGCAACTTACAAGTTCAAGGGTTCATACAGCTTCCATCTGCAGCCTCTTCGGGCTACAGACATTATTGCAACTTATGCAGCTCCAACTATGACTTTTGTAGCCTGTAAGCATTATTGCAACTATCTATTATTGCTTATGTGACCAACCAACACTCCTGAAGCAAAACACCTACGATTCAGACGATCAATTCTATCATGGCTTCCAGCTACACGCTCTACGACAAGCTAGCGTTACAACCACCATCAACAACTATCACGTCCGACTATTGCCCCCATAGCAACCGACAACGATCTTTGTGTCACGTTGCTATTATTGTTATTGAATTGTCATTGTATATCAACTTTATAATTTCATTTTTCCTAGCTCAAGAGAAGTGTGGGCATAGGTACTAACAATTATATAGTGGATTTTTTCAATTGTGCTAGGCCCAGTGATTTTTTTCCCTTTATAGGATTATTCACATAAAAACTTATGGGGGCTGAATTTATCACTTTAATTACTTGAGTGTGCGTTGGATTTGTGTAAGACTAAAACACTAAATAATCACTATATCGCCGCAAATTCTCCATCACGCATCAAATAATATAACTAAATAGTTTTTTAAATTATTAAAAATTTTGAGCCTCACAAATAGCAATCTCAAACTTCAAAATCCGATCCAAAATTTGGGAGATATTGAATTATCATATATATATCCATTTCTTATAAATTTTAAGGATGATATTAATATGCGGATTGAGAAAATCAATAGAAGAATATTGGATCTAGAAAGAAATATGAAGAACAATGGTATGAATCAATCTGAAAAAGAAGAGCTGAATGAAAAATTACAATTTGTGAATTATGTAGGAATCCCTAGATCTGAAAATTATTGGACGATCGATCGAGGATTACTTAATTGGAATTTTGTTCCAGGAGGAATTATTTGTTGGGCCCGCGATGTTAAAACCAAGCGCTTTATGGGAGGCAACCCATAGTTATCAGTGTGCTTTGATTTAATGTCCTTGAGAGTCATGATTGTTAATGTTGTATTGTGCTTGCTTAAGTGTGGATTGTTCAAGTTTGATTGTTGTTGATAGATGTTTGGATTGTTTGTTGTTTTATTTGATCTTTGTGTGTCATGAGGGAGTTGATTCCTTAACTTCTTATTATGGTTAGACTTTTATATTCTCTTGTAGCAGTTGGATTGACGAGTCCACTATGACTTGAGTCTTACCTGGATTTAAGTTTTATAAGAGACATCATGAATTTAAACTGTAACAGATCCATCTTAATTTTGTCACTTCCTTTCTATGACTTTGATTTCATTTGGTAGGAGTCGCGAACCTATTTGTTGAATAACTTGTTGATGACCTTACACTACGATTTATAATTGTTAGAGGTGCTTAATTAAAGAGATTAGATGATGCCTGAGATTGGTGCCTAGGAGCCAATACATCAGGGATAATTTTATCTTTGGGATTATAATATATAAAATTATTTAAAAGTACCTAATTTATTAGTGTAGTGATTATGTTAGAAATTGGAGGTAAACCAGTGAGATGCGATGAGTTAAAGGATGGATTGACCTCATTTATCATATGTGTATTTATGTTTGTCTTACAACTCTATATAAGACCTGAAGAACATTTTTATATTCCCTTGTTGATACCTGCTATGCTAATTAAAATTTTATTTAGTGAACTTCATTTGGGCATGATTAGTTTACATTTACTTTATTTTGCATATTGTTCTGTCCTAGTGAATAATTGAAGATGTTTTTTATAGACATTTGTGGTAGAATTTCTAAACTTTTTTTCTTCCTCCTTATATTTTTTGTACTAAATGCTATATATGTTAAAAATTAAGTTTGGTGGTAGGAAGAAAATAAAATTTTAAAGTGAAAATACTTTCTTTTAGTGTAATATTATTGTAAGCATGTTTTAGGCTAGATTTACTTTCTCCTGCAGTCATTCTATCCTGATTTTGCATGTATATGAATTTGATAGGATGTTGTAGTAGTTAGTAGATTCAGTTTTTACTTTTTCTTCCTGCTACATTTTATGGAATTAATTACAAAATATTTAAAAATTTAAGTTTGGGGGGAGAAAGAAAAATAACTTTCAAAGTTAAACTTTATTTGTCCTCAGTAGCCTGTATTTAATTTAATATTAATTTTAAAATGACATGTGGTATGTGGTGTTACCTTTAGGTTACTATCATTTTGATTTTAGGAATGTTAGAAAAATAACTTAGTTGAAATCCTATGTGAAGAAACTGTTCTAGAGTTAAGATATTTTGTAGGAAACACTGAGAAAATGATTTTGCTATTTATGGTAGAAAGGAGTTGAATGTTTGAAAAGCTAAAATTCTTAGATTTATACTTAATCAGAATTGAGTCTTTATTAAAAACCATTTTCGATCTAATACTTACACTTATAAAAAGTAAGGGAAAGTTTTGAGTTTCGAACTTTAGAAGTGGGATAGTGAAATTCAAAATTATTAAAGACCTATCCAGATATAAAAATCCTCACATAAAAAAAGAGAAAAAAAAAGGGATTAAAAATGATCCCGAAAGAAAAAAAAAAAGAAAAGAAAATAAGTGAGGAAAGCTTGAGGAGAAGCCTAATCAAAAATTGGTTTCACTTGTATCCTTTTAAATGAAAAGACTTAAAAATAATCCTAAGCTTATTCTTATTTCAAAAAGTATTAGTCAAATTGGTATAGATAAGGTGCTTAAATTCTATTTTTATACTTTCTTTGAATCTTTAGTTTGACAAGTTTTAATAATTTTTTAAGTAAATAGAAAATTAGGATTCCTAAGTTGAATATGAGATATTCTTACGCTCTAGTCATAGGTTGATTTGCTAGAATTTCTCCTATGTTATACTATAATATTTCTGAGATGAAATTATAGGAAACTCTATTGAAACCCACAATCACAAGTGAATATATTTGGTTTTTAAAGTTATAGTGTTACTTGAGGACAAGTAACTGTTAAGTTTGGGGGTATTTGATACGCCTAAAATATATACGTTTTTTGCTATATAATTTTACTCAATTTTTATGATATTACACTTTAAAGGAAGGTATTTTGTATTTTTTTTTGGTTTTAGGTACAAGAAATGGTAATTGGAGAAAAAGAAGCAAAAACGGTGCAATTTGGAGCAAAAACGAGCAAGAAAGCAAATTTTGGCCTAACACCTTTCGATAAGTCTTTCTATGCTTAATCCCTTTTACACTTCTTGAATATTTTTGAATGAGATTACACTTAAAAGAAAGTTTGTTTTTATGCTTATTTTGTAGGGCTATCTGTTAGGAACGCAACACAACTGAAACGGGGCGAATCGGAGCTAAAACGGAGCCAAACGGAGCAAAATGGTGGAGCTGTGCAGAATAGGGCACCGATGGCGCCAGGAACCCACGACCACGATTTCTGGGCACCGGCAGCGTCCAAGTATGGCGTCGGTGGCGCCAAGAGCGGTTATTGGCCAAATACATTGAATCTGGATGCTTTTTGGAAGGTTTCTTCATGCACCTCTTGGGAAATTTGTCCCTACACTATTTTAAACTGAATTTGAATCCAAAAAGAGGGGAGGAGAAGTTAGAAAAACATAGAGAATGATTAGAGATCTTAGAATAGGAGTAGAAATGTAGATTTCTACCTTTTTGGAGAGATTGGAGAGGGGATTTTGAGAGAATATGTAAGGGAATGTTCTAGCATTGCATGGATCGACGGGAGACTTTGTGTGGGAGATTTTCATCTTTCTTTCAAGGGAAAAAAAGCTAAGTATTGTGTTCTTCATCATCTTATGGTTTTGTAAACACTTATTTTGTGGATTTTCTTTGAAATGAAGTTTTCCGTTGTGTTTTCTTCGAGCTTTGCGATGTCTTTCTCTTACTCTTTCTTTTTCTTTGGAAATGGTCGCATAAGAAGATTATGTCATTGTTTTCATTCTACTTTTCTTTTGTAATGAGTAGGATTCATGATCAGGATATTGGGATGCTTGCTAAAAGATGTTTTAATTATAAATGTGATGGTTTTTACTTGCACTTCATTTACATTACAATAAAGGCCCGTTGTAGTGTTAAAATTTGTTGTAATTGCATTGACCCGAAAGGGAGGTGTAATTCTCAACAAAGTGGAACCACATTCAATGTCCGTGAATGAATTGCGTAGTTCATGGGGATTTAGTGCAAATAAATAGGGAAATGTATTTTGATGGGCATCAAATTGGAGGTTTCAGGGTGACAGACTGAGATCCCCAATTTAGTCCTAAGATTGGTAACTAAAGTCAAAGGTTAGCCTTCGGGTGAAGGGTGAGTGGGAGCTCCGTAGTGAGAGCCGGTATACTCCCAGCCTAGCTTTAGATTTAGTGATTGAACTTAGGATATGTCAATATTCTTTACATGTTTGGAAGAGGATGTACTCTTTTGAGGGTAAAGAAACATTTATGCTCCTATTTGGCACATACAATATTTAATGAATCTCATTCCTAAACTTTATCCAATTCATTACATAAGATTAGTAGATTTTATTATCTCAAAATTCACCAAACCAATTTATCCAAAAAGGGGTATCTTTAGAAGCAATATTTTCCTTTAGGAGTATTTATTAGTTATTTTAAAATTAATATTTACATTTAGGAGTAGTTGTTAAAGAAAAACCACTTATATCGACCCTCCAAACTAAATTTTGATAGTAGTAGACTAGAATTTGACTAAGGACCCTTTTACCTCGCTTCCCTGTGGGATCGATAAACGGGACTCCATTAGAGCCCTGTATTACTTGATACGATACGTATACTTGCGTTTGAAATTGTGACTTTACAAAATCATTATAAATATATAAATCTGGGGTCATAAACTCTTGCATATAAATAAGTTGCATCAATTACGCACGCTCGGTTGGAAGGGTTGGAAGAGACCAATGTTCCAGAGTTTGAAGACGCGGATAAGTCGGAGAGGTAAGAGCCAAAGAAAATGGCGAAGAAGGACGTTCGTAAGAAGTCTGACACCGTTTCTAGGTAATTTTTTAGTTTTGCTTTTCAATCATTAAAGTATGTTGTTCGTAGCATCACTAGGTTATGGAGGCTTTTTTATGTCTAAGTTCATGCTATTAACTGTTATGGTGGTTTTTACAATTTACTGTTAGAATGATCAATGTATTATTTGATGTTTAACTGTTATTGTGGTTCTTTTTTTCAATGTATTATTCAATGATATGGTGGTTTTTTTTTGGGTCAAACTGCATGTTTTTTAATGTGCATTGTCATTGTTTTTATTTGATGTTAGAGTGCTCTATTGCATTATTGCAGTTTATTGAGCACAAAATCAATGAATTGCAGATGTCATCCATCTACAGTAAGACAAGTGCTTGATAAGGTTCGACCATCAATCCACGAGCCAATATAAAATGAATTGAAAGTAATGAATTTCGTTCAGTTCTTCGAACTCCCTCCGTACCCTCAGAATCATGTGCTGACGAGGCACATAATTAACTGTTAGGATATTGATCGCCGGGCATTCAAATTGGGAGGGAGAGATACATTTTTATTTAGATGAGATTGCTCTTTTGATTGGCATTCCCAATAGAGGCGTACCTGCATGGTGGAGTGAAACTCCTCCTGGTAACAGATCCACATAAAAAATCACCTAATTTTAGTGTAGATTTCATACTCCTTTTATGCACATTTTTAATGATGTACACTTTAAAAGAAGATATTTTGCATATTTTTATCTTCAAGTATAAAAATATGTGTTTTTAGAGAAAATGAGGCAAAAAAATGCAATTTGGAGCCAAAATGAGAAAAGAATAAAATTCTAACCTAGCACATATCAATATGTCTTTCTATGCTTAATCTCTTTTACATTTCTCACATATTTTTGAATGAAATTAAACTTTGAATAAATGTTTCTTTTATGTTTATCTTGTAGGTGAAGATGATAAGAATGCAACGCAACTGAAAATGGGCGAAACGGAGTTGAAACAAATCTAAAATGAGCAAAACAGTGGAGCTACGCACAGAATGGCGCTTAGGCGCCAGAAATGGCGCTTAAGTGCTAGACACAGCCAGAAACGTTTGTCGACCGTTTTAAAATTCTTCCTTCTTCTTTTGAAAAATATGTTTTGGGTTTTTTGTTTTGAAAAAGGGTTTTAATTTTATAAAATAGAAATTTAATTTAATTTAATGTATATATATAGATTTTTTAAATTAATTTTTTTTATTTTGAAGAATATGAAATAAAACCAATTTCATATAAATAATAGTTTAAATAATCAAGCATTTCACTACAAGACATGTATTTATCTCGAAGAATAAGTGCATGGCTTTGGGTGAAGCTAGATCAAATAAACTAAAAGATTTATGATATCCGTTCGATCTGTGAACCATTTTTGACCGACAATTTACCCTACCTAATATGAAGGAATTAGATAGGGTTTATATTAATCTGGGGTCTTTAAGTTTCATATAAGGGCAAGCTCCCATAGTAAATTACATCTTAGATAACCGAAGTCACCTAAGAAAACTCCTGATATAGATCATGAAATATTTATATTCATGACTTCCAAAGGTATGGTTTTCCAAGAAAATGTGATAATCAGAAATTCTATAGGTGAATGGCTTAAATTTTGGAACACTTCATTTTATCAGAATCCAAAGGAGAGAAGGCTAGAGGAAGGACATAGATTCAAGAAAAATCTTGATGCTTCCCAAACTATCTCATAGTTTGGCTTTAAATCTTTGAAATGAAGTTATTTAAATTTCAATCCTACCAATTAATTATAGGGATTACGTTTGCATAATACCCGATTATGCAAACAACCTGGAAGATGAGAGGATTTATGTCGTGCCTGACGACAACCTCGGAATCCTAAAGCGAATTAGGGCTTATATTTCACAGTAGAGCTGTGCAAAGGCCTAAAGAAAAGGTGAGGATTTATGTTGCACTAGACAAGCTACCTCAAATTACTATGGTTTGTTGTTCAGATTAAGGAAGGGTTTTGCTGTTGAAGATGACCGTGATGCTAATTACTTTGCTTCTTATCAGGGTTTTAATCTTAAATGGGCATGGAACCCTTGGATTAAACCTTTTATGTCTTTTTTTATTTGGCGACTCTATCACTCTATTCTTCCTACTTACGACATTTTGAAGCTTAAAGGTTTAAAGTTGGCCTCGTTCTGTATTTATTGTAAAGCTTTTGAGGAATCTATTCCCCATCTCTTCATTACTTGTCCTTTTGCTATTGAGATTTGGACGAGGTGTATGGCTGCTTTGAATATCAATTGGTCCCCTTTGGCTGTTACTACTATTGATGATTTATTCTCTGATTGGCGTAAGTTTGGTAGTAGGTTTTTTCCTTGTATTCCTGTGATAATCTTGTGGTTCATTTGGATTTCCAGGAATGACATAAAGTTCAATGCTACGGTTCCTAGTGTTGTGTCTACTGTTAGGTTGGTTTTGGGTTATTTGTACAAGTATTTAAGTTTTGTTCTTCCTAAAAAGGATCAATCTGTTTTCTTGCTTAAGGTGCTGGAAGCTTTGAATATTCCTTTTAACATTTCTTCACATCACTGTGTTACTGTTAAGTGGGCTAAGCCCATTGTTCCTTTTATAAAGATAAATACTGATGGGAGTTGGACTGATACTGCTTCCAGCATGGGTGGTGTTTGTCGTGACACTTTGGGTTGTATCTTATATTGGTTTGTGGCTAGGGTTGCTTCTGTATCTCCTATTCTTGCAGATATGGATGCTATGATTTTCGGTCTATAGTTGGCTAAGAGGTTTGGTTGGCATTATGTTGAAATTGAAACTGATTGTCTTGTGCTTTGGAAGTGCATTTGTTTGCAGGAGGGTCATCATTGAAGTCTGACTCTTTCTTTGAAGAAGGTTCTTTTACTTTCTCAGAATTTGCATGTCAAATGGTCGCATGTCAAGCGGGAAGGTAACAGGGCTGTGCATTGGGCTGCAAAGTTTGGTTTATCTCTTTCTCGTGTTCAGATTACTTCTATGGTTCCGGATGCTCTTTTGGAGCTTGCCTCCTTGGATCTTGCATAGTTTTGTCTTGTTTTGTTTTGTTTGTTCGGGTTGTCTGTGTGTGTCGTGTGTGTTTTTTTTGTCTTTTTTTCGGAAAGAGGACCTTAGATTCTTATTTTTTTGCGTGAGTTGTATGGGTGTGTTAAATAGGACCTCTTTCCCGGTTTTGCAATTTTTACTTTTTTTATGAAAAGCGTAGGAAGCCTAAGTCTCCTTCAACTAAAAAAAAGATGGTTGTGCTGCCCCCTATGCATGCTCCAAGCTTCTTGTCGTAGCAGGTTTGGTTTAAAGAAGTATTAATTGAGGAGAAAAGAGAAGTGTCGGGTTTTTGGAAATATTTAAAATTGAGATGTCTTAATATTTATTAGGGGAATATTAAAGTTGATTATAGCAGCACCGGTTAAGATCCCACAGTTCCATCATCCCGGCACCGCTATTTTCATCGGATTCACTTAGTCCAAATGAATTTACTAAACTCAACTTCATGAATTCCATACTTTCATTCTGACCGTGGGAAAACTCTGTTAGCAACACGTGGGTTACCTTCTCCAAAAAATTCCCAATCATTCAACGAGACGTTTTAATTTTGTTACAATTGTAGTTTTTGTTTAGTTTGAGATTAAATTTTGAGTTGCTTTACATTTTGAATGTGGCGGTGAGTATTTTATCTTATTGTAATTTTTAATTTAGTTTTGGTTTTATTTTTGTGGCTATCCTAAAGGTTTTAGTTTTCATACAGGGTGACATTGTTGCTTATCATGCAAGTTGCAAGAAAAATAAAGTGCGATAAAGAAAACATGGGAAAAGAAAGCGTTGTACACTTATAAAAGTGTACCTGGCAAGCCTTCTCGTTCCTCCACCTGAAACTTTAGTATCCTTTGCAATAAACATTTATAATTACAGGGAAGTAACACCTTATGGATATGTTCATCACTAGCCTACCAAGTCCTAGGTCATAACTCGGTGGGTCCTATTCATTTATGAGATATTTTTATTTAATAAATATAATAAATACAATAGTACTATAAGGTGTCCAGAAAACTTGTGAAACGGTCCAAGAGAAACCCCAATATCTCACAATACTTATGAACTTCCCCGAGGCCCTTTTGGATTTATTATAGTTATTAGACAATTTATCCCTTTCATACTCTTATGCTTAATGAATCAGTTGTAATCATTTCTAAGAGTAAGGTAATTCATCATTTATCATTTAATTTAAGAATTATGTGGGTGAAGACCCTAAAGGACTGATTAAGATTATTAGGGTACTTAGTCAAATTTTGATTCGGGGCTTGTAGTGTTTTTAGGTATTTAGAATTTGATTATGTTTGTCTTTTCTAAACTTCTTTCAGCAAGATAGATTAAGTCTAACTCACTACCAAGCCCTTTAAAATTTTGATGGATACATTTGTAGTTCTTTTTAGAAAAGGTTAAATGAGTTTAATTGATCTTTATCAAAATATTGGGCTATCATTTAATAGGGGAATGCATTAGTGGATTATTAACCTCCAAGATTAACCCCTAACCATAAGGATCATTTTGTTTAATTATCTTTCAGATTAAAATTAATTAGGAAAATTTGAACATTTAGTTTTGATATGACAAAATTGAAGTTGGTTTTTAACCATATGTCCCATTAATGTCTCAAACATCCAATCATATCATTTAAGATCATTAATTGCCCATTGTATCATTTGATTAAACCTAAATATTAATTATTGCTAAAAACCCTTAAAATTACAACTTGCCCTTGGGGTCTAATCACTTCATAATTCCCTAAATTCAATTCAAATGACTTTAGAATTTTTAAGTTACCTTACTAATGAGATAATTAAAACATCAAAGGAGAAAATGTAATTTCTCAAATTTCAATTTAATTTATATATTTATTTTAATGCACAAATAGAGGTTTTTAGTGAAAATTCTATAACTTGATCAAAACAAAATACTTTACTTTAAAATTTCTACTGGAGGTAAACCTAGACCAGAGGACCACTTGGACCAAATTTTATGATTTTTTAAAGTTTATTTTAATTATTAGAATTATTTTTATTTATGGAGTTTTAATTAGTTGTAAAATATTTTAAATGTTGAAATATCAATTTTATATTTTTCAAAAATCTCTCTGAGGTCAGGGAACCCAGAGAAAAAATGTTCATATTTTCCTAATTTTTTATTTTAATTTTTAGAATTATTTTAGTGTAAAGTTAAAGAAATTCATTTTTAGCCTTTAAAAATTCATTTAAGCTTTTAAAAATTAAAATCTTGACTTAGAGACTTAGGAAAATTATGGGGAAGGTTCCTAAGTGATTAGGAGACCAAAAGTGACAACTCGATGATTTTTAATATTTTTGTCATTTTTAATATTTTTTTAATTATTAAATATTAAAAGATGATTTAAAATGAAAATTTTATAAAAAATTTATTTATATTTCTAGAAAACTCCTCTGATCATAGAGAACTCCCAAAATTAATTTTAGAATTTTTTTAGTGGAATTTTAATTACAAAAATTCATTTAATGGCAAAAAATGCCATTAGACTTAGGAAAATCATTTAACTTATTAAATTAATTCCAAATGACTTCAAAATTTTTAGGGGAGTTCCTCTGTCCCTGAAGAACAGTGGAGAATCATTTTTAGGTTATTTTAATTTTTATTTTATCTTAATTAATTAAGTGTTTGTTTTAGGTCAAGTTGGTGATTAGTGTACATCTTAGTGATTTAGGTCATGCGATAATTATCCTATGGTCATCTAATCATAAGAGACCTACCAAAATTTACTTTACAATTTTCTGATTATTATTTTAATTACTAAAATTTTTATACCAAAACAGACACAATAACTTGAAAAATAGAGATCGTCTCATAGAGATCTCCACTGACTTTGGAAAAATCAGGAACGGTCCTTATGATAGATAAAACAAGGCCCCTAAAGCTCAAGTCATGGTGAAATGTCTAGGTCATTGGAGAATTAAAAGATTGAAATTAGTATTTAAATCATTAAAAATAATATATACATCAAAAATACTTCAAACAATTTCCACATTATTCTCCTATGTTTACTGAGCAACAGAGTATTTTTCTTTTATTTTTATGTTTTTTCTAGACCAAGATATGGATTTTTAAAGTTATGGTGATTTAAATAATTTAGAAAATAGGGATTTTCCTACTTAACCACGAGGCACTGACTGGATCATCGGCAGCTGCTAAAGACCACGCGTCGCTCCACCATTTGACGCCGCTTTCTGACAGGGATGCCACGCGGTCGCGCATTATGTACCCATTCTCCATCGCATTACACACGCGATCCGATGGCGCTCCATCATCATCTTCGACTAGTTCATCCCGAGAGTCGTCCCCACTAAAACCCTAATATCTCAGCCTATACTCAACCAAATCACTTCTTTTTTGATCCTATGGACTCGTCTAAGCATGGAGAACATATCCATATGGCTAATCATAGTTTAAATTAACCCTAATTACATAGTGAATCCAAAGAATTTTGGGAAGAAGAAAGAGGCAATAACTTGGCTCTGAGAAGTGAGGCTTCAATCAGAGATGCTCTACACCTTCGTTGGAGTCCCAGAAGCTCAGGGTTGAAGCCTCTTTCCCTAGAGAATTTCCTAAGTATGAAAGTGACCATGGCCAATTTTGAGCTTTGATGGAAGTCTGGTGCAGAGGCCTTCTATGATGGGGCTTTGATGGGGATTTTCTTCAATCATTGTTGGGAAGGTCTGGGCGCAGTTAATTGAGATTTTGTGCTGTGTGGAGGTGTATTTGAAAGTGTCATGATTTCCGACCAAATTTAAGCTCTGAAATTGAACTCAGGCAATGGAAACCAAAAGGGAAAATGGCTGGAATGGTCTTAGGGAGGCCTGAAGGAGCTCTGGAGAGATTTTGGCAGAGTTTGGTTAAGAAATTTTCAGCACTTGGATTTTGGCCCTGAGGGGGTGACTTTATACTCATGGCCAATTGGATGAGCTCAGGGCCTGGCTTTGGGTGCTTTAGGCCGCTTAGGGTGAGGGGCAGAGCAGTGACATTGATCACTGAGGTGATCTCTCACTGACAAGGCTCAATTTTGATTTTTAAGTGGTATGGGGGTGCTTGAGCTGAGCTGTTCCAGTGGCTAGGGCGGCCAACAAGAACAGGGAAGGTGGCTGGCAGGCTGAATGGAGGCAAGAGAGGAGTTAATGAAGTTAATTTCCTGCCATGATGAGTGGCTTGCTTGGAGAGATGGGTTAAGCCAAAAGGTGAGGGGGAGTTTTCCTTGGTGAAGGACCTTTGGTCCATGGCTCAATGGACTTAGGTCTAGTGGGTTTTGGCTGGTCTTTGGGGTCCCAAGGTTGGCTGCCATGGAGTTGGTTTGGTCAATTTGGTTCAATTGGGTTCAATTTAAGTTTCATTAGGTCATAGGTTCAATTTAGGTCACACTGGGTTTAGGTTAGGCTAGCTTGGGTTTGATCTTGAGTTGGACCAAATAGATTGTTCAAAATGGTCCACATGATTGTCATAAAGTGTTTAGAAAAGGATTGGGGTGGTTTTGGAGAGGTTTGGGGGTTCAATTTGGCTTGGTTTGGTGCTTTGGTCAATTTGGGGCAAATTAGCTAAGCTTGGGTTTAGGTAAGGATAGAGAGGGGTTTAGGCCAATTGAAGGCTCCAAATGGCCTATGGGGTTGTCATAAAGAGTTCCCAACATCAATTGGATGGAAATTTTGGAAGTAGAGCAATCAATTTGGGAGATTTTGGGCATCTGACATGTTTGGGTCAAAATTTGGTAAGCTTGGTTCAAGTAAATTTGAATGGGGCTAAGATCCAAATTGGGGAAATTAATGGTTCAATTCAGTTTAGGGGAGTATTATGAAAGGTTTATAATTCAAATTGGGGATAAATTGATTGACCTCAGGTCAATTTGGGGGATTTAGGTCACTTAGGCAAAATTGGAGATTTTGGGTTTTAAATGAAATTAAATTCAAATGTGGGTCAATTTGGGCTTGGATTTGGTTTAGATTGGTATTGGAGATGTTGAATTAAATTTTGGAATTGAAATTGTGCAAGATTGGGATTAATTGAGTAGACATTGGATTTTACATGGGCACTTTTGGGTTAAATGGGTCAACTTAGGGCTTTTGGTTAAATTGGGCTAAATTGGCAAAACTGGGTCATGTGGTAGTTGAAAGAAATGAAATTGGTAATATTTGGAAGGTTTTGGGAATTTATGGGAATTTTTGGAATTTTGGGCTAAGAGGAGTATTTTGGTCATTTTAGGGATTTTTTTTGGAAATTTGGTAATTTTGGGAAATTTTGGTCAATTTGAGTGGCAGGAAGTTTTTTGAAATGATTTTTGGAGAATTATGGCTAATTTAGATGATTTTGGAATTTTTGGAGGATTTTAGGGTTTTGGGGGTACTTTGGGTATTTAGGTTATTTTGAAGCAAAGGGGTTAGGAATTCGGAATGTTTGAGAAAATTGAGATTGTTTGAAGGTGAGTAGTATGGAATTATTTAGATTGAGCCATGAACCAAGGGTCACCCTCATTTGGACCTCTATGTGTTGGTAATAGCCAAACTCTAGCCAAAGGCTAAGAGCTTCGGAAAACCACTTACATGAGTTTCCAAAGATTTAGGGGATCAAAAGGTGGTGTGCTTTGTTTAGGGTTGTGAATGTGTAGTGTGAGTGTGGTGTAAGATCCAGACCTCCCAGGGTAGATCCTATGGTCTGACCACCTATAGCAAACTTTCCCTGGGCTTCCTTATGCTTGGTCTCTTCGTCCCAAAATTGGATATTAAGCCTTAAGCACATGAAAACTTCCAGTGAAGTGAGAAAAATTTGAATTTCTATGAAGAAGGGTTCCATGACTAGTCTTCTAAGAAAGTCACTAGGAGAGTCCTATGGCTAGACCCTAGGCTATTCTAAAGAAAGACTAGACCTCAACCAACAGTGAGGTCAACAACATTTTAGGGACGGTTATGGATGGTTACTTGATCACAAAAAATACATTAAGAAATTCTTATCTATTTTTGATGAAATTGCACTTTAAAGAAAGGTATTTTCTTTATTTTACTGCAGGAACGAATATTTATAAGTAATGGAAGCAAAAAGCATGAAATGGAGCAAATTTGGACCAAAAAGGAAGAAATTCATGCAAAATGAACTAAGTCGCCGACGACGAGATTGAAGCCGCCGACGGCGAGATCATGAGGAGAATTTCTGAAGGAATTATAACTACCTCGCCGACAGCGAGCCCGAGCCCGCCGACAGCGAGATCGCGCTGTTTGAAGACCTTCTAGAAGCCCTGCTGACGGCGAGGTCGTTTCCCGCCGACGGAGAGACAGTTCAAAATGCAAATACATTGAACCTGGACGCTTTTTGAAGAGGTGTTTAACCATCCCTTGGACCTTTGCCTACCTCTATAAATAGAGGCCGAATTCTAGTGTTTGTGTGTGTCTTTGTGTGTCATTTGTGTGTATTTCTGGAGTCTTCAGTAAGTTTATTTAGAGAGTCTTAGTGAATCTTTAGTGAGTTAGAAGTGTGTTGTACTAGAAGGAAAAGTCAAAGGAACTTCAAGGAGTCTGCTTGAGGAGGAAATTAAGATAAGTATCTTTGTTTATTGTTGTTAACTTTAATGAAATCCATGCTTTGTTTTATTCCCATGCATTCTGAGTAGTTTTCTTAGTCTTTCTCCTTGTTTATGAAAATTATGTGAATTGATGAAATTAAATAGAAGTACCTAATATATTAAAATAAGTTGTGATAATTTTTACTTAAAACTTAATTTACTTTCAATCTGGCCAATTGATTTGTTAAAATATGTTGAATTATCAACTATAGTAAAAATTACATCCAATATTCAAAGAAGTCAAAAGCCTTGGAAGGAGGGTGCAAATAAATAGGGAAATATTATTTATCGGATGTAGAATTGAACATTTTAGTGTGACAAACTAAAATATTCAATTTGGTCCTATTGTTTGAGAGCTGAAGTGTAGATGTTAGCCCTCAGGTGAGGGGAACGTGGGAGCTCGAAGTGGCAGCCAAGTATCCTCTCGCCTAACTGCAGATTCAGTAATCAAACATAGGATTAGTCAATGTTCTTTGCACCTGGACCAAAGGGTAAAGAATAGGAATGCTCCTATTTGTCACAATACAATTCAAGAATTCTATTTAGATTCATCATTCACTTAATTTTCTAAAAACAAGGAGAAGGATACTTTTTCTGAATTATTTAAATCAACTTTATTACAAGCATTAGTTTACTTTAGTTTCTTTAGTTACTTTAAAATTTTCGATTACTATTTTAGTAAGTAATTCCTTTAAATTTTAGCTGATACACATCTGTTAAAAACTTCCCTGTGGGATCGATAACCAGGACTCCACTAGAGCCCTGTATTACTTGATACGATACGTATACTTGCATAGAATCCACATTAAACATTCAATCATAAAATCAAATATATATATATAAATTAAAGCGGGGTCAAGTTTTTGGTGTCGTTGCTATTAACATAATTTGCAAACATATAAAAAGTGGGTCAAGTTTTTGGCGCCGTTGCCGGGGAAGTAAAGAAATTATTTACTAGAGTAACTGACTATTTTGTTTTATAAAATTGTATTCGAAAATTTGGAAATGAAAATTTAATACCTTACGATTCAGAATTAGAGCGTACAATTAAAAGAATTAGAAAACAAAAAAGAGAAATTATAAATTTAACACAAATGGCAAATATTCCTGAAAATGAAAATATCAATCAACAGAGACCATTACGAGATTATGCCAATCCTACATTAGATGAAATTCATTTAACTATTCAAAACCCCGATGTAGTCGCTAATTCATTTGAACTTAAACCCGCAATTATCCAAATGGAACAAAATAATCAATTTAGTGGTTCACCTACTGAAGATCCTAATTTACATCTTGCTAGTTTTTTAGAACTATGTGCTACTTTTAAATATGAAGGAGTATCTAACGATGATATTAGACTTAGACTTTTTCCTTTTTCTTTGAGGGATAAGGCTAAAATGTGGTTAAATACGTTAGCACCTGGATCTATTAAAACTTGGGGAGAGTTATCACAAAAATTTTTATCCAAATATTTTCCACCATCCAAAACTGCTAAGCTTAGAAATGATATAACTTCTTTTAGTCAGTTTGATGGAGAATCAATATATGAAGCTTGGGAGAGATTTAAAGAACTTCTTAGGAAATGCCCACATCATGCGTTACCGGATTGGTTAATTATTCAAACTTTCTATAATGGATTAGTAGGATCTTTAAGATCAATCATTGATGTCGTTATTCTGGAGGATCATTAATGTCAAAACCATTCGATGAAGCTTATGCACTAATCGAAGAAATGGCAACCAATAATTTTCAATGGCTCGTCGATAGAATGAATCCGAAAAGATAGCTAGTATTCATGAAAATGATGCAATATCTATATTAGCTTCGCAAATCACTGCTGTATCTAAAAAATTAGATCATTTTAGAATGAATTACTCTCCAACTATATTAGAAGAAAATTCATCTGGACAACTTATAGAATCTCAATCTCAATATGAAACTATAAATGCAATTAATAACAGAGCCAATAATCCTTATGTGAATTATTATAATCCTAGATGGAAAAAATCATCCTAATTTTAATTGGAATAATAACACAACTAATCAACCACGGATGAATAACATAACACAACCATTAGGAAATCCCTCTAATCAAGGAAATTCTAATTATAAACCTAATTATCCACCTGTATTTAATAATAATAACCCACAATTTAAAGATAAGAAACTATCTATAGAAGAATTAATATTAAATATGGGTCAAAATTTACAAAATCAAGGAAATCAATTACAAATACAAGGAAACCAATTACAAAATCAAGGAACAGCTATTAAAAATATTGAAACTCAACTTGGACATGTCGCTACTACACTTAATAATAGAATACCTGGAACATTTCCTAGTAATCTGGAAATAAATCCCAAAGACAAGGGAAATGAACAAATTAAAGCGATACAATTATGAAGTGGAAAAGAATTAGAACCTCAAATTCAGAAAGAACTTGAAAGTCAAAAAGAGGAAGTGGAAATTGAAAACGAAAAGAATCAACAAGATCCAAACTTAGAAAATCCGTTAATACCAATGAAAATTTCTGTTGAAAAACCTCCACCACCATTTCCTCAACGACTAATTCAACATAAAAAAGATAAACAGTTTGTTAAATTCCTTGAAATTCTAAAGAAATTAACAATAAATATTCCATTCGTAGAAGCTTTAGAACAGATGTCAAACTATGTAAAATTCATGAAAGATATTTTAAATAAAAAAAGAAAATTTACCGATAATGAAATGGTCGCACTTAGTGAAGAGTGCAGTGCTATTATTCAGAAAAAACATCCTGAAAAATTAAAAGATCCTGGTAGTTTCACTATACCCTGCGCTATCGGAGAAAAATTCTATGGAAAAGCTTTGTGTGACTTAGGAGCAAGCATCAATCTAATGCCTCTATCAATTTTTAAAAGATTAGGATTGGGAGAAATTTCACCTACTTCAGTAACTCTTCGCTTAGTTGATCGTTCTGTTACATATCCTAAGGGAGTTATTGAAGATGTATTAGTAAAAGTGGATAAATTTATCTTCCCTGTAGATTTTATTGTCTTAGATATGGAAGAAGATAAAGAAATTCCTATCATTTTAGGAAGACCGTTTTTAGCCACTGGAAAAGCTATGATTGATGTTCAGAAAGGAGAATTAACTATGAAAGTAAATGACCAAAAAGTAACTTTTAATATTGCTAAATCAATGAAATATCCTGCGCTAGAAAAAGATGAGTGTTTTCTAATGGAAGTACTCGATCATTTACAAAAAGAACATTTTAAGGAATATTATGAAGAAAAATTAGAAAAAGAAAATACTGAATTAATTGAAAAAGCCGATATAAATGAAGAACTAGATTATATTCAAGAGAAATTTGAATTTTTGGATAACACAGAAAAAACTGAAAAATATAGTTCCATCGATTATTAAACCTCCTGAACTTGAGTTAAAAATGTTACCTAATCATTTGAAATATGCTTACTTAGGTAATTCTTCAACTCTATCAGTTATTATTTCATCTGAATTAAATGAATCTCAAGAACAAAAACTTTTAGATACTTTAAAAAAATATAAGAAAATCTTTGGTTGTACTTTAGCAGATAATAAAGGAATTAGTTCTTCAATCTGTATGCACAGAATTATTTTAGATAATGAACATAAGCCTAAAGCAAATCCACAAAGGAGATTAAATCCGATAATGAAAGAAGTAGTCAAAAAGGAAATTTTAAAATGGTTAAATAATGGTATTATATATCCTATTTCTGACAGTGCTTGGGTAAGCCCAATTCACTGTGTAACTAAGAAAGGAGGAGTGACCATAAAAGCTAATGAAAATAATGATCTTATCCCTATAAGACAAGTTACTGGATGGCGAATATGTATTGACTATAGAAAATTAAACACAACCACCGTGAAAGATCACTTCCCTTTACCATTTCTAGACCAGATGTTAGATAGATTAGCCGGACATAAATATTTTTGTTTCTTAGATGGATATACCGGTTATCATCAAATACAAATTGCTCCCGAGGATCAAGAGAAAACTACATTTACTAGTCCTTATGGAACTTTCGCTTTTCGAAGAATGCCTTTTGGATTATGTAATGCACCCGCAACATTCCGGAGATATATGATGTCTATATTTAGTAAATTAATCGATAATGGAATAGAAGTATTTATAGATGATTTCTCCGTATTTGGAACAACATTTGACACATGCTTAAATCATCTTGAAAAAGTATTTGAAGTATGTGAGAAAACTAATTTAGTTCTTAATTGGGAGAAATGTCAATTTATGGTTACAGGCGGCATTGTATTAGGGCATAAAATTTCGGAAAAAAGCATGGAAGTAGGCCGTGCAAAAATTCAATTTATAGCTAAATTACCACCTCCAGCTACGGTAAAAGGGGTAAGAAGTTTTCTTGGACATGTTGGATTCTACAGACGTTATATTAAAGATATTTCAAAAATTACTAAACCTCTATGCCAACTTCTTGAAAAGGACAAGAAATTTGAATTTACAACCGAATGCCCGAATGCTTTCGAATTATTAAAAGATAAATTAATTACAAGCACCTATAATAGTTTCACCTAATTGGAAGAAACCATTTGAGCTTATGTGTGATGCTAGTGATTATGTTATAGGAGCAGTTCTTGGGCAAAGATACGATAAGATTTTCAAAGTTATATACTGTGCTAGTAAAACTCTAAATGATGTTGAAACAAATTATACAGTTACTAAAAGAGAATTATTAGCAGTTGTATATGCTTTTAATAAATTTCAGCATTATCTAATAGGAACTAAATGTATTGTACATACCGATCACTCGCTATAAAGTATTTAATGCAAAAAAAGATTCTAAACCAAGATTAATTAGATGGACATTATTAATGCAATAATTTGATTTTGAGATCGTTAACAAAAAGGGAACTGATAATCAAATTGCGGATCATTTATCAAGATTAGAAAATCATGAATTATCTCATACTGATAATGAAATTTTAGACAGTTTTCCTGATGAACAACTTTATAATATAAATGAGTGGAAATTACCTTGGTATGCTGATATAGTAAATTATATTGTAAGTGACATTTTACCACCTATGTTAACTTTGCAACAACAGAAAAAATTCATTCATGATACTAAAACATACTTTTGGGATGAATCATACTTATATGAGCAATTTAAGGATCTAATTATTAGAAGATGCGTGCCTTATGAAGAAACTAAACCAATTATTCAAAGATGTCATGATTCTGATTTTGGAGGACATTTTGGGACAGATAAAATTGCGTATAAAATTCTACAATCTAGATTCTACTGGCCTACTCTATTTAAAGATGTATACAGATATATAAAAACCTGCGATAAATGCCAAAGAGTAGGAAATATATCAAGAAAAAATGAAATGCTCTGAATTTTATATTAGAAGTTGAAATTTTTGATGTTTGGGGATTAGATTTCATGGGACCTTTTATTCCTTCATTTGGAAACTCATATATATTAGTAGCTGTTGATTATGTTTCCAAATGGATTGAAGCGCAAGCTTTACCTAGGTGTGATGCTAAAAGTGTTTCAAAATTTTTACTAGGTTTGGAATGTCGAGAGTGATTATCACTGACGGAGGAACTCATTTTAGAAATAAATATATTCACAAACTAGTATAAAAATATAATATTATTCATAAGATATCAACTGCTAATCATCGACAAACTAGTGGATTAGCTGAAGTTTTTAATCGAGAGATTAAGCGTATTTTAGAAAAGTCTGTAAACCTTAATAGATTGGACTGGTCTATAAGACTAGACACTGCATTATGGGCATACAAGATCGCTTATAAAACTCCGATTGGAATGACTCCTTACGGGCTTATATATGGAAAAACTTGCCACTTACCGATTGAATTAGAACATAAAGCATATTGGGCGATTAAAGAATTTAATTATAATATGAAAGAAGCTAGTGAGAAGAGATTGTTGCAATTAAATGAATTGGAAGAACTAAGAAACGAATCATATGATAATGATAAGATTTATAAAGAAATAATGAATTTATGGCATGATCGGAAGATTAATCAGAGAAATTTTGAACCAGGACAAGAAGTTTTGCTATATAATACTAGATTGAAATTATTTCCTGGGAAATTGAAATCTCGATGGTTAGGACCTTTCACCATAACTCTAATATTTTCATATGGAACTATAGAAATTGAAGATTCGAAAACAAGACATAAATTTAAGGTAAACGGACATAGATTAAAACCATATTTCGAAGGTAGAAGACCAAATTTTAACTAAGCCATTACTTCATTCAGTTTTATAACTAAGTCGCCGACGGCGAGGAACTTCCCACCGACGGCGAGGCAGTTGAAAATTTGGTTTCTTAAAGATTTTTCGTGCGGTTTTGGACGGATCTAAGCCATTCCTTCAAAAGAAATTATTCCAAATCTGATTTTACACCATTTTCTTCCTTAGGAACGACTAGAGACCAATCCTTTCCATCCAAAATGGCCTCCAAATTCTTAGAAACCACAAAAACTGAAGTTTTCAACCGGAGAAAATTCGTCAGTTCGGAGGCGCAGCGTATCTTCAACAAAGGCTTGATGAAGAAAAGACTTATTAAAGAAAGGGGATTTGTCAACGGAGGAGTAGAGAATTCCACCACAAAAATCGAAGAAATGATCGCACAGCGGCATTGGGAGGTATTTTGTTATACGACATCCGCCGTAGTTATTCCGATAGTTAAAGAGTTTTACTCTAATTTACATACGATCAACAATGGAAATGTCTACGTCAGAGGAAGATGGGTAACATTTACTCCTTCAAGGCTAAATGAATTATTTTCTATAGAGAATACCTTTGTTTGTCATTATTCGAACTTTGTGCCTTCAAGATACAATATGAACGAGATCTATAGATACCTGACCGACGAACCTGATGATTAGGAGTTATGCGAAGACGGGTATGTTAGTTTTTCTGCATCACTTCTTAACCCTGTCTCGAAGCATTGGCATTTCTTTATCTCATCAAAATTATTACCTACTATGAGGGTAAATAAAGTTTCAAAGGAATGTGCTATATTAAACTACTGTATTCAAATTGGACTACCTATCGATGTTGGATCAATAATAGTAAAGTCTGCATTGGGATTGATTGTGCATGGGTCAGTTCATGGACTTGAACACCCATCGACTATATTTGCCTTATGCAGTCAGTACCAAGTTTCTTATGAGGCTTGGGAAAAAGTACTTTTGCCATGGAAACCACTTGATCCTACTGATATGTTTCCAACGTTGGATAACAATGATGAGATTACCATTATTTCTGACAGAGCATAACAGAACAATCCTTTAGCAAGACCCCTTACTGATAAAACAAATTTCATTCTGAAGGGTAGGAAAGATTTATTTGTGCACCTGCGTCGCATCGGGAATATCAGAGAAGATGATAGTTCAGACACTGAAGAGTAGGAAAGATTTCTATTTTATGTCATATATTTGTGTATATATGTGTTGATTTGGATTTAGGTTTTATTATGATTTGAATTTTAATTTGATCATCTCGTATTTGATGAGATTATTTGTAATTGTTATGTCTCGACATTTAGAGTGTTGTGGTGTGGATTGCGATGCGAGTATTATGGATTTGAACATTTAAGTTAAGTATGTTGTTAAGTTGTTAGTGTGAAGTTTGTAAGTTTCATGGATTTCATATATAAAGTTATATTGTTTGTGTTGTGTGAACTTTTTGTGAGTATAAGTATCTAATCTTCATACTATTATTAAATTAAGTGATCGGAAGATTGATTAAGGGCAAATCGAGCTTGAAAATGATTGACGAATTTCAAAAATTTAAATTTTTTGGGATCTCACCGACGGCGAGAATTATCTCGCCGACAGCGAGAAAACCCGCTGACAGCGAGACCGAGCTCGCCGACGGTGGATTTTTCCAGAAATTTTTGCCTTATCAAAGTAATTAGCTCGCTGACGGCGAGAAAAATCTCGCCAACAGCACGATCGCGAAAAGACCTATATTTGACCAGTCAACCGACACTATTCATCATCCCCTTCCTCAAAACATCGAAAAAACCGACCTAGGGCTTGAGAGATCTTGGATTTGAGGCGATTTCAACACTTTTTAACACCAGATTTCATCTTCCCTTGGTAAGAGCTTCACTCCTATGCAAAAATTTTTGATTTTCACCATGGATTTCTTCTACATTAGGAAATTTTGAAAAATTTCGAAATGTGGAGAAAATATTCGGAAGAATTTCATGGAAATTGATTTAAATGGATTTTAGATGTTGTAGGAAGCCTTCTTAGTAATATTTGGGAGTTTAGTTAAAATTTTTGCAAATTTCACAGATCGAAAATGGCTCCACGACAAAAGCGATGGATAGATTACGACGAAACCCGATTCATAAATGCAAGAGCACAAACTCGATACTTTCAAAACATACAAGCAAGAAAATGCATTCAAGATCAAATTTTCAAAAATCTTGGAGGAGAAGTTGAGAGAATCATTAAGGAACGAAGATGGGAAAACTTCTGTTTTGTGACCAACAGAGCCGCTGTAGAAGTGGTAAAGGAATTTTATACGATCTTAACACAGGCTGAAGATGCACCAGTTAAGGTTAGAGGATTTTTTGTGGAATTCAACACTGCTAGAATAAACGCTTATTACGAGGTTAGAGACACCTACACCAGCGAGTATGAAACTTTTGGAACTATGGAAGGACCACTGGAAGAGGTGATCGACTTTCTCACTGATGGGAAAGGCGTCTGGAAGATAAAGCAGCGAGAACGGGTAAACTTCCCTCTTTCTATGTTAAATGCAACATCTAAAGCCTGGCACTATTTTATTTTTTCCACTTTGTTACCTACCTACCACCATAATGATGTAACAAGAGATAGAGCAATTCTGAATTTCTGTATTCAGAACCAAAAGAGTATTAATGTGGGAAGTTTAATTTATAAGAATATATTAGCCACCTCAAGAAATGAAAGTGGAGGAGGACTAGGACATCCTGGTCTTATCTATGTACTCTGCTAATTATCTGGGGTAGAGGCAAGAGATGATGAGGAATGGATTGAGCCTATGAAACCCATTACTCTGGCTAATATTAAGAAATATGAATCCAACGAAGGATGGAGATCTGGGACAAGGGATTATGTACATTTTTCAAGTAGAGATATACCCTCTATTAGTTATGAACCCCCTCAGTACACCACTCCTACCCTTCAAGATCTGATGAATGAGTTGACCTTGAGTAGAAAGAGTTTTGAGCAATTTGGAGAAAATATGGAAAGAAGATTTGAGCATATAGACCAAAGGATTAGAGGCTTGGAAAGAAGACACAATTATGATAGCGAATATCTCCAGCGACATTCAGAGTACGAAATTGCATATTATGAGGCTGACCGTCGATAAGGGAGTGGTGATTTAGATGTTGTCTTTCCTGAGTGCCCCCACTATACACGTAGCATCACTGCTCGACCTTCTCAGCCTAGAGATCGTGGAGATGATATAGCCTGGGATTTTGATGCAGAAGATTAGAGTCTTTGTTTAGTTTGTTTAGTTTGTTTAGATTTCTTGTATTTTTGGAAACTTTATTATTCTGTATGTAATTATTCTGTACTTTCTGTGGACTGTGGATGTTGGTATGTTTGCTTATGCTATGATGTTAGACTTCTTATGTGTGTTAAATTAGTTTGCAATATTTTTTTTTAGATAGGATATTAGTCTTTCTTTAATGTGTTGTTTAAGTTTTTATAAGTTATGAACTTTTAATATTGTTTAGATTGTTTTAATATGTTTTAAAGTAAGTTAGTTGATTGTATGTGTAGTAATAGATTAAGTTTTCAATTGTTATGTTTGATACTTATTTTAAAATTTCATCCCCGCACTTTCTTTTAAATACTATATGTGGAAGAATACTAACAGTACAGGTTCTGTAAGTAATGAAAAAGCCTGCAAAAATTTCAAAGAAAAGAAATACCTAAAGCTCAAAGGTTTGATGAACTTTACTATATACTTTCCGTTTTCACTATTTAGTATAGATAGAAAAATTTAAGTTTGGGGGAAGGTAAAAATACAAATTTAATTATTAAATTGTTCTCAATTTCTATTTTCAAAAATTATTATCAAATGATTTTCTATAGTAGTTTTTCAATTCAATAAACATGAATTACTTTATTTAATTGTTATAGAAAGTTAAATAAAATGTTTCTAGTAATTCAATTAATTAAATGGAATAAGATATTTGGTTAAAAAGAAAAAGAATATAGTAAACTATTTAAAGTAAGGAAAACTATATTCTAAAAATTGAAATTCTTAAGTATTTAAGTGAAAAAGAAAGGATTGAAACTCAATGAAGTAAAGGCTATGCAATATATATAAGCAAGGAAATATTTTAAGTTTCAAATTTAGGAAGAAAAGTTGAAGTTCAAAATTATTAAAAGGCTATCCAGATACAGTAATCCTCACTTGAAAAAGAAAAAGAGAAGGATTGAAAATCAATCCAAAAAGAAAAAAAAAGAAAAGAAAAGAAAAGAAAAATATAAGTGAGGAGAAGCTTGAGGAGATGTCTTATCAAAAATTGGCTTCAATGGATTCAACCTAAAGGGTAAAACTTAATTATATTTCTAAACTTATATATATGGATTAGTATTTTACTAAATAGTGTTTTTCGAATTTTCTATCATCTAAATATCTTAAGTAATTTACTCTTTTTAAATATAGTCATTCCTGAAATAAATAGAAAGCTAGAAATCTTAGACCTTATAACTAAATAATCTTATATCTATAAAGTTAATTTAATTACTTAGAAATATTTCTATTCAACTTTACTATAGTGTTATTTAAATTTAATTCATAGTATATCTGAATTGAAAAATTCTATTACAAAAATCATTATTTTTATTTAGTATTAAAATTACTTGATGACAAGTAATAATTAAGTTTGGGGATTTTGATCACGTAAAAATACATTAAGAAATTCTTATCTATTTTTGATGAAATTGCACTTTAAAGAAAGGTATTTTCTTTATTTTACTGCAAGAACGAAGATTTATAAGTAATGGAAGCAAAAAGCATGAAATGGATCGAATTTGGATCAAAAAGGAAGAAATTCATGCAAAATGAACTAAGTCGCCGACGGCGAGATCGAAGCCGCCGACGGCGAGATCGAAGCCGCCGACGGCGAGATCATGAAGAGAATTTCTGAAGAAATTATAACTACCTCGCCGACAGCGAGATCGCGCAGTTTGAAGACCTTCTAGAAGCCCCGCTGACTGCGAGGTCGTTTCCCGCCGATGGCGAGACAGTTCAAAAAGCAAATACATTGAACCTGGACGCTTTTTGAAGAGGTGTTTAAGCATCCCTTGAACCTTTGCCTACCTCTATAAATAGAGGCCGAATTCTAGTGTTTGTGTGTGTCTTTGTGTGTCATTTGTGTGTATTTATGGCGTCTTCAGTAAGTCTATTTAGAGAGTCTTAGTGAATCTTTAGTGAGTTAGAAGTGTGCTGTACTAAAAGGAAAAGTCAAAGGAACTTCAAGGAGTCTGCTTGGGGAGGAAATTAAGATAAGTATCTTTGTTTACTGTTGTTAACTTTAATGAAATCCATGCTTTGTTTTATTCCCATGCATTCTGAGTAGTTTTCATAGTCTTTCTCCATGTTTATGAAAATTATGCGAATTGATGAAATTAAATAGAAGTACCTAATATATTAAAATAAGTTGTGATAATTTTTACTTAAAACTTAATTTACTTTCAATCTGGCCAATTGATTTGTTAAAATATGTTGAATTATCAACTATAGTAAAAATTACATCCAATATTTAGGGAAGTCAAAAACCTTGGAAGGAGGGTGCAAATAAATAGGGAAATATTATTTATCGGATGTAGAATTGAACATTTTAGTGTGACAGACTAAAATATTCAATTTGGTCCTATTGTTCGAGAGCTAAAGTGTAGATGTTAGCTCTCGAGTGAGGGGAACGTGGGAGCTCGAAGTGGCAGCCAGTATCCTCCCAGCCTAGCCGTAGATTCAGTAATCAAACATAAGATTAGTCAATGTTCTTTGCACCTGGACTAAAGGGTAAAGAATAGGAATGCTCCTATTTATCACAATACAATTCAAGAATTCTATTTAGATTCATCATTCACTTAATTTTCTAAAAATAAGGAGAAGGATACTTTTTCTGAATTATTTAAATCAACTTTATTTCAAGCATTAGTTTACTTTAGTTGCTTTAGTTACTTTAAAATTTCTGATTACTATTTTAGTAAGTAATTCCTTTAAATTTTAGCTGATACACATCTGTTAAAAACTTCCCTGTGGGATCGATAACCAGGACTCCACTAGAGCCCTATATTACTTGATACGATATGTATACTTGCATAGAATCCACATTAAACATTCAATCATAAAATCAAATATATATAAAAATTAAAGCGGGATCAAGTTTTTGGTGCCGTTGCTATTAACATAATTTGCAAACATATAAAAAGTGGGTCATTACTGAACTCTTTTGGGTGGTTCTAAAGCATTCTAGTAGCCTCTAGACGAAATCCTACATATCATCAGGTAATACAATGAATCTAGACATATTGCAGCAGTTTTTAAATGAAGAGGTCGTCTCTTAAGTGAAGGAGTGCGACTCTTCACACAGATGGACTAGCGCCTAGGCGCCACAATTAATTTCTAGAATATTCATTGAATGTGGATGAATTTTGAAGAGATGCCTGAAGTAACCCTTGGTCATTTTTGAGGCTCTTTAAATAGGGATTAATTTTACAGTCTTCGAGAGTGCTTTTGGAGTCCTTTTAGAGTCGGATTTGAGTCTTAGGGAGTTATATGGAGTCATTTTAGAGTTGGGTTAGAGTCATGATGTAGATTTCTACATTTTCTGGAGAGATTGGTGAGGGATTTTGAGAGTTTTATGTAAGGAATGTACGAGCGGCGCATAGATTGGCAGAAGACTTTGGTGGAGAGAATTTCTTCTTTCTTTCAGAGGGAAAAAATTAAGTATTGTGTTCTTCATTTTCTTGTAATTGTTGTAAACACTTTCTGTTGAATTTTCTTTGATTTAAATGAAGTTTTCTGTTGTGTTATATCCATGCTTCATAAGTAATTTTCTTTATCATTTTCTTTTAATATGAAGTAGTGGCATGTGTAGGAAAAATATTTTTATGATAGAATTATTTTCATTTTAATGTGGTGAGTAACATCTCCTTCACTACATTGAACTTAAGTGGCAATAGGTTATGTTAAAATATGTTGTAAGTGAAACTAAAACTCGTAAGAGCGGTGATCTCGCAACTTGAGTGCACTCATTGTCATGTTAACTAGTAAAATAGTTAGGAGGCAAAGCAACTTTTAAGGAATTATAATTTAATGATTTGTTTCTATTAGATGCTTCTAGGTGACAGATAGTTGCATGAAACTAATAGAATATTAAAGACATATGTTCCTTGTTGGCACTTAATTTGTTACATAATTATATCAATTCTTTTACTTCTTATGTCATTATTTTCATTTACTTTTATTTTGTAATAAAATAGATGTATGTTTAAGAATCAAGATTTGCTTAGATATTCTGTTATTAAGTTATGGTGATGATATTCATACCAGATCTTCATTTACCCTACAAATTGGTCTCTTTTATCATTAAAATCTATGGAGAATTCTTAAGATCTCACCGTGGACTAAGAGTTCTTAACTTGTATGTATCACATTTCTCTTGGAAAGGTAGATTGTAAATCCTTGAAGGGGGAGGTACAAATAGATAGGGAGATAGTCTTTGATGGGGGTAGAATTGATTACGTTATTAAAGTGACAGACTAAATTCTATCAATTTTGTTTAAAAGAAAGGCGACGGGTCACTAGTAGGCCCGACCATAGGCACCCTGAGGTAATCTAGAAGTGAGAGCCTAGAATTAGTCCTTACTACTACCAATACATCCTGAACCAATATTCTTTGCTACTAGCATAAAGAGTTAAAGAATATATATGCTCCTATTTTAATATGCTAAAATTAAATGTACTTGAGATAATTTTTACCTAATGTGTTGTGTGAGTTTCATCATAATCTATTTATATAATCTCTAAAACATAATCAAATTCTATGATTAAAATCATAAAATAAATCTCTTAAATAATAATAAACCCAAAATTTAACTTCAGGATTGATAATTCTATGTCAAATTCAAAATCAAGAAACTCTAATTTATTATTAAGCATTATAATAAAATTCCTAGGATTTAATTGGCCCATTCGATCAAAAATAAATTTTGTGGAGCACTTTGTTATTCCACCACACCTATTAGATGTTTATTTGTTGATGTTACTTTTTAATGAAATTGATCTTCTTCCCATCATGCCTATCCTTAGAATCTAGGATCAAGTCTTAAAAATTCCTTTAGTAGACTTTCCTGAAGGATTGAATTTGGTTGAACCCAACCCAAATATAAACTAATCAAATTTATTGGTTTAAAATGAACTCAACTTGTTTTTAAATTAATTAATTAAAATTTAAAAATCCATAGGTTCCAAAATTTTTCCTAAGATATAGGGTGTCCTCAGACCTCTTTTAGGACCTTTAAGCCTCATGGAACCAGTCTCTCTAAAGCCTTGCAATATTTATCAGAGGGTTTAGACTCTTCTTAATTATATTAAAGCCACTTAGTTAAGTGGTAATTTAAAAGAATCATGATAAATTTAAACCTAAATTAATTTGACTTAATTAAAAACCTTATATTGTTTAAAGTGGATTAGTTTGGCCTACATGACTAACACATGGCATTGATGAGCCAAAAGTTACATAAACATTAAAAAATAAAATCAAACCAAATTTAATTAAACTTAATCACATGAAGGTTTGGTATCAAAACAGATTTAACTAAGTAAATGAAGTCATTTAATTCTCACATAGGTTAATTAGTCATGCAAACCTACATTATCATAGAAAAACTATTATGAATCCTAATCACCTAACAGACAATAAGTTAACTACATCCAAAGCCTTGGCAATATCTACCCCAAAGTTTTCTTAAAACTTCACATAATTCACTAAAGTTGACTCAAACCCAATTGAAAATTTTCAACTTAAATCTATTCAATTTTTTTAAAAAAAATTCTAATAGTCAAAATTTAACTAAATACTTAGTTGACTCAACCGAATTGAATCTAATACGTAAGAAAGTTTGATTAAACATAATCTAATTCAAGCTCAATTGAAAACTAATTCAAATTAGTTTAATTTAGGAAAATTAAATCCATAAAACATAATGCATTCAGAGTTTTTATATTGTTGCATACTCTATTTTCTAAGTTTGATACGATGCATTGAATCTATAAAGCAATAATCCCAACATTTTATGTATTCCATGAAAGTTTTTAAAGTTCTTTTTTGAGCATGAAATAAATAAAAATTTACAATTTCTTAATTATTAGGTTTCGTCTTAACCTAACAATTTGCCATAATCACAAAAGAACAAAATGTTAACTCTTGCAAGGCATTCTAAAAGACATCTAAATAGCTTCATAAACTGTTAAGAGCTCTCAACTAGCTAATTTCTTTTTATAACATAGAGTTTTATTAAGAAATATAGGGCAAAGAAAAGCAAGAATCAACACAAATCCAGATTAAAACACATAGATTTAACAAGGTTCGGCAATGTGCCTACATCATCCGGAGCAAAGCGGCGATTTCACTATTTCAGAAGAAAAGTCTGGTGCATACCCATAGGATTACACATCATATATATAGATAAAACCCACATATAAAATTACTAAAACGCCCCCGCTCTCCCAACCCACATAACTCCAAGACACACTTCTTCACTCCAAAAGATATATCTCTTCACTCCAAGTGACATATCTCTTCATTCGAATAGACACTTCTCTTCACTCCAAAAGACACACCTCTTCATCCAAGAGATAGCTCTTCACTTCAAGCGACACATCTCTTCATTCGAAGAGACATCTCTTCACTATTTCACTATAAGTGACACATCTCTTCTTTTCAAGAGACTCTAAGTATATGAGGTATATCTAACAAGGTTCATGGAGAAATAGAAAAATTCCCAAGTGGCAAATGCTCAAAAAAATTTCATGGCCGTAAATCAAATTGACATTGTACAGCATAAAGATTCAAATTTGAATAATATGAACTAGTATTAACGACAGAAGGGTGAGCTAGCCCCCTATTGGTTGACAATTGTAAAGATTTTGTTTTTCTAGTGGAAGGTGAGATGAGCCATCATTTTTTATTCATAAATCACTATTGTTATCCATCAATCGACTCAGAAATATATATATTTTTAACTGTCATAGTATCTCTCGTCAAAATTTTTTGTCGTGTTTTTCTGAAAGCTCTATTGTCTCTTCCACTAACCATTCATTTATTGATAATTTCGTCTAAATAAATAGCTATATTTGACTCTTCCACTAACCATTCATTTTTTGTTGTGCTCTTCTCAAAGCTGGATTGTCCCTTCCACTAACCTTTCATTTATTGGTATATCTTCTTTCTTGCTGATATGATTTATATAATCACTTCAGATTCATAACAAAAAAATATTAGATTAAGCTGCCATTATGGAGTCAAGATAAATTTGTTGATCAAAAAAAGAAATATTAAATCAGATATTAAAATTAATTTATTAGATATTAAATTTACTATTTTTTTTTGGCCTTCACAAAAATGGCTCAAATTCATAACATAAAGTTTAGGAGTCTTCTACTTGGCTTCAACTTTCTACTATTCTTCCAATTGGAAAAATAAATTTTGTCCATTAAGTAACAGTGGAAGTAATAACAGTCTTAAATAGTTAGTAGTTCATTGCCAACCATATGTACTGGGCAGTGATGTGAAAAAGAAAGGCAATTTTTATTTGTTTGTTCCTTCTGTTCTCCACTGCTTCTCTCTATTAGCACACTAAAGATGACTAAAACTATAGAAAAATGCACGCAAATTATATCTACAATTCTCTCTCACACTCACCCTCATAATAACTTAGACCCTTATACTCTCACACGTACATAGTTACTTTCCCTAAGAGCGATACCACCGAGAGCACACGAGAGTGGCCTCAACCTTTGAATATTTTTCTTTAGCCGCTTTGATGCCACGTGAGGGTACCACATCAAATGAAATCGTCCTAACTCCCATAGCGGTTAACTAGCACCAGAGTTCTTTGTTGGTTTATCGAAGTCTCTCTCGCACAGTTTCCTTCTGCTGTATGTGGTGCCTATATTCTGATGTGGCACCTTGGCACCACTAAAAGGAAAAATTATTACGTTCTGGAGTCCAATAAAATCACGCCACGTGCTAGTGACAAAATAAATAAATAAATAAATAAATAAATAAATCTTGTGATCTGGGTAATACGGTGGAATATTCCTCCCGTATTATTCCACGTTATTTATGTATTATTATGGTGGTAATGATGTGTTATTGTGTTCTGGAAATATTCTCCGTGCTATAATAACACAATAACACATCAATACCACCGCAATAACACCTGAATAATGTAAAATAACACATGAGCATGAGAAATATCCCCACTGTGTTACTGGCTTTTTTTTTTTTGTCACTCCATGGGAATCTGTTTTATTGGACTCCATACATATCTCTACATTCGGAGTCCGGACATAATACACGTTCCCAATAAAAGTGACGCTTATGCACAATTCTCTCTGTTTGGAATGCGGGGGAGATGCAAGGGAGAGGAGTGGTAATGCCAAAATTGGCACAGGCATGCCATTTCTAAGGTTGACTTCGCCACAAGTGGCGTGAGAACGCCAGGTCAATCCTATTATTTATTTCCTTAAAGCTCATAACCTACAAATAACATAAAAATACTATAAAATAATATATATGATACAAATAGTGGACATGCTGTAGAACAGAATAGCAAAATACATCACTAATTTATGCACTTCAAACTCATACAAACTTACACATTATCTGCCTTTAAATAACATCAAAATCTATATTAAAATTTTAATAGAATTTAGGGATATATATATATATATATATATATATATATATATAATTTTAGTGATTTTAATAATTCAATATATATTTAAATCAAATTACGCAGGTCTCTTTTTTAGGTAGAATTTTCATAACAACCCTCCAATATCCTGATATAAATCACATTAATACTAAATCTTTGCAATTCATCTCAAATTCATTAGGTGAGGTCAGAATTTTATGAAATTACGCACTTAAACAATATTAATTCTAATATCATCCTATTAAATACAAGATTTCAAGGTTATGTTAAAGAAGCTTTTAATCTTTTAACTTATTAAAAAAGTTTATCAGTGCTAATTTTGACTCAGTAGAGTGAGACTTGATTGAGGATAAAGATGAAAATATCAAGAATATATACACTATAAGAGATAATCCCTAGAGTGATTAGGGATAGATTTGACATAATGGACACCACATCAAATCTAAAACTAGAACTTAAGTTTCTCCGTAAGGATTTAAATTATGTAATTTTATGAGAATTTTCAACTTTGCCTACTATTTTTTCAACTGATTTGAGTAAATTATATGAGGCAAAGTTAATAAGAGTTTTGTACACTTAGGAAAGCCTTTGGATGGAGTATTGCAGATACTAAAGAAATACACTCTTCCCTATATATGCATAAGATCCTTATAAAAGAAAATCATTTATCAAATGTTGACCCACAAAAGAGGCTTATCCCAGTGATGTGTAAAAAAATATGCTTAATTTCTTTTATATTTTGCACATTTTTATAGATAAAATAGAGATTTTAAAAAAGGTTTTTTTTTTATTTTTCTTGCAGGTACAATAAGTAGTAGAAGTGGAGCAAAGTGAAGAACAAATGGAGCTAAGTGGAGGTGACTTGGAGCTAAGAAGGACCCAAGTGACTGGCGCCTTGGAGCCAAATTTATGGGCCGCCTAGGTGCTATTCCCACCCTAGGAACCTGAGAGGCTGGTGCTTAAGCGCCAGCCAGTGGGCGCCAAGGCACAACTGCTAGCACCTTGATGCCACTTTTTTTGGCGCCTAGCTGCCCCTATTAAAACTGGTAGCCAAAGAGACTGGTGCCTAGGCTCCAGCCCTGCGGCGCTTAGGTGCCAGAAACTGTCTGGGCGGTTTTCAGTAGTTCCTCTACATGAATAAGGGAGTTATTCAACATTATAAAGGGGTATTTTGGTGATGAGGAGAGTGAGTTGTGCATTATTTTGGAGTCTTTTGGTGAAGTTCTTCCCTTCCCCTAGAGAAGGAAAGGTAGAGCTTGCTGTAGAAAAGAATAGGAGATGTTTCATTGATATTTTAGTGAGGGTTTCGAGTTGTATTGTGAGGAGATACTAGAGGAGAGCAACAAGGGCATAGAAGATCGTTGGAGGAACATTATTGGCCCTTTGAAAAGGGGATAAAAGCTAAGTATTGTGAGTTCTTGTTATTTTACTTCAATACACACAATTCTATAGTGGATTTACTTATTTTTAAAGATGCTTTGTGTTGTTTACTTAATGCTTACTAAGTAATATGTTTACCTTTTCCTTGTGATGAATAACTACGGTGTATAGGAATATTAGAATGCTTTCAAAATTCATTTTCAATCTTTAATGTGATGAGTAGTCTTCAAGCCTTCATTTACTTTCATTTTGGCCAAGTGATTAGTTAAAATGTGCTGTGATCCACAATGACTCGAGAGAGCTATGGAAGTAGAGTTAGATTATTCACATTGAACTATAGGGTATGAAGCAAAAGTACACTATAGAGAGATGCAAAAGTTAAGAAAATAATGTTTGATGTGTTCAAAGTGAGACATATAGAATTAAGGTCATTTTGGTAAAGAAGAGAGTTTCTCTATTTTTCACTAGCCACATTTTCAAATTGAAGTATTCATTTCCTACACTCCACTTATATCATTGCAAGGGAAGGTAGCTTTATAGCTTAATTATCACCCATTCAAATATATTAAGTAGAAGTTCTGTAGGAGAAAACCTTTAAGAATGGTTTACAATTCGCTAACTTAACTTACAAGCTAAGAATAAATTTAGTAGGCTAGAACTTTCCTAAGACTTAAACACCTTACTCTCTGTGTGTTTGAAAACTTGAACTCAAAAGTCTGTTACTACAAAAGTGATATATACACTTATGTTAGGCTTCAAAGTGTGAGTGCATCTAGACTTAACTTAAGGCCGCATTCGCCCCCCATCACATAGTGATGAAAGAATAGTTAAAAGTAGAACTTGAAGTCATTAGATGCATGAATTATCTAGCTTATTTTGGATGGTACATGGACTTGTCAACTTCATTGGTAAATAAAGAAAAGATTGAATTTATGCCTAATAGGAGCGTCCCTGGTTAGAGGTTATGTATTGAATATCAAAGATTAAATAAAGTTATTAGGAAGGATAACTTTCCTTTCCCTTTTTTAACCAAATGATTGATAGATTAGCATGACACCTTTATTTCTACTCCCGAGGTAGTTATTATTATTATCATTAAATTTCTATAACCCGCAAGAATCAACAACCACAAGCATTTATCCCACTAAGTGGGGTTGACTTGTTAACATGATGAAGTCCCAAAATGTCACCCATCTTAGTACTACTCTAACTCAAACACACTTAACAACAAAGTTCTGATGGGATTCGATGCTCTGGTGCTGGTATAAAATACCATAACAAGCCACTTTTACTAATCTCTACAGAACCTTTTCCTTTAGGAAAATGCCCTTTGGACTTTGACATTTTAAATTATGAGATTTGATAATGAAGGGTATTCAAACTTTCATGTATGAATTTTTCATATTTGCACATCCTTAGTCTTGTCTTGGGCATCTTATACAAGTTTTCAAAAGATTTGATAAGAAGAATTTAGTGCTAAATTTGGAAAAATGTTAGTTCATGTTAATTGAAAGGATGGACTTAGGGTATAGGGTGTCTGCAAAAGGGATAGAGGAAGATTTGGCTAAGATTCAGGTTAAAGTGAAACTAACCCCCACCCAATTTTGTTAAGGAGATTAGGAGCTTTTTGGGCATGCTAGATTCTACTATACATTCATCAAGGACATTTCCAAAATTTCTAAACCGCTCTCACTTATTAGAGAAGGGCGTGACCTTTATTTTTATTAAGGAGTGTATAACAACATTTGAACTTTTAAAGAGAAAAATCAATCATTGTGCCTATGATAATTGGACTTAATTAGAAATATCTGTTTCAGCTTATTTGTGATGATAGAGATTTTGCTCTATATAAAATTTTTCATGAAATATGTTATTCTAGTAGAACTTCTAATGGAGCTCAAGTTAAGTACACTACCAATAAAAAGATTTACTAGCCATAATATATGCATTTAATAAATTTAGATCTTATCTTATAGGTATGAAACATATAATTTACACTAACCATTCAACTATCAAATATCTTGTACCAAATAAGGATCCAAATCCTAGTTAATTTGATGGATACTTCTCTTATAAGAAGTTAATATTGAAATAGTTGATAGAATAGGTAAAGAGATTAGGTAGCTGATCACTTGTCAAGACCCGACCAAGAAAATTTGAGAATTTATTATATAATAATAATGAGAGATTTTCTCATGAACAACTTTGATTTCTGAACATAATATTAATTGGTATGCTGACATAGTTAATTACATTGTTAGTGGAGATATTTCTTTCCATATATTGTATCACCAAATGAAGAAATTTATGTTTGATGCAAGATTCTATTTTTCAGATGAGCCATATGTCCATAGGAAGTGTAAGGACCAAATTACTAGAAGATGTGCCACCTTAGAGGATGTAGAAGAAGTCATTAGTAAGGTTGTGAAAGCTGGACCAAACGACAAATTAGAATAAGGAAAGTTTCAAGGTTCATTGGTTCTACCGGGATCTAGCTAGGGGTTGAATCGGATGACGTAATAAATAAAATAAATAATTAAATATGACCTAAATGATAATTAATGATTGAATAATGCAAATCTAATATATAAAAATAAATAAAATAGATTTATAAGTATTTGCAAATACAATTGCAAATATAAAACTACTAACATGCCTTTTATACTTATGCATGAAATTTACTTTAAGAAAATGATAATAATAAGGAGAGAAGGAAAACCTAAACATTGGGAGAAAAATGAACATTAATTTAGCAACCTTAAATTAACTTCTGACAATACCCCACAACATTGGTATGCCCTTTTAAAGAGGACCTTGAAATTTATCATTTATCACTAAAGAACTTGGTGAAATATAAAAAGAAAGGTGTGTATTTCTTATATACTAGTCTTTAGCATAAATAAATCTAGCATAAAAACAATTAATAAAAAAGTGCCATTTTAATACAAGCCACCCAATTTTTTTGTATGTACATATAACACCAAAACTTTACTTTTAACATTTATAACACCCAAATGATTCAAATCACATAAAAAATACCACAAATTTTAACTTTTAAAAAGTGAAAAACACCTTTCATACATATGTAAGGTGACGCATATGTAAAAATTGAAGTTTAGGAGTTGCATATGTAAATACATAGAAATTGAGTGTGCAAATCTTCCTAAAAAATAAGATTAGAAAGGTCTTTTATGAAAATTGTTTAAACATATGTACCTACATGAGAAATAAACCAATTAATAGTGCTTTTAAAGCCTCATTTCACTCCATGATGCAAAGAACTTCTTGCAAGACTACTTACAGTAACATAAATTAGCATGAGATCTTCAGAATAGCTACAATCTTTAATTACACTAACTGACCTTTTTCATCTAGGGAACTTAGCTTTTGTAAGTACTTAATACCAACAATTACTAGATTGAGTTATAGAAAAAGGTAGAAGTGAAATACAATAAAGATACAAAATCGCAGTTCAATATAAAAGTTCTAAAATGTCAAAGTAATATGATCATGGTTCAATCTTACACCACAGGTTTAAGCATTCAAGTTTCAATACCGATTAAAACATAAAAAAATTGCAAACACTAAAGAATCAAGCATAGAAAAATATCATCCCCAAAATTTGTTTCCTCAGATGTTGCATCCCTAAAAGCTACATCCTCAAATGTTTTGAAGTCCTTGATGCACCAAAAATATATACTGTTTTTACTATATAATTTTACCCATTTTTGATGATATTGCACTTTAAAGAAGTGTATTTTTCATGATTTGTTGCAGGTACGATGATTTTAGGTGATTGAAGTGAAAAGACGCAAAAAGGAACGAATTCGAAGAGAAAATGAGCAAAAAGGTGAAAACTAGCTTCTGGCGCCGACGGTGCCATTTTCCCGAGAGATCTAGAAAATATTGGGATGATAGAGCACCGCCGGTGCCATATCGGGTGCCGCCGGCTCCCAATATCGGTGCAATTTAAATTTAAAGAGTTTTAGCGACTTTCTGAAGAGGTGCTTAAAGAAACTCTTGGGAATTCGTTTCTAACATATATGTAATTGTTTTTGGACAAAATTGGAGGTGGGAGAAAGAGGTTCTAGTGTGTGTGAGTGTGGAGAAGTGTGTGTTGAGTGTTAGGGTTTAGAAGAGTGAGTGTAGAAGTGAAGATTTAAGAGGGATTCTTCTCTAAGGAGTGAAGGAAAAGGAGTAAAGTAAGAGATTGCTTCTTCATTTCCATTCTAAAGAGGGAATTGAGTGTTCCAAAGAAGAGAGAAAAGGATTCAAAGGAACTTCAAGGGATTTGCTTGGGGAAGAAAAAGATATAAGTTGTATTTTTTATTGTGGTTTGTATGACTTTTCTTTTATATATAAAATCCATGTTTTATTGTGTCTTCTCTATGAATTTTGAGTAGTCTCATTTATCTTTCTTCTTGCAAAGAGATGTGATGATGTGATTATGTGGATTTGAAGTGCTTTTAAAGTATTGAAAAAATTGTGATGGTTTTTCATTTCGAACTTAATTTAATTTTCGATCTTGCCAATTGAATTGTTAAAATTTGTTGTTGTACAATAAATCTGAAAGGATTTAGTGTCCTACAATAATAATGAAGAATCCATTCAATCTCCATGGATGAATTGCGTAGTTCATGGGAATTGAGTGTAAATAAATTGGGAAATGTGTTTTGATGGGCTTCAAATTAGAGGTTTCAGGGTGACAGGCTGGGATCCCCAATTTGGTCCTAAGATTGGTAATTAGAGTCAAAGGTTAGCCTTCGGGTGAAGGGTGAGTGGGAGCTCCATAGTGACAGCTGGTATCCTCCCAGCCTAGCCTTTTAGTGACTAAACTTAGGATATGTCAATGTTATTTTCATGCTTGGAAGAGGGGGTACTCTTTTGAGGGTAAAAAACATTTATGCTCTTATCTGGCACAATACAATAAATAATCATTTTATATCATTTACACATCATATACTCATTGCAAGAGGAAAGACACTTTTCATATATATCAAAACCTTTCAAATACAAAGCTTAGTGTGTGTGTGTTAGTTAATTCTGCTTAAGATATTAAAAGTAATTGTAGTTTGCTTAAACTGTTACTGTTTTCTGCATCTTGTTAGTAGAAGTAAACCTAAACTTTAATTGTGATTTGAGTATTGGATTTCAGTATTACACTATTTATTGTAAGGAACGTGCCTTCCCTGTGGGATCGATAACCAGGACTCCATTAGAGCCATATATTACTTGATATGATACATATAATTGCGTAGAAGTTGGAACTTTACGAAATCATTATAAATATATAAATTTGAATTCATAAGTTCTTGCAATATTAAAGTCCGCACAGTATCAAGTTTTTGGCGTCGTTGCCGGGGAAGGTATAAACAGTATCTATTGATAATATAGTAACTGAAAACCTTTACTTTGTAGTGTGTAATTGTGTGTTTATTTACTTTTTAGAGTATTTTTGTGATTTTATATGCGTAGTAGTGGATCTATAGGTTTAGTACCTTACGATTTGGAGTTAGAGCATACTGTTAGAAAAATTAGAAAACAACAAAAATAAACTGAAAATTCTTGCGAAATGGCGAATAACCAAGATAATCAGAGAAATGATATTGGAAATTTGTTAACAACTTTAAGAGATTATGCTAACCCAACAGCAGATGAAATTCATGTGACCATTCAAAATCCTGATGTTGCTGCTAATTCATTTGAGCTTAAACATGTTATTATCCAAATGGTACAAAATAATCAATTTGGAGGAACACCTAATGAGGATCCAAATATACATCTCGCTAGTTTTTTAGAGCTGTGTGCTACTTTTAAATATGACGGAGTGTCGAGTGATGCTGTTAGACTTAGACTTTTTCCTTTTTCATTAAGGGATAAAGCTAAGGCAAGGTTAAATTCGTTAGCACCTGAATCTATTAGAACTTGGGGAGAACTTTCTCAAAGTTTTTATCAAAATATTTCCCTCCATCAGAGACTGCTAAGCTAAGAAATGATATCACATCTTTTGGTCAGTTTGAAGGGAAATCAATATATGAAGCTTAGGAAAGATTTAAAGATCTTCTTAGGAAGTGCCCACATCATGCTTTACTAGATTGGTTAATAATTTAAACATTTTCCAATGGATTAGTGGGATCATTGAGATCGATTATAGATGCTGCTGCTGGTGGATCGTTAATGTCAAAATCTTTTGATGTATCATACGCTTTAATAGAAGAAATGGCTACTAATAATTTTCAATGGCCCTTTGAATGGGTAAATCCAAAGAGAGTAGCTAGTGTTCATGATTCAGATATGATGACTATGATAGTTTCTTAAATTGCAGCCCTTTCTAAGAAAATAGATCAGTATGGAATGAATTATTCTCAACTACCCCAAGTGTTAGAGGAAAATTAATTTGGACAGATAACAGAATCTCAAACACCTTACGAGACCTTGATTGTTATTAATTGACCTAACAATCCTTATTCAAATTATTATAATCCTGGTTGGAAGAATCACCCAAATTTTAACTAAAATAATAGCAATGCCACAATGGGGGAACAGTTCTATAAATCCATTTAGAAGTTTGAACAATCAAGGAAATACCAATTTTATACATTCTTATCCTCCTGGATTCAATAGTAAAGCGCAATTTAAGGATAATAAGTTGTCTACTGAAGAAATGATTCTGAATATGGGAAATCAACTACAAGATAAAGGTGTTGCGATAAAAAATATTGAAAATCAATTAGGGCAAATTTTCACTGCACTTAATAATAGAGCTTCTGGAACGCTTCCAAGTAATGTTGAGATGAATCCAAAAGATCAAAACAAGGAACAACTTAAGGCTATTCAATTAAGGAGTGGAAAGGAATTGGAGACAAGAGTACAAAAAGAAGTTGAAATAGAGAAAGAGAAGGTGGATATTGAAAAAGGTTCAAACAAGATTTATTCAAATATGGAATATCCTTTTGAACCAATGAAGATTACTGTTGAAAAACCACCACCTCCATTTCCTCAAAGATTGAAGCAACAAAACAAGGATAACAGAATTGAAAAATTTTTGGAGATCCTTAAGAAATTAACGATAAATATTCCTTTTGTTGAAGCATTAGAACAGATGTCTGACTATGCCAAGTTTATGAAAGATATTCTTAAAAAGAAAAGAAAGTTGCCAAAGATGAAACTGATACACTTACCGGAGAGTGTAGTGCAATTATTCAGAAGAAGCTTCCGAAAAAACTTAAAGATCCTGGTAGTTTCACTATTCCTTGTGCTATAGGTTAAAATTTTTTCGAAAGAGCCTTATGTGATCTGGGAGCTAGTATTAATCTTATACCTTTTTTAAAAGGTTGGAAATAGGAGAAATTTCTCCTTCATCTATGACTCTTCAGTTGGCCGACTGTTCCATTACTTACTCTAAAGGAGTGGTGGAAGATATGTTAGTGAAAGTGGATAAATTTATCTTTCCAGTGGATTTTATTACTTGATATGGAGGAAGATAAAGAAATTTCAATCATTTTGGGAAGACCATTCCTTGTTACTGGGAGAGTAGTGATTGATGTTCAAAAAGGAGACTTAACTATGAGGGTTAATGATCAAGAGGTGACCTTTAATATTTTGAAATCTATGAAGTATCCCTTAATGGAAAAGGATGATAAATGTTTTAGGATGGAGGTCTGCGAAATATTTAAGAAATGATCATTTTGAAAATATATTTGAAAAAGAAGAGGAGTATGAAAATATGTTTGAAGAAGGAATTGAAAATTAAGAAAATTTAGATAGTAAGAAGAATGAAGATTTGGAGTATGTTCAGGAGAGATTTGAAGTATTAGACACTATGGAAGGTGGAGATTAAAGGTCAATTCCATCTACAATAAAACCTCCTGAACTTGACATGAAAATTCTCCCTAATCATTTGAAGTATATGTTTTTAGGAGAATCATCTACCCTACTAGTTATTATATCTTTGGAGTAAAATGAATATCCAGAACAAAATATGTTGGAAATTTTAAAAAGATACAAAAAGGCTTTTGGATGAACTTTAGCGGATATTAAAGGAATCAATCCTTCGATTTGTATGCACAGGATTTTATTAGATGAAGAACATAAACCGAGAGTTGATTGAATCAAATAATGAAAGAAGTATTTAAGAAGGAGATTTTAAAATGGCTGGATGCTGGAATTATTTATCCTATTTTGGATAGTGCTTGGGTGAGTCCAATACATTATGTACCAATAATGGAGGAGTGACTGTTGAAGTGAATGAATTGAATGAAATTATACCCATGAGACAAATTAATGGATGGCAAATTTATATTGACTATAGCAAATTAAAAGCCGTCACCTGAAAAAGATCACTTTTCTCTTTCTTTTCTTGATCAAATGCTAGATAGACTTGCTGGACACAAATACTACTACTTTCTGGATGGATATATTGGTTATCATCAAATTCCTATTGCTCCTAAGGATCAAGAAAATACAACATTTACTAGCCCTTACAGAACCTTTGCTTCTCGAAGAATGCCTTTTGGATTGTGTAATGCACTTGCAATGTTTCAGAGATGTATAATGTCTATCTTCAGCAGTATGACAGATAATGGAATAGAAGTTTTCATGGATGATTTCTCTGTATTCGAGACTTCATTTGAAATATGTTTGGAAAACTTAGCAAAAGTTTTGGAGCTTTGCTAGAAAACAAACTTAGTTCTGAATTGGGAGACATGTCAATTTGTAGTTGCGGGAGGCATTATGCTTGGGCATAAAATTTCTAAATTTGGAATGGAGGTCAACCCTGCAAAAATTAGTGTGATTGAGAGATTGCCATCACCCATTACCGTGAGAGAGGTCGGGAGTTTCTTAGGACACGCTAGATTTTACAGGCGATATATTAAAGATTTTTCTAAAATTACCAAACCTTTGTGCCGACTTCTAGAAAATGATAGAAAATTTGATTTTAATGATGACTGTTTGTGTGCTTTTGAATTATTGAAAGAGAAATTAATCACTGCAGTTATAATTGTTTCACCTGATTGGGAGAAACCATTTGAACTTATGTGTGATGCTAGTGATTATGCGATCGGAGTAGCGTAAGGGCAGAGGCATGATAAAGTTTTCAAAGTTATTAACTATGCTAATAAAACTCTTAATGAAGCTCAGATTAATTATACTACTACTGAAAGAGAGTTATTAGCTATAGTATTTGCTTTTGAAAAGTTTAGACCTTATTTAATTGGAGCTAAAAGTATTGTACATACAGACCATTTAGCTATTAAATATTTAATGCAAAAGAAGGATGTCAAACCTAGATTAATTAGATGGATACTCCTTCTACAAGAAGTTGATTTTATGATAGTTGATAGGAAGGGATCTAATAACTAAATAGCTGATCATTTGTCGAGATTAGAATATAATAAATTATCTGAATTTCAGAAGGAAGTTACAGAAACTTTTCCTGATGAACAACTTTATACTATTATAGGAAGAAATTTGCCTTGGTATGCTGATATTGTGAATTATATTGTGAGTGATATTGTACCGCCTGATTTAACAAGGCAACAACAAAAGAAGTTTAAATATGATGCAAAATTTTATTTTTTGGATGAGCCCTATCTATATAAACAGTGTAAGGATCTGATTATTAGGAGATATGTGCCACAAGAAGAAACTAAATTAATCATTCAACGATGTCATGATTCTGAATTTGGAGGTCATTTCGGTGTTGATAAAACTGCTTTTATGATTTTACAATCTGGATTTTATTGGCCTACTTTTTTAAGGATGTATACAAATATATTAAATCATGTGATTAATGTCAGAGAGTAGTTAATATCTCTAGAAGAAATGAAATGCCTCTAAACTATAATTTGGAAGTTGAACTTTTTGATGTATGAGGATTAGATTTTATGGGACCATTTACTCCTTCATTTTAGAATTTATATATATCGGTTGCAGTTGATTATGCCTCGAAATGGATTGAAGTTATTGCTTTATCTAGATGTGATGCCCGGAGTATTTCAAAATTCTTAAAGAAAAATATATTTGCGAGATATGGAATGCGAAGAGTTATTATAACAGATGGTGGATCCCATTTCAGGAATAATCAAATTAAGAGATTGATTGAGAAATATAATATTATTCACAGAATCTCTACTGCTTATCATCCCCAGACTAGCGGTTTAGCAGAAGTTTCTAATCGTGAAATTAAAAGAATTTGGAGAAAACTCGTGGATAATCACAAATTAGATTGGTCTGCTCGATTAGATACTGCATTATGGGCTTATAGGACTGCTTTTAAGACCCCTATTGGAATTTCTCTTTATGGACTAGTGTTTGGTAAGACTTGTCATTTGCCGGTTGAATTGAAGCATAAAGCATATTGGGCGATAAAATAATTGAATTTTAATTTGAAAAATACTGGAGATAAGAGAGTTATGCAATTGAATGAATTGGAAGAAATTAGAAATGCATCTTATCACAATGACAGAATCTATAAAGAGAGAATGAAATTGTGGCATGATGGAAGATATTGAAAAAGAAATTTGAATATGAACAGAAAGTTTTGCTATACAACACAAGATTGAAATTATTTCCTGGAAAGCTCAAGTCTAGATGGTTGGGATGGTTGTGATCTTTTACAGTTATAAAAGTTCATTCTTTTGGAGCTGTTGATATTGAGGATTCTAATACTAGAAAGATTTTCAAGGTTAATGGGCATCGATTAAAGCCTTATTTTGATGGATTTCAACCTAACTTCAAAGAAATTTTAGTGCTGAGTCATCTCGATTAACTGAATGGTTTGTTGGGTTGACGAAGTTTAACCAAGTGCTTTATGGGAGGCAACCCATATGTATCTTTGTGATGTGTTTGCTTATTTGTTGTAATTGTGCTTTTAGATAGTTCTTTTAGAATCCTAATCTCTCCTTAATATTTTTAAAAATTGATAAATATTGAATCAAATTGAGATATTAGAATATTTCGAGCCAAACGAAGTTCGGTGAAATTTTTGAACACCGGCACCGCCGGTGCCCAAATACAGAGAACATGCTGACCTTCAAGGTTTGAGCACCGCCGGTGCCCAAATCTTGATGACAGTTTTTAGAGTTTAAAAAATCGATTTTTGGCGGTTTTGAGCGGGATCTTCTTCTTTATAAGTCCCAAAACTCCATTTTAGACCTCTAACCACCAGAAAAACGAAAACTTCCCTTCCCAATTCGCATCCCATGGATTCCTACACCATAGAAGCCCCTCGATCTCGCATTTTCAACCAACGAAAGTTTATCAATTTCGAGGTAAGGTGATGATGAAGATAAAGATTATCAAGGAGAGAGGCTTTATTAATCGAGGTATGGATAATCCTACTATAACAGTTGAAGAGATAATAAAGAAAAGGCGTTGGGAAGTGCTATGTTACACTACCGCTGCCGTAGTCGTTCTGGATGTGAAGGAATTCTATGCAAATCTTCACAGGATCAAACAAAAATTGGTCCATGTGTGAGGTAGGTTTGTGCAATTCACTCCTGCGAGAATTAATGATCTCTTTATGATTGAGAATGTATATATCTGCCACTATTCCAATTTTAATGTGACAAGTGATAATATGAATGATGTTTATCGTCTTTGACGGATGAAAATGAAGATTGGGAAGTAAGAGACAATGGATATATTAGTTTCCCTTCTACATCTTTAAATCTGGTGTCAAAGCAGTGGCATTATTTTATTTCCGTGAAGTTATTTCCAACTTTGAAGTTTAGTAAAGTAACCAAGGAAAGTACTATTTTGAATTTTCATAACAAACTAGAAGGCCGATTGATATTGGAAATATAATTGTAAAATTAGTTTTGGGATTAATAGTTCATGGATCTAAATATGAGCTTGGACACCCGTTCACTATATTTCTGTTGTGTAGTCAATCACAAGTTTCGTATGAGAGCTGGAAAAAGGTTCTTCTTCCCTGGAGGCCTATTAATCCAACTAATCTTTATTATTACCAAACAGTAGGAGATGAAGGTGATATGGATCTGCTTGCTGATCAACCAATTCAGACGTCACAACCCATTCAGCCTACTTTCCTGAAAATTACAGAGTGATACTGAAAAGATTCAAGCAGTTGGAAAAAGAGGTACAGAATATTTTGAATGCCATTAATAATATTTCTGATTTATTTGATCAAATAGACTAGAGGATGAAGGAACAATTTGATCACACTGGTCGGATTGAAATGGGCTTGATTAATCTGATGAAGAAGAATGATGTGATTACTGAGGATTCACCTGATGAATTCCCATTTTTTCCCTTCTATAATTTGTTCGTGCATCATCAATCTACTGGAGATATCATAGAGGAAGATAGTTCGGAGACTGATGAGGAGTGACTACTGGATTCTGCTTGTGCTTAATGTGTGTTTTCTTTGCTTTGCTTAATTTTGTTTGGTGTGTTTGGTATTTACTTTGGATTGCTTTGTAGTTTGTTTTTGGATTTACTATGTTTAATTTCGTTGTGTGTGCTTAGATTTTGGAAATGTTGGAAGATATAAATTGAATTAATACTCTTATGTGAGTAACTAGAAGTCAAATTTGATAAGTTTTGGTGGAAAATATAATATTTAAAACAAATTTTTGGAAAGGCGAGTCTGGCGCCTGGCGCCGGTTTGTCCTGAACCCGAAACTTCATCTTCTTAAACCTCCCCATGCCATTTTTGACACCTAAGCTTCCTCTTCTTCCCGTTTTCCTGAAAATCGACCCTAGAGATCCCATTTAAGGCCGGATTTTCAAGTTTTTAATCTTGAAATAACTCGATTTCTTCATCCCAATGTCAGATCTACATTCTAAACCAATTATTTTCGATTTTCACCATGGATTTTGCTCTCTTTGAAGAGAACCGAAATTTTGAGAAAAAAATTGATTTTCTTAGTTAAATCCATGGATTTTTAAGCTCTTTCAAGTTTGAAAAGCTTAAATTAGTTTATTTCCTTTGATTCTATAAATTTATTTTGCGTTTTTATTTCACGTTTAGATGGCACCTAAATCTAAGCAAGGAAATGAATGAGAAAATTTTGATCGTAGCAAGTTTATCACCGCCGTGGCACATTTTCGGTACAACGATTTTGCAACGACAAGAAAGTTTATCTCGGAATGAAGTTTTTGAAATTCTAAAGGAAGGATTAAAGATATGATCGTTGCACTTAACTGGCAACGATTCTGTTATTTTACTGCTATTGTTGTTATTCCTGTCTTCAGGGAGTTTTATGTAAATTTCGTGGATGCTGAAGAGTTTGAGATCTTCGTAAGAGGAGTTGGAGTAGGATTTATTCCAGAGCGAATCAACATTTTCTACAGCCTGTCGCCGAACGTCGAGTGCTATTACTCTGGATTATCTCCATCTAAGGGAGATTTAGAGATGATTATTGCATACCTGATAGATGGTACTGGAGCTTGGAAGATCCAAAATGAAAAACGGGTAAATTTTTCATCTTCTAAGCTTAATGGTGTTTCAAAGGCATGACATTACTTTATTTCTGCTCGCCTCCTTTCATCTAATCATTAGAGTGAGGTTACCATAGAGCTATCCTCAACTACTACATACAAGAGAGCAAGCTGATTGATGTTGGGAGTATCATTTATGATTTTGTAGATGCCACTGCTCGTTCTAGCACTTTTGTTGGACTGGGATTTCCATCTTTGATTTATTCTCTGTGTGAAAGTGTTGGAGTTTTTGCTAAGCTTTCTGAGGAAAAACTCAAGTCTACAAAGCCCATTGGAAGAGAAAGTGTCAGTATCTATGATCGACTTCGAAGTAAGAGTTATACCGCACCTTATAGTTCATTACCTACTTCTGGTAGACCTTCTACTTCTGCTGCTGAGCCACCATCTAGTTTATGGGAATCCATGCATGATAAGTTTATAGAGCAGCAGAATGAGTTATTTCTAACTCATTGTAAAGTAGATACGATCGATAAGAAGATCAATCATCTTTCCGAGTACACCCAAAGGAAGAGTGATTATGATGCTGAGTATTCTGAGTCTCTTGTTAGATTCCTGAAGGGTGATCATGATGTTCAGTTCCCTACCTATCCTAGATTTTCACCTTATGTTGATCCGAAGAATGTAGAATTTTCTTTTGGTGACGAAGACGACGAGGCTACAGCTAGTGATTAGTAGTTGGATTTACCTCCTGAGATGTGTTGATTCTGTTTTTAGTATTTTATTTCTAGTATGTTAGTACTAATGAGTCTGATTTTATTGTTATTTGTTAGTATTGATTTGTTTAATTAACTTTGTGTGGACTTTTGATGTTTTGACTGTTTTAAATCATCTTATGTGTTATGTATAAAAGACTTAAGTATGGATGAACTTTTATTTTCTATGATAAATGTTTGTTTCTGTTTCAGCCTACTGTTTAGTATTCCTGAATAGTTAGTAATGTTGACTATTTTAAATAAATAATAATAATAATAAAATAATAAAAAAATATATATACAATAATAATAAAATTGTAGAAATTAACTCCTCTGCAAAATTTTCTTTATATATGCTTAATCATTTCGGTTATATACATATTAAAGCATGTGTAGAAGTAAAAATGAGTTTTTCCTTACTACATCATCATTGTACCTAGATAAATTCCTATTTATTTCTTTCTCCCATGCTTTAGAAAATTTATGACTCATTTTTATACTAAAGCTGAAGTTTGTGGGAAGGGAAAACATTTTTCAAATTTAAATATTATTTGTCCTTAATGAACTAATATTTTCTTTAAAAATATTAACATAACATAAGGAATGAAAAATCTATTTAAGATTACTTCAATTTTTGAATTAATAAATAATTTAGTAAACTTAACTAAAATTTCAATAATTTTGATTGATTTTAAGAATATAATTATTTAACTTAAAGAATAATAAGATTAATTATTTTTTTAGAGAAAAGAGAATTGTATTTTTGAAATACTAAGGAATCATGATTATTACTTGAAAAAGAAAAGATTGAAATAATTTTTGAAAAATACTGATTAAGAATGTCATATTTGTTAAGTAAAAATGTATAAGTTTTTAAATATAAGTTAAAAATAGTGAAGTTCAAAATCATTAACAGAGTTATCCAAAAATAGTAATCCTAGCAAATAATATATATATAAATATATATATATATATATATATATATATATATATATGTATGTATATATATATATATATAGGATTGAAAAATATCCTTAAAAAAAGAAAAAAGAAAAAAAAAGAGAAGAAAGAAAAAAAAGAAAAGAGCAAAAAAAAAAAAAAAGAAATGTGAGGAGAAGCTTGAGGAAATGTTTAATCAAAAATTGGCTTCACTTGAATTATCTTATAGGAAGAAAACTAATTACATTTTTAACATAATTTTTATGTACAAATATTTTTACTAGAAAAATGTTTCATGAAATTCTTTTTCTTGTAAATATTCTATGTGACCTTAATATGATAAATTACAATTATTCTCGAAATAAATGAAAAAATGGATGTCTTATGATTTGGTAGTTAAATATTCTTTAATTCTTAAAATTAAACTTAATTAGTGAAATTTGGTTAAAGATTTGCTAAAGCATTTATAAAACCAAAAATTACAAGAAATCTTAAATATTTAAACTTCATTCTAAATGTTGTATATTTTATGTAATTAAAAGGGTTACTTGAGAACAAGTAACGTTTAAGTTTGGGGAATTTGATGCACTTAAAAATACCTATTTTTATGCCTAATTTATGATTCAATTCTAAAGGATATTATGCTTTAATGAAAGGCATTTTTATGTTCATGGAGCTAGATGACAAAAAAATAGTTCAAGAAGGAAAAAAGAGCAAAAAGGGGCAAAAATAGAGCTTAAAGAGCAAAGTTGTCAAAATTTTAGGTCTGGCGCCTAGGCGCCAGTTCGATACTGAATCAAATAAGATTTTTGACGACTTTGGGCAGTTATCTTGACGGTGTTAAGTGGTTATCAGACCTTCTAGAAGATTGGAAGTTACTCCTAATATATAGGACATGTGATACAATGCATCTGGACACAGGGAAACGGTTTTAATCGCGAAGAGGTGCGATCCAAAGTGAAGAGGTGAGAAGACTTGGTCACGGACTCCGGCGCCTAGGTGCGACAATTACCTTCTAGAAGATACATTGTATTTGGATGAATTTTGAAGAGGTGCCTTAAGCAACCCCTGGTCAAATTCGAAGCTCTATAAATAGGAGTCAATTCTACAGAGAAAAGTGCCCTTTCTATCACCATATACCCCCACGCATTCTTTAGTCCCCCTTTAGCATCCAATCATTTTAGGGAGCCACTTTCTTTTGCATTTAGTGAGTTTATTTTGAGTATTACTACTCAATTCCTTGAGTAGTAAGTGTTAGTTTTCAAATATTGTTGCTATTGAAGTTTTGTACCTTGCATTGGAGTCAGTAGGAGTCAGCAGATCACTTGAAGAAACATTACAGATAAGTATTTGTAACTTGGTTCAAAGTTTTTTTTTAAATATGTTTTATTGTGTGAATTCAATGTGTTCTGAGTAGTTAGTTTTCTTTCTCCTTGCAACTATGAAAAGATAATAAGATAATTAAATTCTGTTGGAGAACTTAACTTAAAATATTTATAAAAATTATGATGATATTAATACCTAATCTTAATTTATTTTTTAAACTGACCATTTAAATTGTTAAAACTTGTTGAAGAATTTTGAGACCTATCCGGAGATGAGTTCTTAACTAGTAGATAACACATGGATCCTTAGGTAATCGAAGGTTATATGCGGGCTATTCAAGGTGAAGTGCAAATAAATAAGAAGATATGATTTATTGGGCGTAGAATTGATTAGTTTTTAGAGTGACAGACTAAATTCTAATAATTTGGTTTATAGAAAGGGAACGGGTCATTGGTAGGGCCGACCATAGCCACCCTTGGACATCTAGTAGTATGAGTCTAGATTAACCCATTCTACTAATAAAACATCCTGAACCAATCTTTAGATTAGCCAATATTATTTATTCTATCGAGCGAAGATAAAGAATATGAATGCTTCTTTTTGGCACAATACCATAATCTAAGTTTTCCACAAATGATAATTATTCTAAAAATCTTGGATTAGTTGAAAAGGAGAAAGTTGTTTTATTTATTCTTGCATTAATCTTTACTTTATTATTGCTTACTTACATTTAGTAGAAATTTTATTAAACTTAAAATCTGAATTTTGAAAAGAAATAAAAATAATAATTACTTTTAATTTGAAAAATCTAAAATATTTCTTAAATTAATTTTCTCATAATCTTCCCTGTGGGATCGATAAACAGGACTCCAATAGAGCCATGTATTACTTGAAACGATACCTATACTTGCGTTTGAAATTGTGCCTTTTACAAAAATCATTATAAATATTTAAATATAAATTCATAAATTCTTACAGAAGCAAAGGTCGGGTATTTAAGGTTCAAGTTTTTGGCGCCGTTGCCGGGGAAGATAAGGAAGAAAGTTAAAAAGACAATTTTTATATTTCTCAAATTAAAATAATTTATACACCTTTATTTCTTTAAAAATAAAAATAAAAAAATAATAAATAATAAATAAATAAATACAAAAATACCAAAAAGATTTTAATTTATTTTTATGCGCAGTTCCGGATCTGAAGGATTATTACCTTTTGATTCTGAATTAGAAAAAACAGTTAAACCAATTAGAAAAGAAAAACAAATTCAAAAATATCAGTAAATGACTAACTTACATAACAATAATCAAAATCCAATAGAAGTCAATGAACAAAATGTTTATAAACCATTAAGGGATTATGCAAACCCTACAACTGATGAACTTCATATTAGTATTCAAATGCCAGCTGTAGATGCTAATTCTTTTGAGCTTAAAACTTCTATTATTCAAATGGTTCAAAATAATCAATTTGGAGGAACACCAAATGAGGATCCAAATTTACATCTTGCTAGTTTCTTAGAACTTTGTTCTACCTTTAAATATAATAATGTTTTTGATTATGCTATTAGGCTTAGTCTCTTTCCTTTTTCCTTAAAAGATAAAGCAAAGATGTGGCTTAACTCATTAGCAACTTGTTCTATTAAAACTTGGGCAGATATGGCACAAAAATTCCTTGCTAAATATTTTCTTCCTTCTAAAACTGCTAAATTAAGAAATGATATTACTTCATTTATGCAATTTGATGGAGAAACAATTTATGAAGCATAGGAAATATTTAAAGAACTATTAAGAAAATTTCCTCATCATGCTTTACCAGATTGGTTAATTATTCAAACATTTTATAACGGACTTATTGGATCTATTATAGATGCTGCTGTTGGTGGTTCTTTAAAGGCTAAGACATTTGAAGAAGCTTATACTTTAATTGAAGAAATGGCTAATAATAATTTTCAATGGCCTTCTAAAAGGGTTAATCCTAAAAGAATGGCAAGTATTCAAGATAATGAAGCCTTTTCTATTTTAGCTTCACAAGTTGCTGCGATATTTAAGAAATTAGATAATTTTGCTATTAACATATCACATGTAAGTAATGATAATTCTGCAAATACTGATGATTCTCAAACAATAGAAACTTTGCAAGCTATTGCTAGTAAAACTAATAACCCTTATTCTAATCATTATAATCCAGATTGGAAAAATCACACTAATTTTAATTGGAATAATGGACATCAACAATGGAGTAATAATCAAGTTAATCCAACCGGAAATTGGAACAATCAAGGAAATTCAAACTTTAGACCAACTTATCCTTCTGGTTTTAACAATCAGCAGAAAAAGTTATCTGTAGAAGAATTGATCTTACAACTAGGTAATCAACTACAAAGTCAAAACACTGCTATTCATAATATTGAGAATCAGATGGGTCAAATTACTAATTTTATTAATTACAGACCTCAAGGAAAACTGCCTAACAACATTGAAATTAATCCAAAAGAAACTAGAAAAGATCATGAACAAGCAAAACCGTACAACTTAGAAGTGGAAATGAATTAAAAGAGAAAATTCAGAATGAAATTGAAAAAGAGAGAGAAGTTGAAGAGATTGAAAAACCTAAAGATACTCTTTCTCCAAGTAAAGACCAAACTGTAATTCCTATTAAAGTGGAAGTTGAAAGACCACCACCACCTTTTCCTCAAAGACTGATACAGCAGAAGCTTAACCATCAATTTTTTATGTTCTTTGAGATTTTTAAGAAACTTATCATCAACATTCCTTTTGCTGAAGCTTTGGAACAAATGCCGAGCTATGCAAAATTTATGAAGGATATTTTAAGCAAGAAAAGGAAATTTGAAGCTTATGAAATGGTTGCATTAAGTAAAGAATGTAGTCCAATAATTCAGAAGAAATTACCTCAAAAACTTAAAGATCCTGGAAGTTTCACTATACCATGTACTGCAGAAGAAAAATTTTGTGGAAAAGTCTTATGTGATTTAGGAGCCAGTATTAATCTCATGTCATTTTCTATCTTTCGAAGGTTATATTTAGGAGAGATTTCTCCCACCACTGTAACCCTTCAGTTAGTTGATCGATCTATCACTTATCCTAAAGGAGTTATAGAGGATGTTCTTGTTAAGGTGGATAAATTTATCTTTCATGTGGATTTCATTGTACTGGATATGGAAGAAGATAAAGAAATACCTATTATTTTAGGGAGACCTTTTCTAGTTACCGGACGTGCTATGATTGATGTGAAAAAAGGAGAATTAATGATGAGAGTTAATGATCAAGAAATAACATTTAATGTTCTGAAATCAATGAGGTATCCTGACAAAGAAAAATGCTATCGGATGGATATTTTTTATTATATAATTGAAAAGCATTATCAAGAAAAATTTAAGGTCATTTCTGAAGAAAAAGATGATAGATTTGTGGTATATAATGAGTCATTAACTGAAGAAATTGAAAAAGTAAATGAAGAAAATTTTTCTGAAGAAACTCATTATATTCATGATAATTGGGAAATTTTAGACACAACTAAAAATGATATATTTTTACCCTCAATTGAAAAAGCCCCTGAACTGGAATTAAAAATATTACCTACACATTTAAAGTATGCATTTCTTGGAAATTCATTAACTTTACCTGTGATTATATCTTCAGAACTAAGCAAAGATCAAGAAGAAAAATTAATAGGAGTTCTGAAGAACTATAAGAAAGCTTTTAGTTGGACTATTGCAGACATAAAAGGAATAAGCCCTTCAATCTGTATACATAGAATTTTAATGGAAGAAAATTCTAAACCCACTATTTAACCTCAAAGAAGATTGAACCCAATTATGAAAGAGGTTGTTAAAAAAGAGATTTTGAAATGGTTAGATGCTGGAATTATTTATCCTATTTTGGATAGTCAATGGGTAAGTCCTATTCATTGTGTTCCGAAGAAAGGAGGAGTAATTGTCATTGTTAATGAAATAAATGAATTAATTCCTACAAGACAAGTTACTGGATGGCGAATTTGCATTGATTATCAAAAATTAAACAACGCCACTAGAAAGGATTATTTTCCTTTACCTTTCTTGGATCAGATTTTGGATAAATTACCTGGACACTTATATTTCTGTTTTTTGGATGGATATTCCGGTTATCATCAATTACTCGTTGCTCCTGAGGACCAAGAGAAAATAACATTTACAAGTCCTTACGGAACATTTTCCTTTATAAGAATGTCTTTCGGTTTATGTAATGCACTTGCAACTTTTCAAAGATGTATGATGTCAATATTTTGTGATTTAATTGATAAAGAAATTGAAGTGTTTATGGACGATTTTTCAGTTTTTGGAACTTCTTTTGAGTCTTGGAAAATATAATGAAAGTTTTGAAAAGATGTGAAGAAATAAATTTGGTTCTAAACTGGGAAAAATGTCAATTTATGGTCACAAAAGGAATTATACTTGGACATAAAAAATTTCACAAATAGGTATGAAAGTTGATCAGGCAAAAGTGAAAATTATTGTTGAACTTCAACCACCTACTACCGTTACTGATGTGAGAAGTTTTTTGGGTAATGCTGGATTTTATAGGAGATATATAATGGATTTTTCTAAAATTGCTAAAACTCTTTGTCATTTATTAGAAAAGGAAGCTAAATTCGAATTTAATGAAGATTGTCTGAATGCGTTCAATATTCTAAAAGAAAAATTAATCACTGTACCTGTTATTGTTGCACCTAATTGGAGTAAACATTTCGAATTAATGTGTGATGCAAGTGATTATGCAATTGAAGCTGTATTGGGACAAAAATATGAGAAAATTTTCAAAGTTATATATCATGCTAGCAAAACTCTAAATGAAACTCAAATAAATTACACTACTATTGAAAAAGAGCTTTTAGCAATAGTATATGTCTTTGATAAATTTAGACCATATCTTCTTGGGATAAAATGTATCGTACATACTGATCATTCTGCTATTAAGTATTTAATGTCTAAAAAGGATGCTAAAAACCTAAATTAATCAGATGAGTTTTAGTTTTACAAGAATTTGATTTTCAAATAGTGGACAGAAAAGGAACTGACAACCAAATTGTTGATCATTTATCAAGAATCAAAAATAATAGTGAGAAGATTTATGAAGAAAATATAAATGAGAAATTCCCTGATGAACAGTTATATGTTATTCAAGGATTACAAATACCTTAGTATGCTGATATAGTTAACTATTTGGTTAGCAATATTTTACCATATGGGTTAAATAATAAAAATATTAAGAAATTCAAAAATGATTGTAAATCATATATTTGGGAAGATCCTTATTTATTTAAAATAGGAAAAGATTCTGTGATTCGAAGATATGTACCTTATGAAGAAACTTTTGCAATTATTCAAAAATGTCACGATTCTGAATTTGGAGGACACTTTGGAGTGGATAAAACTGCATTTAAAATTTTAAATTCTAGATTCTATTGGCCTACATTATTTAAAGATGTTGGACAGTATGTGAAAATTTGTGATCGATGTCAAAGAATGGGAAATATATCCAGAAAAGATGAAATGCCTCTAAACTATATATTAGAAATTGAAATTTTTTATGTATGGGGTTTAGACTTTATGGGACCTTTTATACCATCATCTTGAAAGATTTATATTTTATTAGCAGTTAATTATATTTCAAAGTGGATTGAAGCTGTAGCTTTACCTAACTGTGATTCCAAAAGTGTTTCAAAATTTTTAAAGAAGATGATTTTTACAAGATTTGGAATGCCCAAGGTAATTATCACAGATGGGGGAAGTGACCGCGACTTTTTATATACTTAAAAATATAAAAATTTGACACCACTACTAGAAGATCTAACTCCCCAGAAATAGCACCAAAAACATGATGCGACTTTTTGAGGTGATGAAAATGAGTGCAATTAATTGGTAACAAAGTCACTTATATCAACGCAAGTATACGTATCGCTTCAAGTAATATATAGTTTTCTTTAAAAATCTCAGTATCGATCCCGCGAGGAAGTGAAGTAAGACGTCTTTAGTCAGATTCTAGTCTACTACTAATAGTCCTTAGTTTGGAATGTCGATTAAAATTGTGTTTTATCTAGCAACTACTCCTAAATACAAGTCTTAAATATAAAGATAATAGCTACAACTAAGTGCAAATAATAATTCTAAAGATAACCCTTTTTGGATGAATTTGTTTGGAGAATTTTGAGATACTAAAAACTAAAATTCTTATGTAATGAAATGAATAATATATAGGAATGAGATGCATTAAATATTGTGTGTGCCAAAAAGGAGCAATCTTATTCTTTACCCTTTGGTCCAGGCATAAAGAACATTGACTAATCCTATGCTTGGTTACTAAATCTGCGTCTAGGCTAGGAGGATACCGGCTCTCACTTCAAAGCTCTCACGTTTCGATGCTTAAGGGCTAACAATCTACACTTCAGCAGCCTAACGATAGGACATAATTGAAGATTTTAGCCTGTCACTCTAAAATCTTAAATTCTACGCCCGATTAATATTATTTGATTTACCTCTTGAGATGTGTTGATTCTATTTTTAGTATTTTATTTCTAGTATGTTAGTACTGATGAGTCTAATTTAATTGTTATTTGTTAGTATTGATTTGTTTAATTAACTTTGTGTGAACTTTTCATGTTTAGACTGTTTTAAATCATCTTATGTGTTATGTATTAAAGACTGAAGTATGGATGAATTTTTATTTTCTATGATAAATGTTTGTTTCTGTTTCAGCCTATTATTTAGTATTCCTGAATAGTTAGTAATGTTGCATGTTTTAAATAAAAAATAATAATAATAAAATAATAAAAAATATATTTATTAATAAAAAAATTGAAGAAATTAACTCCTCCTCTGCAAACATTTCTTTATATATGCTTAATCATTTCTATTATATACATAGTAAAGCATTTGTAGAAGTAGAAATGAGTTTTTCCTTACTACATCATCATTGTAACTAGATAAATTCCTGTTTATTTCTTTCTCTCATGCTTTAGAAAATTTTATGATTCATTTTTATACTAAAGCTGAAGTTTGGGGGAAGGGAAAATATTTTTCAAATTTAAATATTATTTGTCCTTAATGAACTAATATTTTCTTTAAAAATATTAACATAACATAAGGAATGAAAAATCTATTTAAGATTACATAAATTTTTGAATTTATAAATAATTTAGTAAACTTAACTAAAATTTCAATAATTTTGATTGATTTTAAGAATAGAATTATTTAGCTTAATGAATAATAAGATTATTTTTTTAGCGTAAAGTGAATTGTATTTTTGAAATACTAAGGAATCAAGATTATTACTTGAAAAAGAAAAGATTGAAATAATTTTTGAAAAATACTTATTAAGAATGTCATATTTATTAAGTAAAAATGTATAATTTTTTAAATATAAGTTAAGAATAGTGAAGTTCAAAATCATTAACAGGCTGTCCAAAATAGTAATCCTCATAAATAATATATATATATATATATATATATATATATATATATATATATATGATTGAAAAATATCCTTAAAAAAAGAAAAAAGAAAAAAAAAGAAGAAAGAAAAAAAAGAAAAGAGCAAAAAAAAAAAAGAAATGTGAGGAGAAGTTTGAGGAAATGCTTAATCAAAAATTGGTTTGACTTGAATTATCTTATAGGACATTTTTAACTTAATTTTTATGTACAAATATTTTTACTAGAAAAATGTTTCATGAAATTCTTTTTCTTATAAAAATTCTATGTGACCTTAATTTGATAAATTACAATTATTCTCGAAATAAATGAAAAAATGGAAGTCATATGATTTGGTAGTTAAATATTTTTTAATTCTTAAAATTAAACTTAATTAGTGAAATTTGGTTAATGATTTGCTAAAACATTTATAAAATCAAAAATTACAAGAAATCTTAAATATTTAAACTTCATTCCAAAAGTTATATATTTTATGTAATTAAAAGAGTTACTTGAGGACAAGTAACGTTTAAGTTTTGGAGAATTTGATCCACTTAAAAAATACCTATTTTTATGCCTTATTTCTGATTCAATTCTTAAGGATATTATGCTTTAATGAAAGGTATTTTTATGTTTTTGGTTGTAGATGATAAAAAAAGAGTTCAAGAAGGAAAAAGGAGCAAAAATGAGCAAAAATAGAGCTTAATGAGCAAAGTTTTCAAAATTTTAGGTCTGGCGCCTAGGTGCCAGAATCTGGTGCCTAAACGCCAGTTCGATACTAAAGCAGATAAGATTATTGACGACTTTGGGTAGTTATTTTGACGATGTTAAGCGGTTATCATACCTTCTAGAAGATTGGAAGTTACTCCTAATATATAGGACATGTGATACAATACATGTGGACACAGGGAAACGATTTTAATCGCGAAGAGGTGCGAAGACTTGGTCACAAACTCCGACGCTTAGGCGCGACAGTTACCTTCTAGAAGATACATTGTATTTGGATGAATTTTGAAGAGGTGCCTTAAGCAACCCCTGGTCAAATTCGAAGCTCTATAAATAGGAGTCAATTCTACAGAGAAAAGTGCCCCTTCTATCACCATATACCCCCCACGCATTCTTTAGTCCCCCTCTAGCATCCAATCATTTTAGAAGCCACTTTCCTTTGCATTTAGTGAGTTTATTTTGAGTATTACTACTCAATTCCTTGAGTAGTAAGTGTGAGTTTTCAAGTATTGTTGTTGTTGAAGTTTTGTACCTTGCATTGGAGTCAGTAGGAGTCAGCGGATCACTTGAAGGAACATTCCAGATAAGTATGTGTAACTTGGTTCAAAGTTTTTTTTTTAAATATGTTTTATTGTGTGAATTCAATGTGTTCTGAGTAGTTAGTTTTCTTTCTCCTTTCAACTATGAAAAGATAATAAGATAATTAAATTCTGTTGGAGAACTTAACTTAAAATATTTATAAAAATTGTGATGATATTAATACATAATCTTAATTTATTTTTTAAACTGGTCATTTAAATTGTTAAAACCTGTTGAAGAATTCTGAGACCTATCCGGAATTGAATTTTTAACTAGTAGATATCACATGGATCCTTAGGTAATCGAAGGCTATATGCGGGTTATTCAAGGTTAAGTGCAAATAAATAGGAAGATATTGTTTATTAGGCGTAAAATTGATTAGTTTTTAGAGTGACAGACTAAATTCTAATAATTTAGTTTATAGAAAGGGAACGGGACCCTGGTGGGGCCAATCATAGCCACCCTTGGACATCTAGTAGTGTGAGCCTAGATTAACTCATTCTACTAATAAAACATCCTGAATCAATCTATAGATTAGCCAATGTTCTTTATACTATCGAGCGAAGGTAAAGAATAGAAATGCTTCTATTTGGCACAATATCATAATCTAAGTTCTCCATAAATGATAATTATTCTAAAAATCTTGGATTAGTTGAAAAGGAAAAAGTTGTTTTATTTATACTGGTTACTTACATTTAGTAGAAATTTTATTAAATTTTAAATCTGAATTTTGAAAATAAATAAAAATAATAATTACTTTTAATTTGAAAATGTTAAAATATTTCTTAAATTAATTTTCTCATAATATTCCCAGTGGGATTGATAAATAGGACTCCAATAGAGCCTTGTATTACTTGAAACGATAGGTATACTTGCGTTTGAAATTGTGACTTTTACAAAAATCATTATAAATATTTAAATATAAATTCATAATTCTTACATAAGTAAAGGTGGGGCATTTAAGGTTCAATTATCTTCAATAATAAATAAATATACAACATAATATTATTTTACCCAAATTACACATTTAAATAAAAGTGAAAACTTACTATGAGTTTCAATATTACTTGTTATGTTTACTCTTCAGTTGTTTAAACTATTCCATTTTCTTATATTTCTTTCTCTAAATCATTTAATACTTTTGTAGTCCAACGGATCAAAACTTTTCTTAAGTGTAAACCAAAAAAGTAAATGAGATTTTTTTAATCATATAATATCATTATAGCTGTTAAATTAAAGTATTAATTATAGATAAAAACGTAACTTTTTCTCAAATTAAGATTGTAGCAAATATAAATGAGATCATTTAGTCTTTGATACTCAAGATTATTTCTTATATTTGTTTAAATTTGTTCAAAAATGCTCTGTCTCCTTCCACATCTAGATGGAGAAGATGTCTGACTATGACTACCAATAGCCAATTTTTAAAGGTTTGTAGCACAAGAGCCAAACATCTCCCAACATTCATCTACATAATATAAACTCTTGATTAATTTAAAGAATATGTGAATATATTATAACTGCACTGCAATAGTTTATGAAAAAAATATCCTGTTACATTTCATTAGATATACCTGGAGTAATCAGTTGTCTAGAACTTTGTAGATTATCTTGATTTAATATATTTGCAATCACTTCAAATTTTGATTTACTGCATGTCTTTATTTTCAATCATCTCAACTAGACCTTGCATAACTTCAAGTTTATGACAATAATAGTTGATATCATATTAAAATATGGGTTTGAAAACTAAGCAACTGAGTGAATGTATTGTAAAAACTGAAATCCCATCTCATTTTAATAATATTCATATATTGCTTATGTAAAAATTTATTATTCTCGAACATGATATATATATATATATATATATATATATATATATATATATATATATATATATATATATATTCCATCATAGAGAAAACCAAGTGAGGTTTTTCTCATCAAAATCAACCACCCGTAGTAATCTTACCTGAGGTCCTCACAATTTTGATATTCTTAAGTTATAATTCTAAGACTTACAATCCAAATTAGTAAAATTTGCATCTTTCTCTTTAATGGTCGATAATAGCTTTGAATTAATGTAATGTTTTCTAGTAACAAGTACTTGTCATGTATGAGATCATAGACACTTCTCAAAGTGATAAGACTAGTTGCAAAGTGACTTGTTGGAATGCGTACAATCTTTGTCCAGCCTAGTCTTTTTTGCAGCCATGATAATAAGAAAAACATGATTGGGAATAGATATTAGCACATTTGAAGCATTTTTAGCTAGTTGCTTCACCAGAAGCATGTCGGCATACCATTTAAAATATGATTCAAACAATGTGTCACATAAGGTGACCAAAATATATTCTCATACTTCTCATGCAATAATGCTCCAGCTTATTTATAATTTGAATCATTATTAATCACTAAGTGAATTATATTTTTTTCACTAACTTACCTGACTCGGAGTTACATGGTTATTTTAATTTCATGGGCAAAAAACTTGACCTAGTTTCTTTAGCGGCTTGTGTGCAAAACGATTGTTTTTTAGAGTTTAGAATTTGACTTATATTTCACACACTAGGGGTTTTATACAAGTGCATATGTCATTTCAAGTAATATAGGGTTTCTTTAAAACCCAGAGTATCGATCCCACAAAGAAACGAGGTATGAAATCCTTTAGGATAGGTTCTTGTTTACTACTATCAGGCCTTTATTTGGAATGTCGATTAAGGGTGTTTTTCAAACTACTAATCCTAAATACAAACATAAGTATAAAGATAAACCTAATTAAATAAATTTATTTGGTGAATTTTGAGATGTAAAAACAACATGTCACTTGAGGGAACCAAGATAATGTGAATGAATGAAATGCTTAGAATTTAATATTGCCAGAGATAATAGTAGCAAATCTATTCATTACTCTCTTCCGAGTGCATAAAGATCATTGGCTAACCTAGAATCGATTCCTTAAAGCAACTGGATTGTTACGGCGGTACTCTAGCTTGTCACCCTATAGTCTCTACTCCAATAACAACTTTAATTTGCTCAATCTCAGGTTTAAGGTACGAAGTCCTAGATAAAATTGGTAGGAATCTAGCCTGTCACCCTAAAAACACCAATTTACACCCATCAACAAATATCTCCCTAACATTACATTGAATTGTTAGACTACTTATCTTTCAACCAAAAATTCAATGTAGTACCATTTAGTTGAAAATTACACCTCCCTTCCGGATCCTAATGTAATTACAACAAATTTTAACATTATAACAGGACTAAATTGCAATGTAAATGGATGAAATGCTTAGAATTTAATATTACCAGAGATAATAGTAGCAAATCTATTCATTACTCTCTTCCGAGTGCATAAAGATCATTGGCTAACCTAGAATCGATTCCTTAAAGCAACTGGATTGTTACGGCGGTACTCTAGCTTGTCACCCTATAGTCTCTACTCCAATAACAACTTTAATTTGCTCAATCTCAGGTTTAAGGTGCGAAGTCCTAGATAAAATTGGTAGGAATCTAGTCTGTCACCCTAAAAACACCAATTTACACCCATCAACAAATATCTCCCTAATATTACATTGAATTGTTAGACTACTTATCTTTCAACCAAAAATTCAATGTAGTACCATTTAGTTGAAAATTACACCTCCCTTCCGGATCCTAATGTAATTACAACAAATTTTAACATTATAACAGGACTAAATTGCAATGTAAATGAAGTTCAAGTCAAATACCATCACATTTATGAAGTAAGAGTATTTCTAAGCAAATCTAAATTCTTAAACATTGATCTAATTCATTGCAAAAGAAAAGTAAAATGAAGATAATGTCATAAGCAGTAAAAGAATTGATAGAATTATATAATTAATTATGTGCCAACAAGAAACATATGCCTACTTACCCTCTTTCGAGTGTATAGGTACACTTAGTATTCTACTATCCTTACAAAACTGGCAGAGATGTGAAGGTAGATAAAAATGTGCCCTTAAAGCTCATGGCAAGGTCCCCAATCACTTACATCAATTGTCACCTAGAAGCTCCTAATAGAAACAGATCATGAATTATATTTCATTAAAAGTTGCATTGTTGGCTAAACTACTCCACCATAGCCAACCGGACAATGTGAGTGCACTCAAGTTGTGAGATCATCACTATTCCAAATCTTAGTTTCACTTACAACAGAATTTAACATAATCTATTTCTAGTAAGTTATGTCATTCCAGATCGTGCTGTGCAACAGTTTTCTAGTATTCACTCTTTATCGATTAAACCCATCGAACAAGGCTTTTAGAAAGTAGATGGGCGATGTAAAGTGGGCCCTGACTGGGAGCAACATTACCATAAATATATCGAGATATGAAATAATTTTTGGGCATTTATAACACCATTAAACCCACCGCAAGGAGATGGAGAAGAAAATTGGCTCATTATTTACAGTGGTATCGCTTTTGGACATCACTTTACTTAGTGAAGCCTTCTACTCAGCCACCAGATATCTATTATCCATGATAACAAGGAGAGAGAATAGTGGCATGAATTTGCAATATTTTATAGCAAATATTAATTTTTTTTATTGTACTGCAGAATAATAATTTATAATTATCAATTATACGGATGAATTACTTCATTTATACTATATTCGAAGAATCAGTCCATATTAATTATTTTGGAGGGGATCTTGGCGCAAGTGCTAGTTCCATGAAACAATATTATGATGAGATTCTAGAGCTATCACGCAAAATCAAAGAATTAGTCCATATTGATTATAATGTATTTGATCGACCAAATGGACATGATTTCGAAATGGGGTTGTCCATAGAACATTTGTTAGACTACAAGGCCCCGTAGATCAACTTTTGATTCTCCACATCGAACATCTTCCACCACTGCGATACATTCAAAAAGATGCTCCAAGGTAATTTCTATTTGCCAGAACACAAAAATATTCGTTTCAAGAACCGCATGAAGAACTATTTCTAAAGTCATAGGCTTATCCCACCCAATCAGTATTTGTAGGACCCTCAAACTTTGTTGTAATATCGACATATGAGGGTCCATCTTATGACTTGCAGTGGACAATTAATACTGGTGGAAATCTGGATTTAAATTTTCAGAACATTCTGATATGTATGCCTACTTCTTATGTAGAACTGAATTTCGGTACACCTCAATTTTATTCACTACCAAATCTTAATGAAGAAAATTACTGGGTGACACAACAAGCTACAAATGACAAAACTGAAGTTAATGATGTTGAAAAAGAATTTCAAGAACGTCACTTGTGACATCGACCCCTGCGATCGCCGCCCCGATACACACCAGGCTCGAGTGATATACTACGATAGATTTTTGTGTAAACATTATGTCACAATAAGATTTTAATATGAAACAAATTGTACAAAATTCATATTTTGTATGTTAATTCATTTTGTTCCATTATATTTGTTTGATTAATGTAATATTAAATAAAATTTAATTAATGAAATAATTAATTAACAAATTTAATATTTTCATTAATGTAAAGATTTTAGCAAATCTATTTATAATAAAACTTAATATATATTAATATTTATATTATTTATAATAAATTATATCATATATCAAAAAATTTTAAAATTTTAATTTTTCAAAAAACATCCCGAAGGGGGACGTAGAAAGGTTCAAATAAAAATACATCCATGAAATGTATAGAAAATAAATGATTCTTATAACTTTAAGGTAGTGTTTGGCTGCAGCTGCATATTTACAATAAATATAATTTATCAAATCCATTAAAATAAATCCTTATAATTTGTCTCACAACTGGATGTAATAAATTTTGATTTATATTGCATAGAAGACGAAACGGGGGAGAAAGAGATTTAACGGAGAATCGGATCTAGTTTTTCTCCTTTTTTTTTTTTTTTTTTTTGTGTTTGACTGGATTTAAATTAAATTCATGACTAACCCTTTTAAAAATGTGCTACTGAATGCCCCTCAACATATCACAAAGATGAATTAAGAATTTTTACTTTGACTTACAGACATACATTCTTAATTTGACCATATCAATTAAATATACATTAATTCTTAAATTCATATACACTAATCCTGCCTTAATTCATTCTACCACATCTAAGTCTAATCTACCTCAAATAAGGAATAGCTTTAACACCAGGAAGAAATATTACATCAGGACTCCGCACGCAGAGCTACGTGCGGAGTCCAATAAAATGACTCCACGTGGAAGTGAAAAAATAAAATAAACGGCGCGTATGGGAATATTCTCCCCGTGTTATTCCGCATTATTAAATGTTATTGTAGTCATTTTGATGTGTTGTTGTGTTATGAGAATGTTCTCGGTGTTATAATAACACAATAACACATAAATAACACTTGAATAACACATAATAACCCTGAATAACGCGGAATAACACGAGGAGAATATTTCCTGTGTTACTGGGCCGACAAGGAAATATTCCTCCGCGTTATTCAGGTGTTACTGTGTGTTATTCATGTGTTATTGTGTGTTATTGTGTTATGAGAATACTCTCTGTGTTATAATAACATAATAAAACATCAATAGCACATCAAAATCAATACAATAACACTTAATAATGCGGAATAACAAGACAGAAATATTCCCCCGTGTTACCGCGCCATTTTTTTTATTTTTCTGTCACTTCCACGTAGAGTTATTTTATTGGACTCCTCACGTAACTCTATGTGCGGAGCCCTGACGTAATATTTTCTCTTAACACCAAAGCTTTTAAAATTGGGGCATTTACATGCACGCCACTCATATCTTATTTATTTACATCTACGAAGCTTAAATTTTATTTTTTACATTTATATCCAAAATTTTCACTCTCTGCAAATTAAATTAATATAACTTTAATTAATTAGTTCAGAGCTAAATAATTCAGGTGATTAATTACTAATCTGTTTTCAGACCAAGCAGCACGAATAACTCTCCGCTCGGCTTGAAGCCAAACTGATGCTATGCTAATTAAGATGGGATATTATGATCTATTATGATGGCTAACTACTACTAACCACCCATCTGTCGGCCAACGAATGATGTTCATAAGCCGAGAGGTGGGCTCATCTGGGCCAGAATTAGGTCGACACGTAAGCAATGATGCACATCGGCGACGAGTGAAATGCTACTCTCTCGAATGCATGTTGGACAGCTATAATCTTTGTAATTTTTCAATGCATCATATAAATCAACAGTAATTTCAAAGAATTATAAGTTTATTTTTAGGTGACGTAATTAAATTTACAAAATAAATATAATTAGTAAACACCCTTGTTAAGAAATTTAGGGCAAAGAAACGCAAATGAACGCAAGGATTTAACAAGGTTTTGCAAAGATGTCTACGTCATCGGGAGCAGAGCGGTGACTTTCTTTTCACTTTTGGAAAAAAGAGTACAAGTCTGTTTTAGAGTTAGAAACAACATATGTATAACCCAGGCGTACAATATGTAATTGCAAAATTACCTCTGTACCGCTCCACTCTGCTCGCGAGCTCCGCTCCACTGGCTCGCTCTGTTTCGCTCCAGCATCTGTCTTTTACTTGGTATATGTGCCACACCTAACAATCCTAATTGGGGCAATTCGTATATGTTTTTACTATATATATTATTTTTAAAATTTATAGATATAAATTGCATATTTTTAATTAGTTTTATTAAATTTTAAATAAGTAATATATAATGTAATTAAGATTCAAATAACACTTGACTAATTGATGTATTATTAGGTTTAATGTATTACATTATGCTTATCAGCCCATTAAATTATACATTATATATCTCAATATGGTATTATAACTAAAAAGTAGATGAAATTTATTAGTTCAAGCTCATTTAATAAACCTATTAGCAAAAAATATCAAATTCATAATTTTTTTTTCCAATTAAAATATGATCATGAACATGATGTATCTAAAGACTACCATCTTTGAAGTCTGGGTGGAATGATATCTAACCTAGGTGAATATCGAAATGATAATGGATCCGATCGAATCATAACTAATGTTCTTAAACTTATTTGTCAACATCATTGTCTTCTATTGCACCAATCATAGATTAAGGAGGCATCCAGTAGTTTTCTTCATTCATAAGAATTGATAGTGTATAAATTGGAGAAGTACCCAAATTTAGGCCTACATCAGATATAGGCGTAGACACTGACATGCTCTAAAAATTTAAATCCAAGTTTCCACCAGCAGAAATAGTCCATTATAACTCATATGATACACTATCATATGGTAATCATCTTGCATAGTTTGAGAGTCCCGCAAATATTGATTGACCAACATATGCAGATAATTCCTGATAAAATTGATCGTGCGAGTCAATTTAGGAAGGTTTATGCTTTTAGCAACTAAAGATCTCATTGAAGCATCAGTCATATCAAAGTAGTAGAAGCTAACCAATATGAAGCATCCAAAATGGATATGGGGGTCAAGCAGTCTTACATATGTTCTATAAGATGGCCCTATCTCAAAATTATGTCCATTTAGTCGATCGAATACATTATAATCAATATAAATTGATTGTCCCGCTCTATGTGCTAGCTTAAAGAACGCATCATATCTTTATTTCATGAAACTAGCACTTACACAATGACCCTCTCTAAACATTTCTATGATGTATATGTTACGAATAAAGTAGACCATTTGTATAATTTAAAACTTTAATTTATTATTATGCATCATAACAGAAGAAATTAGTACTATCCATAAAAAATACTTTTCACATACTACTGATCTCTCTCCTGATGATTGGTGAAAATAAATATCTGGTCGCTGAATTGGTGAATTCGTTAAGTAGATTAATGCCTAAGATCAATACCACCACAAATAAGTTATCATTTCTAGAACTCCATCTTCTTGTGGTGGGTTCAATGGTATTCTGTATGCTAAAAAAAATTTCATATCTTGATGTAGTCATGAAGATAATGCACCATGTCAACTTCTGATTTACCTCTCCAACTATCTTAATATGTCATTCTATAAGAACAATAGCTTTAAATTGAATATAGCAAATTTTCACATAAATCGACCTGGAAGGTGTCATTAGACATGTAAGCAACTTATAAGTGGAACAGGGGTGGTCCAATTATCTATTCTCTCAAAACATGTATCATGTAACAACACCATATAAAATTTTAAACATGGTGTCCAATAAACTTGAATTTCAAGTTAAGTATTTTATTTATATCTAACAAGTATTACACATAAATATAGGATTAAATAGAAAATGTGTAATATACATGACTCTATCTAAATCCATTAAGCTTGTCTCTATATATTTTAACATTTACAATTAGCACTTCACATATCCAATCTTCATTCCATCTACATATTATTTATTCAATTTAGAAGCTACTAAATATAATCTGTGTTTATATACCTATAGAAATTGATTCTATATCTGAATTCAAGCACTTTTCTTGATAATTCTCAAAGACTAAGAATATTGAGAGTGGGTCGATTAAGATGTAAGTGCCCCAGCACCACACTCGAAGCAAGTGCAAACACCGAACTATAGTAACTGGGTAGGCTTAGTTGATAAATTTAATTTTCTATGCAAATATGGCAACATTGAGCTTTCTAAAGAATATTATCTAAATTCCTCCAAAATATCAAATAATGGTGAATAATAATACAAATCAACATTTGATCAAGATGTATCTAAAATTTGAAGACATTCTAATATGTATAAAATAAGCCCTAACATGCCTTGAAAAATATTCAACCGTAAATCCTCATAAAACTCTCTGTAACATGATAATGGAGCCAACGAAGTGACATAATTATTTTCGATTAAGAGTGACCCATATAGAAGTTTGAGGTTATCTCATAGGTTTCGGATGGTGGTAGATAACATTAAGCCTGGGGTTGTCACCTAATGACATATCGCAACATGTTAACCAACTTGACCAGCACAAACCAGGGCCAACTACCATAAGTCCCACTAGGGCATTTTTGTCCACCTTAAAAAGCCTTGATAGTTCTATTGTTTTAGAACTGACCGAATAGGCTCACTTGTTCTATCAATTTCGAGAACTGGTGATAAAAGGCTTAATAGTTCTACTGTTTTAGAGCTGAACGAATATGCTTGCTAGTTCTATTATTTTATAACTTGCCAAATATGCATGCTAGTTCTATGAACTTTAAGAAGTGGCCTTAAAGGATTACTAATTATTTAGATTTAGAACTGGCCAAATAAGTTGGTCATAAGGATTACTAGTTCCATTAATTTTTGAAAACTAGTTGTAACAGCTGATTAGCTCTAGTGATAAAGAACTAGTTGTAAAGACTTTTTAGTTCTATTAATCTAAGTGAGATATTCTCATCAGGAACTGACAAAACAGGTTTAGTAGTTCTACTGACTGAGACCTTATCGATAAGTCAAGGAGGTATACATCCTGACTTAAGCAACATCAGACTATGTTGACAAGGTAGTCAAGCTGATGGAAAAGGCCAGATTAGCAAAAGTAATCTCAACTGATATAGATGCATGAGTATTGAGAACCGATTGGAAAGTTAAGCATTAAAAATTTAACCACGCGGTAAAAATCCCAACAATACTTGATCAATTTGTATGCTAGGTTGCCTAGCAAGATGCATTAGTAAGAATCCATCTTGATAATTCTCTCCTCGTATAGAGTCATGATATCGTTGGATATCATGCTAGTTTTATAATGTATGGACTGGTTCAAACACATTTGAAGGAATTTGACCAATACAATATGCTTTATTATAAGGATGGCAGAGTCAATTAAGTCAATCAAATATTTCAAAAAGTTGGATAAACCAAATGATTCAAGTACCATCAAAGCGATTTCTCACTGGGGATTCCCCAGAAATTAACAGAGTAATTCTTGTCAAGGATATATAAATTTCATTGGTTGTTGAGGTATATCAATAGGACATGGATTGACCTGAATAAGCTAGAGCTTTGGCTGATGTGACATGTCTTTCGACAGAATGAGTAATATCTACTGAGTTAAACAAGATATTAGGGTAGAATGGACAACCTGAATAACTCAACCCAAATATGGTACCTTTATCAGGACCATAATAGGATGCTTCCCATTGGGGAGATCTTACACGTTTGATTGGATTTCATGTGTTCCAATTATAAATGGATTGTCAAGACAACCAAAGAGGTCTAGACCAATAGGAAATGCCAACAACGAGTGATTTAAAATCAACCACCTCAAGCACAACATCAAAGGAGTTGGATATACAACGTGGTCTAACCATATATGGTGCTTATGCAAGCGTTAGCGAAATACTACTAGTTTGGGCTTCTTCGGAAATTAATAAGGTGATTCTTGTCTAGCGCAATGTCATGATAAGTAGAGTATCAAAGTATCCTACGGGACATGGATTAATAATATGAGCAAAGCACACTTTAACTGATGCAACATGTTTTCCCTGACAAGGTAATTATCCAAGTCATTTCAAAATTTGACGTGATTAAACACGCGAATCAAAGAATGCTTCCCTTAGATTTCTCAAAGCAACTCTTGTTAGGGAGAGATTTGTGAATTAGCTAGATATTAAGACTTACTTCAATTGGTCATGAAAAGTTTGAGTAAACAAAATGCTTGAACAACAACTAATTTTTTTCTAATGAGATGAAAAAAATTATCTGATTTAATTAGATTCAACCTGTATAGGCTACTTTCATCAGAGACCTAGTAAAAGGATCCCACGATGGATTTATTGCAGATATCGATGTACACTGCTTCGACGTGGATCAGTTAAGTAAGTGAAGGAGATACATAACTATAAGTCTCTTTTTATTTAAAGTATCTCCTATGCACTATACATTATTCTTTATTGACCATCTATTCAAATCACATTGTAGTTTATCCTTATTTAAAAATATAATTCTCTCTAATTATACATTTTGAACGACATCATCTTGATGTATTGGTACATGATTTATAAGAGTGATGAAGTCATCAACTTCATCCCACACTTTAGTCATAAAAATCAGCTTCACAAATTGATCTATTTTTTTTACTATAATTCTTTGTATTTAACTCTGCATATTGACTAATAAATCATGCCTTATAAATATAGTATTCAGGTCAATATCACACCCACTATAATCATTGTTTACCTTTGACTCACTCGAGTTTTCACTAATTACACTATCCATAGTTTCATAATCACCAACATTAAGATCCAAGTGCACAACTTGTGACGCTTCTTGCATAGAAGGCTTAATATTTCTACTAATTTAAGGGTGAAATGAGTGTGAGACATCAAACGATTGACATGTGCTATAGTCAACCACCAATTGATCAAGTATATTATAGAACCCAAAGTCATATGTGTTAGTTAAAATTGGAATTGGTCTGTCAATTAAAATTCATAATATTTGTATTCCTTTTCAATATAAATCTATAATTGTTACAAAAATAAAATATTTTTAATTTTTGCATCTATAAATTTTTGTTACACGTTCGATAGGATGACAGGAATTTGTGATGAACCAACAATGTGTGAATGACTTGCAATGTTAGACACCTCAGTAGGTAAGGCCTAAAACTCAATACAACTATTATGTACACTTTGTTGTTTCTAACAACATAAATTCAGATATTTCATCAACATCAAAGTGAGTTGCAGTTAAATCATCACTCACTAGGAGTTGATAGAGTATATTTATAGTATATTTTGAGCTATTATGATGTAATAGACGTAGTATTTTCCTCTTTAATTAGTGTTATCAACTGATATACTTAAACTGGATGGTTACATCCACCAACATAAATAGGAGTAAAAGCATCTGTGACTCTTTAGTACTCTTAATCAAGATATAATAATAAATGTGACATTTGTTCTCATAACATAAAATGTGATAAATTTTAGTAAATAAATGTGCAAGTTTAAGCATAACTGACGTTGTATATGCAATAAAATAAAGTGAATTCATAGTAATAAGAACTTTCATGTAACGAGGGGGGCTACAAAGGTCTATTACATCCCAAACTCTCTTTAGAAAATTTAGGTCTTTTGACAAACATTTTTAAAGCTTCAATTGCACTATACTCTATATGCATATATGCAAGTTTAGTCTAATTTATATTATTATATTTATAAATAAATGTACCTAAATAATTCATATATTAAATTTATTAAAATATAATACATGTATTTATATCAGTGTATGGTAAAATTTATGAAATATAAATCGTTAACTAATCTGATATATGTAATAAAATAAATTAAATTCGTAGTTACAAGAACATTCAGATGATGAGGGTATACAAAGTCATCATACATCAGAAGCTCTCTATGAGTAGTTTAGATATTTTTGATAAATTTTTTTATAGTTTCAAATGCACTATATTTCATACACATATATGCAAGATTAATTTAATTTGTATTATATTTATTAGTAAGATGTACCTAAATAATTAAAATAGGAAACTTATTAGAGTATAATACATACATTTATATTAGTGTGTGGCAATAACATGTCTGAAATAGGAATCGTTAACTGACATGATATATGCAATAAAATAAAATGAATTTGTATATGCAAGAACTTCTAGGAAAGGAGGGGGTACCAAAATATCTTACATTCCAAGCTCTTATTAGACACTTTATACAATTTTGATATCTTTTTATTATTTCAAATGTACTATTTATAGACATGTAAGAAAGATTATTCCAATTTATATTATCATATTTATAAAAGAATGTACCTTATAATTTATATATTAAATTCATTAAAGTATAGAAAAGGCCTTTGCATTCAACAAAATTTAAATAAAATAAAAATTATAGCCATACATTGCTAACCAAAAAATGTAAGACAAGATCCTGATAATATCATGCAAAATATTTTATATGAATAAAAAATAAACTTAAAAAACATTCAATAATAAAAAATTAAAATAAATAAAGAACATTTTTATTTTCTTAAACAATTCAAACGTCCGCTACTGTGGAAAATATACTCTCCAATTTTAAACATCTTTTGGTATCTCCTCCTACAATTTTTTACCATTTTATTAAATTATTTCATCAACTAATTACTTATAATTCACAACGAAAATTCTCAATATTATTTTTGGACAAAATAATAAACAAAAGAAGCTTAAGGATGCAATACATATAGTTTTAACTTCGAACAATGCTCAGCGTTATCATATAAACATTACTGAAATTACACATCAAATCATTTTCCAGTCTACTGACATTAACTTTATACATAAAAATTCATAATATCAATTTGAACATATATACATTTTTTATTGAAAACTTTCTGTAATCTTTTGCATGTATTTTAAACATGTACTTCCAAAATATAATCATTAAAATGTTCCATACAAACATTTCTTTGATCTATCTTTTAGTAGTCTTGAGTCCAACAAACCAATCAGCATAGTAACTTTATATTCTAAAATTCAACGTTCATTATGAAAATAAGCATGTTTATAGTATCACATTTAACTAAATTTGCAAAACTTCAATAAGAACTTAGAAAACTTTCAATATGATGCAAACAAATTAAAGCGTAGAATAATAGAGGAACCCTTTCCCATACTAAAAAAATGAAACAAAGATGAGAAAACGTGTAAGCCCTTACACTTCTCAAAGATTGCTAAAGAGAATTCTTCACATAAGAAGGAAAATAAATACCTTCAATAAGAGCAAGCAGAGAAGCAAACAAGAAGACAAGAACCACAAGTTCACACTGTCAAAGATCATATTTTGAAAGGAAAACTAAAATATAGCATAAATGACCAAATCAAAAATCCATAATCCAAAACGCCATACCATCAGACCCCAAATTCATGACCAAAACAAGAGATAAACAAACTGTAATAAGAGCGCAAACCAGAGCTTACACACCACACTCCCCTTCCCTCACTCAAACCTCGTATCCGGCGTATAAGTGGTAAGATCCGGGCAACCCCCGCACCAGCTACTCGAATCCGCCAGCGTTGCCTCCTCGCCGTCGAGAAAGTTACCAAAATCATTAGTGGAAGATAGGAGCGAGCTGAAACTTCCTGTCATATCAAGCATTCGGTGGTCTTCATGATCCACTGGTAGAAAGGGAACATGAAAAAGGTCCGGCCTTTGAGCTTCGCCGTAGGTGGAAGACTGCGAGGAACGCTTGGGATTAGCAACGCCGGCGGTAGCGGTGGCGGCTGAAGATCTTTTGGAGTTCCGGCGAGTGCCGCCGCCGATGGGGACGTTGCGGAGAGCGCCGCCTCGAGTCCAGTAGCGGCGGCAGTCTTTGCAGAAGTGACGAGGTTGGGAGAGGTTGTAGTTATTGAAATAGCAGAATTTGGTGTTTGTTGATTCGCAACGAGGGCACTGCAAGTTCTGCTCTGGATCTGAGAATGGCGGCTTAGGGGAAGAAGCTGTCGTGCTCGTCATCGTCTACGAATGGTGGGAAGAGAGCTCTTTGTGGATATTTTTTAAATTTTTTTTTATTATTTTTGGTTTTTTGGGAGAATTATTTGGTATGATGGAAGCTATGCGTCTAAGATATGATGGGTTTGTCTTTGTCGGAGGGGGAGGGGTTGGGATTAAGAACGCAGCGTCTTTTAGGGAAGGAGTGAAGGTGGAATTCTCACAACAGAGGACGAAATATGTCTATTCATTGTTTATTTTTTTAATAATTTGAAGTACAAATTTTAAGGAATTTCTTTTTGTGCATGTCAAAATAAACATATTGGAATTTGGGATGAGATGTGGCCTTATTTTTGAATATTTTCTTGGTTTTATATTTGAAATTTATTGATATAAGAAAACATACATTCGAATTAATAGATTGTAATCATTTTATGTGACAAATATCTAAAAGTCTATTTTAGCTTAAATATATTTATATTTTAATATAAGGAATAATTCCTCTTATTCACATCAAAATTTGAATATTACTTTGACTTTAAATTCACTCCTTCAAATATCTAACTTCACTTTTTATCTTGAAATATTTAACAATCTTCTTATGTGATCCCTTTTAACACATCTAAAAAATAATTCTTAACTTTCTTTCAAAGATTAGAATGCATCGGCTATCCTTCCAATATGGTTGTCTTAGTTGTTGCTTCTTATCACAGAATGGAGGAGATATGTTTGCCTAATAGGTTTGTACAAGAGCTTCAAACACTAAGTTAGGACTCATAAAGTTTGAAAATAAACTTCAAATGAGTTCGTAAATAAAATATGAAGTTTGAAACATAAATTTAAAATATGAGGATGATGTAAAATTACACCATGTATTTGACATTGATGATAGCATAATGCATTCTTCATTCAATCATTAATCAATGCTAGCCAATAATACCTAATCCTTTCAATCTTGGCTTTCACCATAGGGCAAGGCTGGTAAGCAACACATAGTCCAGAGTGTATCTCTTTCACGATCCTTTGGGCTTCATGCTTATCTAAGCAACATAACCACATATAATTGAAAGACTTTCAATATAGTTTCAATTATAAGCTTATAAGACAACATTAGACTTCACTTGATGAGCTAATGACTTATCATGAGTTAATTTGCCTTATCGTAGGTTATCCACAAAGGGTTATCTCCAAATAGTTGATTCCTCAATTATAGTGATGTCAACCTGCCATTTGATTTTATGTCCATGAACATACTCTATATCAAATGATGAGAGGACCCAACAAACTGGTACTTAAACTGGTATATACTCCACTTTCGGGCAAGTTATCTCTTTAGACAACCTTACCAAAGCATTCACAGTAGCATTGTTACCATGGGATATTTTTCTACAAGGTGATGTTGGGTACATGCTTAGCAAATTCAAGTTATACCGGTAGTATTGATAAATTAATTGTTTGGAAATCTTTTATTTTCCAGTAATTTGCTTTATCATTGATTGTAAATCTTTGGAAAAACTTTGATGTCTTGAATTTCCATCAAAATTTTTTAACTACATACCAATAATTGGGCTTCGTACTCTACCTCATTGTTACTACATGGCTTTGATAGATGATATGAAAAACTCATCATCCTATGGTTAGGGGTTGTGAATATTAATCATAGTCTTGCTTTATCGAGAATTACTGATTTTAAGTCGACATCTTTCTTAGTAGATGCAACACCATCAAAGTAGATCTCCCATAATTTTTTATCTTGATCTCTTTCCAAAAGTAACTGACACGCCTTAAAAATTTCCTATTTGATATGTACATTTTATGATCATTTTTAAGGTATTGCGCTTTAATGAAAGATATTTTGTTTGTGTTTTTTATTTTAGTGCAAGAAATGGTGTTTAAGTGAAAAAGGAGCAAAACAGAGCAAATAGATGTTAAATGGAGAAAAAGTGATATGGCACCTAGGCACCATATTTGGTGCCTACGCGCTGGGTAGTTGCCATGACTTCTATTAGGTTGGTGCCTAGGCGCCACAGTTGGGCGCCTAGGCGCCAGAGACGATTAACCCCTTTATGAATTGAATTTGGATGAATATTCAAGAAGAGTTTGAAGTGACCCTTGGTGATTTTCAGAGCTTTATTTATAGAAAAGAATTCCAAACAAAAAGAGAGTCTTAGGAGAGTCTTAGGAGAGTCTTAGGAGAGTCTTGGAGAGTCATTCTTGTGTTTTAGAGAGTTGTTGAGTCTTGTATAAGGGGGTCGGCTAAACCACTTGGGGAGGCCGACCACCATAGTGTTGTGAGTCTGTTGGGAGTCTATTGGAGTCAATAATAGTCATGGAACTTCAGAGGATTGCTTGAGGAAGAGTTTGAGATAAGTATATGTACTTTATTTGTTTGTTCAAGTTTGAATACAAATCATATTTTGTTTTGGTTTCCCCATGAATTATGAGTAGCTTTCCTTTTCTTTCTATTTGTAAATAAAAGTGATCATGTGGAGGATTTGATTTTTTTAGAACTTCTTTTATTTCTAAAAATTGTAATGTTAAAATCCGTTGTGAAATATAATGACCTAAGAGGGCTATGATTTCACCCAACTAGTGAATACCACACTAACCTTATAAGGAGGGTGACCAAATTTAAGGAGAGTGCAAATAGATAGGTAGATAGGTTTTGATGGGTGTAGGATTGATGTTTCTAAAGTGACAGGCTAAATCCTTTACCAATGTGGTTTAGAGTTGGAACTTAAGTCCCTGGTTAGTGATAGGTTCGGGGCGGAAATGTATAACTATATAAATATTTAACCAGTATAAAAATAATATTCAATAATAACAAAGTTACCCATTTTATCAACTCAAGTATACGTATCATTCAAGTAATACAGGGCTCTAATGGAGTTCCAGATATCGATCCCACAGAGAATTTAGAGATTATGAACTAATTTTTAGCAGATGCAATTACTATCTAGTATACGAGAATAAAGAACACTTACACTAAGTTCTATTACTAATTTTTGAATGGAAGATTGCAATTTAGAAAAGTATCTCTCCCCTTGTTTAAGAGAATTAAGTGAAAGGATAATCAAATTAGTTAGAATTATATTGTGCCAAATAGGAGCATTCATATTCTTTACCCTTTGGTCCAGGCATAAAGAATATTGACTAATCCTATGCTTGGTTACTGAATTTGCGGCTAGGCTGGGAGGATACCTGCTCTCACTTTGGAGCTCCTACGTTCCCCTCGTTTGAGGGCTAACATCTACACTTCAGCACCCAAATGATAGGACCGAATTGAAGATTTTAGTCTGTCACTCTAAAATATCCAATTTTACGCCTGATAAATAATATTTCCTTATTTATTTGCACCATCTTTTCAAGGCTTTTGCGTTCCCTGAATCTTGGATGTAATCTTTACTTTAGTTGAGAAATCAACATATTTTAACAGTTCAATTGGTCAAATTGAAAGTAAATTATGATTCAAGTTAAAGATTATCACAATTTTTTATTTAATATTTTAGGCACAACTAATTTAATTTTTCATTTCTCAAAAATCTCAAAAATAAGGAGAAAGACAGAGAAAGCTACTCAAAAGGCATAGGAAGAATAACACAAAACTTGGATTTCATATAAAATTAAAGTTATAAAACAACAGATAAAACTTATCTCGAATTTTCTCCCCAAGCAGACTCCTTGAAGTTCCTCTGACTCTTCCTTCTTGTACAACACACTCAATTAAACTCACTAATATACTCTCTAGAACACACACTCACACACTAAATACACTAATAAAACACTTCAAAATGACACACCAAGGAAACAAAGAAGACACAAAGAGGACACTAATTCGGCCTAAAATCGTCTATATTTAAAGAGGAAGAAAGATTTCCAATGGTTGCTTAAGCACCTCTTCAAAAAGCGTCCAGATTCAATGTATTCTGCTTGAACAGACATTCTCGCCGTCGGCGGGCTCGTTGGCACCGTCGACGGGATTCTAGAACGTAGACCAACTGCTCAGGCTTGCTGTCGGCGGGCTCGATCTCACCGTCGGTGGGCTCCTTTATAATATATTCAAATGCTCTCGGGAAAAACACGCTGTCGGCGGCCTATTCCTAGCCGTCGGCGAGCTAGTTCAATTTTTATCTCTTTTAGTCCTTTTTGTTCCAGATTTCACTCCTTTTTCCATCTTTTTGCTCCATTACCTATAAATCTTCATACATGCAATAAAACATAGAAAATATATTTCTTTAAAGTGCAATTTCATCAAAAGTTAATATAATATTGGTATGAATTTCTCAATATATTTTTCTCTGGTCAGTTAGTCCTATATAGAGGGCTCGGTGAGTAATCTAGAAGTGAGAGGTTATAATCTACTCAGTATAACCATAAAATCAGGAAATTACTTTAGATTAGCTAATGTTCTTTATGCAGTCAGGGGAGAGTAAAGAATAGTCATGCTCATATTTGTCACATTACATCATGTCAACCTTTAAACATTTGAAATTCTACACTGATTATGAATTAATCACAAGGGGAAAGACTCTTTACATGTTTTGAACTTATTTACATATAAATAGGTTAGAATTTCTGCATTTACCTTTAGATTTAGAATTGTACTTGTAGGAATTTAGTAACTTTATTCTACATCTGAATTTGCTATCTTATTTTCTGAGATTATTTTCTACATTTTAAGTAAAAGTTTCACTAAGTCATTATAAAGAGTTACAGCTTCCATGTGGGTTCAATACTGTGGTTTTTATAAAAAACTATATATTACTTGAAACGATAAGTATACTTGTGTAGTACCCATAGTGTGGAACTTTCAAAAAAAATTTAAAATTTTTATAGCGTTCACACTAACCGCTGAATATAAATTGGGTCAAGATTTAGGTCATCTTTTAGAATATAAATATCTACGTAATTGTGGTTCGGGTCAGTAATTCACAAAATGTTATCTCCAAAAAGTTGATTCCTCCAATATAGTAATGGCAACCTACCCTTTGATCTGATGTCCAGGAACATATTCCATGTAAATTAATGAGAGGGCATGAAAACCATGAACTTCAATTGGTATAGACACCAGTTTAGAGCAAGTTCTCTGCTTAACCAACCTTACCAAAGCATCTATAATATTATTGTTGTCATGGGGTATTCTGTAAAAGTAACATTTGGTACATGCTTATCAATTCAAGATATACTTGTAGTATTGATAAAGTTGTGGTTTGAAACTCTTATATTTTCCATCAATTTGATTTATCACCAATTGTAAATCTATGGAAAACCTTTGATGTCTTAAATTTCATCAAAATTGTTAACTGTAGACTAGCAATGAGGCTTACACTACGTCGTTGTTAATGTGCAGTTTGATAAATGACATGAAAAGCTCATCATTCCACCATTAGGAGTTATGAATATCAGTCATATTCCTGCTTTATTAGGGATTACTAATTTTGAGTTGATGAACAAAGTAGAACTCCCATAAGGGATTATAATTATGCCTTTCCATAAGTAATCCACAAAGGGTTATCACTAAATAGTTGACTCCTTCAATATAGTGATGACAACCTGCCCTTTGATATTATGTCCATGAATTTACTCCATATTAATTGATGGGAGGGTCTGATAGCCTTGAACTTCAACAAGTATAGACTCCACTTTCAAGCAAGTTATCTCTTTAGCCAACCTTGCTAAAGCATCAGTAATAGTATTGCTGCCATGGGGTATTCTGTACAAGGTAACATTTGGTACATGCTTACAAAATTCAAGGTATAGTGGTAGTATTGATAAAGTTGTGGTTTGAAAATCTTATATTTTTCACCAATTTGATTATCACAAATTGTGAATATATGAAAAGATTTGATGTCTTGAATTTCAATCAAAATTGTTAATTACATAACGGTAATTAGAGCTTCGTAATGTGCCTCATTATTGGTACATAACTCTGATAGATGATATGATAAACTCATCATCCCATAGTCTGTGGTTCTGAATATGGATCCTATTCTTGCTTTATTGGGGATTACTAATTTTTAGTTGATGTCTTTATTGGTAGATGAAGCACCATCAAAGTAGAGCTCCAATAATAATTTATCATGATCTTCTAAATTTAGAATCTATTCATTACTTAGCTCATCATTTAAAGGAGCATCGACAGGCAATGGATGTGCTAATGAAAAATAGGTTAAGGCCTAGCCTTTGATTACATGTGAATAGTAATACGATCATTGACTATCTTGCTATTCTTCTTGATAAATTTGGAGCTCATAAAATAATCCAAATGATTAAAATTAACAATAAGATTGACTTTGTGAGAGAGCATGAACTGCCTCAATTTTTTATTACAAAAATTGATGCCAAATAGTGATTTTTAATTGAAGGATAGTTCCTCTTAGTTGGGGCAAATCAAGGACTTGAGTAGTATAATGCATTCTCTTTATTTGTCTCATTAGTTTAGGCTAATAAGGCATTAAGGGATTCATTTATAGCAGTTTTATAGAGAATTAACGACTGACCTGGGAGGGTCACTAATACTGAAGGTATCATTATGTTTTACTTTCAGCTCTCAAAAGCTTATTAATAATCTCTATCACAATCTAATTTTGAATTTTTCATGATTAAAGCAAAAAATGGGCGACACATACCAACAAGTTATCTTAGGTATGCCAGACTACACTAGAAAGATCTTAATTGGGTTAGGCTTTTGGGAGGTGGTATTTCTAAATTTACTTTAAAGCAAACAACTCTCGCAACTTATCCTAGCTGGATCTTTGTAGCCTAAGCGAAGGAGCTCTCAATTTCACCTATTCGGCGAACCAATGATCCAGAAGACATATGATGCTCATTAGCTACTTCACTACAAGTCTTGCCAAGATTGTCAGGACATTTAACCCCACCATCTTCACTCAAGAGTTTTCCAACCTTGTCTGGCGCCTACTCAACCGCCATTAGAGCTGTGGTTAGATTTTTTCCACGTCTGCCTAAGGCGAGTCATCATCCACGATTATTAGATTCAGTTCGTCTGTACCAAGAGACAACATAGAAAAGAAGAAATTTAGAAAAATAAAAAATGAAATCTAACAAATTAGACTGAGACTATTCATACCCAAGACTCGGTCCAACTTAGACACTGTAATTGACACATCACCCTCACCATGCGACTAGAGGGCAACAATTCTCCTTTACGAGGCATCGACGATCAATGGGTATTGTGTCGTAGTAGAAGTTTGGGCTAATGGATTGACAGTCGGGTTAGTTGAACATCGCTTAGTTTATTGCCGAGGTACAAACTAAACGATCCCACTTAATCTGGCAGTGAGGTTGCAACACTTATCTCTTCTTATTGATGACTTTTTTATTCCTTTCACCTTTCGGGTGGTATAGCTCCTTCAATGTTCTGAATGCCACTTGAATCAGATCTTTAGTTGGGGATGTCACTCGAGGGATTTGACACATCCTCCATTACAACATGTGGAAGTTGACTGACTCAAATGGGAGAGGCCATAAAGCAAATAACGAATGATGAGGAGTCTCATCAAGCCTTATTTATAAGAATAGAAGGTACAAAAATTAATGGAGTTCAATTATTGTATCACTAATAAATAATAAATGTGATCTGATTTTACTTTAATTTTTCTTATTTTGTTTCAGCTTAGAACAAAAAAATCAGTAAACTAAAATATGTACATAAAAATGTGCTAGCATTAACCTAAATGAGATCTAAAAGTCTAGATGGAAAGTATGATGAAGAAGGGCCCACCGAAAGAAAACCATAGACCCATAAATTTGACCGAGTAAAGTTGTCCTAGCCTAAACTAGCAAGGCCAAGTTGATCGAGCCACATGAAGGATCAAAAGACAACCCATTAATCTGAGCCCGAACCATTTGGTCAGAAACGAGATAAAGAGGCATATGAGCCAACCATTATGGAAAAGTCAATCTGAGTGAAGATCTAATCCTTCAATATTTCTATTCATCACTTACAGAGGCCCCTCACAGTCATAAAAAGTCAATAGCTAAACTAGATCAATCGATCGACTTGTGCCGATCGGGCTCAGCTTGCCGAGCTAACCGAGCCGACCAAGCTAAAGAGACCAATCTAATCTTATTGACCCAAAGTTAATTAAGCTTAGCTCAGAAGAGCCAAAGAGCAGCCAAATAAGAAGCTTCTACATGTAAAATACTAAAACTATTCAGAGTACGGGCCTCATTAAAGTGACAAAAATATAAGAATTTCATATTATACCTACTTTTCAAAAAATAAGTATCTCATTTCATGGAAACGATGGAATATTTTATTATTTATTATTGTTGACTGTTCTCTAGTTTCTATGTTTCACACTATATGATTCATAAATAAATCAAATTCAAGACTCCACTGGTGAGTACTCTTATTATATTATATCGGATAAATTTTTTTAACACTGTTATAAATTTTTCCAAAAAATAATTAATTATAAATTCGATCATATTTAAAATGACTTTTGTGAACAAAAAATCTATTTATATATATATATATATAATTCATCTGGAAACCTTATTCAGAAGCACCCCTGAGAGCACCTCGTAATTATACGGACTTGCAGGGCTTCCGTGCGGAATAAGCATAAATGGGACCACAATACCGAAACCCGTCCACGACCTTCTTCAACGCAGGCTACCAATAGTGGGCCCTGCACGCGCTGCTTCATACCGACAACAGTTATCTTACCACGTGTTCGAACAAGCAAATTTGTAGATCAGCATAATCATAACAGTTCCTGCGGAGCAGAGAAACAGACGATTTCAGGTAAACGGAAGAGCCATATCTTGCCCCGATGGGCCCCACATACTGGGAAGGGTCACATCAAATTGCCCCAACACCCAATCTCCGACCCATCAAGTCCACAATACCCCGCAAAAACAGAAAGAAAAAATAAATAAAATAAAAATAAATAAAAATCGTCCGCCTTCGCATGCGGACCGGAGCAGGCCGTCAAGCGATCCAATAGACTTTATAAATAATATTCGACTCAGTTAATACTCGGTAATATTTAGTTGAAATAAAAAATAAATATTGTTGAATATTTTTTCAAGCTCAAAATATAAATGAATTAAGTATTAAGTGCTGTTACAGATATAGCACTTGAAACAATATTATTTATAAATCTAGCATGCACTATTAATGTAGACCAACTTATTTGTTAATGTTCATGAACAGATTCATTCATTTTTCAGTTATTTTTCACTTCTATGTGTTGAATTCTAATTTGTTCTTGATTCAATCCCAAGAAATAGCACGTATGTAAAGAAAGATAGTGAACAATAATGAATAACAATACTTCGTGTTTTGTTCGTGAAATAATCTTTCTATTTATAGAGGGAGATGTCACAACATAATGATGTTACATTTTTACCTTTGCTTTAATGTGGTCCTTACTATAGGGTATTTTTGTTATTTTACATGTATGAGTTTTGTCTTTCGATTGCTCCTAGCTCGGCCGCTAAGCTTAATTGGTTTCGGATCGGCAAGATCAGTTTGATCAACTGAGCGTGTTCAACAGAGTTAGCTCAGCCAGCTGAGGCCAGTCGACATGAATCAATCGACAGATTAAGTCTAGCGGTTGATCCTTGATGACTAATGGGGGACCTCTGGACAGCCCTGGGTGATTGGAGAAGCTAAGAGGCTAAATCCCCTCTCGAATCAAATTTTTCATAGTGATTGACTATGATGCCTTTTTTATCTCTTTCGATCGAATAGTTTGGCTCGGATCCTTAGGTTTACTTTTGATCGTTCTCGTGGCTCGGTTGACATTGGACTTGTTGGTTTCAACTCGGTTAGATTCACACGGTCGGACAAGTGTGTCTCATGGTCCTTTATCGGTTGGTCCTTATTTTTCATACACTTCTCTTCTAGACTATTAGAACTCCTCGAGATTAGTATTGATATATTTTTTATGTACATATTTTATTCTCCGGTTCTCTTACTTCTTAAAAGCAATATAATGATAAGTATAAGAGAATTTAATGTAAAAAGTCAATCACATTTATTATTAATCAATGATTTAATAATTGAACTTTTTATTTCGAGTCTTTTGTTTTTATAAATAAGGCGTGTCGGGACTCCTCATTCCTAACTTACTCAACGACCCCTCTTGTTTTAACCAGTCGGCTTCCAAGCATTGTAATTGAGAACGTGTCAAATCTTGTGGGTAACATCCCCAACAAAAATCTGATTTGTGCGGCATTTGGGAGATCGAAAGAGCTGTGTGGCACAGAAGGTGAAAAGATGAAGAAACTTGTCCTTAAGAAGAGAAAAAATATTGCATCCTCACTATCTAATTCGTTCCTTGACAATAAGTGGAACTAACTGGCTTGACTGTTGATCTGTTGGCCTAAACTTTTGATGTGGCATAAGACCCATTGATCACCCAAGCCACTTATTATTGCTTTTATGTCACATAGTAAGGGTGATGTGTTGATTACATTATCTGAGCTAACTTGGCTCCTTGGTACGAGGAGTCTTAGTCTTATCTATTAGATTTGGATTTTTTTAAAGTCATTTTCCCTTATTTTGTCTCTTGGGTATAGACAACTTGACTCTGATAATCCCTGACGATGACTCGCCTCAGGCGAACGTGGGCAAAAAACCGACCACATATGACACCTGTGGCAGCTGAGCAGGTGCTTGGCTAGCACAGACGACTCTCAAATGAGGATGGTCAAATTGATGGCCCAAAAGATCTTATCGAGACCTGCAGGGAAAAAGTTATAGGGAACCATACATTTTAGATCGTTGGCTGACTACTTAGAAGAGATTGAGAAATTTTTTGCTCGTGTGACAATGATCCATCGAGACAATGAGCTGCGAAAGAAGTTTGCTACATTAGTATTTGGGCGCTTGCCTGTTGATTTAGCTCATTTTGTGCTTCATGTGTTCAAGTCTTGAATTTTTTCTATATATTACAAATAACACTACATATTCCTCATAAAAGAATAAAAATGATAGATAAAGGGTAAAAATAAACATGAACACATGAACAAATTTTACATACATCAAATTCTAACAAACTTAAACATTACATTTCCTTAAGTAATTTAATACCTAAAGTTAGACTGTTTGAATTTTTGATAAATCTTGCCTTAGGGTTGCATTGTTATTTAACAAAATATATAAATTTCTATGTATTGTTTATTTATTATTAAAATTTAGTTTTTTTTTTAATTTATTAATACTATTATTTTATACATTTGATTAAATTATATGTTAATATATATTAGATTTTTTTGTTAATCCTGCTTATAATATTGCTTTTTTCCTAGAATTTAAAAATAAGGGCAATACCCAAAAGTATTAAAGAAAAGGCATAAGTACGAACCGACTAAAAAGTAGAAAAACTACAAACTCAACGAAACATAAAAGTTACAATTGAGAAATAAAATTAAATACTAACAAACATAAATGTTTTAGATGCAAGCACTGCTAAACACCAACCAACAACAAATATTGTCAAACTGAAATGGCTATATCGAAGTGCAAGAAATCTCTTTAGCAGTAACCAACACCAAAAAACTTCCATCAATAATGTAAACAAGGATAGATAATAGCCTTCCAATAAAAGGCAACCAAACAATCAATCAATTTTGAGTTGAAAGAGAGATACATAGCAAACAACATCTAAATGAGAGCTAAAGAAACAAAACTAGGTGGATAACCATCACTTAAACCACCAATCAATAACAGTTTCTCAAAATAGCAAGCTTAGAGATCCAAATTCAACATGTGTAAGCAGGGAAGACCAATAATTTCATCATTGAATCCATAACATCTAATTAAAATCCAAAAGCTCCAACAGAGGGAAAGGAAACAATGAAAGCGCAAATAGACAAATAACTAAACATGAAAGAGCCAAAAAGTAAATAAAATAAAAGAAAGAATAAAGGAAATAAAAGATCAAGAGAGGGGACAACTTAACCCAACAGCAATACAATAATCATTATCCAAGATTCTAGTAAAATTTATAGCATCCAAATAATAGAAGCCCACAAAATATAATTTTAACAGTTGAAACATAAAGTCAATGTTTTTCAATCAAGTCAAAAACATGTCCAAAATGAAGAAAAAACATGATAGAAGAAAAGATAAACTACTCAGCCGAGCAAGACCAAGGAGCAACTAAAAAATTGATTAAATATCAATGATCAACATTAACAACCTGAAGACAACCCATTTAAACCAACTTCAAAAGATACATATTTAATGATACACTACAATACCGAAAAAACCAATCGAAACAAATAGAAGACCACTAACACATAACAACAGATTTAAAACAATACCATATTAAATAAACTGGAAAGACTAAATGAATCGTAGTAAATCTAAAACTTTCAATTGAAGAAAATAAAAAATAGATTTATATTAATAAACAAGTTTTGAAGAAAATGAATAACGTGAGGTGTAAATTAACTTAGCAACAATGCCTTGATCACCATCTAAGACTCAAAGAAAAACTAAAGCATTAATCTCAAGATGCGATCGTGATATACAACAGTAAGAGGGAACATCATAGCTCAAGCACCGGCCTACAAATCTATTCAGGTGGCCAATAACAAATAAGGAGGATAGCATGAGGACTCCAACTAAAGTACTCTGGCAATATAATGGAACAAAACTGAGTAAATAAATAAGATGATGAAATCAACAAGAAAAAACAACAACAACAATAACAACAAAGCCTTAATCCCACTAAGTGGGGTCAGCTACATGAATCCTTTTGCTCCATTGCATCCTATTTATCAAATTTTCATTTAATTCTAATAAATTAAGATTATTTTTTAAGCAATAAGCCCAAGTCATTAAACAATAGTGCTCTTTAACATAAGAATGAATATCATTTTTTAAGGCAGTTACATGAACGACCAAGAAGAGAATTTCTCAATAAACTTAGATGTAAAAGCGTCCACATAAGAAATAATATGTAACATATTATCACTTAAAAGAAATAAATTCTCATGACAAATTCACCTTTCTTAAGTGAAGTACTAGCAAAATAACATTAAAAAAAAGAAATGATTATAAGACTTTCAAATTATTCAAACATAAAATACAAACAATTATTGACTAAAATACATTTGGTAATCAAAATATCAGAAGTTTTAAGACTTATGTAAGATCCTCCAAAGGCAGGTATTATATTATATTATTATTAGTTGATTTCTAATATAATTTAAACAAATCCATGTCAAAAAATACAATTAATTGGTTATTAAATATCTAAATCTACCAAAATTTATTGAAGGACGTACGACAAGTCGGCACGTGGAGCGTGGGATGCGATACCGCAGTCGCTCACGTGAGCGATATGGTTCGTGAGTCCTGACCGGGGCTGCCCCACCTTCAGGCCTTCACTGTTGCGAAAGGTCAATTAGTCAAAGAAGAGAAGTAGAAAGTACAACCACGGTAATGACGGTGCAGCTACAACCTTAGGCCTGCAGCGTGCTGTAGTGCTGTGGCCCTAAAATATCGAATACGCAACCAAGATAAATTTATATTTATTTTTTTAATATTTACATATTTCACATTTAAACATTGTTATTTACATAATAAGCACCCTAATATTGTTAATTTCTCCAAACCAGCACCTGTCGCTTTCTTCGTCTCCTTCGTGTGAGTACTCAACTTGGTTTAGCTCCGAATTAACTCAACATAATTTGTATCAACTCAATCCAATCCTGGGTTAGTCTAAATCAGTTATGCTTAATTTTTCCCCAGCCAAGCTAAGCCCACGGGTCAATTCTGTTAAACTTTGTTTAACTTGAACCATTTCGAAGTTGACTCGAGGCAAACTCAAGCTAGCTCGGATCAACTAGGAACTCACTTCGGATCAATCTGACCAAAGTTGACTTGAGGTTAAGGACTGTTTAACTTCTCATCAAAGAACAAATACACACTTAGCCTCAGTGAGGGGCAGTTCGGGCCAAGGAACAAATCAAATTAAAAGACACAACATAAAACTCACCTTAAAATACGCTAAAACATAAACTTTAACCATAAAATGAAACTTGATTTGAGAAGATATTTCGGAGGAGGGAACACATGGCTACTAACAAAATATCTTTCAGCCACTTATGAAAAATCAAACCGCAAACCCCAATTATCCTAAGACAATGAAGTCATTGGATCTTGATCGAGACATTCAAAACAACAAAAATAAAACACAAAATGACAAAAAATCTAATCAGCTAATAAATCTTAAGCAACCTAAAATTTTTAACCCCTAAAATCTTAAAAGACCGTTAAAACTTAAATGAAACTCTAATGAAAAAGATCATCAAACGTAACTTTAACCTAGTACCCTAGGTCTACAAATATCTCTTGGATGACGCAACTCATTGTTGTTGACAAGAATTTCTATGAGAGAATGTTTCATTGCCTCTCAGACTAAGTAGACCAGAGAACCTGACAACCCCGGGATGATGGAAAGCCATGGGCATCTTAACCGGGCTGTCTTAAATCAATATAACAACAAACCAAACAAACTAAAAATATTTTATGCTAACTTCGTTTTGCAAGGCTGTTGAAGACAAAAGGAGGACGTCACCTTAGATTTACTTTGCATGTTAATAGGGTGTGCTGTTTTGCAGGGACGAGCATGCGAACCAATGTAAACACGATGCGAAGGTTGAACCTTAACTAAACTATTGACAACAAAATAAAACTGTAGGATAGATCATGATCTCAACAGAACTTTTCTGAGCCTTCAAACATCCACTACCATTAGGATTTTTAAAACTCAGTCCTTAAAAACAATGACATTCAAATTTTCTAAGGATGAGTCACAACCTTAATCGAGAGTATTCTTAAGCAATCGCCAATTGTTTGAGATGTAATTAACTATAGGAGCTTGCCCTTATAGGAAGAAGTAAACCCAATAACATGTACAACAACCTAAATATTTAGTTCCGGGGTTTGTTATCGTAAGATTTTCTTTGCTGGTGTGTCTCCAGAGCTTTCTGAGTTAATCTTACCTTAGGCATACACATTAGAGCTATCTTCACGAAGTCCACCTCATGAAAGTTTTTTCCACATTTTTCTTATATTTTTCCCCATCATTGTATGCCTTAACTCTCAGACCTTTTCTCTCTTTAAATCATCCACACGATCATAGAGAGAATTCTTTAGAGAGGAAGGAGTATACAGCGGTAGACAGACTGTCGACTCCATAATAACAATAATGATGACATGCAGCGAGGTCGGCGAACGGGGGATAGCTCAGGGGTGATCATATGGTTGATGGGAAGATAAATATCTTATGCATTCAAAAACAAAATGGGTTGGAGAAAATGTTAAGGAGATTGATAGCTTAGGTTTTAAACTTTGGTATTTAGGCATAAATCACACTAGAAATGATATAGATGTAATTATAGATAAGAGTCTGAAAGATAATGTTGTAAAAATTAATAAAAGTAGAGATAAAATTATAAACTTAAAAATTGTTGTTGATACTAAGATTTTTAATATTATAAGTGTTTGTTCTATTCAATGTAATCAAGATATAGGTTCAAATAAAAACTTTTGTTGTAGAAAATTTTAGAAATATTCACGGTGTCTATGATTTTGGAGTGATTAATAAATAAAATAAATCCATCATATTATATTTTTTTTAGTTAATGTTTTTGTTATTGCTAATACTTTATTTAATAAAAAAGAAGAGAATAATATTACTTATAAGCATTAATCTAATAAAACATAAACTGATTATTTTCTTATAAGAAAAAGAGATCTTTGAGAATGTAATAATTGTAACCTCATTCCAAGTAAAACTTTAAGTACTTAACATCGATTATTAGTTTTGAATTTTAAGGTGTAGAGTTGGAAGATAAAAATAAAAAAAAAATATTATCATAGAATTATGTAGGAGCACCTAAAAGATGGAAATAAATTATTTTTTATGAGTAAACATCAATGTTTAAAGATTTTTGGATATTTATAAAGAAGTTAATTTCATGTGTGATAAGGTAACAAACACTATTAAACAAGTGACAAAAGATGAACTTGGAGAATCAAAATGAAAATTATTATAAATAAAAATTGTTGGTGGTGGAATAATAATGTTCAAGAAATGATAAAATATAAGAAGTTTTGTTATAAAAATTGGTTTATATGTAAAAGACTGGAGAACTTAAAACTTTGGAGAGTATAAGAGAACAATTTATGATGCTAAGAATTCTACTTTTGGTGTTTTTTATAATAGATTATAAAATTAAGATGGTGAAAGATATATGTGTAAACTACACAAACTAAGAAGAAAAAAAAAGTAAATATTTAATTAAAGTAAAGTGTATTAAAGAGAAAAATCAAAAAAATGATTTTCTTAGAGGAAGATATTCAACATAGGTTGGTAAGATATTTTACTAAAGTCTTAAATTAATTTTCTAAAAATACAATCGATGTTAGTGATCTCAATAATGTAAATAATAATAATAATAATAGAACTTTTTTTTACCATCACATTTGTAAAAAAGAAGTGGATGAAACTTTAAAAAAACTAAAAGCAGAAAATCAGTAGAATTTGATGATATCCAAATACAAGTGTGAAATATTTAAGCGATTTAGGAATTTCATGGCTTACTAAAATTTTTAATATAATTTTAAAAACTAAAAACATGCCTCGGGAGTGGAGAAAAAGTATTTTGGTCCCTATTTTAAAAAAATAAAGGGGATGCACAAGAGTGTGCAAATTAAGGAAAAGTTAAATTAATGTTGTAATACATTAAAATTATGAGGGAGAGTAATTGAAGATAGGTTAAGACGTAATACAAAGATTTCTCATAATCAGTTTGTATTTTTGTACTGCGCAAATCTACCATGGAAGTTGTACATTTATTGAGAGGTTTAATGGAGAAATAAAAAGCGAGTAAGGAGGATCTACATATGATTTTTATTGATTTAGAAAAAACTTACGATAAGGTTTCAAGAGAAGTTCTTTAAAGAGTTCTAGAAAATAAATCTGTTTATATGACTTATACTCAAATTACAAAAGATATGTATACTAGAGCTATTACTTGAGTTCAAGCAAAAGGAGGATTAACGAATTATTTCAGTTGGATTGCATCTGGGATTGGCTTTAAAACCATATCATTTTTGCTTAGTTATGGATGCACTTACTGAATATTTACATGAGGATGTACCTTGGTGTATGCATTTCATTGATGATCTTCTTCTGGTGGTTAAAACTTGAGAAAGAATTCAAGATACACTTGAATTATACAGATCTACATGAGAGTCTAAAGACCTTCATTTGAGTAGATTTAAAACTGAATGCATGGAATACAATTATAGTAGTTGTAGATCTAGTAGAAGAATTGTAATAATGGGTGATCAAATCATTAAAAAGTGTGAACATTTTAGATCTCTGAGGTTTATCATTCAAAGTGATGGTAAGATCGATGGGGGTGTTTTTAGTAGATTTGGATGGTTGATTTGGAGAAATTCACCGGGTCTATTGTGGCGATAGAGATGTACCGCTTAGACATAAACAAAAATATTATAAGATGGCGAGACTTGCAATGTTTTATGGCGCAAATGTTGGCCTATAAAAGAGAAGCATAAAACTAAATTAAACGTTGCTGAGATGAGAATACTTAGGTGGATAAGTGGCTTGACTTTTTGAAAAAAAGATGTAAAATGAATGTATCTATGAAAGGGATGGTGTAATTTTATTGGCATACAAGATTAGAGAGAGTCGTCTTAGATGGTTTGGTTACATTAAACGTTAACCATCTGATGGTTATGTAAGGTGAGTAGAAATTGTGCTCTACTTTATGCACAAGTAAGGGGATATATATAAAAAATGAAGTTTAGGTGTTAGATATCTATACACATTGGGAATCGAGTCATATGTATGTAAATATTCCTTGATTATAATCTGCTGAATTGTAACTGTTGGCTTATGTAGTTGTTTTGTTGTCATATGAAAAGCTTGCTCCTTAAGACATGGCAAGTGGTAAACAAGATAAAGCTCTAATTTTATCGCGGTAAATTTTTATTTTCCATCAATCATGTTAATTTTTATTTTTCTTTTCCTGTTTCTCTTTCTATTAAACTTTGTAATACAAACGATATACAAAAACAACTGAAAAAATATCCTGAAATTGTACTACTGTTGGTCACCTTAGGATAAATTTTGTGCTTCAAAAGTTATTTGAAGAACTAGCTGAAAATTAATTTTGAGCTCACCTTCCTAAAGCTCTCATATATACTATCTGAAACGTTTTTTGGTGAATAAATAATATGCTAACAAGTTTTCATCATGTTTACTTGAAATTTTACTGATTATTTTATTTGAAAATTTCAAGTCTTTTGTTATCTAAATGGCTGACATCAAATAAAAGAGGAGGAATTTGCCTTCCTCTTTCAGTTTTGGGGCTGTAGATATAAGGATATGGAGGTGTGTTATTTTGGGAAAAACTTGCGTACGTCAACCGTTCCTAGAGATGCGTACGTAAAGAAGTACACGGGAGTTACACGGGGTTTACAAGGAGGTTACAAGCACGTCATAACCTCCTTGTACCTCCCGTGTAATTCACTTGTAACCCGTGCTTCTATTTCATCCATTTGTACACGGGAGTTACACGGGATGTACAAGAGAGTTATAACATGCTTGTAACCCCCTTGTAACCCCCGTGTAACCCCCATGTACTTTTTTACGTACGCATCTCTACGTACGGTTGACATACACAAGTTTTTTCTGTTATTTATGTTTTTGGGGCATTTAAATGCATACCACTCAATTCTTATGTATTTACATACTATCAGCTAAACTTTTCTTTTTTACATTAATACCCCACAAATCTTTACACTATTTAAACTCTAAAAAAAAATGAAATACTCCTTTTTCTTGCATAGGCAATGTGGCACGTGTAAAAATTGAATAGTTGGTGTTAGATATGAAATACATATGAATTGAGGCGGATGCATGTAAACTTTCATTTGTTCTATAGTTTAATTCCAGTCGAGTTACCTTTAAACATTATTCTTGATCTTCAACTATGTAAAATGGTTAAGTGAAGGAACTCAGATGGAATAGAAACCTGAGAAGATAGCTAAGTTGAGAAGACAGATAGTCCCAAAATAAAGCTTGCTATTGTAGGGTTAAAAAAACAATTATAAAGTTTCATATTTTCATCATTTCAAGTGATTTATTCTCAATGAATTTAATGAATTGGAGCACTCTATTCCAATTGGTTGAAAAGTCTGAGGCTTGGAAGCATTTGCGAATAACAGTGACCTATGATCCAGGAGTTGATGCATACTAGTATATATATATGTCTTGAAGAAAATATTTCTCTTACAATCAAACTACCCATTAAATTAATTTATTAGATTATTTCTTCAAGGCCTTATATGAAGCCCTAATTTGCTTCCGAATGAACTCTCCCTTGTAATTAAAAGGATTAAAAAAATTATAAATAGTTAAATTTGCTAAAGATCTTAATACTTATGTAATTTTCAAACCCAGCCTGCCGGCAATGAGAAAATAAATAATATACATTAATTTATTAGAATGCTATTAGCTTTTAAAAAATAATTGTGATTTATTATTTACTAGAAAGAAGAGTTTTGTAAGTATTTTGTGAAAGCAACAGCTATTTAGTTGAATTTAGACAGGTACATTTTTATTTTTATTTTAATTTTGTTTTGTTGAAGAAAGCACAAAAATAACAATTTATCCAAACAGTATTATCTATTTTTTGGAACATCGGCATTTGGGGTGTAAACGAACCAAACAAGAACGAACAGAGCTAATGTTTGTGTTTGAAATGATCGAACGCATCACTGTTCGTGTTTGGTTCGTTTAACAAACCGAACAAAAAAAAACTGTTCGTGTTCGTCTCGTTTGCTTATCGAACGAATCGAATACTAACTTCCTGATGAATCGAACACGAACTGTTCGCGAACAACGAGCTTCTTTGACAGTCCTCGCTTTGATAACATACTTCCTCAAAATGAAGCAAATTGATCAGGTATTCCGTGCACATCAGGTAATCCATACTTCCTCAAAATGAAGCAAACCGAATAAGACGTTTAGAGTTTTGTTTAGGATTTTATTTTAATATATAGTATATTATAGTAATTATAATATTATAATATTTATATTAATATAATTAATACTATAATATTATTATTATTATTATTAATTTATCATATATTATAATTTATAGAAGTTTAATTATTTAAAATTTTATAAATTTTTATAATATATAATTATTTTTAAAATATCATAAATTTTTTATATATAATTATTTTATATTTCGAATAAAAACGAACCGAACAAGAACGAACACATCACTGTTCGTGTTTGGTTCGTTTAACAAACCGAACGAAAAAATTTATTCGTGTTCATCTCATTTACTTATCGAACGAATCAAACACAAACTTCTTGGCGAACCGAACAGTTCATTTTTATAAATAGACTACATGCATTTGACAATATATTGAAAAAAATTAGAAGTGGGCTCAAGTACATAAGGTCCGTTCCAGTGCACTATCTATGGCCCAAATTGGCTCCAAAGCCTCCGATTCATCCTTTAGGCCCATACTAATAGGAGTTAAGTGTTTCTCCCCATAGGGTAATTCGCTAATATTAATTCGAGTATATATATATCCAAATTTAGGTTTAGGTTATCAGCTTTAAGAAGACTGAGGCTTTCTTTTAGAACTTGACGAAGCACCGAACCGTTGCAGCAAATGCCAAAGTGTCATTTGTTGGGGCACATCTAACAATCGTGTTCGAAAGTTATTTTGCACCGTTTTAGAATGTTTGTAGCCTCTTACTTTCCGCAAATGGTATTTTTGAAAAGAGAGATTATTTATCTGGACACTGGACGAAAATTTGCATCAAGTGTTTAATTAAAGTTGGCCAAGTGAAAATGTAGGTCCCACTAAAATATAAGGGTTTGTTGTTTTTTAAAAGTGCGGGACCCACTCTAATAAATGATCAATTTTAATTGGACACCAGATGCAAATTTACGTTTAGTGTCTTGATGCAATAATTTTTCTTTTGAAAAAGCGCCGAATGACGAGTCCTCTCCAAACTAGACCTAAATAATAGTCCAATATTATGATTTTGAAGTCAGTTGAACATCCAATTCAAAATTTGAAGCTCTCAAATTGATACGAACCCAAAGCAGTAAATTCGGGGGAGCAAAACTAAAAAATAAGTTGGGTAAATATGTAATACGAAGGCAAAATAAAAGCTTTGTTAAAACTTGAGCAACATATTTGGAGAACAGCGATAAGACACGACGAAGGATGCCCATTATTCGAGATAGTTTTTTATACAGAAAAAACTATTATACAGAAAAAACTAAGACACGACGAAGCATGGAGGCCCAATAAGACACGAGAAAAAACTAAGACACGATATACAGAAAAAACTATTATACAGAAAAAACTAAGACATGACGAACCAAGGAGGCCCACACAGTCACAGAGAGGCTGACCCATGGACATCGAACCAGGTGGGCCAACCTAGGCAGGCTGAACCAGGGAGGCCGACCTGAGGGATTGAGTGGCCGACCAAAAAGGAGAAAACCCTTGCTTGCGAGACTCTGGTATTGACTTAACCTAGCTTAGCAAGGTGGTATTTCCTGGTCGTGCATATACCTATGATGCATAGCAAGGTGATAAGTGTAAAAATTAAATATGTAAATACAAAGGAATTGAGTGGTATGTATGTAAATCTTCGGAAAAGGGGTGGGGGTGCGCTGAAATTGAGCTAAGAAGGGATTACAATTGACATGAACTCTGGCTAACGCAAAGAAGCACCAAAAAAAGGTATCATAAAGAGACATATCCTGTGTAGAACCTTTTAATTTACAAATGGCCTCTAGAAAATGCAAAAAATCTTCACCAAATGCCAGTATAGTTCCAATGCTCAGGAACTTATAATGATGTCAAATAATAATCTAAAGCAGCTGTAAGAAAAAAACTTACTGTGCAAACGGTATACTCATTTTGCTAGCTAATCAATTGTGCAAACGGTATACTCATTTTGCTAGCTAATCATACTCCCTTAAGTTAGAAGGCCAAATAGTCAATATGAGCATAAAATTATTATAATGCAAATACAAGCAAATTAATGAAATTCAAAGTCCATAAAAATTTTTTAGTAAAACATTGAAAACACAGCCTGCTGTCAGAAATCACCAAAATGTGTTACATTTAAGCGAGAATGAATAAAAACATTCAAAGAACATATGATCATTGCCTTCCTTAACTTGACAGAATATCATGCATTATTTTTTAATTCCCAACCAAGACCCATATTTTTTAAAATTTGCTTTGGATGAACTACTAAACAAGCTTTTTATGTAAACAGTGAACACCTAAAAAAATGCTTCATAGTTCCACCATTGCCAATATAAAGTATATTTATCATATTATTAGGCTTTTTATTGCATCTATGAGAGTAAAATTGAATCTAAAGTTGTAGGATAAATAATAATCACAAAAAATACTTATAAAACAAAGGCTATTAAAAATGATAGGAATTCATGATTGTAGCCTATAATCCACGTTTTAATGTTAATAAAAAATGCCTGACTATCACGCATATAAATACATACGAGTAAACAAGAAGACCAAAGCATGTGAAGGGAAGATTCCCTATCTTAAATTAAGTATATTTTATACAACTAACAACATTATGGATAATGTTTAATTTCTCCAAAATAACAATTATTTAAAGCACATTGATGATCAAGCAATCAATGAATAACATTTTTTTCAATACAACCGAAAAGAAAAAAAAGCATATGAAAAAACAAGGTTACCGGTTAATACATCGTTATGGAAAATGATTTTGTAGGAATTATTTATTGTAAGGACATTGGCCTTTATTGGTATTTAAGGAACATACTAGTAGCTAAATAAGCATCATTTTGACCTTTGACTCAGACCACAGACAATTACTATATTTAAACCTATAACTTCACATTGCTTTACCATAAGCTTATGAAATTGTGGTCAAAAGCTCCACCTTATCATCCTACAGATGTCTTTTTTTATGACCTAATTGAAACTTGAAATGTTGTCGTGCTAATGACTTCAGATCACCTCAGCCTATGGCTTTATCTCATCATATTTCCTCCAATGTCCTACGCTATTTTGACATCTTGGCTAGTCATCCCAAAAGGAGTTTGTGATGCCTGGAGAAGAAACCTAGACGAGACAGTTTAGCTAAACACCATCTATATCATTGGGATAGTACCAGCTATTTTCAAAGGAATCAAAGAATCATCCTAATGGGCTAGTCTGAAGAGGCTCCAACCAAGAGAACTTTGTGCAGCCACTTGTGCTCCAATGCATAACTCCCATCGACCAATAACGTTTACTAATGTGTACCTGCCCCTAAAAGAGAATCCACACAATGATGCCATCATCAAGATGATGGTGATCAGCAATTACCAGGTAAGCATCATCCTGGTCGATACTGACAGCTTTGTAAACATTTTATTCAAGTGAGCGTTAAATAAGTTTAGGCTCCATACTAATCAATTGGTTGCGCTGATCGACCCACTTTATGGTTTCTCTCTCAAGAGAAAGGAGGTGCTAGGAGTAATTGGGCTCTCACTCACTTGGGGATAAGGCTATAAGCATTTATCCTATAAAGAAGATTTCCTAGTGGTGGACTCACTACCAACTTACAAAATGATCTCAGTCACCCTTTGTCAAATGACTGCAAAGTTTAGCCTCTATATACCACATTGCTGTGAAACTTTCTGATGAAAGAGAATCATAACGTTCGTGGGACTTGGAGCAATCTTGAACTTGTTACCTCTAGAAGATTGAAAGCATGGATCAAAAGCCAGTCGATCTCTTGAATAGACATGAAGTGGGTCTCGAGATCAATGAGACCACCCTCAAAGTAACTGCAGCCGATGAGGAGAATGATAATTTTTTTCTGATATGCAAAAATTTTTATGTAGAGATGAAAGACAAGTTGGTATGAGCTCTCATGAAGCATCGAGATGCTTTTGCTTGGTTGGTGGTGGAGATGCCTGAGATCCTATTTGACGCCAACTTCCATCAATTGAATGTGAACCCAATCGCCTGACTGATGAACAGAAGTTCAAATTCTCGGTGATGACACTGGCTGGACTGATTCATGAGAGGTCCAGAAGCTGAAGGAGGCAGACTACATCCCGGAGGTTCAGTACCCATTGTGGGTCTCGAAAGTATTAATGATCCATAAGGCGAATGACAAGTGAATAATGTGTGTGGTGTTCAGTGAATAATGTGTGTGGAGTTCAACAAATTGAACTTGACTGTCCGAAAATAGTCACTTACTACCGAGGATAGACACATTAGTGATCCCAGCATCATCCACTCTGTGATGAGTTTCTTGGATGAATTTTTAGGTTACCATCAGATCAAAATGCACTAGGCTGATGTGAAGAAAAAGAAACTTTTATCACTAGTGGGGGAGTGTATTATTATACTGTAATGCCCTTTGGGCTTAAAAATGCTAGGGTTATGTACCAGCATCACATAGATGCAAAATTTTATAATCAAAAGGGAAAAATATAGAAGTATGTATGGATGTTGTGATAGTTAAGAGTCTGTCTCCTGAACAATACATAAATTATTTAAATGAAACATCCAAAATCCTAAGAAAATAAAACATGAGACTTAATATACCGAAATGCCCCTTTGGAGTATCAAGAAGCAAATTCTTCGATTAATTTTTAAACCCTGAAGGCATAATGGCAAATCTAGAGAAAGTACATACATTACTAAACATGTCTTCCCCTCAAAACACCAATGAAGTGCAAAAATTGATCGGCCAGATAACATGACTTAGCAGTTTAATCTTGAAATTGGGCAGTAAAAGCTCAACATTTTTCAATACACCAGCAAAGGCCAAAATTATTGAATGGAGAAGCGATTATAAGATGTCATTCAAAACTTTGAAGGATTTTTTAACATTGCCTCCACTCCTCCAAAACTAAAAAATGAATAAAACTGTAGTTAGAGTGAGAACTGAGGTAGTTAGCTCAGTGTTGGTCTGAAAGGAGCCGGGGAAGGAATTTCCCATTTACAACAATCACTGGGTCCTTAGAGAAGTGGAGATCAAGTATCTAATTATTGAAAAAATTACTTTTGCTTTAATTATTTCAACATGTACTCCAGTAGTACTCCTAGACGCATCTGACCAGGTGCTTACCAAGCATCCCCTTATATCTAAGCTCACTCAGCAGGAACACTCAAGTCAGCTCCTCAAATAGGAGGTGTAGCTTAGTGAGTTCATAATTATCTACATACCCAGTACGACAATCAAAGCGCAATCAATGTCTGACTTTTTTGAGAAATGCAGACCAGGCAAATAAACTGTTACCGAAAACCAGGTCTGAATCGTGTACCTCAAATTTCTTCCAAATAAATCAAAGCAAGGTTTATACTTCATTTGATCAGTCTAAGTGGATACCACCTTTAACCACTCAATCATTATGGATTTTGGGGAGACAAATAACAAGGCAGAAAATCAGGTGTGTTGACCTCATTTTTGGTAAGGTCTTTCTTTCCTCTTAGTGCTTATGATCTAGCCATAGGACTTCTCCTTGGCTATCCTAGAGTACTAAAATAAAACCCACTACTTAGAAGTTCAAGCCACTTCTTAACTCCCCTAGAACCCCATATGGATGACCATAAACCACCAATCCACTTGGAAGGTTAAAGTCAACATTTGGAGGTTCAAGGATAAGTTCCTATAGGGTGAGCAAGCCTTAGGATTACCCTGGATGGTCTAGTGATGGTTAGGTCAGCCTGCACACACCACACTCCTACACACATTCCAAACCCTAAAACCACTCTTACCTAACTTGGCTTCATGACTCATGTAGGAAACTCATATGGATGGACCCAAACCCCTGGCCCTTGGCTAAGAGGGTTAGGAACAACATATAAAGTGTCTAAAATGAATCCTCTCATGGCTCTTGTGAGCTTAACATAGTTTCATGGCTCAACCAAAATGGTTTCATTTTACTCACATCTAATCAATCTTCATTTTTCCTAAAATTTCCATTTTTGACCCTCGGGGCCCTAAACCCACCAAATTACCTAATTACCCCTTGAAAATCCCAGAACTCCATAAATCACCCAAAAATTCCCAAAATTCACCAAAATCACTCCAAGTTATTTCCCACTACCCAATTTAACCAAAATTACCCAAATTTGATAAAATTCCCAAATGACCAAAATGCCCTTCATAGCCAAAAATTTTGAAAATTCCAAAAATCCCAAAAAATTCCAAAATATTCTCCACATCATTTTCTTCAACTACACCATAGCTCAATTTTATCAAATTAATCCAATTTTACCAAGAATTCCAAGCTGATTTATTTTAAACCCAAAATTAACCCAATTGAACCCAATGTCAACCAAATTGATTCCAATTTTCTCCAAATAAAATTCCAAACCTTCATAACACTCCCACAAACCAAAATTTTTGTTAATTTGACCCCAATTTGATCCCAAGCTTTTTCTAGAATTATCCAAACCCCAAAAATTCAAATTTCCCCAGTTAACCCTCATAACTCAAACTACCCAAATCAAACTCAAAACCCCTCAATTTTCTCCAAAGTAGATTCCAAGATCTTCCTAACGTCCCCATGAACCCTTTTTAACATTCCATTGGCATTCAATCCCATTTGAGATTAATCCAAGCCCAAACTAAACCAAAGGCTCAAGTTTTGACCCAAAGTGACCTTAAAGCCCAATTTCTTAAAATTGAACCCCTTGACCTACTAAAATGCCCCAAAATAATTCAAAATCAAGTTTCAACATGTCCCAATTCAATTTAAAGCAATTTAAATTTATTTTGAGCATGTCATAATCCATTTCAAAATCTAAAATCATCACATGCATAATTAAGGCCCATTACCTCATACATTTTTAAAAGTCCATTCCTTGGAAATTTACAAGCCCAAGTTTTCAACCTAAGGCCCATATGACATTCCTCTTCATCATGAATTCAATTAAAATCATTCCTAAGTTTCAAAGTCATCATCAAACCATTCCAAATCAAGCTTCATGCAAATTGTCATCAAGATATAAAAAAAAATCCCAAAATCCTTTCTCATGCAAATGAGCCAACTTTTTCCTAAGCCATGAGCAAGCCATGGAGCTGTGTTTGAGCCACATGAAGCCATGAGAACTTTAGACTTGTCATCACTCTATAAATAGAAAAAGGAGGAGAGCCTTTGAACACCCCTTAAAAGGTCATTAACCTTACCCATGCTTCACCCTAACAAAAAATTAATCCAAAAAATTTTGATAGGGACTTCACCATCCTTCCCTTGGCTGACCCAACTGATTTTCCATCAGCCTAAAGCCACCTTGGAGGGTGAACCAAACCCAAAAACATGACTTGACCAAAGTGAGCCCAAAAGAGCCACTTCCCCCATTCCACTTAAATCAAACCCTTTACACATGTCAATACCCAATTGAACTTACCAACTCCAAGCCCTGACCCCACTGAGTTAGATGGTGACCCATGCCTGCCGGCCGACCACCTGGCTCGCTAGAAAATTCCATGGCCGAGATCTCCATGTGAGCCATTAAAATTTTGCCTTGCTGCGTTGTCCAAACTCAAATAGTCACTGTGGCTCTTCTTCTCTTCACCCAAGCAGCAAATCCCAGCCTCCAAGCTTCCCTGAAATCAGCCATGGTCATGGCTATTTAAGCTCACCTCCCTCACAGACAAGAAGGTTGCTGAAACCAACCTTACAGAAACTCCTCCCATTTGAACCCAAACTCTTCCCTGAGCCCAGAAAAGACTCGCTCCACTGCATTCCAGTCCTAACTCCTCCTGCCCGAGCTTAATTTCTCCACCCAATTTTGAGCCCGAAACAGGACACCCCTCATAACTCAATCAATCCCTAAATTGATTGACCACACACCTTCACCAGATCAATAGAGGAAGCTTCCCATCAAGTTCCCCCTCTATTGGAGCCTCTACACCATACTTCCACATCAAGCCGTCCACCCTTTGGACTACTTCTGAAGCAAACTCAAAGGGAGCTAAAACCAACACATCCAAGAGGTTCGCCAGGCCCAAACGAAGCTTCCACAATCATCCAATCGAGGCTACCCATCTTGGATCAAGGTGATGAATCAAAAACACCCAAACCAAGCTCGGTTTGGGACTTTATGAAGAAAACTTGCAATTTAAACTCGATCAACCGTATATATATATGTTGACCTCATTTTTGGTGAGGTCAGATCTCTCTCCTTAGTACTTAGGATCTAGCCATAGGTGTTCCCTTCGACTATCCTAGAGGACTAGAAATGGGACCCACCACTTAGAAATTCAAAACACTTCTTGTCTCCCTTCAAACCCCACATGTTTGATTGTAAACCCCCAGGCCACTTGGAGGGTTAAGACCAATATGTGGAGGTTTAAAGGATGAGTTTCCTATAGGACTCTTTGACCTTAGGATTACTCTGGGTGGTCTGGTCTTGGTGAGGGCAAGCTTGCACACACCGCACTCTCACACACATTCCAAATCTTAAAACCACTTTTACTCAATTTGACTCCCTGACTCGTGTAGGTGACTCATATGGATGGACCTTAACCCCTAAGCCCCTGGCTAAGAGGGTTATGAATAACATATTGAGTGCCTAAAATGAGTCCTCTCATGGCTCTTGTGAGCTTAATATGGCTTCATGGCTCAACCAAAATGGTTTCATTTCACTCATATTTACTCAATCTCCATTTTTCCCAAATTTCAATTTTTGACCCCCGGGATCCTAAACCCACCAAACCTACCAAATGCCCTTGAAATTGCCCAAAATTTGCAAAATTGCCTAAATTATCCAAAATGCCTCAAAATAGATTCTAAACATTTCCCACCACTCAAATTGATCATCCATGGCCAAATATACCAAAGTTTCCAAAATACCCCCCAATAACCTCCAAATACCCAAAATACCCTTTTAACCCAAAACATCCAAAAATTCCAAAAATCCCCAGAAAATTCCAGAAAATCTCAAATATTCCCAATTTCATTTTGTTCGACTACACCATAGGCCAATTTTGTCAATTTAGCCCACTTTTACCAAAATCCCCAATTTAACATTTTTTTAACTTAAGTAAACCCAGTGTCCAACCAAATCAACTCCAATTAGCCCCAAATCTTTTCTCAAACCTTCCTAACATCCCCACAAACAAAACACTAACTTGATTTGCCCCAAATTTGAACTCAAACTTCACCCAAGCTTAACTTAAGCCAAAATTCCCTAAATTGGCTTAAACCAACCATGAACCCAAATAGGCCTAAATCTTAAAATTAAGACCCAAACAAAATTTAAAACTTTTTATTACAACTCCATAAACATTTTACAATATTAATTTTACATCAAAACCAACATTAGCCCAACCTTAACTCAAGTTAGCCCAATTTGACCCACTTTGACCCTATTATTAAAGAGACCCAAATTAAATCCATTTCAACTCCAAATGACACTAAATCTTTTCTAAAATGTTCATAACACATCCCTAAACTAAATGCAACATTTATTTGGTATAATCTTTTACGAAATTTCATCCAAAAATTCATTTTGAAACATAAAAGCTCACTTCCATAAGACTTTTAAAAGCCTATCTTTCACCAAATCCAAAAGCCCAAAAATTGTTTTAAAAGGCCCATATGACAAACCCCCCCTTCATCCATTTAATCTAAATAAATCCCTAAGTTTTAAATCAATGATCAAATGATTCCAAGTTAAGCTCCATACAAATTTTCATCAAAATATCCAAAATCCCTAAAATCCATTTTCATGAAACTAAGCCAAGCCATCCCTAAGCCAAATGGAACCATCGAGCCATGCACAAGCCACATGGGAGCCATGGAAGCCACTTTCCACCTCACCAAGCCATTAATAGCAAGAGGAGGGGGTTCTTTCTTAATCCTCCATTATCTCTTTTTAACCCCATTCATGTAAACACTCTAATCCAGATTAACCACATCACCTTGGATGGGGACTTCACCACCCTTTCCTAGCTGACCCAAATGATTCTCCCTCAGCCCAAAGTCAAGCCTTGGGTGGTGCACCAAGCCCAAAACCATGACTTGACCCATTTGAGCCTACAAGAACTACTCTCCCCATTCCACTTAAATAAAATCCTTTACACATGGCGACAACCAATTAAGCTCACAAACATCAAGCCCTGACCTCCCTGACCCTGAGGGTGACCTGACCCTGGCCGGACCACCACCCCAGTCACCTGAAACCACCAGGCCGAGAGGCCTAATTTGATTCAAAAATTCAAATTGAATTGGCTGAGCTGTCCCAACCCAAATGGTCAATGCAATTCGTTCTTCCCTTGCCTCGAGCGGCTGATCCCAAGCCATAACTCCCCCTGGGAGGCCCTCCAGCCATGCCTATTTAAACACCACCACCTCACGGCCAAAAGAGGTGCTGAACCAAACCTTACAAAAACTCTGCCAAAATCACTCCACACTCTTCTCCAATCCCAGAGCACTTGATCCCCACTGAAATCCAGCCCTAAAACCCCCTTTGTGAGCTCAATTTTAAGCCCAAAAACAGGACACTTCACCACAGTGAGCCAATCTTCAAATTGATTGACTCTACACCTTCACCAGACCAAGAGAAGAAGTTCTCCAACAAAAGCCCCCTCACCAGGCCGGCCATTCCTTCTATCGGCAAGGCTTTAAAATCGGTCTTGGTGGAAATCAAGTCTTGGCATTTCACCACAGCTTCAGGCTTCCTCCCTAGCTTCCTTGGACTCCAACGAACGTGTCGAGCCCCTCTGATTTAAGTTTCACTTCTCAGAGCCAAGGTATTGAACTCCTTCCCGAGAGCTTCTTTCGTTTCTCCATTTTGTTTGAGTCGATTTCATAGCATCTTAGCCGTATAGATGTGTTCGTATTGTTGAGACGAGTCAATAGAGTCCAAGATCATGAATTTTGGTGGAGAAATGAGGGAGATCTTAAGGTTTTAGTGTGGACGGCTCTCAGGACACACCAGTCGTAAACGATGACCAGGAACCGTCAGATCGCGCGTGTATCAAATGGACAATCCAGATTGCGCCGGACCGAACCACGGTACATAAAGCGCCGGCTGACTCAGATGGCGGCGTCAAATGGGAGCGCGACACGTAGGGCATCAGAGCTGCCGAGGATGACGCGACGCCGCGTGGATAAGTAGAAAAATAAGGTATTTTCTGATTTATTTAAATACTCAGAACTTTGAAAATTCATATCTTTGCATAGAAAAATCATAAAAATAAAATAAAAAGACCCTCTTGCTCAGTGAACAGAGGAGAATAATGTGGAAAAAGAACTAAGTTATTTTGTTAACTATTTTATTTTTAATTAATTTAATACTGTTTTAAGTGTTTCAATTCTCCATGCATGCATACAATTCACCATGGCATGAGACTATAATGATTTTGTAGCCTCTGTTCTTGGGAACATTCCCTGAATTTTTCAAAACCAGAGGCTACCTCTATGGTAAGTTATTGATTTTCCAAATTTATGTGTCTGTTTTTATATTTTAATTCCAGTAATTAGCATGTTACTCAATAAATTCTAGAAAAATTAGGGGAGATAGCTTATGACCAGAAGACCCTAGAAAAATTATGGTTTGACTTAATTCTTTAAAAATAACCCTAATTAGCTTAAATACTCAAAATTGTATTTTAATTAATTAGGAGTAACCACACATCAAAATCACTTGAAATCAATCCTCCACTGTCATTTAGGATACATAGAACTTCACATAAAAATTTGAAGTCAATTGAAAATGATTTAACCTACTAAATGGATCATTTAAGTTGTATGATCATTTTTGAACTTTAAAAATTCATAAAACACAAAATACAATTCAAAAATTCACCAAATTGGTTTTAAGGGCTCTCTGATATCAGAGGAGTCTAAGAAAATTAAAATTAAAAATTTCTAAAAATTTTCATTTTTTAACCTATTTTGAATATTTTAATAATAATTAAAAAATAATAAAAATCACAAAAATACTAAAAATCATAAAGATGTCATATTTTGTTCCCTAATAACTTAAGAACCAACCAAATATTTTTCCTATGTCCCTAGGTTAAGATATTGAATTTGAAGGGCTTACGACAATTTTAATATTAAAAAATGGATTTGCCAACCTTTGCACTAAATTAATTCTAATAAATCAAAAAAAAGAAAAATCATAAAAATATAAAATTTACTTCTCTGAGTTCCTTGAGGTCAGAGAGATTTAAGAAAAATATAAAACGTAATTTTCAACTTCAATTTTATTTTATAATTAATTAATACTCCAAAATTTAAAATAATTATAATAAATAAAATATAATTCAAAAAATCACTAAAATTGGTGCAAGTGGTCCTCTGGTCAATAGGAACATCCCATAATTTTCTTAAGAGCAGAAACTTTACTTTGGTCATGTTGTTGAATTTTTATTGAAAATTATTATTTTTATCAAAATAATTATATAAATTAATTTAAAAAAATAGAAAAATCATATTTTCTCTTCTAATGTCTAAATTGACATGTTTGTGAAGTGACATAAAAATTTCAAGTTCATTTGAGCTCAATTTAGTGAGTTATTAATTGAATAAACTTAAAAGGGCATAAAAGTAATTAAGGATTTTAACCCTAATTAATACTTTAGGTTTAATCAAAAGGGAAGGCAAAAATATTTGATCTTAATCTTCTCTTGGATGATTGAAACTTAGGGAATAAAGGGGTAGAAACCAATTAGTCACTTTGAAAATATCAAAATGGAACTTTAATTAATTAAATCATTTAAATTTTGGGAGAATAATTAAAATTTTGGATTATTAGGGATGTGACTTAAGAAGATACCAATTCTTTAATTTAAAGTCCCTAATTAAATTAATTCAATGGAAATCAATCCTTAATTAATTCTAAAATGATGACTGAAATGATTAATTAAAAAGGAAAATAGCCCTTAATTAAGTTAAAGCTTAAAACATTAAATGATTTAATAATCAAATGAAAATAAATTTTAAACATTTAAAATTAATTTGAAATCATTTAAGAACAAACTTAAAACAAATTTAAACCTTAAGTAATTTCAAAACAATTCAAAATAAAAAATATAAAAATTAAACTAATTAAAATCAACCTAAAGTACTATAATTAATCTAAATCAAGTCATCAAAATTTAATAAAAATAAATAATTTAAGCATCTCTTTCAACCTAAGAAAATTTAAAACATTAAAATTAATCTGAAATATTAAGATCATTTAAAATATAAAGATTTAATTGAATTAAAACAACTTGAACACTATTCCAAACTTAAAATTATTAATTAAAATTTTATAACTAAACCAAATAACTTTAAATCATCAATTCCAATTTTAAATTAAGAATTGTTAAAATCTTCAATAAATTAACTTGCCCCTAAAGGCTTTCATTATCATAACTCTTAAATGGAGCATCAAGTGACAAGTCACTTTATTCATCGGATAATCTAATGTCCAAGTTCATTGAGCAAGAAGCAAAATTTAACTAAATTTTGGATGATTAATTCACCTGTGCAATGAAATTCATTTGGACTCGAAATAATCCCAGAAGTACTGAAAAGATGTTTAGGACTCGTCCTAAGCACTTTCTCAATACGCTGAGATGTTTTAGAAGAACAATTGAACTTAATTGTTCTTTGGTGAAGAAAATCATCCTTAACAAAATACCAGAACCTAGACGTCATAGGAATTGACTAGTGATATGATTAGAATTTTGGTAGATAACCAAAACCTTCCCTTAGCTTTAACTAGGTATTATCTTGCAAATATATAAAATGCTCTGACATGTGTCTTAAGTGCAGCTCGGAATGACGAGAAGACTCTCCAAGTACGCTTTTACTTTATTGCAATTTACTTACCTGTACTGCACTTTACTTTTCTTGCATGTTAAACAAGAATGTCACCCTGCATGAGAACTGAAAATTTTAAGATAGCCACAAAACTGAAACCCAAAACTAAATTAAAAATCACAACAAGATAAAATTCACCGCCACAACACTCAGAAGATAAAACAACTCAAAATTTAATCACAAACAGAACACAAAACTACAACTACAACTAAATTAAAACATCTCGTTGGATGATCGAGAATACCTCGGATGATGTAACCTACGTGTTGCTAACGGGATTTCCCACGGTCTAAATGAAAGTGTGGAACTCATTCAGTTGAGTTTAGCAAATTCATTTGGACTAAGTGAATCTGATAAAAATAACGATGCTAGAATGATGGAACCGTGGGATCATAACCGGTGTTGTTATAATCAACTTTAAGATTCCCCTAATAAAACACTAAGATATCTGAACCTTAAAACTCTTCTAAACCGAAACACTTCTCTCATCTCCTGATTTTCACTTTCTAAAACCAAACCTCTACAACAACAAGGAGCTTGGAGCATAGTGGGCAGCACGACTATCGTCGTCAGCAAAACTGGAATCTACATCAGCTAAACCTTTCTTAGAATTAAATAACCAAACCATAGGATTTCGAGGTAGTTTGCCTAGTGCAACATAAATCTTTAATTTTTTGTTAGGCATTTGCATAATAATGTTATGCAAATTAAGTCTTAACCGGTCTTAGGACTCCGAGGTAGGTTATTTGTGTGATTATATCATACAAGCATAAGTTCTAATTAATTAAAATTGACAGAATTGAAACATTAAATAAATTCTCAAATTGAAGCCAAACAATAGGATAGTTGGGAAGTCACCGAAGTTCACTTCGGGTCCGTGACATCCCCTACTTCTCCTCCATTGGATTCCTAAAATAAACTGTTCCAAATTTGATCCATTCCTAATTGAAATTTCCAAAATCCAATTGTTTGAAAACCTTAAACTTTGAAATTCTTGAGAGGAAAACCACTGATCATTATTGAGAGTTTTCTTAAGTGTCTTCGGACATTTAAGATGTAATTAACTATAGGGGCTTGCCCTTATAGGGAACTTTAAGAACCCAGGTAATATAAACCCTGCTTAATTCATTTATATTAAGCAGGGGAACTTGTCGGCTTATAAAATTGGTTCGCAGACAAAACGGATGTCACAAATCTTCTAGTTTATTTAATCGAGCCCCATCATCAAGCAGTGTGTCTATTCTTCAGGATAGATACGCAGTTTGTGGTGCGGTGCTCGTTTATATAAACTATTTGAGATATGAGATCGGTTCAATTTCATATCTTAAAATTTTTGAACTTTAAAATTATTTTCAAAAATCAAACGCTACTTTCTAAATTATATATATTTAAACTAAATTTAAAATTTGAAAATTCACCGACAATTTCTGTAGGCAACCCATTTTCAAAATACAACACACATAACCTAAAAATATGCCTACAATATATGATATATTATGTTAGATGAAGGTGTAGAAACAAATTTCATGTAAATCCATTGAGAATCGAGCGAAAAATTAGGGTTTAAACACGTGTGGTTGCGGTTTCGAACCAGACGGGGCCGAAGACCGTGGACCGTCCGATGGTGCGTGTATCGGATTGACGGTCCTGATCGAGCTGGATAGAGACTTGGGGAGAACCGCGGTGACGTGTGGCGGCTAACGCAGACGGCAGCTCCAAATTGCAGGACGCCGCATGGAGCTTCGACGCGCCGTAGGCTTACGGGGCGCCGCTCTGGATAAGTGGGAAAATCCCCCATTTTCTGAATTGATTAAATACTCAGAACTTAGAAATTACATAACTTCGTAGAAAAATCATAAAAATAAAATAAAAATACTCCATTGCTCAGTGAACAGAGGAGAATAATGTGGAATAAAAATCAAAATATTTCACTATGTATTTTATTTCTAATTAATTAATTTAAGTCTTTTGATTCTTCATTAGCACAAACAATTCATCCTGGCATGAAACTTAAACCTTAGATAGCCCATGTTAGGGGACATCTCCTCATAATTTTTCCAAAGTCATAGAAGTTCCATATTGCAAATTATCTATTTTCCAAGTTTTTAGGGCTGTTTTGATAATTTAAATTTCCTAATTTTTATATTACTTAGAAAATTCTATGAAAATTAGGGTGTGTTCTCCGTGACTAGAGGAACATTGAGAAATTATCTCATAATTTATTTCAATAAACAAACTCTAATTTGACCAAAACCTCAAAACTAAATTTTAATTAATTAGGAGTAAATACACATCAAAATCACATGAAATCAACTCTCCACTGTCACTTAGGATCAGAGGAAGCTCACATAAAATTTCAAATCAATTAGAATTAATTTGTCCCATTAAATGAATTAATTAAGGGACATGGCCATTTTGCACATTAAAAAATTCATAAAACCCAAAATACATTTTAGAAATTCAACAAATTAATTTTGGAAGTTCTCTATGATCAGAGGGGTTCGAGAAAAATAAAATTGCATTTTTTATAAAAAAATTGATTTTTCATCATCTTTTAAATATTTAAATAATTAAAAATTATAAAAATCATAAAAATATAAAAATTCACAAAAATGTCACTTTGGTCTCCTAATCACTTGGGAACCATTAAATTTTTTTCCTAAGTCTCTAAGTTAAGAGATTAATTTTTAAAGGCCTAGGGTAATTTTTTAACATTTTAAAAATGGATTTTCTTAACCTTTCATTAAAATAATTCTAATAAATCAAATAAAAAGCAGAAAAATATAAAATTTACTTCTCTTGGTTTCCTGACCTCAGAGAGATTTTTGAAAAATATAAAACTTAATTTTCTACTTTTAAAATATTTTTTATCTAATAAATACTTTGAAATTTGAATTAATTTTTATAATTAAATTAAAATTCAAACAATCACCAAACTTGGTCCTCTGGTCTAGGGTCACTTCTAATAAAAATTTCAAACTCATAGGTCTTTCCTTGGTCAAGTTATTGATTTTTCATTAAAAATTTCATTTTTGCATTAAAATAAATATATAAATTAAATTAAATTCAGAAAAATCATATTTTCTCCTCTGATATTTTAATTGACCCATGAGTAGGGTGAAATAAAAATTTCAAAGTCATTTGAGTTATATTTAATGAATTATGAATCGAACAAGCCTAAGGGGCAAAATGGTAATTATTGAAATTTAGCCTTAATTAATATTTAAGCTTAATTATGGGTAATGAGTAATAAACGATCCTAATTAATCTCCTCAGATGATTGAAACATAGGGAATTAAAGGGTAGAAACCCTTTATTACTTTTTTCAACATTAAAAATAAGAATTAGAATTTCCTTAATTAAAAATTTGGAAGTTAATTAAAAGATAAGATATGAGGTGAATGGGGTTTAATCTTGGGAGATATTAATTTATTAATCTTAATCCTAATTAATGATAGAGATCAAATGTCACTTAATCTTAATTTAAAGACTCATTAATGAAAAATAAGATAAATTAAATAATCATATTAAAACAATTTCTAAGATAATTAAATTAAAAATAACTTTAAAATAATATAATTAATTAAATTAAAAAATAATTTTAAAATAATCTAATTAATTAAATTTAAAAAATAATTTTAAAAAATAAAATAATTAATTGAATTAAGATAAAAATAAAAATAAAAAATTAAATTAAAAAAATAATTTAAAATGACATAATTAATTAAAAAACAATTTAAATTAAATATAATTAAATTAAAACAATTTTAAAATATTTTAATTAACTTTAAATTAAAATTAAATTAATACAACTAAATTAAAATCAACTTCAAATCAACACAATTAAATTAAATATAACTAAAATTAAAGTTAAAATAATTTTAAAATAACTAAGTCAACTTTTGGAATGACATAATCAAATTAAAATAACATAAGAAAATCAAAATTAAAATAAAATATTATAATTAATTTGAAACAGTCTTAAAACATCAACCCAACGTTAGATAAATTATCTAAAAGCATTAATGAACTAATTTGCCCCTAAAGGCTTCCACCCACATAATTCTTAGGTGAAATGTCAAGTGAATGTCACCTTACTCATAGAATAATCAAACATCTAAATTCACTGAGCAAGGGTTAAAACACAATCGATCTTCAACTAAATTTCGAATGATTAATTCATCACCATAATGAAACTAACTGAACTCAAATTTAATCCCAAAAGTGTTTAGGAAGATGTTCAAGGTTAAGCCCCGAGCACTTCCCTAACCTGATGTGATGTTTTAAAAAGAACAATGAGACTTCATTATTCTTTGATGAAGAAAATCATTCTTAATAAACCACTAGAGCTTAGATGTCATAGGACTTGATAGACAACTAGGACTTTAACTTAGACATCATAGGACTCGGTGAACGACTAGGGTTTCAACCTGGACATCCTAGGACTTGGTGAGCAACTAGAATCTGAACTTAGACATCATAGGGTTGGTAGATGATCATAATCTTCCCCTAGCCTTACCTAGGTGCTTGTCCTTAAATATTAAATATCCGAACATGCATCTTAAGTGCAGTGAAAAATGACGAGAAGACCCACCGGGTACGCATTTAAGTTATTACAATTTCTTTCTCGTCATTTATTAAATGCTTTAATTTCTTGAATTTTTATAAAATTGTGAAAATGATTGAACCCAACATGTTTAAACAACTCAAAATTTAATCACCAACTAAAACATATATGTAAGAACAACTAAATTAAAACATATCTTGGATGAACGGGAGTACCTTGGATGACGCAACCTACGTGTTGCTGATAAGGTCTCCCACGGTCTAAAAGAAAGTATGAAATCCATTAAGTTGGATTTAGTAGATTCATCTGGGCTAAGGGAATCCGATGAAAATGGTGGTGTCGGAACGAGGGAACCGTGGGATCCTAACCGGTGTCGCCATAATCAACTTAAACATTTGTTTTAATTAAAACATTAAGCCATCTAAATTTTGAACCTTTATAGAACACAACACTTCTCTCATCCCCTGATAGTTACTTCTAAAACTAAAACCTTCTGCAACAACAAGGAGCTCGGAGCAAGCACAGTGGGCAGCACGACCATCTTCAACAACAAAACAAATCTACATCAACTAAACCTTCTTTAGAAATAAATAACACAACCATAGGATTTCGAGGTAGTTGGCTCAGTGCAACATAAATCCTCAATTTATCTTTAGGCATTTGCATAATCATGTTATGCAAATTAAGCCCTAACTAGTTTTAAGACTCCGAGGTAATCGTTTGGTACGACATAAACTCTCACATCTTCGAGGCTATTTGTAAGTCCTAATTAACTAAAATTGGCAGGATTGAAACATTAAATAAACTCTTAAATTGAAGTCAAATAATAGGATTAGTTGAGAAGTTACCGAAGTTCGCTTCAGATCCGTAGCATCCCCTACTTCTCTTCCTTTGAATTCTGAAAAATAACTGTTCTAAATTTGATCCATTCCCTATTGAAATTTCCAAAATCCAATTGTTTGAAAACCTTAAACTATGCAATCCTTGAGAGTAAACCACTGATCTTTATCGAGAGTTTTCTTAAGTGACTTCGGTCATTTAAGATGTAATTAACTATAGGGGCTTTCCCTTATAGGAAACTTTAAGAACCCATGTAATATAAACCCTGTCTAATTCCTTCATATTAGATAGGGGAACTTATCGATCAACACAAAATTTGTTTCACAAACCAAACATACATCATAAATCTATTAGTTTGTTTAATCGAGCTCCACTATCGAGTAATGTGTCTATTCCTCGGGATCGATGCATAGCTCATGGTGATATGCTCGATTAATTAAACTATTAAGGATATGAGGTCAGTTTGATTTCATATTTTTTTTAAAAAAAAATCAAAATTATATTTTATATGTTTTATAAATAAATTAAATATGCCCACAATTTCTGTTGGCGACCCCTTTTTAAAATTCACAATAACTGAAAACTATAAAAAAAAAATTGATTGACAAGGTGTTGTTAACCAACTTGTTTCTTGCTTGTAAGATGGGAGCCATGTTTCTTCGAATTAAGATGAATTCAAAATTGGTGGTGAACTAGATAAATGGAGAGTTTAAGGCTATAGATGAAATGATGGCCAAGTACCTCAACAAAGTAAAGAAAAAAAAATCTAAAAATTTTTCTACTTCAAGATTGAACATGTTGGACATGAGAAGAACCAAGTCGCAGACCTCCTATCTAGGTTCCACAAAAGCTAATCCAATCAATCATTGAAGAACCCAAAGCGATGTAAGTGGAGAACGAAGATACAAAGAGCTAGATGGATTCATGCTTTCATTACTTGGAGGCTGAGGAAACTGCTGAAGAAGTTAATGATCTACGAAGGTTTAAAGGTAAAAATGCTCAGTATTTGGTGATCAAGGGAAAAAACTTCCAGAAGATAGTCACTTTTTTTTGTATGAGGAGATAAGGGAAAACAAAATAGAAAATAACCTTCGAGAGATACACTATGGAGAGTGTGGGAGCATTGTCGAAAGGAAAACATTGATACACAGAGTTTAATGATAGGGGTACATTTTTTCGACATTATTGAAGGATACAAAAAAAATTCTCTAAAAGGTACGAACAATGCCAAAAGTACACCCCATTAAAAAATTAGCAAACCCACAAACTTCAACTGATAACAAGCCTCTGGCCATTCGCATTCCTGGGGCACGATATCCTTAGGTCATTTCCTCTATCCAAAAGCTAATGTAAGTTTCTCTTAGTCACCGTTGATAACTTTTCAAAGTCTATCGAAGTCAAAGCGCTCATCGAGATCAATACGGAGGTTATCTAGGACTACCGCTTGACAGATCTTATCTGCTGGTATGTTCTACCACTCATCATCATCACTGATAATGGAATGTACTTCATCGAAAAAAAAGTAAAAGATTTCTATCAAATTCAGGGAATGCTTAGGTGGCTATGAATATGTTTGGTCTGGTTTTGGCTCACTAAAGGCTAATTAAAGAGGTCATGACCTAGGAACCAAGTGCAAAGTGGCATGGCTAAGTGTGTGATTTTGCCCTTTGTGTTTGGTTTTATTTAAAGATAATTTAATTTAAATTATGCGTCACCCGTATCTCATGATGGGCTGGATTTGTGTCTTGGATGACCCATGAAAAATGAACTGTAGCTTTATGGGCCATGGGCTTTGGCCTTTAGGTTTTGGGCTAGCCTAATGTGCTTAGGTTTAACCCAAAGGTTTAAATCCTAATGGTATTTCATAATTTACCTAATAAAGTAATTAGGTGAATTATGAGGGTTGACCCTATGGTGCCAATTGTTTCCCCCAAATGGTTTGATGTCTTGACCACTTTGGGTGGGGCTCAATGTATGGCAATGGGGTCAATTAGTCAAAAGTTGATCAAACTTGGGTTAGGCACAATTTGATTTGACCACCCATGGTATCATCAAGTCTTGGGGTCAAAAGGGGTGTGTTGGAATTTCAATTTTATTTTTTTAGTTTATGGGGTTAGGGAGGTCTTTGGTGAGGCTGGGGATCAATTTTGGTAGACCCCATTCCCATTGTGATTTTTTGTGGCATGGTGGTCATTAAGGTCTATAGAAAGGTTCCAAGGATTTCTAGGTTTCATATGTGACACAGGGCATGTCTTACCCAGGGGAGAAAGTATCTTTCATATAATGAAAAGAGGCTTGAATTTTGAAAAGAGACTTTTAATCTTAAAAAGAGTTAAAATTTAGTTTCAAATGATTTAAAAAGGAATTTAAACTTTTAACATTAATTCTCTTAAAAGACTTAAATTTTAAAATCATTTTCTAAAAGAATTCTTTAGAAAGACATCCTCAGAAGAACTCGAGGTTTCCTAAATTTTAAAAATTTGAAATTTTAGTGTACATTTAGTTAATGTAAAAATGAATTTTGAGGAGTTGTCTTATATTTAATAATACATAATATTAGAGCACATTTACTTTGCATAGATATAAAATATTCTTTTTTATTAATTAAGATTGTTAAAATCTCTCTTTTCCTTAACCTAGGAAGCTTAATCCTTTCTCCCATACATTCATCTACAACACATTAATTAAGCTAACGTTGAATCTATTTGAGCTCTAGCGTTCTAACTACATTCTCCTATACATTCTCCTAAATTCATCCAAAATGAAAAAGTAAAGACAACATTCTGTCATGCTTACAAACACACATACATCATAACAGCTTGCGAATCATATAATCATACAATCACACATCACATTATCACATATTTTACTTTTTTTTTCCCATATACATGTACACACATATCACCTAACAAAACATGAATTTACAAATTAATTAACCTACAGGAACATGGACAAAGCATATCTATTCCACTTTACATGAGATTAATTCATAGGGCTTATACATGTATCCTAAGTATACACATTCATACATATTTACCCAGGCAGAGTTTATTTATATTCATATACATGCATACACATACATACATACATAAATACACACACATGTGTGTGTGTGATTGCGCGTGCGCGCGCTCGCGTGCTGTGGCCTATTGGTAGAGCCTCCTCTTTGAAGGTAGTAAATCCCCTCAGGTCATAGTTTTGAATTCCCTCTGGCCAGTTTGTCGGTAGTGAGGATGGTTGGGGGCTCGTATGATAGCCTCTGACCATTCTTTTACTATATATATATATATATATATATATGAGGAACTTACATAAACCGCACTCAATTCTTTTGCATTTACTTATCTCACACCTGAATTCTCATTTTTACAAACCAACCACCTAACTTATATTTTTCACACCTCTCCAAAAGTGAAATCCACACTTATGTCCATAAATAGGGAGATGATTTTATAAAAATGAGAGTTTAGGGGTAAGATAGGTAAATGCATAAGAATTGGACGTTGTCTTTGTAAATTTTCGTCTGTATATATATATATATATATATATATATATGTATCTAATTAGCATGTTTATCTCTTTCTCTTTTTAATTTTTGATTAAAGTGAACATAACTAGGGGTTGATTGGGTTTGATTAATTATTGAATTAATTATTTTGATTTGTGATTTTTTATTTTGTTAGTTAATTAGATAATAAATAAATAAATAATTAATTAATTATATTGACCATTTACTTATTATTTTTTTTATATTAACTAATTACTTTGTGAATTAATTATTTATTTAATGGGTTAATAAAATATTTTAATAAATTAATTTAAAGGTTGATAAATTAATTAATAATTTTAATTAAACGTTTTGTGAATTATTTAGTTACTTGATTAATTGGTTAATTATTTTCTAAATTAATTAAAGTTTAAATGACGAATTAATGTTTTAATTAAATTGAATAAAGATTTTATGGATTTATTTGTAAGCTGATAGTAGATTATGTTCTAATTAGGTTAGTTAATCATTTATTTAATGAATTGGATATGTTTAGTAGTTCATTTTGGTACTTAATATTTTAACTATATGTTTAACGGTTTAATTAAGAAATTAGTGATTTAATTAGGTGATTATTATTTTAATTAGTTAATTAATGGCTTAATTTGGTGAGTTTACCTTTGTTAGGAATTATTTAATTTAATTTTTATTTCAATTAAGTAATTAGTGACTTAATTAAATAAATTTATAAGTTAATTAATTAATTATTAATTTGATTAGGGTAATCTAGTTTTTGAATAAGGATGATTAGTGAGATTTAGGTCTCAATATAGTGCATTAAGGTGATTTAAGTCTCAATTTGGCTTATTAGAGAGATTAATGTGTTTTACCTTGGATATTTAGATATAATTAAGGAGTCTAAAATGCAATTCTAAGGCTAATTAAGGGCTTATAGGTTCGGACCATGGGAAATCGTAAGTTCAAGTCTGTAGTTTGGATTGATTGGTTCTTAATCCTTTCGATTTTGATGCAATCAAAGGTTAATTCATTAATTTTTGAAGAAATTGAGACTAAATCACTAGTTTTCCATGTAATTCCTACTTGTTTTCCCTTGATTTTGTGGAAAAGAAATTAATGTTTTTGGTTTTGGCAAGGGAGATAGATGAGCATGCAAATTACATAAATTAAAACTACAAAAACATATTATACACATTTAGAATAAAACCTTATGAATTTATCATTTAATATGAAACATTTATAATATAAAACACAAACTTTAAAAGCCTAAAAATTTTGACACATAACATGCATGGAATTGACATGAAACATAAAAAATTTTAATGCCCCATGAATTTAATAGGTAACCTGAACAATTTTGAAAAGGCACGGTGAATTTATAAAGTGTAACCTAAGATTAACAAACATATGGAAATATTTAAAATCTTGGGTGAATTTTGAAGAACCAACATGAAACATGTATGAAACATATGAAATTTTAAGAACTCATGGTGAATTTTAAAGTTCACCATGTAAAATGCAAAATACATGAAGAGATTGAAAAATTGGATGAAAATTTTAAGAAAATACAAGTTAAACCATACCTCCATTTGAATTTCTTTTTTATATGAGAATAGGCTCACAACTTGATGATGAACCAAAGGGTTTTTGCTTGGAAAATAAAAGTTTTTTTCAGGTTTGTGTTTGGAGAGGAAAAAGTGGGGAGAAAGTTTGAAAATTGGAGTAGAATTAGAATGAGGGGGACACATTTAAATGGTGAGGGAGTGAGTTATGGTGGAGTTTTTGTGGTAAAGGTGGTTAAGCGGGGTGGGTGACTGCTAGGATTGAATGGGGAGTTGGGTAATAAAATGGAGGGCTTTGATGTGATAAAGTGGAGGACAAGGAGGAAGAGGTAGATAGATGAGGTGGACCAATATGTTGAAGTGTTGTGGATCAAGGAAATGGGTGGCTAGAATTAAGAAGTTTGAGTGGGAATGAATGGATAGGATCATAGGATATGGATGTAATTTTTAAAAAATGATAGGGGTATTTTATTAAATTTTAAAATATTGTTAGCGTAGTTGTGGAAAAACATAAGTATAGGTAATTTTGAAGACAATAAGACAAGGAATATGATGTTCAAAACCAGTTAAAAAAAAAGGAGGTACCTAGCTATAGTTATAAGCATTTGAAGTGACTAAGTGGGTTAGAGGTGGTTATAAGATATTTGGGAGTTCGTTATGGTCAAAAATTTAACTTGAGCTCATTTGATAGAGACAAATGCAAGGATTTCAAGTGGGTTTGGCTAATTCAAGCCCTATGTGAAGATATGGTCACTAAATTTGGGCCCAAACCCTTAGAAGAGAGAAAATGATGTGTTTTGAGTTGAAATTTTAAATTGATTTTATTGGCCGACATTGTGTATTTTTAAATCTAAGACAACATTAATTGAAGTACCAAGTTGATTTGAATTCATTTGATGTTGCTATAGTCAAATTTTAATTTTATTATCGAAATTATTATTTTATCTCTCCAGAGTAACAGCTGCCCAACAAGCCTCCGAATGTAGTCAAATTTAGTCGTGGAGGGACTCAATTGAAAGGTTTAGATGACACAAATGCAATTACAAAGTGCATTTTGAAAACTAATGACTCGTTGAAAAACTTTTATTCGGAACAACGTTTTATGCATAAAAATCTTAAGTGCATAATTTCACATAAAAATGATGTCTGATGACCACCAAGCTGGTTTGCATGTTTTTCATGTACGATTAAGGTCGTGTAACTTATAAAATGTAATCTAAATCATCAAATTGACATGTGAAGAAAAAAATAATTTTAGGATTGTGACGATGATCTTTATACATGAAAATTTTGAATTGAGGAGATTTTAGTAAAAATTATTTTAAATGACATCAAACTTATTTTCATTTTATTTAGACATGATAATAAGTTTCATGCATTTTTAAAAATGTATACTTAAGTCCTACAGTGATCTTGAAAGAGAAAATAATAATTCGAGGGTTTTAGTGATTAAGGATGGTTTTAGGGTTATCTTTAGGTTTGGTTAAAATTGATTGTGTTTGAAGATTGTTTTGATTAATTTTGATTTTTATGAAGTTAAAATTTACTTTCTTCAATTATGATTTGCTCAAGATCAAGCTCAAGAGAAATCCAATAAAGTTTTAGCCAAGAAAATATGGTTGACCAAAAATGAGGTCAACACAGTGGGACTTCAGTAATCCCCTGAGCGGTCTGATCAATTGATTGATCACAGTCAGTAACTTGAGATCTGAATGGTATGGCTACAGTTCCAACGATCGGGCCATTTTACTTGTGCACCCCTTCCTTCCAATGGATGAGAGGAGTTGAATTGAACGACTCAGATTCATTCATCGAGTTCTCCACCTATGTCCTCTTGTAGGCAATCTGCTTAATCCGCTTTCAAACATTTAGCCTCTTTTTCCTGATGGACCTCGTCTCACCCTCCAACCAACTTCCCTCTTGCTACTTCTTTACCTTCTTATGTTACGACCAGCTCCCTCTATCAGACCTTTTTATGTCACCGACCGTTCTCTTGCCTTTGGGTCAGCTCGCTCCTGCCGAATTCTTCTCCATAGACTCCTCAAAATACCCTAAAGGGCTTCTTCTTCAACTCCTCAATAATAGGTTCCCATGCTGGTTCCTTGTTGCTAGCTATGGAAACATTCGTGTGGTTGACATGTTGAAAGGAAAGGCTCGGGAGCGAATGTGAGTAGGAAAGACACAATCATGCCCTATTTGTAGAGGCCATTGGCACGAAAAATTAGAGAGCTCAATTATTAAAAGTACTGATTACGAAATAAATAGATCTTGTTTTGCATTAAATTGTCATGTTCTTATCACAACATGACTTTCAAGAAGCAAGAAAATTGGGGAACAAAATAAGTAAATAAAAATGTGTCAGCATGAATTTCGAGGAAATCAAACAAACTGAATGACAAGAAGATAAAGATAAGAGGGCCCACTGGTGAAAAACCATAAGATCCTCCAAAGTAGCACCAAAAGACATCATTGACCAAGAATCATTGCTGTGCAGTATCTTCTTTTCTCGCTTTCCGTTTCTCTCTCAAATTTACGCTCAATTCTTGGGTGTCTCCCGGACAATTTCAGATTCAACAAGCACATGCATTAGCGTAAATGACCAGTAGGATAGATTAATCGGGACTTTGAATGGAATTCAACTTTTCAAGTGTAAATGATCAATTCAAGGCTTCTTCCTATATGGCTTCTCAATGATATGGCCCCAACCTACTTGATAATTGCGGCTTTGAGAGCTTCCAAGTAAGCCAATTTCTTAAGTCAGCTCAATAATGAACATTTTATTAAAATCAGCTGAAATCCGCAATACTATTTGAATAGCCTGAAAGAATAGTGTTGAATATCCTCAAAATATCTCTATTTAATTATGTTCTTATCCACCCAAATACTCCATTAATTTTTTTAATTAATGTTAATGTGATGTTACATTCAGAATAGACCGGCATTTTAAATGGAGCCATCCGTTGATCATGCGTGACATAGAATTAAACTGATTAGCAGAATGCAAGACGTGGGCGAACTCCCGGTCACAAATATAATGACTTTATCATTTGGTTCCGTTTTGCTATTAATTTATTTAACTTCGGTAGAGGGTTAAAATATTAAGCTTTATTTATATAATAACTTGACTTTTGCTCGACTAAAAGTTAATTTAACTTTTAACTGGTTGGCTCTAATCTAAAGTTCTGGATTTACAAAAAACAAATTCTACGATCTAAGAAATTGTGAGCAAAATAATTATATGGATGAAAGACGGCATTGAACTAATAAAACCACTGGCCCGATGGAGAATTAATTACTTTTTATTAATTTATTTCAATTATAATAAATATTGTTAGAATCCAGAAAAGTTCTGTAGATCGCATCTAAGGAGTGGAGCATTGGACAAATGAGAGGAATTGAGAGAGGAAGAAACGGAGAAGTTCAGTGCACAGTAACACAAGTTCTCAGAGACTAGATTTAGTAGTCGTTTATTGAAGAAATGACCCCCCTCTTCATTGATCATAGAGGGTGTCCAATAATTTACATATTTATCCCTTTTTTAATAAGAATGTTACAAGCCATTAATGACCCTCTTCTTATTTGTAACCTCCAGGATCGATAACTGGCACTGACACAGTTCTAAATTCGTAACTACTAAAAGGGAAAGCAATTGATGTCCTACTGGTGTTGTTAGTCAGTTGTCTAACAATCGTTCACTTCCTCTAGAGAATCTTCGATCATCTAAGGGTCTTAAGTCGACCTGCTTGGGGGAATTCTTGATAAAGGCCCTCTTGCTATTTGGGTGAACTTTGACCATCAAGTAGAGGGTATATCCCTGTAATCTGATGAATTGATATCCTCAGATAAAAGGCCTTCTGAGAGGATTGGAAAGATACTGGGGTGGCCTTTGGTCATCTCTGTGAAGAATCTCAAAATCATTTGAGGGATTTAGTTGTAGCTATCTACCCTTTGGATCTGGTTCCTTCTGTTCTTTCGTTCGACTGAGCTTCCGCTCGGTCGGCTCGTGGTTCCGACCAAAGGGACTAACATTTGGTGTCACCGCCTTTTGACTCCTTATTCAATCCTTTGGTTCCTCTTCAGCAAGATCTGTTGACTCTCATCAAGATTTGAGCGGTTATTTTTTTATGCACATATTTTATTCCTCGATTCTCTTACTTCTTAAAAGTAACAACCTCAAATCAATATGAGAATTAAATGCATAAATTTACTTATTTATTTTGCAATAACTACTACTAATAATTGAACTCCTTGGATTTCTGTGCTTGCATCCTCTATAAATAGGGCGCGAGCAACACTTGTTCATCACCATTTATGAATTTTCGAGTCAATTTTTAGTGGGGATTTGTAATTATGCGTGGAAAGAAACCTCTGTGCAAGGAAGTTATGTTTAGGGCCTTTGTGCTGTTAACTTAAAACTCCACATTCCATCAGGAGAGAAAAAGAAGAAACCATGAAGTACTTGGTCGGATCTAATAAAGAAACTTGTAGATGAGGGCAACCAACAAGAAAGAAGGTGCAAGATGGTCGGTCAGCTCAAGAAGATTGGGGGATGGGATTTGACTAGAGGAGACAATGTTGAAAATATATATTTTTATTATCGATATGAATCGTATTTTCAAAGTTATTTTAGACTAGTGCATTTTAACATAGACCGTATATGAGGTCATCCTTTTAATGACTTTCATACCCTTGCATTTAGTGGAACCCAATAGAATTCTTAGATTTTTAAGATAGGACCGGGTTGATGACCCCATCAAGAACATACACCCAACCTTAGCAATACACATTCTGCACACAATTAGATGTTGTGTTAGAATACCTTATGCGTGCTAGAATAGGGTTAGCGTGTAGCTATGTTTTTATGTCATAGCTAAACTTCATTGGTTTGCGCCCTAGTTAGGCATTTTTCTTGATGTTTTGCATGTTTACTAGGTTTGAGACATGTGCAATAGTATATCAAGTCTGTCATTGTGTAGGGAGCACTATCCAATAGCGAGGGACCTTTATGATTTTATTTGGCACAGCCTATGCAGTGCTCTTTAGCCTTCCTCCCACTGAGCATGGTACATTACATTGTATGTAGGCAGCTTTCTGTGCTAACCTTGTTTAATTGTAGGTCAAGTCTTGATTTCTTTGGACTTTTACTATGTATTTTCTTTTAGAGTCTCTTAGACTGAGTCTATACTATAAATAAGATACTAACACGAGTTCTGAGATGCTTTATGCGTGGCCCACGTGGCGGGGATCAAGAGCTGTTAGCTCGTGTCCCGTACCTTAATTCAATATTTCTATTTTTGTATAGAGCTAGGACCAAGTATGTATATGCAGAGCCTGGTCTCCTTTTTTTTTTACTTTACGGGATATGTTGCCAACCCAGCAGCGTCCAGCCTATAAATTTATTTATTCATTTTTTTGAATAACTTTAAGATGTGTACTAATATTTTCATTTTTTTTCAAATTGTCGTTTATTTGGGAATCATGCAAGATACAACTTAGGTTTTTTAAGGAACTAAAATATTCTTTTGTCTATAAAAATCATAATAATAAAGATTGAGATAAATTAATATTTAAGATTAAAATGTTGCAACTATTTAAAACCAGAACTTTAGTTTTCTACATGCCCTTTGAGCTAGTTTTAACATGAGTTGCATGTGTGGTTATATCCACAATCATATCTATTAGAGCATCCACATTATGTCTGGTTAGATAATTGCATCATTCTGCATGTCCCAAAATGGAGCCCTCGTGCTTCTCCATTCTTACTGGCCAAGCATAAGATTTATATTTAGGAGGTCGCCTAACACGATTAGGTTGTTAGAGGCTTCCCTGACTGAGACGGGGTATCATTCCTTTATGAGAGTGTTTTCAGCTTTGCAGTTGGACTTCTCCTTTCTCTTCTTTCTAGAGGCATCCTTACAAATTTCGTGGCAGGTGTTGTGTCCCATTTATGTGGACTCTACTTTTAGAGGGTCATAGGGCTTTAGAGTCCTCTTTCTTTTGAACTAATGGCTACCGAGCCCTCCTTGGATGACACACTTCATGAATTACTGACAAGGGATCTCACGATGAGTTAGGTCTACTACCTTCATGACAAGGTAGACTTAGTGTCCTAATAGTTTGGGATGATAAACCCATCAAGTATTCACCCAGCTACTCTACCTGAGTAGGATTTCTCTACCTCTTTATTTTTGAGCCCATTTTGAGCCTAGTCTTTTATTTGTGACTTCGTTGATGTCGTCTCGACAGCCCTGATTACTGATAGACTGCCGCATGTTTGGGATACTATGATTCACACGCTGCCTTTTTGGTCCAAAGTAATTTGAAGTATACAGATGTTCCCGTCGAGTCAACTCGGTTTTTTCCAAGCCATCATTCGCCAACATGCCACCATCCATTTGTGGTTACGAGGGATTCACCCTCTCTCATATGGCCCGATATAGATTCTGAAGGCGGCGAGATGCTTCTAATTGAGCTAATCGTGTCTTTTTGATATAGCTGTTTTCATTAGTTATCATAAAAATATAAGCAACACCCTTATTATCGAGAGTATTCTTTGGTATCCTCAAAGATATAGTTAACTAATGGGATATGTCACTATGAGAGTTGCTCTTGACCTCAAAATAAAAATATACTAATTTGTTTTCTGGTTATGGTTGTTCATGTAGGGATTCTCTTTGTGGATATTGTGTTTCGAGACATTTTGATCTGATTCTATTTTGGACGTATACTCTCGACCTATCACATGAGGAATACCTTACATAAGCACTTCATGTTTTTTTCTTAATTTGTTTACCTATTTTTATCATAATTTCTTTATCATTATGATTTTCTGTTTCATTTGTTCTCCGGATCATTTTTGATGATCCATATGAGTAATTTGCTTGGAATATATATATATATATATATATATATATATATATATATATATATATATATATATATAAAAGAAAGTGACTATAATGTTCAATTAAAAAAAATAAAAAATAATTACAACTCAAAGTTTTGATGGCAAGAATTAATTTTGGACATTCTTTGCAACAAGATTTGTTTGCATAAAGAATATTATAGGATTGCATAAAAGATTTGACAAGAATTATAACCCTTTGCAATATATATATAATAGATCATGGTATTTGCGATTGATAGAATAAATGACATGCCCATGTTTGAATCAAAAGGTAATAAGTACAAGATAAGAAAAAAAAAAGAGTAACGTTAAAAAGAGAAGTGGATAATGTAATACATTTCATTATGCTTATTACAAATTTAGGGGATAAAAAAAACAAAAATGTCAGACGCTTCATTCAAAACTTCATGCTTAGAATAATAATAATAATAACTATATATAGGTAAAAAGATAGTTGGATTAACCGAGTTCAATATAATATCATAAATAATATTGTGTTGCAATGTTGGCTAGGGTTGTCAAAATGGCTTGTTGTTCACAAACAGCTCGTGTTCGGCTCGTTAAAAAGCTCGTGTTCAGCTCGTTCACTAATTTAATGAGTCGAACACGAATAAAGATTTGTTCGTTAGTATTCGGCTCGTTTTGGCTCGAAATACTATTTATCAATTATATATATATATATATATATATATATATATATATATAGATATATATTTATTTATTTATGGGTAGTATTTTTATAAAATTTAATTGACTACGAGTCTACAAAGATTTATAACCAATTAAATGTATTAATTAAGAAAATAAAATAAAAATTATTAAATTAGATTCAAATGATGTTTTAATATAAACAATAATTTTAAAATCTTGCCCCAACCTTTAACTCTTAGTTCGTGAACAGCTCGTGTACGGCTCGCTAAGCGAACGATACACGAGCCGAACACGAACAAACTGTTTGAGCTCGATATATAAATGAGCCGAACATGAGCTGAGCCTGGGCTCGCTCTTGTTCGGCTCGTTTACACCCCTAATGTTGGCTAAAATAATCTGAATGGAGAATTATTTTTTCATAACCCTTCAGCCTTTAGCCAAGGATTATCTCTACATTTTTAATAAATCAATAAATATTAAAATAAAATTCTAAATTCTCCCAATATTTCATAATCCCAGCCTCAAAAAAAAAAAAAAAAAAAAAGTTGGTATAATAATGAAAAATCTGTAATATATATTTAGTTTCTCATTGCTGTAAGAGTTAGCATTATTTATGTTCTTATAATTATCATTAGAAAAACTATTGTGATAATATGATTAGATTAACCTGCTAATTATCACTCTAGCTAGCAATGTTAATCCACCAATTCAAATCCACTTTGCTTTTCATTGAATTTAATTTGGGATAAGATTTTTCCTTTGAGTTAATGGGTTGAGTTTGAGTTGATCCACTTAGTTCATTTCAATCTCTTTTCGCAGAATCGACTTTGTGCTCTTTACTATATAATAAGTAAGAATAGACTACTTATCTTTAGGAAAAAATCCCTGAAAATTTTTTATTATAAAGTTGAATTAAAAAGTTTTCTTAAGTTAACACAAATAAACAAAGCTCATATTAAAAAAATATAGTGGAAAAAGAAGATAGATTATATTACAATATTTTTAGAGTGATGTGGACGAATAATCTTTTAGTTCAACTATATTCAATGTCATTAATCTCATAATCTCACGTGGCTAAACATGAACCTGTAAAAATATTACAAAGCCAAAGTAATACATAAAACTATAAACAATAATAAGCTTCTAAAATATCTTATGAAACTTTCTTATCACATATATTATATTCAGTATAACAGCACACCAAACGAATCCCTGTATTCTCTGAAGGAAGAAAGATGTATCAAAAGCCTATGATGAGAACAAGATATCCAAATCTACCTTCAATTACTTTATACCTTTGCTTGAAATTGGAATTTGATGATTAAATTGAAGAATGGCCACAAGACTCACAACAAACCACATAGATCTCTTGCCTTGATATGATTCCATACAAATCTTGCAAATCTTATTATTCTACTATATATATTTTTATCATTATTTTTTTTCTACCTATGACTTTAGGGGATGATATTAAAAAAAAATATTCAACATAGTTTGAGTAGGTATATAATATTTTTCAAAGTTTATAGGTCTCTTTTTCTGTTTGTCCATTTTTTTTTCAGTTTCCTTCATTAATAGATGAAATGATAATACATAAACTCGAACACGTATTTTAGAAGATGTTGAGCTTAATTTAGATGAAAAAGGAAATAGAACATTAACGAGAATCGTCTTCAAACTTAGGAGAAATATTTATGTACGGAGTACGCATGCAGTTCTACGTGCGTACTCCAAACAATAACCTCCCAGAAACATTTTATTGGGAGGTTATTGGAGTATTAACTCCAATAATCCGCCAATAACCCACCAATAACTTCTGCGGTTTCAGTTTCATATTTTTTTGTGTATTTTGATGGTTTTATGATGTTATTAGGGTATTAACCCACAATAACGCCGACATAACCCCATAATAATCTTTGCGGATCCATTTTTATGATGTTATTTGAGAGTTACTTGAAAGTAATTGCGGAGTACGTGTGCAGAACTGTGTGCGTACTCCGGATGTAAATATTTCTCCAAACTTAGGGCTCTAATTACTACTGACTATATAAAATGACGCAATTATTGAAGCCTTAAGCATTCAGAACAAGCGGTTAAGAGCATCTGATACAAATTGATTACAGATAAGCACATGTTTAATCGTGCTTTAGCCACCGACAGCCCAGAAAAAAGCCAGCGAATCTGTCTTCTCAGGTGTTAATCCTGTCTTAATGTGAGATTAAGTACGAATTAAAAGCTTTAATTGGCTAAACGAAGCAAACGAATTTGAAAGGCCAGCTGCTGCACTTAATACTTTGTAAGAGATGTTGGAATTATTCATAATATTTATATTAGGGGTGTAAATGAGCCGTGGTCAAAAGGAGAAATATTTACGTACGGGGTATGATGAAAGTTATTAGGAAAGTATTGGCGGGTTATGTCAGTGTTATTGAGGTTAATGCCCCGAATAACCTCACAAAACACCAGAATAACACTAAAAAATATAAAAACAGAACCACGGAAGTTATTGGTAGGTTATTGGGGGGTTATTGTGAGGTTATTGAGGTTAATATCCGAATAACCTCTCAATAACCCCCCAATAATGGGTTATTGAGAGGTTATTCCGAGGCATACTCCGTATGTAAATACTTATGGATCAAAAGAGCTCTAGTATTATTGTTCAATAAAATAAAGTATTATAGCCAAAATTTTCTATTGGTGATCAACTCCTTAACTTAGGGTTTGTTTGGGAAAATTTTTAGTTTCTTGTATTTTGTTTTTTTATTTTTATTTTTATTTTAAAAATATATTTATTTAGTGTATTTTTGCATTTTTTTTAATTTTTGAAACAACTAAAAATATTTATAAATTATTTTTGGTGATTTTAAGAACTATTAAGTTATAGCATACCAAATAAGTATTTTTTTAAATAAAATTTTAAGCAGAATAAAGCATAAATAAAATATTAGAAACTAAAATCAAAAGTGATTCAAAACAGGCTCTTAATAAACCAAATACAAATTCGATATGCAGATGTTTATCATATAGATTCAAAAGTAATAATCAAAATATTATCAAACTCAAAAATAGGAATATAAACTTTTTTGGCAGTTCTAAATTAGTTTATTCTCCAAATTTTATGAACATCACTTTACAATAATGAAAACTCGGTCAAGAATAAGATCAATAATACAATCATTCAATTAATAAAGCAATACTTTAATATTAAAAAACGAGATGTCAATTGAAAATAAGAAAGAGCTTCACAAAAATAAATAAATAAATAAGGGACAGAAAGGGAGGTCAAGCATAAATTTTTTAAAATAAACATGAGTTGGTAATCATGATTCAAGATCCGGAGAAATTTGGTGATAACAAAAATTGAACGAAATGTCAAATCAATAAAATTGAATCGTATCTAAGAACATGCCAAGCTGCAGATTCACCGAATCAGTGATGGCACATCAGCCATCACTGCACTTTTCTTCTCACACTAGAGCAGATTTGGCTTTGGGTCCGGGTTAGTTGAGAAGACGGTTCGGTGCATCGTTTGGTGGAGTGGCATTATGGAAGCGTCAAAAACCTTAAAAATTGTGGTTTTAGATCAGAGGTAGTCTCCTCTTTTCCGTGGTCAGAGCTTTTAAATGAGCTTCACCAAACAACATGTATTTATGGCAATATTTTTTTTTTACTGTAATTAGAGGTATTTTTGTCTTTTGATTTTACTTGTATGTTGTAGTCCTCTATAAAAAGGACTTAGTGCCTGTTTGGGGCGGCCTAATGCCCGAGGCGCATTTTCAAAACACGATTTCTCGTGTTTGGATTAACAGAATAATATGATCGAATTCGGATTAAACGCGGCCGCAGCATCAATCCCAAGGCCCGAGTTTCTTTAAGAATCTATACCCCGCTGCCCCGACTCTTGCTTGCCCCAGGCGCGATCGATTTTGCGAAGTGATCACAGAAAAATATATTAAAAAATTCATATCTATTTTTGATGAAATTGCACTTTAAAGAAATATATTTTCTTTATTTTACTGCAGGAACGAAGATTTATAAGTGATGAAAGCAAAAAACATGAAATAGAGCGAATTTGGATAAAAAAGAAAGAAATTCATGCAAAATGAACTAAGTCGCCGACGGCGAGATCGAGGCCGCCGACAGCGAAATCATGAGGAGAATTTCTGAAGGAATTACAACTACCTCGCCGACAGCGAGCCCGAGCCCGCCGACAGCGAGCCCGAGCCCGCCGACAGCGAGATCGCACGGTTTGAAGACCTTCTAGAAGCCTCGCTGACGGCGAGGTCGTTTCCGCCGATGGCGAGACAGGTTCAAAATGCAAAATACATCGAACCCGGACGCTTTTTAAAGAAGTGTTTAAGCATCCCTTGGACCTTTGCCTACCTCTATAAATAGAGTCCGAATTCTAGTGTCTGTGTGTGTCTCTTGAGTCTTCAGTGTGTCTATTTATAGAGTTTTAATGTATCTTTTTGGTGTCTATTTGTGTTTGTGTGCTAATTTAAGAGTTTTAGAGTATAATTAGTGAGTTAGAAGTGTGCTGTACTAGAAAGAAAAGTCAAAGAAACTTCAAGGAGTCTGCTTGGGGAGGAAATTAAGATAAGTATCTTTGTTTATTGTTGTTGTTAACTTTAAATGAAATCCATGCTTTGTTTTATTCCCATGCATTCTGAGTACTTTTCTTAGTCTTTCTCCTTGTTTATGAAAATTTTGCGAAATGATGAAATTAAATAGAAGTACCTAATATATTAAAATAAGTTGTGATATTTTTTACTTAAAACTTAATTTACTTTCAATCTGGCCAATTGATTCGTTAAAATATATTGAATTATCAACTATAGTAAAAATTACATCCAATATTCAGGGAAGTCAAAAGCCTTTGAAGGAGGGTGCAAATAAATAGGGAAATATTATTTATCGAACGTAGAATTGGACATTTTAGTGTGACAGACTAAAATATTCAATTTGGTCCTATTGTTTGAGAGTCGAAGTGTAAGTGTTAGCCCTCGAGTGAGGGGAACGTGGGAGCTACGAAGTGGCGACCGATATCCTCCCAACTGACTGCAGATTCGATAATCAAACATAGGATTAGTCAATGTTCTTCGTACCTGGACAAAAGGGTAAAGAATAGGAATGCTCCTATTTGTCACAATACAATTCAAAAATTCTATTTAGATTCATCATTCACTTAATTTTCTAAAAACAAGGAGAATGATACTTTTTCTGAATTATTTAAATCAACTTTATTTCAAGAATTAGTTTACTTTAGTTTGCTTTAGTTACTTTAAATTTCTGTTTACTATATTAGTAAATAATTCCTTTAAATTTTTAGCTGATACAAATCTGTTAAAAAAAACTTCCCTGTAGGATCGATAACCATGACTCCACTAGAGCCCTGTATTACTTGATACGATACGTATACTTGCGTAGAATCCACATTATACATTCCATCATAAAATATATTAAAGCAGGATCAAGTTTTTTTGGTGCCGTAGCCATTAACGTAATTTGCAAACATATAAAAAAGTGGGTCAAGTTTTTGGCGCCGTTGCCGGGGCAGTAAAGAAATTATTTACTAGAGTAACGGACTATTTTGTTTTATAAAATTGTATGCGAAAATTTGGAAACGAAAATTTAATACCTTACGATTCGGAATTAGAGCGTACAATTAAAAGAATTAGAAAACAAAAAAGAGAAATTATAAATTTAACACAAATGACAAATATTCCCGAAAATGAAAATATCAATCAACGAGAGACCATTAAGAGATTATGCCAACCCTACATTAGATGAAATTCATTTAACTATTCAAAACCTCGATGTAGTCGCTAATTCATTTGAACTTAAACCTCGAGTTATCCAAATTGTACAAAACAATCAATTTAGTGGTTCACCTCTTGAAGATCCTAATTTACATCTTGCTAGTTTTTAGAACTATGTGCTACTTTCAAATATGAAGGAGTATCTAACGATGCTTATTAGACTTAGACTTTTTCCTTTTTCTTTAAGGGATAAGGCTAAAATGTGGTTAAATTCGTTAAGACTCTGGATCTATTAAAACTTGGGGAGAGTTATCACAAAAATTTCTATCCAAATATTTTCCACCATCTAAAACTGCTAAGCTTAGAAACGATATAACTTCTTTTAGTCAGTTTGATGGAGAATCAATATATGAAGTTTGGGAGAGATTTAAAGAACTTCTTAGGAAATGCCCACATCATGCGTTACCAGATTGGTTAATTATTCAAACTTTCTATAATGGATTAGTAGGATATTTAAGATCAATCATCGATACTGCTGCTAGAGGATCATTAATGTCAAAACCATTTGATGAAGCCTATGCACTAATCGAAGAAATGACAACCAATAATTTTCAATGGCCTCGTCGATAGAATGAATCCGAAAAAGATAGCTAGTATTCATGAAAATGATGCAATATCTATGTTAGCTTCGCAAATCGTCTCGTATCTAAAAAATTAGATCATTTTGGAATGAATTACTCTCCAACTATATTGAAGAAAATTCATCCGGACAACTTATAGAATCCCAATCTCAATATGAAACTATAAATGCAATTAATAACAGACCCAATAATCCTTATGCGAATTATTATAATCCTGGATGGAAAAATCATCATAATTTTAATTGGAATAATAACACTACTAATCAACCGTGGATGAATAACATAACACAACCATTAGGAAATCCCTCTAATCAAGAAAATTCTAATTATAAACCTAATTATCCACCTGGATTTAATAATAATAACCCACAATTTAAAGATAAGAAATTATCTATAGAAGAATTAATATTAAATATGGGTCAACATTTACAAAATCAAGGAAATCAATTACAAATACAAGGTAATCAATTACAAAATCAAGGAATAGCTATTAAAAATATTGAAACTCAACTTGGACATATCGTTACCGCACTTAATAATAGAATACATGGAACATTTCCTAGTAATGTGGAAATAAATCCCAAAGACAAGGGAAATGAACAAATTAAAGCGATAAAATTATGAAGTGGAAAATAATTAGAACCTCGAATTCAGAAAGAACTTGACAGTCAAAAAGAGGAAGTGGAAATTGAAAAGGAAAAGAATCAACAAGATCCAAACTTAGAAAATCCTTTAATACCAATGAAAATTTCGTTGAAAAACCTCCACCACCATTTCCTCAACGACTAATTCAACATAAAAAAGATAAACGGTTGCTAAATTCCTTGAAATTATGAAGAAATTAACTATAAATATTCCTTTCGTAGAAGCTTTAGAACAGATGCCAAACTATGTAAAATTCATGAAAGATATTCTAAATAAAAAAAGAAAATTTACTGATAATGAAATGGTCGCACTTAGTGAAGAGTGTAGTGTTATTATTCAGAAAAAATTTCCTGAAAAATTAAAAGATCCTGGTAGTTTCACTATACCCTGCGCTATTAGAGAAAAATTCTATGGAAAAGCCTTGTGTGACTTAGGAGCAAGCATTAATCTAATGCCTCTATCAATTTTTAAAAGATTAGGATTGGGAGAAATTTCACCTACTTCAGTAACTCTTCGGTTAGCCGATCGTTCGTTACATATCCTAAGGGAGTTATTGAAGACGTATTAGTAAAAGTGGATAAATTTATCTTCCCTGTAGATTTTATTGTCTTAGATATGGAAGAAGATAAAAAAATTCCTATCACTTTAGGAAGACCATTTTTAGCCACTGGAAAAGCTATGATTGATGTTTAGAAAGGAGAATTAACTATGAGAGTAAATGACCAAAAAGTAACTTTTAATATTGCTAAATCAATGAAATATCCTGCGCTAGAAAAAGATGATGAGTGTTTTCGAATGGAAGTACTCGATCATTTACAAAAAGAACATTTTAAGGAATATTATGAAGAAAAATTAGAAAAAGAAAATACCGAATTAATTGAAAAAGCCGATATAAATGAAAAACTAGATTATATTCAAGAGAAATTTGAATTTTTGGATAAGACAGAAAACACTGAAAAAAATATAGTTCTATCGATTATTAAACCTCCTGAACTTGAGTTAAAAAATGTTACCTAATCATTTGAAATATGCTTACTTAGGTAATTCTTCAACTCTACCAGTTATTATTTCATCTGAATAAAATGAATCTCAAGAAAAAAAACTTTTAGATACTTTAAAAAAATATAAGAAAATTTTTTGTTGGACTTTAGCAGATAGTAAAAGAATTAGTCCTTCAATCTGTATGCATAGAATTATTTTAGATAATAAACATAAGCCTAAAGCAGATCCCCAAAGGAGATTAAATCCGATAATGAAAGAAGCAGTTAAAAAAGAAATTTTAAAATGGTTAGATAATGGTATTATATATCATATTTCTGACAGTGCTTGGGTAAGCCCAATTCACTGTGTACCGAAGAAAGGAGGAGTGACCGTAAAAGCTAATAAAAATAATGATCTTATCCCTATAAGACAAGTTACTGGATGGCGAATATGTATTGATTATAGAAAATTAAACATAGCCACCAGGAAAGATCACTTCCCTTTACCATTTCTAGACTAGATGTTAGATAGATTAGCCAGACATAAATATTTTTGTTTCTTAGATAGATATACCAGTTATCATCAAATACAAATTGCTCCTGAGGATCAAGAGAAAACTACATTTACTAGTCCTTATGGAACTTTCGCTTTTCGAAGGATGCCTTTTGGATTATGTAATGCACCCGCAACATTCCACGAGATGTATGATGTCTATATTTAGTAAATTAATTGATAATGGAATAGAAGTATTTATGGATGATTTCTCTGTATTTGGAACAACAATTGACACATGCTTAAATCATCTTGAAAAAGTATTTGAAGTATGTGAGAAAACTAATTTAGTTCTTAATTGGGAGAAATGTCAATTTATGGTTACAGGCGGCATTGTATTAGGGCATAAAATTTCGAAAAAGGGCATGGAACTAGACCCTGCAAAAATTCAAATTATAGCTAAATTACCACCTCCAACTACTGTGAAAGGGGTAAGAAGTTTTCTTGGACATGCTGGATTCTAGAGACGTTATATTAAAGATTTTTCAAAAATTACTAAACCTCTATGCCAACTTCTAGAAAAGGACAAGAAATTTGAATTTACAACTGAATGCCTGAATGCTTTCGAATAATTAAAAGATAATCTAATTACATCACCTATAATAGTTTCACCTAATTGGGAGAAACCATTTGAGCTTATGTGTGATGCTAGTGATTATGCTTATAGGAGCGATTCTTAGGCAAAGATATGATAAGATTTTCAAAGTTATATACTATGCTAGTAAAACTCTAAATGATGCTGAAATAAATTATACAGTTACTGGAAGAGAATTATTAGCATTTTTATATGCTTTTAATAAATTTCGGCATTATCTAATAGGAATTAAATGTATTGTACATACTGTTGACCTCATTTTTTGATGAGGTCTCCTCTTCTTCTCTTTAGTACTTAGGATCTAGCCTTAGGCTTTTCCTTTGACTAATCTTAGAGGACTAGAAGTAGAACCCACCATTTAGAAATTCAAACCACTTCTTAACTCCCTGAAAACTCCACAAACTTGATTGTAGACCCCTAATCACCTAGAGGGTTGAAATCAAATGTGGAAGTTTAAAGGATGAGTTCCTATAGGACTCTTTGGCCTTAGGACCGCCTACAGGTGGCTCAGTGCAGTGAAGGGGCTGACTTACACATACACTACATTTATACACTACAATTTCACACACCTCCTAAAAAACCAAACCCATACCCAACTTGACCTCCTGACTCATGCAGGTGATTCACATGGATGGTCCTTAACCCCTAAGCCCTTGGCTAAGAGAGTTAGGAACAACATAGTGGATGCCTCAAATGAGTCCCTTCATGGCTCATATGGGCTTGATATGGCTTCATGGATCAACCAAAATGATTTCATTCCACTTACATTCACCCAAGCTTCAATTTTCCAAATTTTCAATTTTTGACCCCCGGGACCCTACACCCGCTTAGCCTACCCAAAACCCTTGAAACCACCCAAAATTTGCAAAATCACCTAAATTACCCAAAATTCCTCAAAATCAATCCCAAACATTCCCACATTACTCAAATTGATCATTCATACCCAAAAATACCAAAAATTCCAAAAATACCTCTCAATACCCTCCAAATACCCAAAATGCCCCTCTTAGCAAAAAAAATCCAAAAATTCAGAAAATTCCCAGAAAATTCCAGAAAATCCCAAATATTCCCAATTTCATTTTGTTCAACTATACCATGGGCCAATTTTGCCAATTTACCCCACTTTTATCAAAACCCCCAATTTGACCCATTTTAACCCAAAATGAACCCAATGTCAAACCAAACCTACCCAATTGACTCAATTTCTGGTCCAATTCATTTCTAAACTTCAATTCAACATTCCCAACACCAATCTAGGCCAAATTAAAGTCCAATTTGATTGACATTTGGATCCAATTTCACTTTTGGCCTTAAAGCCCAATTTGGACCCATGACCCAAACTTAGCCCATACTCACCCAATTCAACTCCAATTAACCCCAAATCTTTTCTAAACCTTCCTTAACATCCCCACAAACAAAACACTAACATGATTTGCCCAAAATTTAGACCCAAACCCCACTCAAATTCAACCCAAAGCTAAAAGGCCCAATTTTGACCTAAACCTAAACCTAGCCCAAATAGGCCCAAACCCCAAAGTCAAAACCCAACTAAAGCCAAAACCTCTTTGAAACACTCCCATAAACATTTCCCAACATTAATTTTACATCAATTTCAACCCTAGCCCAACATTGGCCCAAGTTAGCCCAATTTGACCTACATTGGCCCACTTACCAAATGAACCCAAATTCAAACCAATTCAATTCCAAATCATACCAAATTGACTCCAAACCATTCATGAAACATCCCTAAAACAATTGCAACATTTATTTGACATGGTCCCTCACAAAATTTTTACCCAAATGCCCATCCTAAAATCAAAAAAACCCACTTCCCTAAATCACTTTAAAAGCCCATCTAAAACCATTTCAAAGAGCCCAAAATCTACCCTAAAGCCCATATGACATTTTCATTTGTCATCCATTTAATCAAAGACATTTCCTAAGTTCCAATCCCATCATCAAATGATTCCAAATCAAGCCCCATACAAATTCCCATCAAAATACCAAATTTTTCTTAAATCCATTTCCATGAAATTGACTTAACTTTTCCCAAGCCAAAGATGAGCCATGAAGCCATGCATGAGCCACATGGAAGCCATGAGAGCATCTTTACATGTCACCATGCCATTTTGGGCAAAAGAAGGAGACCCTTTCCTTAATCTCCTAAAGTCATTAGCCTTAAGCATGTTTCCCCTTAACCAAGATTTAATCTAAATATTCTTAGAAAGAGACCTCACCACCTTTGACCAGTCGACCTAACTTATTCTCTCGGCCCTAAAACCGTGTCATGGGGAGGTGAGCCCAACCCAAACACATGGGTTGACCCAAACCAAGCCAAAATGGCCTCTTCCCCATTCCATTCCAAGCCATCCCCTTTACACATGGCAAGGCCCAATCGATCGCACTAAACCCCAGCCCCGACCCACTCGGACCCGAGGGTGACCCATGCTCGCCGGCCAGCCGCCCGGGTCGCCGGAAAACTCCATGGCCGAGACATGGGGAGAAGCCAAACTTTGGGATTCCACCTTGCTGAGTTGCCCCATGCCCAATGGCCACCATGGCTGTTCTTCTCATCACCAGAGCAGCTGATCCCAAGCCCTAACTCCCCCTGGGAGAGCCTCCGACCATGCCTATTTAAACACCACCCCTTCTCGGCCATGAGAGGTGCTGAACCAAACCTTAAGGAAACTCGCCAAAATCATTCCGGATCACTCTCCACACATAGAGCACTTGATCCCCACCGAATTCCATCCCCAATTCTCTCCAATCGAGCTCAATTTCGAGCTCAAACTTCAAGCACAAAAACCAGGACACTTCTCCACAGTGGATCAATCCCCAAATCGATCGGTCCTACACCTTCACCGGACCAAGAAGAGAAGTTTCCCACCGAAAGCCCCATCCTCGGGCCACCCGGTTGTTCCAGGCCTCCAAGCTTTGTGATCGGCCGTGGTCACTTTCATAGCTAGGCAATTCACTGGGCCAAGGGACTTCATCCGGAGCTTGCTTGGACCCAATCGAAGGTGACACAACTCTCGGATCGAAGCTTCACTTCTCCGAGCAAAGATATGGTCTCACTCTTCTTCCCGAGCTTACGGAGATTCTCCATTTAATTTGAGTCAATTTAAATACATGTTTACCGTATGGATGTATTCGTCTCCTCAAGACGAATCCATAAAGCATAAGAACACGAAAATCCATTGAGAATCGAGTGAGAAATTAGGGTTAGAAGGTTGACGGTCACGGGTGCACACTAGTCGTAGACGATGACCATAAGCCGTCGGATCGAGCGTGTATCGAGTGGACGGTCTGGATTGAGTCGGACAGCGCGTTGGTACGTGACCCGCGGGGCCCTGGATCGCCGAGTCGGATGGCGGCGCCGAATCGAAGACGCCGCGTGGTCGTTCGGAGTCGCCGAGGATGAGTCGGCGCCGCGTGGATAAGTAGAAAAATAGGTTATTTTTCTATTTATTTAATTCCCTAAACTTCAAAAATGCATAACTTTGTGTAGAAAAATCAGAAAAATAAAATAAAAATACCCTCTTGCTCGGTGAACGAGAGGAGAATAATGTGGAAAAGAAATCATTTAATTTCATTAAGTATTTTATTTTTAATAATTTATTTACTCGTCCGTATTGTTTAAATTCTCCATGCATATAGGAAATTCACCATGGCATGAGGCCATAGGGCTTTTGAAGCCTCCGAATTTGGGAACATTCCCCGAATTTTCCAAAGTCGAGGCCATCCCTATGAGAAGTTATTGATTTTTCAAATTCATGTTACTGTTTTGAGTATTTTAAATCCAATAATTAGCATGTTGTGAAATAAATTCTACGAAAATTTGGTGATGTTTCTTATGACCAGAGGACCCTAGGGAAAATAGGTTTTGAATTAATTCACTTGGAATGACCCTAATTGGCTCAAACACCCTAAATAGGTCTTTAATTAATTAGAGCTAACCATACATCAAATTGACTTGAAATCAATTCTCCACTGACCTTTAGGATCAGAGGAACCCATCATAAAAGTTTGAAGTCAATTGGACTTGGTTAGCCCTACTAAATGGGTTGATTAGGCCATTTAGCCAATTTAAACTTTAAAAATTCATAACTTTCAAAATACTTTCCAAAAATTCACCAAATTGGTTTTGGAGCCTCTATGATATTAGGGAAATTTAAGAAAATTAAAATTTCAATTTTCTAAAAAAGTTGATTTTTTGTATTATTTTAATATTTTAATAATTAAAAAAATAATAAAAATCACAAAAATAATAAAATTCACCAAAATGTCACATTTTGAATTTTAGTCACTTAGGAACAAACCCCATATTTTTCTTAAGTCTCTATGATGAGATATTAAATTTTAAAGCCCTAAGGCAATTTTAAAATAAAAAAAAAATGTATTTTCTAGGATTTCCACTAAAATAATTCTAATAAATCAAACAAAAATCAAAAAATTATAAAAATTGATTCTCTGATTTCCTTGATATCAGAGAGATTTTTGAAAAATATAAAATTCATTTTTCAAACTTTATTTTATTTTTAAATTAATTAATACTCCAAAACTCAAAGTAATTATAATAAAAATAATATAATTCAAAAAATCACCAAAATTGGTCCAAGTAGTCCTCTGGTCATTAGGAATGTCCCATAATTTTCTTAAGGATAGAAACTTTCCCTTGGTCATGTTATTGAATTTTCCTTGGAAATCCCTATTTTCCACCAAAAACAATTACATAAATAAATTAAATATAGAAAAATCACATTTTCTCCTCTCATGTCTTTATTGACATATGAGTGAAGTCACATAAAAATTTCAAATTCATTTAAGCTCAATTTAGTGAGTTATGAAATTATTAAGCTTGAAGGGCAAAATGGTAATTAAAATTTTAACCCTTAATTAAAACTTTAAGCTTAATAAAATGAAAGGGTAAAATATTTGATCTTAATCTGATTTGGATGATTGAAATTTAAATAATTAAAGGGTAGAAACCTACTAAACAATTTAAAAATAATTAAAATAAACTTTAATTAAAATAATTAATTAAATTTGGAAGAATAATCAAATTGGAATTATTAAAATAGGGATATTATTAGGAAGAGATTTATTCTTTAATTTAAGAATCCCTAAATTAATCATCTCAATAATATTTAATTCCTAATTAAAATGATAATTCAAACTTAAGATTTAAAATGCTAAAAGACTTAATCATTAAATTAAATTAAAGTTAAATTATTTAAATCAAACCCTTTTAAAATAAAATATTAAATTAAAATTAAAAAATTAAATTAAAAAACTAAATTAAATTAAATTAAATTAAATTAAATTAAATTAAATTAAATTAAATTAAATTAAATTAAATTAAATTAAATTAAATTAAATTAAATTAAATTAAATTAAATTAAATTAAATCATATTATATTAACTTAAATTAAATTAAATTAAACCACATTAAATTAAAATTATATTAAATTAAACCACATTAAATTAAATTACATCAAATTAAATTAAATTAAATATAACATCACCTAAGACATAAAGAATTCAAAAAATAAATCTAAAACAACTTGAACACTATTCCAAACTTAAATCCATTAACTGAAATTAAATCAAATCATAAATCACTTGAATATCAATTTGCCCTCGAAAGCTCATGTTGTCATAACTCCTAAATGGAGTGTTAAGTGAAGTGTTACTTCACTTATAGGATATTCAAATGTCCTAGTTCATCGAGCAAGATAACAAAACTTGAACTCCCGGACGATTAATTCATTTGTATAATTAAATTCTCTGGGACTTAAAATAATCCTAGAAATATTGAAAAGATGTTTAAGACTCGTCTTAAGCACTTCCTCGATATGATAGGACATTTATAAGAACAATTGAACTTAATTGTTCTTTGATGAAGAAAATCGTCGTCAAACCAAAATACAAGAACCTAGACGTCGTAGGAGATGACTAGCTATAGGATTAGGAACTTGGTAGAAAATCATAACCCTTCCCTTAGCTTTACCTAGGAATATGTTTTAAATGCTTAAATATTCTAATTACGCTTTAAGTGCGGCTTGGGATGACGGGAAGACCCTCCAGGTACGCTTTTATTTTATTAGTAATTTACCTTATCGCAATTTACTTAATCGCATCGCACTTACTTTTCTTCCATGATAAACAACTCGTTGCATGAAAACCCACACCTTTAGGATAGTCCCTAAAACTGAAACCAAAACTAAATTAAAAGTCATTACAAGATAAAATTCATCGCCACAACATTTCAAAATATAAAACAACTCAAAATTTAATCACAAACAGAACACAAAACTACAACTACAACTAAATTAAAACGTCTTGTTGGATGATCGGGAATACCTCGGATGATGTAACCTACGTGTTGCTAAAGGGATTTCCACGGTCTAAATGAAAGTGTGGAACTCATTCAGTTGAGTTTAGCAAATTCATCCTGGACTAAGTGAATCCGATAAAAATAACGATGCCGGAAGGATGGAACCGTGGGATCTTAACCGGTGTCGTTATAATCAACTTTAAGATTTGTTTAATTAAAATATTAAAAACACCTGGATTTTAAGATTTTCTCTAAACCGAACACTTCTCTCATCTCCCGATTTATGATTTCTAAAACTAAACCTCTGCAACAACAAGGAGCTCGAAGCATGGTGGGCAGCACGGCCATCGTCATCAGCAAAACCTGAGTTTACTTCAGCAAAACTTTCTTTAGAACTAAATAACCAAGCCATAGGACTTCGAGGTAGTTTGCCTAGTGCAACATAAATCCTCAACCTTCTGTTAGGCATTTGCATTGCAAAATTAAGCCCTAATCGGTCTTAGGACTCCGAGGTAGTCGTCCGATACGACATAAACCCTCACATCTTCGAGGCTATTTGTATAATTTTATCATACAAATATAAGTCCTAATCAATTAAAATTGGCAAGATCAAAACATTAAATAAACATTAGGACTTTCCTAAATTCAAGCCAAACAATAGGATAGTCGGGAAATTACCGAAGTTCGCTTCGAATCTGTGATTTCTCCTACCTTTCTTCATTTGGATTCCCAAAATAAAATGTCCCAAATTTGATCCATTCCCTATTGAAATTCCAAAATTCAATCCTTTGAAAACTTAAACTTTGAAATTCTTGAGAGCGTAACTACCGATTATTATCGAGAGTTTTCTTAGGTGATTCTCATCACTTAAGATGTAATTAACTATAGGGGCTTGCCCTTATAGGGAATTTTAAGAACCCGTGTAATATAAACCCCGTTTAATGTTTTCATATTAAGCGGGGAATTTGTCGGCTTATAAAATTGGTTCGCGGACCAAACGGATGTCACAAATCTTCTAGTTTATTTAATCGAGCCTCATCACCAAACAATGGTGTCTATTCTTCGAGATAGATACACGGCTTGTGATGCGATGCTTCGTTTATATAAACTATTCGGGATGTGAGATCGGTTTGATTTCATATCTTAAAATTTTCAAATTTAAAATTATTTTTCAAAATCAAATACTACTTTTCAAATTATTTATTTAAATTAAATTAAAAATTCGCCGACAATTTCTGTTAGGCGACCCCTTTTCAAAATACAACACATAACCTAAAAATAAGCTGTATACATACTGATCACTCTGGTATAAAGTATTTAATGCAAAAGAAATATTCTAAACCAAGATTAATTAGATAGATATTATTAATGCAAGAATTTGATTTTGAGATCATTAACAAAAAGGGAACTGATAATCAAATTGCGGATCATTTATCAAGATTAGAAAATCATGAATTATCCGATACCGATAATGAAATTTTAGCATGCTTTTCCCGATGAACAACTTTATAATATAAATGAGTGGAGATTACCTTGGTATGCTGATATAGTAAATTATATTGTAAGTGACATTTTTCCACCTATGTTAACTTTACAACAACAGAAAAAATTCATTCATGATACTAAAACATACTTTTGGGATGAACCATACTTATATAAGTAATGTAATGATCTAATTATTAGAAGATGCGTGCCTTATGAAGAAATCGAACCAATCATTCAAAAATGTCATGACTCGATTTTGGAGGACATTTTGGGACGTATAAAACTCGCGTATAAAATTCTACAATCTAGATTCTACCGGCCTACTCTATTTAGAGATGTATATAGATATATAAAAACCTGCGATAAATGCCAAAGAGTAGGAAACATATCAAGAAAAATGAAATGCCTCCGAATTTTATATTAGAAGTCGAAATTTTCGATGTTTGGGGATTAGATTTCATGGGACCTTTTATTCATTCATTTGGAAACTCATATATATTAGTAGCTGTTAATTATGTTTCCAAATGGATCGAAGCATAAGCTTTACCTAGGTGTGATGCTAAAAGTATTTCAAAATTTTTAATGAAAAATATTTTTACTAGATTTGGAATGCCGAGAGTGATTATCACTGACGGAGGAACTCATTTTAGAAACAAATATATTCACAAACTATTAGAAAAATATAATATTATGCATAAGATATCAATCGCTTATCATCCACAAACTAGTGGATTAAGCTGAAGTTTCTAATCGAGAGATTAAACGTATATTAGAAAAGTCCGTAAACCCTAATAGAGTTAGACTCGGTCTATAAGACTAGATATCGCATTATGGGCATACAGGATCGCTTATAAAACTCCGATTGGAATGACTCCTTATAGACTTATATATGGAAAAACTTGCCACTTACCAGTTGAATTAGAACGTAAAGCATATTGGGCAATTAAAGAACTTAATCATAATATGAAAGAACTGGTGAAAAGAGATTACTGCAATTAAATGAATTAGAAGAATTAAGGAATGAATCATATGATAACGATAGGATTTATAAATAAAGGATGAAATTATGGCATGATCGGAAGATTAATCAAAGAAATTTTGAACTAGGACAAGAAGTTCTACTACATAATACTAGATTGAAATTATTTCCTGGGAAATTGAAATCTCGATGGTTAGGACCTTTCACCATAACTCAAATATTTTCAAATGGAACTATAGAAATTGAAGATCCAAAAACAAGACATAGATTTAAGGTAAACGGACATAGATTAAAACCATATTTCGAAGGAAGAAGACCAAATTTTAAAGAGGTTTTAATGCTTAGTCAACCTGATTACTAACTGAAATTAGGTCGGGCTGACGACGTTAAACCAAGCGCTTTATGGGAGTTAACCCATAGTAGTCTTTTATTTTTAATTATCTACAAATTAGTGAGTCTATATTATTAAAACAAATCTTATCAAATTTTTAATTAGAATCATCACAAATTCGAACATATATGATGAGACCAGAAAATATTTGGACCAGAGCGAAAATGGGTGATTTTTACGAATCTCGCCGACAGCGAGCCCGAGCCCGCTGACAGCGAGATCGTGTGCCATGATTTAATTCGGTTTTATAACTAGCTCGCCGACGGCGAGAAACTTTCCGCTGATGGCAAGGCAGTTGAAATTTTGGTTTCTTAAGAATTTTCGTGCGGTTTTGGACGATTCTAAGCCATTTCTTTGTAGGAAATTATCCCAATTCCAATTTTACACTGTTTTCTTCCTTAGAAACGACTAGAGACCAATCCTTTCAATCCAAAATGGCCACCAAACTCTTAGAAACCACAAAAACTGAAGTTTTCAACCGAAGAAAATTCGTCAGTTCGGAGGCGCAACGTATCTTCAACAAAGGCTTGATGAAGAAAAGACTTATTAAAGAAAGGGGATTTGTCAACAGAGGAGTAGAGAATTCCACTACAAAAATTGAAGAAATGATCGCACAACAACATTGGGAGGTATTTTGTTATACGACATCCACTGTAGTTATTCCAGTAGTTAAAGAGTTTTACTCTAATCTACATGCGATCAACAATGGAAATGTCTACGTCAGAGGAAGATGGGTAACATTTACTCCTTCAAGGGTAAATGAATTATTTTCTATAGAGAATACCTCTTTCTGTTATAATTCCAACTTTGTGCCTTCAGGATACAATATGAACGAGATCTATAGATACCTGACCGACGAACCTGATGATTGAGAGTTACGCGAAGACGGGTATGTCAGTTTTTCTGCATCACTTCTTAACCCTGTCTCGAAGCATTGGCATTTCTTTATCTCATAAAAGTTACTACCTACTATGAGGGTAAATAAATTTTCAAAGGAATGCGCTATATTAAACTACTGTATTCAAATTGGACTACCTATCGATGTTAGATAAATAATAGTAAAGTCTGCATTGGGATTGATTGTGCATGGGTCAGTTCATGGACTTGGACACTCGTCGACTATATTTGCTTTATGCAGTCAGTACCAAGTTTCTTATGAAGATTGGGAAAAAGTACTTTTGCCATGGAAACCACTTGATCCTACGGATATGTTTCCAAATTTGGATAACAATGATGAGATTACCATTATTTCTGATAGAGCATCACAGAACAATCCTTTAGCAAGGCCCCTTACTGATAAAACTAATTTCATTCTGAAGAAGATTAATGGATTGGAGAAAGAGTTGCAAAATGTGATGAATTCCATCGACAATATCTCCGATATGTTCGATCACATCGATCGGAGGATGAAGGAGCACTTTGATCATACCTGGACATCTAGAGGCCAGTTTTATTCATTTACTGAGACAGAAAGGGTGGATTAATGAAGAATCTACTGCAAAATTCCCTTTCAGACCTTTCTACAATTTATTTGTGCACCTGCATCGCATCGAGAATATCAGAGAGGATTATAGTTCAGACACTGAAGAGTAGGAAATATTTCTATTTAATGTCATATTTTTGTGTATATATGTGTTGATTTGGATTTAGGTTTTATTATGATTTGAATTTTAATTTGATCATCTCAGATTTGATGAGATTATTTGTAATTGTTATGTCTCAGCATTTAGAGTGTTGTGGTGTGGATTGCGATGCTGAGTATTATGGATTTGAACATTTAAGTTAAGTATGTTGTTAAGTTGTTAGTGTGAATTTTGTAGGTCTCATGGATTTCATATATAAAGTTATATTGTTTGTGTTGTGTGAACTTTTTGTGAGTATAAGTATCTAATCTTCATACTATTATTAAATTATATGATCGGAAGATTGATTAAGGGCAAATCGAGGTTGAAAATGATTGACGAATTTCAAAAATTTAAAAAATTTTGGGATCTCGCCGACGGCGAGAATTATCTCGCCGACAGCGAGAAAACCCGCTGACAGCGAGAACGAGCTCGCCGACGGTGGATTTTTTCCGAAACTTTTGCCTTATCAAATTAATTAGCTCGCTGACAGCGAGAAGAATCTCGCCGACAGCGAGATCGCGAAAAGACCTATATTTGACCAGTCAACCGACACTATTCATCATCCCCTTCCTCAAAACTTCGAAAAACTGACCTAGGGCTTGAGAGATCTTGGATTTGAGGTGATTTCAACACTTTTTGACACCAGATTTTATCTTCCCTTGGTAAGAGCTTCACTCCTATGCAAAAATTTTTGATTTTCACTATGGATTTCGTCTACATTGGGAAATTTTGAAAATTTACAAAATGTGGAGAAAATACTTGGAAGAATTTCATGGAAATTGATTTAAATGGATTTTAGATGTTGTAGGAAGCCTTCTTAGTAATATTTGGGAATTTAGTTAAAATATTTGCAAATTTGACAGATCGAAAATGGCTCCACGACAAAAGCGACAGATAGATTACGACGAAACTCGTTTTGTGAATGCAAGGGCACAATCAAGATATTTTCACAATATACAAGCCAGAACATGCATTCAAGATCGAGTTTTCAAAAGTCATGGAGGAGAAATTGAGCGAATCTTTAAGGAACGAGGATGGGAAAATTTTTGTTTCGTGACCAATAGAGCCGCTGTAGAAGTGGTAAAGAAATTTTATGCGAACTTAACACAGGCTAAAGATGCACCGGTTAAGGTTAGAGAATTTTTTGTGGAATTCAACGCTGCTAGAATAAACGCTTATTACGAGAGGTAAGAGACACCTACACCAGCGAGTATAAAACTTTTGGAACTATGGAAGGACCACTGGAAGAGGTGATCGACTTTCTCACTGATGGGAAAGGCGTCTGGAAGATAAAGCAGCGAGAACGGGTAAACTTCCCTCTTTCTATGTTAAATGCAACATCTAAAGCCTGACACTATTTTATTTGTTCTACTTTGTTACCTACCTACCACCATAGTGAGGTAACAAGAGATAAAGTAGTTCTGAATTTCCGTATTCAGAACCAAAAGAGTATTAATGTGGGAAGTGTAATTTATAAGAATATATTAGCCACCTCAAGAATTGAAAGTGGAGGAGGACTAGGACATCCTGGTCTTATCTATGCACTCTACCAATTATCTGGGGTAGAGACAAGAGATGATGAGGAATGGTTTGAACCTATGAAACCCATTACTCAGGCTAATATAAAGAAATATGAATCCCACGAAGGATGGAGATATGGGACGAGGGATTATGTACCTTCTTCAAGTAGAGATATACCCTCTACTCAGTACACCACTCCTACCCATCAAGATCTGATGAATGAGTTGAACCTGAGTAGAAAGAGTTTTGAGCAATTTGGAGAAAATATGGAAAGAAGATTTAAGCATATAGATCAAAGGATTGGAGGCTTGGAAAGAAGACACGATTATGATAGCGAATATCTCTAGCGACATTCAGAGTACGAAATTGCATACTATGAGGCTGAACGTCGATATAGGAGTGGTGATTTAGATGTTGTCTTTCTTGAGTGCCCCCACTATACACAGTACCGGCCTGCTCAGCCTTCTCAACCTGGAGATCAGGGAGATGATATAGCTTGGGATTTTGATGCAGAAGATTAGAGCCTTTGTTTGTCGGCATATTTTTAGGTTATGTGTTTTATTTTGAAAAAAGGGGGTCACCTACAGAAATTGTCGGCGTATTTTTAATTTAATTTAAATAAATAATTTGAAAAGTAGTATTTGATTTTGAAAATAATTTTAAATTTGAAAATTTTAAGATATGAAATCAAACTGATCTCACATCCCGAATAGTTTATATAAACGAGCACCACATCACAAACCATGTACCTATCCCGAAGAATAGACACGTTGTTTGATGATGGGGCTCGATTAAATAAACTAGAAGATTTGTGACATCCGTTTGGTCTGCGAACCAATTTTATAAGCCGACAAGTTCCCCGTTTAATATGAAAACATTAAACGGGGTTTATATTACTCAGGTTCTTAAAGTTCCCTATAAGGGCAAGCCCATATAGTTAATTACATCTTAAGTGACGGAAATCACCTAAGAAAACTCTCGATAATAATCGGTAGTTACGCTCTCAAGAATTTCAAAGTTTAAGTTTTCAAGGATTGAATTTTTGAATTTCAATAGGGAATGGATCAAATTTGGAACATTTTATTTTAGGAGTCCAAAGGAAGAAGGGTAGGAGAAATCACAGATCCAAGGCGAACTTTGGTAATTTCCCGACTATCCTATTGTTGGGCTTGAATTTAGGAAGGTCCTAATGTTTATTTAGTATTTTGATCCTGCCAATTTTAATTAGTTAGGACTTATATTCGTATGATAAAATCATACAAATAGCCTCGAAGATGTGAGGGTTTATATCGTATCGGACGACTACCTCGGAAATCCTAAGACCAGTTAGGGCCTAATTTACATGATATGGTCATGCAAATGCCTAACGAAGAGTTGAGGATTTATGTTGCCCTAGGCAAACTACCTCGAAGTCCTATGGCTTGGTTATTTAATTCTAAGAAAGTTTTGCTGATGTAGATTTCAGTTTCGGCGACGACGATGGCCGTGCCGCCCACCATGCTCCGAGCTCCTTGTTGTTGCAGAGGTTTAGTTTTAGAAGTCATAAATCAGGAGATGAGAGAAGTGTTTGGTTTTAGAGAAAGTCTTCATTTCCATGTGTCTTTAATATTTTAATTAAAACAGGTTTTAAAATTGATTAAACAGAACCGATTAAGATCCCACGGTTCCGTCATCCCGGCACCGTTACTTTCATCGAATTCACTTAGTCCAAATGAATTTGCTAAACTCAACTAAATGAGTTCCGCACTTTCATTTAGACCGTGGGAAATCCCGTTAGCAACACGTGGGTTACATCATCCGAGGTATTCCCGATCATTCAATGAAACGTTTTAATTTAGTTGTAGTTGTAGTTTTGTTGTTCTGTTTGTGATTAAATTTTGAGTTGTCTTATATTTTGAAATGTTGTGGCGATGAATTTTATCTTGTAGTGTCTTTTAATTTAGTTATGGGTTTCAGTTTTGGTTTCTGTCCTAAAGGTGTAGGTTTTCATGCAACTGTTATTTATCATGCAAGAAAGGTAAAGTGCAACGCGATTAAATAAATTGTCGTAAAGTAAATCGCAATAAAATAAAAGCGTACCTGGAAGGCCTTCCCGTCATCCCAAGCTACACTTAAAACACCGTTAGAATATTTAAAGTAAGTTCCTAGGTAAAGCTAAGGGAAAGGTTATGGTTTTCTACCAAGTTCCTAATCCTATAGCTAGTCATCTCCTATGACGTCTAGGTCTTCAATTTTGGTTTTAAGGATGATTTTCTTCACCAAAGAACAACTAAGCTCAATTGTTCTTAAGGACATTCCATCATATTGAGGAAGTGCTTAAGACGAATCTTAAACATCTTTTCAATATTTCGGGAATTGTCCTAAGTCCAAATGAATTCTATTGTTCAAGTGAATTAATCATCCAGGGTGTTTGAGTTAAGTTTTATTTCTTGCTCAGTGAATTAGGATGTTTGAATATCCTTATGAGTGAAGTGTCATTTCACTTGATACTCCATTTAGGAGTTATAATAGTAAAAAAACTCCTAAGGGCAAAATGATATTTAATGATTTGTGATTTGAATTTAAGTTCAAATTAGTGATTTAAGTTTGGAATAGTGTTCAAGCTATTTTAGATTTATTTTGAATTCTTCATGTCTTTATATTTAACTTAATTTAATTTAATTTAACTTAATTTAATTTAATGTGGTTTAATTTAAATTAATTTAACTTAAGTTAATGTAATGTAATATGATTTAGTTTAATTTAATTTAATTTAATTTAATTTAATTTAATTTAGTTTTAATTTAATTTAATTTAATTTAATTTAATTTAATTTAATTTAATATAATATAATATAATATAATTTAATTTAATTTAATTTAATTTAATTTAATTTAATTTAATTTAATTTAATTTAATATAATATAATTTAATTTAATTTAATTTAATTTAATTTAATTTAATTTAATTTAATTTAATTTAATATAATATAATATAATATAATATAATATAATATAATATAATATAATATAATATAATTTAATTTAATTTAATTTAATTTAATTTAATTTAATTTAATTTAATTTAATTTTTAATTTAATTTTTAATTTTTAATTTAGTTTTTAATTTTAAAGGAATTTGTTTTAAATAATTTAACTTTAATTTAATTTAATGATTAAGCCTTTTAGCATTTTAAATCTTAAACTTGAATTACCATTTTAATTAGGAATTAAATATTATTGGGATGATTAATTTAGGGATCTTTAAATTAAAGAACAAATCTCTTCCTAATAATATCCCTATTTTAATAATTCCAATTTTATTATTCTTCCAAATTTAACTAATTATTTAATTAAGGTTTATTTCAATTATTTTAAATTGTTTAGTAGGTTACTACCCTTTAATTATCTAAATTTCAATCATCCAAATCAAGTTAAAATCAAATATTTTGCCTATTAATTTCATTAAGCCTAAAGTCTTAATTAAAGGGTTAAGATTTTAATTACCATTTTGCCCTTCAAGCCTAATAATTTCATAACTCACTAAATTGAGCTCAAATGAACTTGAAATTTTTATGTTACTTCACTCATATGTCAATAAAGACACTAGAGGAGAAAATGTGATTTTTCTGTATTTAATTTATGTATATAATTATTTTTGGTGGAAAATAAGGATTTCCAAGGAAAATTTAATAATATGACCAAGGGAAAGTTTCTGTCCTTAAGAAAATTATGGGACACTCCTAATGACCAGAGGACCACTTGGACCAATTATTGTGATTTTTTAAATTATATTTTATTTATTAGAATTATTTTAAGCTCTGGAGTATTAATTAATTTAAAAATAGAATATAAGTTGAAAAATGAATTTTATAATTTTTAAAATTCTCTCTGATATCAAGGATTCCAGAGAACCAAATTTTACAATTTTCTGATTTTTCTTTGATTTATTATAATTATTTTAGTGAAAATGCTAGAAAATACATTTTTTTTTAATTTTAAAATTACCCTAGGGCTTTAAAATTTAATATCTCATGAAATAGACCTGAGAAAAATATGGGGTTTGTTCCTAAGTGATTAAATTTCAAAATATGACATTTTGGTGAATTTTATTATTTTTGTGATTTTTATTATTTTTTAATTATTAAAATATTAAAATAATACTAAAAAATTAACTTTTTTAGAAAATTGAAATTTTAATTTTCTTAAATTCCCGTGATATCAGAGAGGCTCTAAAACCAATTTGGTGAATTTTTGAAAGGTATTTTGAAAGTTATGAATTTTTAAAGTTTAAAATGACTAAATGGCTTAATCAACCCATTTAGTAGGGCTAACCAAGTCCAATTGACTTGAAATTTTTATGGTGGGTTCCTCTGGTCTTAAAGGTCAGTAGAGAATTGATTTCAAGTCAATTTGATGTATGGTTAGCTCTAATTAATTAGGGGTCTATTTTGGATGTTTAAGCCAATTAGGGTTATCTTAAGTGAATTAACCCAAGTCCTATTTTTCCTAGGGTTCTTTGGTCATAAGGAACATCACCAAAATTTCCTAGAATTTATTTCACAACATGCTAATTTTTGGAATTAAAATACTCAAAACAACAACATGCATTTGAAAAATCAATAACTTTTCACGGGGGTGGCCTCGACCTTGGAAAATTCGGGGAATGTTCCCAAGTTCGGAGGCTTCAAAATCCCTATGGTCTCATGCCATGGTGAATTGTATGAATGCATGGAGAATTGAAAATGTGCAGGGAGTAAATAATTAATTAAAAATAAAATATTGGACGAAATTAATTAATTTCTTTTCCACATTATTCTCCTCTGTTCACTGAGCAAGAGGGTATTTTTATTTTATTTTTGTGATTTTTCTACACAAAGATATGGATTTTTAAAGTTCCGGTATTTAAATAAATCGAAAAAAATCCCTAATTTCCTACTTATCCACGCGGCGCCTCGTCATCCTCGGCATCTCCGAACGACCACGCGGCGCGCTCCCATTCGACGCCGCCATCCGACTCGGCTGCCGGGGCCCCGCGGTTCACGCACCATCCGCCGGTCCGACGCAATCCAAGCCGTCCATCCGATACACGCGCGATCCGACGGTTCTCGGTCATCGTCTACGGCCTGGTGCGATCCCGTGACCGTCCACACTCTAACCCTAAGAACTCACTCGATTCTCAATGGATTTTCGTGTTCTTATGCTCTATGGATTCGTCTTGAAGAGACGAACACATCCATACGGTAAACATGCATTTAAATTGACTCAAATTAAAATGAGAATCTCTCGGAAGCTCGGGAAGAAGAGGGAGTCCATACCTTTGCTCGGAGAAGTGAAGCTTCGATCCGAGAGTTGTGTCACCTTCGATTGGGTCCAAGTAAGCTCCGGATGAAGTCCCTTGGCCCGGTGAATTGTCCTAGCTATGAAAGTGACCACGGCCGATCACAAAGCTTGGAGGGCTGGAGCAAGCCGGGTGGCTCTGGAGATGGGGCTTTCAGTGGGAAACTTCTTCCCTTGGTCCGGTGAAGGTGTAGGACCAATCAATTTGGGAATTGGCTCACTGTGAAGAGATGTCCTGGTTTTGGGTGAAATTTCGGTTGAGAAATCGGATTACGTCGGTGGGGATTAGGGCAAATTGACACCTGGGATCAACTCGCTCTAAGTGTGGAGTAGGGTTTGGAACAATTTTGGCAGAGTTTCGGCAAGGTTTATGCAACTCTCTTCCATGGACGTGAGGGGGTCGGGTTTAAATAGAGGTGGCTGGAGAGCCTCACAGGGATGGCCAAGGGTTGGGATCAGCTGCTCTAGGCATGGGAAGAACAGCTATGGTGGCCATTGGGCATGGGGTAGCTCAGCAAGGTGGAATTCCAAGGTTTGGCTCCTCCCCATGTCTCGGCCATGGCGTTTTCCGGCGGCTGGTTGGCCGGCCGGCTAGGCATGGGTCACCCTCAAGGTCAGGTGGGTCAGGGCTGGGACTTGGTGCAAGCAATTGGCAATTGCCATGTGTAAAGGCTTTGATCCAAAGTAGAATGGGGCATGGCTAGTTTTGAGTCTAAATTGGTCAATTCACCCATTTGGGCTTGGTGCACCCTTCAAGGTGGCTTTGGGTGCTCGTGGGGGATCAAAGGGATCAGTTGGTTTGGCATGGAGAGGTCTCCATCCAAATATATTTGGATTAAATCTAAGTTTAGGTGAATCATGATTAAGGCTAATGAGCTTTAGGGATTAAGGAAAGCCTCCCCTCTTCTTACCCAATATGGCATGGTGGAGTGTCCAAGGCCCTCATGGCTCACATGTGGCTCATGCATGGCTTCATGGCTCACTTTTGGCTTGGGGAAAGTTGAGTCAATTTCATGGAAATGGATTTAAGAAAAATTTTGGTATTTTAGGGGTGATTTGGCATGAGGCTTAATGTGGAATTATTTGATGATGTGATTAGAACTTAGGGAATGGCTTTGATTAAGTGGATGGCAAATGGAAATGTCATGTGGGCTTTAGGGTAGATTTTGGGCTCATTGAAATGGTTTTAGATGGGCTTTTAAAATGGTTTAGGAAAGTGGGCTTTTGAATTTTAAAATGGATTTTGGGATGAAATTTTGGTAAAGGCTTGGGCCAAATAATTGTTGAGTTTGTTTTAGGGATGTGTCATGAGTGGTTTGAAACAAATTTGAGGTGATTTGGGTTTGAATTGAGTTGGATATGGGCCTTTTTGGTAAAGATGCTAAGGTGGGCCAAAATGGGCTACCATGGGCCAAAGTTGGGCTAGAGTTGAAATTGATGTAAAATTAATGTTGGGAAATGTTTATGGGAGTGTTTCAAAGAGGTTTTAGCTTTGGTTAGGTTTTGATTTTGGGATTTGGGCTCATTTGGGTTAAGTTTGGGTTTAGGTCAAAATTGGGCCTTTTAGCTTTGGGTTGAATTTGAGTGGGGTTTGGGTCTAAATTTTGGGCAAATCATGTTAGTGTTTTGCTTGTGGGAATGTTAAGGAAGATTTAGAAAAGATTTGGGGTTAATTGGAGTTGAATTGGGTGAGTTTGGGTTAGGTTTGGGTCATGGGCCCAAATTGGGCTTTAAGGCCAAAAGTGAAATTGGATCCAAATGTCAATCAAATTGGACTTGGATTTGGTCTAAATTGGTGTTGAGAATGTTGGATTGAAGTTTAGAATTGAATTAGACCAGAATTTGGGTCAATTGGGTAGGTTAGGTTTGACATTGGGTTCACTTTGGGTTAAAATGGGTCAAATTGGGGGTTTTGATAAAAGTGGGGTAAATTGACAAAATTGGCCCATGGTGTAGTTGAACAAAATGAAATCGGGAATATTTGGGATTTTCTGGAATTTTCTGGGAATTTTCTGAATTTTTGGATTTTCTGGCTAAGAGGGGTATTTTGGGTATTTGGAGGGTATTAGGAGGTATTTTTGAAATTTTTGGTATTTTTGGTTATGGATGATCAATTTGAGTGGGGAGGAAATGTTTAGGATTGGTCTTGAGGAATTTTGGGTAATTTAGGTGGTTTTGCAAATTTTGGGTGGTTTCGAGGTTTTGGGTAGGTTAGGCGGGTGTAGGGTCCCGGGGGTCAAAAATTGAAAATTTGGAAAATTGAAGATTAGGTGAATATAAGTGGAATAAAATCATTTTGGTTGAGCCATGAAGCCACATCAAGCCCATATGAGCCATGAAGGGACTCATTTGAGGCATTCACTATGTTGTTCCTAACCCTCTTAGCCAAGGGCTTAGGGGTTAAGGACCATCCATGTGAATCACTTACATGAGTCGGGAGGTCAAGTTAGGTATAGGTGTGGTTTTAGGAGGTGTATGGAAGTGTAGTGTATGAGTGTAGTGTGTGTGTAAGTCGGCCCCTTCACTAGACCGAGCCGCCTGAGGGCGATCCTAAGGCCAAAGAGTCCTATAGGAACTCATCCTTTAAACTTCCACACTTGATTTCAACCCTCTAGGTGATTAGGGGTCTACGGTCAAGTTTGTGGAGTTTGCAGGGAGTTAAGAAGTGGTTTGAAATTCTAGATGGTGGATCCCAATTCTAGTCCTCTAAGATAGTCAAAGGAAAAGCCTAAGGCTAGATCCTAAGTACTAAAGAGAAGAAGAAAAGACCTCATCAAAAATGAGGTCAACATTGTTTAGTTTGTTTAGATTTGTTGTTATTTTGGAAACTTTATTTTTCTGTGTGTAATTATTCTGTACTTTCTGTGGACTATGAATGTTGGTATGTTTGCTTATGCTATGATATTAGACTTCTTATGTGTGTTAAATTAGTTTACAATTTTTTCTTTTAGATAGGATGTTAGTCTTTCTTTAATGTGTTGTTTAAATTTTTATAAGTTATGAACTTTTAATATTGTTTAGATTGTTTTAATATGTTTTAAAGTAGATTCGTTGATTGTATGTGTAGCAATAGAATAAGTTTTCATTTGTTATGTTTTATACTTATTTCAAAACTTCATCCCTGCACTTTCTTTTAAATACTATATGTGAAAGAATACTAACAGTACAGGTTCTGTAAGTAATGAAAAAGCCTGCAAAAATTTCAAAGAAAAGAAATACCTAAAGCTCAAAGGTATTATGAACTTTACTATATACTTTCCCTTTTCACTATTTAGTATAGATAAAAAATTTAAGTTTGGGGGAAGGTAAAAATACAAATTTAATTATTAAATTGTTCTCAATTTCTATTTTCAAAAATTATTATCAAATGATTTTCTATAGTAGTTTTTCAATTCAATAAACATAAATTACTTTATTTAATTATTATAGAAAGTTAAATAAAATGTTTCTAGTAATTCAATTAATTAATGGAATAAGATATTTGGTTAAAAAGAATAAGAATATAGTAAACTATTTAAAGTAAGGAAAACTATATTCTAAAATTGAAATTCTTAAATATTTAAGTGAAAAAGGAAAGGATTGAAACTCAATGAAGTAAAGGCTAGGAAATATATATAAGCAAGGAAATATTTTAAGTTTCAAATTTAGGAAGAGAAGTTGAAGTTCAAAATTATTAACAAGTTATCCAGATACGAGTAATCCTCACTTGAAAAAGAAAAAAAAAGAGAAGGATTAAAATCAATCCAAAAAGAAAAAAAAAGAAAAAAAAAAGAGAAAAGAAAAATATAAGTGAGGAGAAGCTTGAGGAGATGCCTTATCAAAATTTGGCTTCAATGGATTCAACCTAAAAGGGTAAAACTTAATTATATTTCTAAACTTATATTTATGAATTAGTATTTTACTAAATAGTGTTTTCTTGAACTTCCTATCATCTAAATATCTTAAGTAATTTACTCTTTTAAATATAGTCATTCCAGAAATAAATAGAAAGCTAGAAATCTTAGACCTGATGACTAGATAATCTTATATCTATAAAGTTAATTTAATTACTTATAAATATTTCTATTCAAATTTACTATAATGTTATTTAAATTTAATTCATAGTATATCTGAATTGAAAAATTCTATTACAGAAATCATTATTTTTATTTAGTATTAAAATTACTTGATGACAAGTAATAATTAAGTTTGGAGGATTTTGATCACAGAAAAATATATTAAGAAATTCATATCTATTTTTTATGAAATTGCATTTTAAAGAAAGATATTTTCTTTATTTTACTGCAGGAACGAAGATTTATAAGTGATGGAAGCAAAAAGCATGAAATGGAGCGAATTTGGATCAAAAAGGAAGAAATTCATGCAAAATGAACTAAGTCGCCGACGGCGAGATCGAGGCCGCCGACGGCAAAATCATGAGGAGAATTTCTGAAGGAATTACAACTACCTCGCCGACAGCGAGCCCGAGCCCACCGATAGCGAGATCGCGCGGTTTGAAGACCTTCTAGAAGCCCCGCTGATGGCGAGGTCATTTCCCGCCGACGGCGAGACAGTTCAAAATGCAAAATACATTGAACCTGGACGCTTTTTGAAGAAGTGTTTAAGCATCCCTTGGACCTTTGCCTACCTCTATAAATAGAGGCCGAATTCTAGTGTCTGTGTGTGTCTCTTGAGTCTTCAGTGTGTCTATTTAGAGAGTCTTAGTGTATCTTTTTGGTGTCTATTTGTGTTTGTGTGCTAATTTAAGAGTTTTAGAGTATAATTAGTGAGTTAGAAGTGTGCTGTACTAGAAGGAAAAGTCAAAGGAACTTCAAGGAGTCTACTTGGGGAGGAAATTAAGATAAATATCTTTGTTTATTTTTGTTGTTAACTTTAAATGAAATCAATGCTTTGTTTTATTCCCATGCATTCTGAGTAGTTTTCTTAGTCTTTCTCCTTGTTTATGAAAATTATGCGAAATGATGAAATTAAATAGAAGTACCTAATATATTAAAATAAGTTGTGATAATTTTTACTTAAAACTTAATTTACTTTCAATCTGGCCAATTGATTTGTTAAAATATGTTGAATTATCAACTATAGTAAAAATTACATCCAATATTCAGGGAAGTCAAAAGCCTTTGAAAGAGGGTGCAAATAAATAGGGAAATATTATTTATCGGACGTAGAATTGGACATTTTAGTGTGACAGACTAAAATATTCAATTTGGTCCTATTGTTTGAGAGTCGAAGTGTAGATGTTAGCCCTCGAGTGAGGGGAACGTGGGAGCTCTGAAGTGGCAGCCAGTATCCTCCCAGCCTAGCCACAGATTCAGTAATCAAACATAGGATTAGTCAATGTTCTTTGCACCTGGACCAAAGGGTAAAGAATAGGAATGCTCCTATTTGTCACAATACAATTCAAAAATTCTATTTAGATTCATCATTCACTTAATTTTCTAAAAACAAGGAGAAGGATACTTTTTCTGAATTATTTAAATCAACTTTATTTCAAGCATTAGTTTACTTTAGTTTGCTTTAGTTACTTTAAATTTCCATTTACTATATTAGTAAATAATTCCTTTAAATTTTTAGCTGATACAAATCTGTTAAAAAAAACTTCCCTGTGGGATCGATAACCAGGACTCCACTAGAGCCCTGTATTACTTGATATGATACGTATACTTGCGTAGAATCCACATTATACATTCCATCATAAAATATATTAAAGCGGGATCAAGTTTTTTTGGTGCCGTAGCCATTAACGTAGTTTGCAAACATATAAAAAAGTGGGTCACGAAGGTTGCGCTTCTCTTCCTCTCCCATGTCTCTCTCACGCTAAGCGTTGCTTTTCTTCTCTTCCTTCTCCCTCCGAGCTCTGGTTGTTGTGCTCTTTAAGTAAATTCATGCAGTACTTGCCGATGGACTGGCTTTCTTTATGCAAATTTTTATTCTCTGATTTACAATTTGTTACGAGATTTTGGTGATATTGATGATTTGTGATTGCTAGCTTGTCATTTGCAGTCTTGTTAATTTTGGATTTGGATCTTGCAACAAAAAAAATGTAAAACATTTTAGAGACTGGATGAAAACTTCTGCTTGATTTGTTGAATATGAATCTGATAAATGGATGATAGATGTTGCTTCATTGGTAGTTTGCAATGTCTCGGGTGCCCTGTTTGAAAAATGGATGAACTTGGGTGTTTGGTTTATGCATGCCATTATTTCGGGTATCCTATTTGAAAAATCAATAGGATTGTTACTTCTTTAGCTGCCTAATTGTTGTTTAGCTCCTCACCTATGTAAAATAAAGTCACATAGGAAAAGTTACATACATACATTTCAATTTCTATGTGGTTATATATCTAAAAAATCATGACACATTTTTTTCAAGTAGACAACACAATTTGCGTGGAGGATTGTAGTTCTTGTTATTTTAGATCGTGTATGAAATTTACTATACAAACTAGTTTCATCTTCTAGTTGTTGAACATACCATTGTGGTTGCTATTCATGTAGTGAATGTCACCCCATTTTCTGCATAATATCATTACGTTGAAAATGCTTATCCACTTTGATATCAACAATGAAGTGTTGAATGATGATTTGACCAAACGTTTGGCACATCCTTTTGATGTTAGGCTAAATTAAAAAGTTTGTTCTAATTTGTTTTTAAGTGGCAAGTGAATTTGGTGAATGGCTTACCAATATTGGAGATAGGGTATTTAGATAATTTTCCAAAGCAGAATTATATTTAAGTTCTAAATAAGTAGAGTTGTAGATCTTGTACTTCTTGTAATGAAGGTGAATTGTGGAGATCTTTCTGAAAATTATACGCCATTGATGGGAGCTTCATGCATTTGATTTACTCATTGATTATGAAGTAGTAAATCAGCATTTAATGTTTCTTGTATTCACATCTACTTCTTAAAGTTTCTCATAATATGAATGCTAGTTTTAAATTTAAAGAAAATGTGGAGGTTCAACATGAGTAGTGTGGACTTGTTATGAGCCTCATCTTAAAATTATATCCTTTTTTTATGTTTCATTAATGAAACAGAAATTTGGATGGAAGAAGGTGCTTCATTTGTACATAGCAATGTTTCGGGTGCCCCACACGTAATTGCCCCAAATGAAAAATATGGGCTATGGTTTCTTCACTTCCTTTGATGTTTATGTGATAATTTAAAAAATGGATGAGATATGGTGCTTCATTTGTCCATAGCTTTGTCTCCGTTAACCTGTTTGTAATTGCCTTATCTCAAAATTACATACTTTTTTTTTTTTTAGTTTCATCTATGAATGTGGTAAGTTTGTGGATGTGTGGTGGGGGTTGGGTCGAGGCTGTGTTGGGTGTTGGGTGGTTGCTGTGCTGAAGAATGGGTGGTGGCTGTATTGGGGGTTGGGTGATTGTTGTGTTGGGGTTTAGGTGGTGGCTGTACAGGGATTGGGTGGTAGCTATGCTGGGGATTGGGACATGGATGTGTTGGGGTTTGGTTGGTGGCTGTGTTAGGGGTTGACTAGTGGCTGTGCTGGGTGTTAGGTGGTGGTTGTGCTGGCGATTGGGTGGTAGCTATGCTGGTGGTGGGTGGTAATTGTGCTGAGGGGGGGGGTGGTAGCTAATGTATGTTCTCTGGTTTATCTAAAATATAAATGTTTTTTTTCTTTTTTTAGTAATGGAATGGCTAAGACTAAAGAAGTCGGTTCATCAATCATGTGGCACGGGAAAGTCACACGCATATTTTGTAATATGTGCTTAAGGTGGTTGAACTGGTAAATAAACCCACTACCTAATTTATAAAGGAAGGGTGGCAAAAATATTATGAATAAGCTTGAGAAAATGACAAGAAGGGAGTACGAAAGGTTGCAATTTAAGTACAAGTGGGATCAGTTGAAGAAGGACTAGAAATTATGGAGGGAACAAAAACAAGGATCCATACGCTTGGGTTGGATTCCAATCAAATAGACTATTGATGCTTTAGAGGAATAGTGAGCCGAGAAATTAGAGGTGAGATCTTATCCATTGAAGATTTGATTTTCATTACTTTATCCTCCTCAGCTGTTTCAAGTCATAAACTTGCTTGTATGTTGCAGCTAGTGGCAACCGCCAATAAATTCAAATTTAGTGGAACTGGCTCTGATCTGGAGAAGAAGTTGGACTGTATGTTTGGTTGGGTTGTGGTAATGGTTACTCATGCGCTGACCCTAAGTAAGCATGGGTTAGCAAGCATACCAGAGGACTTAGTGGCTGAGCAGGTAACTGGCTCTGATGAAGGCCCAAGCCCAAACCAAAATGAGCTAGATTCCACATGCAAGTCAAAGCGTCCTAGGGTGGAGAACGAGAAAAAGAAAGGAGCTACTTTCATTAGAAGCCAAATAACAAAACTAGTGGCTACATGCATGACTGAGCCTGGACCTTCACATGACACATCCGTAAAGAATTTCCTCCGAGTTCTAGAGGCAGCTCCTAAAGTTTATGAGGACATGGAGTTATATATGAACCCCGTGAAGTTGCTAGAGGACTTGAACCATAGATTGGTCATCATGAAGATGTCCCTAATCATAGGGTCAATTATTTATGTTTTTTTATACAACACTGACACTTGATTTTGTGGAGTCTTTATTGATCTGCTTATATTTATTTTCCTATTGTTTTATCAGATTTCTTATTTGGATTTTTTTTCTTTTTTGTACGAATAATCCATATGTTAATATGTATTCATGTTTTCTTATTATATGCTTTGTCAGTAGATTTCCTCTATTTTTTAACGTTGTTTGATTCACATATATATTACATGAACATAACACTTTTTTGGCATGGCTTCATAGAGAGATAGACATAAAACATTTATTGTAACAATATGTATTTTGTACGAATACTAAGACTCATATGTTGAACGAACTCCTTGCAAGACTTCTACTTATATTTGTGACAAATGGGTTAGGGAGCTACTACAAGGACACCCTACAAGATTCAGCAACATGTTATGTATGACAACCTATTTTTATGGATTGCATGATGAACTACATATGAATCATGGACTATATGGCTCCTCAAAAATTACTAACCAGAGAGATTTTAGCAATAACCCTCTACCTCTTATCACAGGATAAATTAATCATAGGAGCGATGGAGTGAGATTAGCATTCATCCAAGATAATTAGCATGTATTTTTCAATGGGTTCGAAGGCTCTTGTAAGTTTGTCGACACAAATTTTTAAGCCAGAGAATCCAACATTCAAGGACTCTAACAATGATTGTAAATGACCCGCAGTATATGACATTTTAAGGAAATTTTTTTACTCATTATATCCAGAAGTTAAAATGAGTTGATTGGTTATCACAACTTTATTTAATTTGTCAGAAGTGTAGTGGAGCGATCGATGGAACCCATGTGGATGCATGTGTATCCAATAATGAAAAAGTCACATATATTGGATGGTGTGGATCAACCATAGAAAATGTGATGGTGTTATGTGATTTCAACATGTGCTTTACTTTGTGATGGCTGGTTGGGAAGGCAGTGCACATGACAGTCGTATTTTTTGCTTTTGGAACAAAAAATCGAAATCTCAACTTCCCTCATCCGCCTCCAAGTTTGTTCAGCTATCAATCATATTCATTTCTTTGTAATTTCATTACTAATTTTTTGTATTTGGGACAAATAACTATTTTTTGGTCGATGCTCGATATCCCTTACAAAAGTGGTATCATAAGCCATTTTCAGGTACAAAATATCACATTTTCAATTTTGAAAGATCCAATAGTGTTGCTAGGGGCAAGAAGGAAATGTTTAACAAAAGACACTCCTCCTTACGTAGTCTCATTAAAAGAACATTTGGAATGTGGAAGAAAAGATGGCACATATTGTGTGATATGCCAACGTATGCATTTTTGAAGCAGGTGCAGATTGTAGTGGCCTCAATGACTCTACACAACTATATTTAATGACATCATTCTTAAAGTAATGTGTACTTCAACATGGCTGACGATGATCATTTACAAGTCCCGATAGAAGCACTTTAATATCAAATAGGACAATTTGTACCACAGCTAGAAGCAGAATCACACAAAGGTTACGCACATGATGAGGAAGGTGCCGCATAAATGGTTGAATTGAGAGAGTAGATTATATTAGCAATTCTTGCATGTTGATTGGACCATTCTAGTTTTTTTTATACATTTCATGTTTATTTTCTATTCCTTGTGCTATTAATATTATTTACTATTCATTTATGTTATTCGTTCGTGGTTAATTTTTTTAATTGTTATTTTTTATGTTGTTTGTAATTATTTCTTTCTCATTTTGTCTTTTTTGTGGGCTTGTGAGGTCTGTGATGAGTCGTTTGACCTTGTGGGTTCTTTTGGATGACCTGTTAGTGTATGATTAGCATTACATGTGAAATCCCGATGAGGGCAACCAAGTATCTCTTTTTTTTTATACATCGGTATTTGAGGTACTACTGGATGGTAATTTTGGTGATGCATATGTGACACTCACAAGCTTGATATTATGTGGGTTAAAGGCAACCAAAAACCCCTTATTTTAGAAGGTCCATTGTCTTATTCCAGTGACAGATTTTTGGTTGTGTACTGAGTTTTATGAAACCTCGCGTCTACATAAACTGTACTTTATTACTCTTTTTATCAATTTATACTTGGATTATGACTAATGAATTATTTTTTGAACCATTCAGGAAAGATGAGCTCTAGAATTTCAAGGACCTTCTGACAATTGCTATGCTATTTCGGATTTTAGACTTCCTTGCTAACATAGATACGAGAGACAGTTATACAGGTGCCGTGGAGAATCATGGAGAACTGTGACTTCTTCCGGTGGGCAGATAGGCTCGAAAAATAAATCGCCAAGATTGAATAGGCGTGAAGAGTATCCTTAGAGGATGGTCTAGCTACTGACATACACAGTCTGCACTTTAAATATAATATTATCATATTATTAAATGTTATATTAGTAGTCTTTGTTCTAAGTTTAATAATCATGATACTCACTGTTAAGTAATGTGTATATCTTAATTTTTGCATTATTTTGAAGTGGATGTTTTCTTCTCAAGTATCAAATATATTGCTATGAAGGTTTTGTTGCAAACAATATTACTGCACTGAGGCAGAATGGTCATATGTATAGAAACAACTGTTTACTAGTAGTACAAACCAAAAACCGAACCAGCTTATTCTCAGCAGCTGCTTATCAACAGATTACTGGGGCAGCTGCTTATCAGCAACGTATTAATAAGATACAACTGCCCCAAATAGACTCTTAGGGTTCATGAGAGGTGATCATGCTGAGGTGTGTGATGTTGTAACCCTAAGCCATTTTTCTTTCTCCACATCCAGTGCTAGTTGAATCTCCTCCCCGTGGAAACAGGCCAATCAATTGAACGTCAAACCACGTAAATTGTTTGTGTATGATTATTTTTGTGGGAATTTCTATGCTTTCACATAGTTTTTGCATAACAATAGGTATCAGAGATTCAGATTTATGATTGAAGCTTGGTTTAGCTTCGGTGGGGGTAATGCTGGAGAAAAGACATGAAAATCTAGTGTGCAAATTAAGGAGGGCCTTCAGGAGCTCGGGTCTGGTGGAGTAAACTTCAGAAGGTGGTCCAGCTTTCCAATGGCATGGTTTGGCTGGTGTTGCTACTACGGAATCGACGCAGAAGTGAAGGAAGCAGGTTGCGACATTCCAGCAGGCTATCAAAGGTCTGATGAAAGGCTCCAGTGGTGGTCTCCAAAGTATCCAGGATATTTTCGGCAACAATAAATGGGAAAGTTTTAATAAATGAAGCTTTTATTAAGACATTTTTAGAAAGCTTCACATAGGTCGCAAAAGTAACTTTTGTAAACAAAAAAGGAAATTCCTATTTCCCTTGGGAAAGGAAATTTTTTGTGTGAGAGAAAAGTTTCTTTTAAAAGGGATAGGATTTTCCCAGAAAGAAAAAAAAAGAAAAGTTTCAGGGAAAAAAAAGAAGAATTTTTTTATTTTTTGAAATTTGTTTTTTTTTAGATAAACCTTTTTTTCCTTATTTTCTTTCTTTCTTTTAGGGTATTCTATTAGAGAAATTTTTTTTAAAGAGACCCAAAAATGGTAGCCACGAGGAATAGCACGATATCAGGTTCTTCAAAGTTCATTATTGCAATGGAAAAGACGATTCATCAAGAGGTTACACATTTCGTCAAAATTGATGTGATGAAATTTGACGGTAAAGAAAAATTTGGCATGTGACGATTACAGGTGATGGAGTGTTGTGTTCTCTGAATCTGGAAGAAGTCATGGATAGCGAGGAATGTACTGAAAATATGTTTGAAAGAGATTAGTAGAATATGAACAAGAGCATTTGTGGCTTGATCTAAAATTGCTTTCTTGTGGCTTGATAAAAAAGTTGCTTGACCCAGAATATCAAATATAGGATTATGATGGAGAATTTTGTAGTAAAATGGGGGATGATGATGGAGAACCAATATTCACAAAGAGAGTGGAGAATTATCTCCTTATGAAGGATCGACTATAAATATTTTATATGAGATAGTATTTTATATTATTGAGCACTTGAATGACTTCATAAAGCTGTTAGCAGATTTATATTTGGATAAGGAGGTTGGAGATGAAGACAATGTGCTTCTTCCATTGAATTAGCTCCCAAATGAGTACAAAAACTTCACAATGACCTTCATTCATGGGAAGGCGACATTGAATTATGAATAAGTGACTATGGCACTGCTGAAACAAGAGTTCCATAGGAGGGACAAGAAGTTTGCAAAGATGGAATCAGCTAGGGCAATTGCACTCCAATGTGACATATCTTAAAATAAGAAGAAGAATTGAGAAAAAAAATGTGGCAACGATGACACTTCTAAAAAGTGAGGCAAGTCTCGTGTGCACGGCCTTAGAAAAAATCAACATGCTTTTTTTATACTGGTCATTGGAAGAAAGATTATTCGAAGCTAAAGGAATAGGGAAAGAAAGTTGCATCTAATTCGAAGTCGATGTCATTGTATAAAGATATGAAGTGGAAAACACATATGTATCATTATATGTAGCTTCTTACATTTTTTTTACAAATGATTCGTGTTGGAGTCTAGATACAGGTCTTAATTGTCACATTTATCCCCATCGAGGATGGTTTTGTATGTACAAGGAGCTGGATAGCACTACAGTGACTATGGGAAACAATCAAGCTTGTCATATTAATTATGTAGGGATTATATTTATCAGGATGTGTGATGGTACTGTGAGGGAGTTGATTGATGTTAAACATGTTCCAAATATCAAGAAAAGTTTGTTGTTAGTTGAGGCTTTAGAGTCCAAGGGCTATGTTACACTTAAAATATATCCTATTTTATGCATATTTTTATACCTATTTTTAATGATATTGCACTTTAATGGAAAATATTTTATGTTTTTCTTGCAGGTATGATGAAAATGGATAGTCATGATGAAAGGAGCAAAATTGGATCAAATTTGGAGCAAAAAAATGAAAAATAAAAAATTTGGCACTGGCGGCTAAGCGCCACTGGGCCAGCGCTTAGCCGCCACAGCTAAAAATCGAATTTCAAATGGATTTGTTGCTAATTTCAAAGGGGATGGGATGCAACTCTTGGTGGTAACGTCCATAACTTCCATTGGGCGGCAAGTTTGAATGAAGGGGTGCGTTCCTTGGTAGATACATCAAATCTGGACACATTTTGAAGAGACACCAAGCCACCTTTTGGTTTACTATTTAAAGAGAGTCTTAGGAAAGATTAGGAGACTCTTCCTTTGCATTTTGAAGGGTTCTTTCTTTCTTTCTTTCTTTTTTTCTTCCACTGCATTTTTAAGAGCTTTTATTTTAGTGTAGGAGTAGAGAGTAGAAAGGAGAAAAGGGTTGGAGTGAAGTATTCTTCTTCCCACTTCTTTTCTTTCTTTTAGTTTAGTTTTTATTGAAGTCTGAAGTCTGTATTCTGAGTCATCGAAGTTGGGAGACTTACTCTGAGGAGTAGTTTAGCGAAGAGTCAAAGTTTCAGAGGAACTTCCTTAGTCTTGTGGAGAGGATTTTTAGATAAGTGTTTACTTTTATTTAGTTTATTAATATTTACTTTCATTTATTATTTTTCTTATTATTGTTTTTAATTTCAAATCAATGTGTTTTTATATTTTCTCAATCCATTCTGAGTAGTTTACTTTTTCTTTTTCTTTCTTAAATGGAGAAGTAATTAATTTAAAGAGAATTGTTATGGAAAGTATAAGTGTTTAAAAGTTGGAAGAAGTTGTGAAGATTGATTCTAAAAACTTTGTTTACTTCTTTATTTGGTCTGTTAAGTTGTAAAATTTCTTGAGATTATGTAAGATCCAATGCGGTATTGTCTCATAAAAGTTAGTAGAAATCACATGCAATTATATGGGTGAGAACTGTAGTCCATATAATTGAATGTAATATTAAAAGATATTTTTATGAAAGGGAGTAAAATTGGAGGATTTTAGAATGTAGGCTAAAACCCCCTAATTTAGTTTGAAGTTTTGAGTTTTGTTATGAGAAGTTAGCCCCCAGGTGGTGGGAATCGAGGGAACTCTAGAGTGAGTGATTGGTATCTTCCCTGCCTAACCATGTTCAAAATAATATAAATTTCAAATTAACCTATGTTCTTTATAGAACCAAGTAAGGGTAAAGAACACATTTGCTTCTATCTGTCACAACAAAAATTTGAATACTTCCACAACAATACTTTAAGAATTATTACTATTTCATGAAAGGAAAGAAAAAGATATTCTAGTTAATAGTATTTTACATCCACTGTTATTAGTTATTGTAATTTTAATTTTTTGTTTAGCATTTTATTAAGAAAATTTTAAAAGACATATCAACCTTCAAAAATTTTCAAAATCAAGACATACTTTTTCGAAAACAATCAAAGAAGGTAAAAAGATAATTTCTCTAATTCCTTTAAAGATTTTACATTTTCCCTGTGGGTTCGATATCTCGGGGCTTAATCAGAAAGTCTTATATTACTTGATAAATGATATGTATACTTGTGTAGTATCAAATATTATAAAATCATAATTTTCATATCTAAATCACATATATTTGGTGTGGAGTCAAGTTTTTGGCACACATACATATTTATCTACTGGACGGGACCAAGTTTTTGGCGCCGTTGCCAATTTTCATATCATATTTGTAAGCACATATATTTATCAGGGATCAAGTTCTTGGCGCCGTTGCCAGGTAAAATTAATTAGATTGCATTTTAAAGAGAATTAAGAAATTATAAACTTTTATTTTTATTTGTTTTTGTTAGTGTGTTGTATTTTGTTTTGTTTTATTGTTGTATGCGTAGTTCAGGTTTTGAAGGACTTGTGCCTTACGATTCTGAATTAGAAAGAACTATCAGAAAAATTAAAAAAAAATTAAAAATACAGAAAAAGAAAAAAATATTCAAGAAATGGAAAATCATCAAAATCAAAATGTTGGCATCCATCAAGAATTAAGACCTTTAAGAGATTATGTTAACCCTACAATAGATGAATTTCATGGTAGTATTCAAAACCCTGCTGTAGCTGCTAATTATTTTGAGCTTAAACCTGCTATTATCCAAATGGTGTCAAATAATCAGTTTGGGGGAGCAACAACTGAAGATCCTAATTTTGATCTTGCTATTTTTTTGGAGTTGTGTGCTACTTTTAAATATGATGGTGTTTCGGATGATGTCATTAGACTTAGACTTTTTCCTTTCTTACTAAGGGATAAAGCTAAAATGTGGTTACATTCGTTAGCACCTGGATCAATTAGAACTTGGGGTGAACTTTCACAAAAATTCCTTGCTAAATATTTTCCACCATCTAAGACTGCTAAGTTGAGAAATGATATAACATCTTTTTGTCAGTTTGAAGGAGAATCAATATATGAAGTATGGGAAAGATTTAAAGATCTCCTCCGGAAATGTCCACATCATGCGGTACCAGATTGGTTAATAATTCAAACTTTTTATAATGGATTAGTTGGATCTCTTAGATCAATCATCGATGCTGCTACCGGTGGATCATTAATGTATAAACCATTTTATGATGCTTATGCTTTAATTGAAGAAATGGTTACTAATAATTTTTAATGGCCTTCTGAAAGGTTAAATCCTAAAAAGGTAGCCAGTGTTTATGAAAATGATGCTTTTTCAATGTTAGCAAATCAAGTTGCTACTGTATCAAGGAAGATAGACCTATTTGGGATGAATTTTTCTCAGCCAAATCTCATGACTGAAGAAAATTCATTAGGCCAAATGGTTGATTCTTATTCTTCACCAGAAACTGTGAATGCTATAATCAAACCTAACAATCCATATTCCAATTATTATAACCTGGGTTGGAAGAATCATCCAAATTTTAACTAGAATAACAATAATCAGGGTGGTGTTAATCAACAATGGGGGAACACCCAAGTAAACCCATTGGGGAATTAGAGCAACCAAGGTAATAATAATAATAATATATTAACTTATCCTTCAGGTTATAACAATGCTTTACAAAATAAGGAGAAGAAGTTATCTATGGAAGAAGTAGTATTACATATGGGAAATCAATTACAAATTCAAGGAGCAACCATCAAAAATATTGAAAATCAATTGGGACAAATTGCAAATGCATTAAGTAAAAAATCCCAAGGAATGCTTCCAAGTAATACTGAAGTGAATCCAAAAGAAAAGAATAAAGAAAAAGTGAAAGCAATTCAACTGAGAAGTGAAAAACAATTGGAAGGTAGACTTCAAAAAGAAACTGAAGTAGAGAAAGAAGAGATTGAAAGACCTAAAGAGGACATTCCAAAAGGTTTTGAAAGACCTATTTCTCCACCTAAGGTTGATTTAGAAAAACCATCACCTCCATTTCCTCACAGACTTCGTTAACAAAAGTTGAATAAGCAATTTTTAAAATTCTTAGAGATATTAAAGAAGCTTACCATTAATATTCCATTTGCTGAAGCTCTAGAACAAATGCTAAGCTATGTGAAATTTATGAAGGATATTCTTAATAAAAAGAGGAAGTTTGAAGAAAATGAGACTGTAGCACTTAGTAAGGAGTGTAGAGCGATAATTCAGAAAAAGCTTCCTGAAAAACTTAAAGATCCTGGTAGTTTCACAATTCCATGTGCAATCGGAAAAAGATTATATGGAAAAGCTTTATGTGATTTGGGTGCAAGCATTAACCTTATGCCTCTATCAATATTCAAAAGACTGAGATTAGGAGAAATAACCCCGACTACTGTAACTCTGCAATTAGCAGATTGATCACGTAAAAAATATATTAAGAAATTCATATCTATTTTTGATGAAATTGCACTTTAAAGAAAGGTATTTTCTTTATTTTACTGCAGGAATGAAGATTTATAAGTGATAGAAGCAAAAAGCATGAAATGGAGCGAATTTGGATAAAAAAGGAAGAAATTCATGCAAAATGAACTAAGTCACCGACGGCGAGATCGAGGCCGCCGACGGCGAGATCATGAGGAGAATTTCTAAAGGAATTATAACTACCTCGCCGACAGTGAGCCCGAGCCCGCCGACAGTGAGATCGTGCGGTTTGAAGATCTTCTAGAAGCCCCGCTGACGGCGAGGTCGTTTCGCGCCGACGGCGAGACAGTTCAAAATGCAAATACATTGAACCTGGACGCTTTTTGAAGACGTGTTTAAGCATCCCTTGGACCTTTGCCTACTTCTATAAATAGAGGCCAAATTCTAGTGTCTGTGTGTGTCTCTGGAGTCTTCAGTGTGCCTTTTTATAGCGTCTTAGTGTATCTTTAGTGAGTTAGAAGTGTGTTGTACTAGAAGGAAAAGTCAAAGGAACTTCAAGGAGTCTGCTTGGGGAAGAAATTAAGATAAGTATCTTTGTTTATTGTTGTTAACTTTAAATGAAATCCATGCTTTGTCTTATTCCCATGCATTCTGAGTAGTTTTGTTAGTCTTTCTCCTTGTTTATGAAAATTATGCGAATTGATGAAATTAAATAGAAGTACCTAATATATTAAAATAAATTGTGATAATTTTTACTTAAAACTTAATTTACTTTCAATCTGGCCAATTGATTTGTTAAAATATGTTGAATTATCAACAATAGTAAAAATTACATCCAATATTCAGGGAAGTCAAAAGCCTTGGAAGGAGGGTGCAAATAAATAGGGAAATATTATTTATCGGATGTAGAATTGAACATTTTAGTGTGACAGACTAAAATATTCAATTTGGTCCTATTGTTTGAGAGCTGAAGTGTAGATGTTAGCCCTCGAAGTGAGGGGAACGTGGGAGCTACGAAGTGGCAACCAGTATCCTCCCTAGCCTAGCCGCGATTCGATAATCAAACATAGGATTAGTCAATGTTCTTTGCACCTGGACCAAAGGGTAAAGAATAGGAATGCTCCTATTTGTCACAATACACTTCAAAAATTCTATTTAGATTCATCATTCACTTAATTTTCTAAAAACAAGGAGAAGGATACTTTTTCTAAATTATTTAAATCAACTTTATTTCAAGCATTAGTTTACTTAGTTTGCTTTAGTTACTTTAAATTTTCGTTTACTATATTAGTAAATAATTCCTTTAAATTTTAGTTGATACAAATCTGTTAAAAACTTCCCTGTGGGATCGATCACCAGGACTCCACTAGAGCCCTGTATTACTTGATACGATACGTATACTTGCGTAGAATCCACATTATACATTCCATCATAAAATCAAATATATAGATTAAAGCGGGATCAAGTTTTTGGTACCGTTGCTATTAACATAATTTGCAAACACATAAAAAGTGGGTCAAGTTTTTGCGCCGTTGTTGGGAAGTAAAAAAATTATTTACTTGAGTAATCGACTATTTTAAAATTTATTTTATAAAATTGTATGCAAAAATTTGGAAACGAAAATTTAATACTTTACGATTCAGAATTAGAGCGTACAATTAAAAGAATTAGAAAACAAAAAAGAGAAATTATAAATTTAACACAAATGGAAAATATTCCTGAAAATGAAAATATCAATCAAAAGAGACCATTAAGAAATTATGCCAACCTTACATTAGATGAAATTCATTTAACTATTCAAAACCCTGATGTAGCTGCTAATTCATTTGAACTTAAACCTGCAATTATCCAAATGGTACAAAACAATCAATTTAGTGGTTCACCTACTGAAAATCCTAATTTACATCTTGCTAGTTTTTTAGAACTATGTGCTACTTTCAAATATGAAGGAGTATCTAATGATGCTATTAGACTTGGACTTTTTCCTTTTTCTTTAAGGGATAAGGCTAAAATGTGGTTAAGTTCGCTAGCACCTGGATCTATTAAAACTTAGGGAGAGTTATCACAAAAATTTCTATCCAAATATTTTCCACCATCTAAAACTGCTAAGCTTAGAAATGATATAACTTCTTTTAGTCGAGTTTGATGGAGAATCAATATATGAAGCTTGGGAGAGATTTAAAGAACTTCTTAGGAAATGCCCACATCATGCGTTACCGGATTGGTTAATTATTCAAACTTTCTATAATGGATTAGTAGGATCTCTAAGATCAATCATCGATGCTGCTGCTGGAGGATCATTAATGTCAAAAACATTTGATGAAGCCTATGCACTAATCGAAGAAATGTCAACCAATAATTTTCAATGGCCTGCTGATAGAATGAATCCGAAAAAGATAACTAGTATTCATGAAAATGATGCAATATCTATGTTAGCTTCGCAAATCGTTGTTGTATCTAAAAAATTAGATCATTTTGGAATGAATTACTCTCCAACTATATTAGAAGAAGATTCATCTGAACAACTTATAGAATCCCAATCTCAATATGAAACTATAAATGCAATTAATAACAGACCCAATAATCCTTATGTTTATTATAATCCTGGATGGAAAAATCATCCTAATTTTAATTGGAATAATAACACAACTAGTCAACCGTGGATGAATAACATAACACAACCATTAGGAAATCCCTCTAATCAAGGAAATTCTAATTATAAACCTAATTATCCACCTGGATTTAATAATAATAACCCACAATTTAAAGATAAGAAATTATCTATCGAAGAATTAATATTAAATATGGGTCAACATTTACAAAATCAAGGAAATCAATTACAAATACAAGGAAACCAATTACAAAATCAAGGAGCAGCTATTAAAAATATTGAAACTCAACTTGGACATATCGCTACCGCACTTAATAATAGAATACCTGGAACATTTCCTAGTAATGTGGAAATAAATCCCAAAGACAAGGGAAATGAACTAATTAAAGCGATAAAATTACGAAGTGGAAAAGAATTAGAACCTCGAATTCAGAAAGAACTTGAAAGTCAAAAAGAGGAAGTGGAAATTGAGAAGGAAAAGAATCAACAAGATCCAAACTTAGAAAATATTTTAATACCAATGAAAATTTCTGTTGAAAAACCTCCACCACCATTTCCTCGATGACTAATTTAACATAAAAAAGATAAACAATTTGCTAAATTCCTTGAAATTCTGACCTTTCGTAGAAGCTTTAGAACAGATGCCAAACTATGTAAAATTCATGAAAGATAAAATTCATGAAAGATATTCTAAATAGAAAAAGAAAATTTACCGATAATGAAATGGTCGCACTTATTGAAGAGTGTAGTGCTATTATTCAGAAAAAGCTTCCTGAAAAATTAAAAGATCCTGGTAGTTTCACTATACCCTGCACTATTGGAGAAAAATTCTATGGAAAAGCTTTGTGTGACTTAGGAGCAAGCATCAATCTAATACCTCTATCAATTTTTAAAAGATTAGGATTGGGAGAAATTTCACCTACTTCAGTAACTCTTCAGTTAGCTGATCGTTCTGTTACATATCCTAAGGGAGTTATTGAAGATGTATTAGTAAAAGTGGATAAATTTATCTTCCCTGTAGATTTTATTGTTTTAGATATGGAAGAAGATAAAGAAATTCCTATCATTTTAGGAAGACCATTTTTAGCCACTGAAAAAGCTATGATTGATGTTCAGAAAGGAGAATGAACTATTTGAGTAAATGACCAAAAAGTAACTTTTAATATTGCTAAATCAATGAAATATCCTACGCTAGAAAAAGATGATGAGTGTTTTCGAATGGAAGTACTCGATCATTTACAAAAAGAACATTTTAAGGAATATTATGAAGAAAAATTAGAAAAAGAAAATACTGAATTAATTGAAAAAGCCGATATAAATGAAGAACTAGATTATATTCAAGAGAAATTTGAATTTTTGGATAACACGGAAAACTCGAAAAAAATATAGTTCCATCGATTATTAAACCTCCTGAACTTGAGTTAAAAATGTTACCTAATCATTTGAAATATGCTTACTTAGGTAATTCTTCAGCTCTACCAGTTATTATTTCATCTGAATTAAATGAATGTCAAGAAAAAAAACTTTTAGATACTTTAAAAAAATATAAGAAAATTTTTTGTTGGACTTTAGCCGATATTAAAGGAATTAGTCCTTCAATCTGTATGCACAAAATTATTTTAGATAATGAACATAAGCCTAAAGCAGATCTCCAAAGGAGATTAAATCCGATAATGAAAGAAGTAGTCAAAAAGGAAATTTTAAAATGGTTAGATAATGGTATTATATATCATATTTCTGACAATGCTTGGGTAAGCCCAATTCACTGTGTACCTAAGAAAGGAGGAGTGACCGTAAAAGCTAATGAAAATAATGATCTTATCCCTATAAGACAAGTTACTGGATGGCAAATATGTATTGATTATAGAAAATTAAACACGACCACCAGGAAAGATCACTTCCCTTTACCATTTCTAGACTCGGATGTTAGATATATTAGCTGGACATAAATATTTTTGTTTCTTAGATGGATATACCGGTTATCATCAAATACAAATTGCTCCCGAGGATCAAGAGAAAACTACATTTACTAGTCCTTATGGAACTTTCGCTTTTCGAAGAATGCCTTTTGGATTATGTAATGCACCTGCAACATTCCAGAGATGTATGATGTCTATATTTAGTAAATTAATTGATAATGGAATAGAAGTATTTATGGATGTTTTCTCTGTATTTGGAACAACATTTGACACGTGCCAAAATCATCTTGAAAAAGTATTTGAAGTTTGTGAGAAAACTAATTTAGTTCTTAATTGGGAGAAATGTCAATTTATGGTTACAGGCGGCATTGTATTAGGGCATAAAATTTCGAAAAAGGGCATGGAAGTAGACCCTGCAAAAATTCAAGTTATAGCTAAATTACCACCTCCAACTACGGTGAAAGGGGTAAGAAGTTTTCTTGGACATGCTGGATTCTAGAGACGTTATATTAAAGATTTTTCAAAAATTACTAAACCTCTATGCCAACTTCAGAAAAGGACAAGAAATTTGAATTTACAATCGAATGCCTGAATGCTTTCGAATTATTAAAAGATAAATTAATTGCAGCACCTATAATAGTTTCACCTAATTGGGAGAAACCATTTGAGCTTATGTGTGATGCTAGTGATTATGCTTATAGGAGCAGCTTCTTGGGCAAAGATATGATAAGATTTTCAAAGTTATATACTATGCTAGTAAAACTCTAAATGATGCTGAAATAAATTATATAGTTACTGAAAGAGAATTATTAGCAGTTGTATATGCTTTTAATAAATTTCGGCATTATCTAATAGGAACAAAATGTATTGTACATACTGATCACTCTACTATAAAGTATTTAATGCAAAAGAAAGATTATAAACCAAGATTAATTAGATGGATATTACTAATGCAAGAATTTGATTTTGAGATCATTAACAAAAAGGGAACTGATAATCAAATTGCAGATCATTTATCAAGATTAAAAAATCTTGAATTATCTGATACTGATAATGAAATTTTAGACACTTTTCCTGATGAACAACTTTATAATATAAATGAGTGGAAAATACCTTGGTGTGCTGATATAGTAAATTATATTGTAAGTGACATTTTGCCACCTATGATAACTTTACATAAACAGAAAAAAATCATTCATGATACTAAAACATACTTTTGGGATGAACCATACTTATATAAGCAATGTAAGAATTTAATTATTAGAAGATGCGTGCCTTATGAAGAAACTGAACCAATCATTCAAAAATATCATGACTCTGATTTTGGAGGACATTTTGGAACAGATAAAACTGCGTATAAAATTCTACAATCTAGATTCTACTGGCCTACTCTATTTAGAGATGTATACAAATATATAAAAACCTACGATAAATGCCAAAGAGTAGGAAACATATCAAGAAAAAATGAAATACCTCTGAATTTTATATTAGAAGTTGAAATTTTTGATGTTTGGGGATTAGATTTCATGGGACCTTTTATTCCTTCATTTGGAAACTCATATATATTAGTAGTGATTGATTATGTTTCCAAATGGATCGAAGCGCAAGCTTTACCTAGGTGTGATGCTAAAAGTGTTTCAAAATTTTTAATGAAAAATAATTTTACTAGATTTGGAATGCCGAAAGTGATTATCACTGACGGAGGAACTCATTTTAAAAACAAATATATTCACAAACTATTAGAAAAATATAATATTGTGCATAAGATACCAACTGCTTATCATCCACAAACTAGTGGATTAGCTGAAGTTTCTAATCGAGAGATTAATCGTATATTAGAAAAGTTTGTAAACCCTAATAGATTAGACTGGTCTATAAGACTAGACACTGCATTATGGGCATACAGGACTGCTTATAAAACTCAGATTGGAATGACTCCTTATAGACTTATATATGACAAAACTTGCCACTTACCAGTTGAATTAGAACATAAAGCATATTGGGCGATTAAAGAATTTAATTATAATATGAAAGAAGCTGGTGAAAAGAGATTGCTGCAATTAAATGAATTGGAAGAATTAAGGAATGAATCATATGATAATGATAGGATTTATAAAGAAAGGATGAAATTATGGCATGATCGAAAGATTAATCAGAGAAATTTTGAACCAGGACAAGAAGTTCTACTATATAATATTAGATTGAAATTATTTCCTGGGAAATTGAAATCTCGATGGTTAGGACCTTTCACCATAACTCAGATATTTTCATATGGAACTATAGAAATTGAAGATCCAAAAACAGGACATAGATTTAAGGTAAACGGACATAGATTAAAACCTTATTTCGAAGGTAGAAGACCAAATTTTAAGGTGGTTTTATTGCTTAGTCAACCTGATTACTAACTGAAATTAGGTCAGGCTGACGACGTTAAACCAAGCGCTTTATGGGAGGCAACCCATAGTAGTCTTTTAGTTTTAATTATCTACAAAATAGTGAGTCTATATTATTAAAACAAATCTTACTACTCAAATTTTTAATTAGAATCATCACAAATTCGAACCTATATGATGAGATCAGAAAATATTTGGACCAGAGTGAAAATGAGCGATTTTTGCGAATCTCGCCGACAGCGAGATCGTGTGCCATGATTTAATTCGGTTTTATAACGAGCTCGACGACAGCGAGAAACTTCCCGCCGACGGCGAGGCAGTTCAAATTTTGGTTTCTTAAAGATTTTCGTGCGGTTTTGGACGGTTCTAAGCCATTTCTTTGTAAGAAATTATCCCAAATCCAATTTTAAACTGTTTTCTTCCTTAGAAACGACTAGAGACCAATCCTTTCAATCCGAAATGGCCACCAAATTCTTAGAAACCACAAAAACTGAAGTTTTCAACCGAAGAAAATTCATCAGTTCGGAGGCGCAGCGTATCTTCAACAAAGGCTTGATGAAGAAAAGACGTATTACAGAAAGGGGATTTGTCAACAGAGGAGTAGAGAATTCCACCACAAAAATCGAAGAAATGATCGCACAACGGCATTGAGAGGTATTTTGTTATACGACATCCGCTGTAGTTATTCCAGTAGTTAAAGAGTTTTACTCTAATTTACATGCGATCAAATATGGAAATTTCTATGTCAGAGGAAGATGATAACATTTACTCCTTCAAGGGTAAATGAATTGTTTTCTATAGAGAATACCTCTGTTTGTCATTATTCCAACTTTATGCCTTCAAGATACAATATGAACGAGATATATAGATACTCGACCGACCAACCCGATGATCGGGAGTTACGCAAAGACGGTATGTCGGCTTTTTCGCATCACTTCTTAACCCCGTCTCGAAGCATTGGCATTTCTTTATCTCATCAAAATTATTACCTATTATGAGGGTAAATAATGTTTCAAAGGAATGTGCTATATTAAACTACTGTATTTAAATTGGCCTACCTATCGATGTTGGATCAATAATAGTAAAGTCTGCATTGGGATTGATTGTGCATGGGTCAGTTCATGGACTTGGACACCCATCGACTATATTTGCTTTATGCGATCGTACCAAGTTTCTTATGAGGTTTAGGAAAAAGGACTTTTGCCATGGAAACCACTTGATCCTACGGATATGTTTCCAACTTTGGATAACAATGATGAGATTACCATTATTTCTGACAAAACATCACAGAACAATCCTTTAGCAAGGCCCCTTACTGATAAAACTAATTTCATTCTAAAGAAGATTAAAGGATTGGAAAAAGAATTGCAAAATGTGATGAATTCCATCGACAATATCTCTGATATGTTTGATCACATTGACTGGAGGATGAAGGAGCACTTTGATCATACTGGACATCTAGAGGCTAGTTTTATTCATTTACTAAGACAGAAAGGGTGGATTAATGAAGAATCTACTGCAGAATTCCCTTTCAGGCCTTTCTACAATTTATTTATGCACCTACGTCGCATCGGGAATATCAGAAAAGATGATAGTTCAGACACTGAAGAGTAGGAAAGATTTCTATTTTATGTCATATATTTGTGTATATATGTGTTGATTTGGATTTAGGTTTATTATGATTTGAATTTGAATTTGATCATCTCAGATTTGATGAGATTATTTGTAATTGTTATGTCTCAGCATTTAGAGTGTTGTGGTGTGGATTGCGCTGCTGAGTATTATGGATTTGAACATTTAAGCTAAGTATGTTGTTAAGTTGTTAGTGTGAAATTTGTAAGTCTCATGGATTTCATATATAAAGTTATATTGTTTGTGTTGTGTGAACGTTTTGTGAGTATAAGTATCTTATCTTCATACTATTATTAAATTAAGTCATCGGAAGATTGATTAAGGGCAAATCGAGGTTGAAAATGATTGACGAATTTCAAAAATTTAAAATTTTTGGGATCTCGCCGACGGCGAGAATTATCTCACCGACAGCGAGAAAACCCGCTGACAGCGAGACCGAGCTCGCCGACGACGGATTTTTCTTGAAACTTTTGCCTTATCAAATTAATTAGCTCGCTGACGGCGAGAAAAATCTCGCCGACAGCGAGATCGCGAAAAAACTTATATTTGACCAGTCAACCGACACTATTCATCATCCCCTTCCTCAAAACTTCGAAAAAACCGACCTAGGGCTTGAGAGATCTTGGATTTGAGGCGATTTCAACACTTTTTGACACCAGATTTCATCTTCCCTTGGTAAGTACTTCACTCCTATGCAAAAATTTTTGATTTTCACCATGGATTTCTTCTACATTGGGAAATTTTGAAAAATTTCGAAATGTGGAGAAAATACTTGGAAGAATTTCATGGAAATTGATTTAAATGGATTTTAGATGTTGTAGGAAGCCTTCTTAGTAATATTTGGGAGTTTAGTTAAAATTTTTTTACAAATTTCACAGATCGAAAATGGCTCCACGACAAAAGCAACGGATAGATTACGAAGAAACCCAATTCATAAATGCAAGAGCACAAACTCGATACTTTCACAATATACAAGCCAAAACATGCATTAAAGATCGAGTTTTCAAAAATCCTGGAGGAGAAGTTGAGTGAATCATTAAGGAACGAGGATGAGAAAATTTCTGTTTCGTGACCAACAGAGCCGTTGTAGAAGCGGTAAAGGAATTTTATGCAAACTTAACACAGGCTGAAGATGCACCGGTTAAGGTTAGAGGAATTTTTGTGGAATTCAATGCAGCTAGAATAAACGCTTATTACGAGGTTAGAGACACCTACACCAGCGAGTATGAAACTTTTGGAACTATGGAAGGAACACTGGAAGAGGTGATCGACGTTCTCACTGATGGGAAAGGCGTCTGGAAGATAAAGCAGCGAGAACGGGTAAACTTCCCTCTTTCTATGTCGAATGCAACATCTAAAGCCTGGAATTATTTTATTTGTTCTACTTTGTTACCTACCTACCACCATAAGTGAGGTAACAAGAGATGGATCGATTCGAATTTCGTATTCGGAACCAAAAGAGTATTAATGTGGGAAGTGTAATTTATAAGAATATATTAGCCACCTCAAGAAATGAAATTGGAGGAGGACTAGGGCATCTCGGTCTTATCTATGCACTCGCCAATTATCCGGGGTAGAGGAAAGAGATGATGAGGAATGGGTCGAACCTATGAAACCCATTACTCGTGCTAATATAAAAAATATGAATCCCACGAAGGATGGAGATCTGGGACAAGGGATTATGTACCTTCTTCAAGTAGAGATATACCCTCTACTAGTTATGAACCCCCTCAGTACACCACTCCTACCCTTCAAGATCTGATGAATGAGTTGACCCTAAGTAGAAAGAGTTTTGAACAATTTGGAGAAAATATGGAAAGAAGATTTGAGCATATAAACCAAAGGATTGAAGGCTTGGAAAGAAGACACGATTATGATAGCGAATATCTCCAGCGACATTCAGAATACGAAATTGCATATTATGAGGCTGAACGTTGATATAGGAGTGGTGATTTAGATGTTGTCTTTCCTGAGTGCCCCCGCTATACACAGTACCAGCCTGCTCAGCCTTCTCAGCCTGGAGATCAGGGAGATGATATAGTCTGGGATTTTGATGTAGAAGATTAGAGCATTTGTTTAGTTTGTTTAGATTTATTGTTATTTTGGAAACTTTATTATTTTGTATGTAATTATTCTGTACTTTTTGTGGAGTGTGGATATTGGTATGTTTGCTTATGCTATGATGTTAGACTTCTTATGTGTGTTAAATTAGTTTGCAATTTTTTTTTTAGATAGGATGTTAGTATTTCTTTAATGTGATGTTTAAGTTTTTATAAGTTATGAACTTTTAATAATGCTTAGATTGTTTTAATATGTTTTAAAGTAGATTAGTTGATTGTATGAGTAGTAATAGATTAAGTTTTCATTTGTTATGTTTTATACTTATTTCAAAATTTCATCCCTGCACTTTCTTTTAAATACTATATGTGGAAGAATACTAACAGTTCAGGCTCTGTAAGTAATGAAAAAGCCTGCAAAAATTTCAAAGAAAAGAAATACCTAAAGCTCAAAGGTATGATGAACTTTACTATATACTTTCCCTTTTCACTATTTAGTATAAATAGAAAAATTTAAGTTTGGGGGAAGGTAAACATACAAATTTAATTATTAAATTGTTCTCAATTTCTATTTTCAAAAATTATTATCAAATGATTTTCTATAGTAGTTTTTCAATTCAATAAACATGAATTACTTTATTTAATTATTATATAAAGTTAAATAAAATGTTTCTAGTAATTCAATTAATTAATGGAATAAGATATTTGGTTTAAAGGAATAAGAATATAGTAAACTATTTAAAGTAAGGAAAACTATATTCTAAAAGTTGAAATTCTTAAGTATTTAAATGAAAAAGAAAGGATTGAAACTCAATGAAGTAAAGGCTATGAAATATATATAAGCAAGGAAATATTTTAAGTTTCAATTTTAGGAAAAGAAATTGAAGTTCAAAATTATTAACAGGCTATCTAGATACAGTAATCCTCACTTGAAAAAGAAAAAAAAAGAAAGATTGAAAATCAGTCCAAAAAGAAAAGAAAAGAAAAGAAAAACATAAGTGAGGAGAAGCTTGAGGAGATGCATTATCAAAAATTGGCTTCAATGGAATCAACCTAAAGGGTATAACTTAATTATATTTCTAAACTTATATATATGGATTAGTATTTTACTAAATAGTGTTTTCTTGAACTTCCTATCATCTAAATATCTTAAGTAATTTACTCTTTTAAATATAGTCATTCCTAAAATAAATAGAAAGCTAGAAATCTTAGACCTGATAACGAGATAATCTTATATCTATAAAGTTAATTTAATTACTTAGAAATATTTCTATTCAAATTTACTATAATGTTATTTAAATTTAATTCATAGTATATCTGAATTGAAAAATTCTATTACAAAAATCATTATTTTTATTTAGTATTAAAATTATTTGAGGACAAGTAATAATTAAGTTTGGGGGATTTTGATCACATAAAAATATATTAAGAAATTCATATCTATTTTTGATGAAATTGCACTTTAAAGAAAGGTATTTTCTTTATTTTACTGCAGGAACGAAGATTTATAAGTGATAGAAGCAAAAAGCATGAAATGGAGCGAATTTGGATCAAAAAGGAAGAAATTCATGCAAAATGAACTAAGTCGCCGACGGTGAGATCGAGGCCGCCGACGGCGAGATCATGTGGAGAATTTCTGAAGGAATTATAACTACCTCGCCGACAGCGAGCCTGAGCCCGCCAACAATGAGATCGCGCGGTTTGAAGACCTTCTAGAAGCCCCGCTGACAGCGAGGTCATTTCTCGCCGACGGCGAGACAGTTCAAAATGCAAATACATTGAACCTGGACGCTTTTAAAGAGGTGTTTAAGCATCCCTTGGACCTTTGCCTACCTCTATAAATAGAGGCCGAATTCTAGTGTCTTCGTGTGTCTCTGAAGTCTTCAGTGTGTCTTTTTAGAGGGTCTTAGTGTATCTTTAGTGAGTTAGAAGTGTGTTGTACTAGAAGGAAAAGTCAAAGGAACTTCAAGGAGTCTGCTTGGGGAAGAAATTAAGATAAGTATCTTTGTTTATTGTTGTTAACTTTAAATGAAATCCATGCTTTGTCTTATTCCATGCATTCTGAGTAGTTTTGTTAGTCTTTCTCCTTGTTTATGAAAATTATGCGAATTGATGAAATTAAATAGAAGTACCTAATATATTAAAATAAATTGTGATAATTTTTACTTAAAACTTACTTTACTTTTAAACTGGCCAATTGATTTGTTAAAATATATTGAATTATCAACTATAGTAAAAATTACATCCAATATTCAGGGAAGTCAAAAGCCTTGGAATGAGGGTGCAAATAAATAGGGAAATATTATTTATCGAACGTAGAATTGAACATTTTAGTGTGACAGACTAAAATATTCAATTTGGTCTTATTGTTTTGAGAGCTGAAGTGTAGATGTTAGCCCTCAGGTGAGGGGAATGTTGGAGCTCTGAAGTGGCGGCCAGTATCCTCCCAGCCTAGCCGCAGATTCAGTAATCAAACATAGGATTAGTCAATGTTCTTTGCACCTAGACCAAAGGGTAAAGAATAGGAATGCTCCCATTTGTCACAATACAATTCAAAAATTCTATTTAGATTCATCATTCACTTAATTTTCTAAAAATAAGGAGAATGATACTTTTTCTGAATTATTTAAATCAACTTTATTTCAAGCATTAGTTTACTTAGTTTGCTTTAGTTACTTTAAATTTCCGTTTACTATATTAGTAAGTAATTCCTTTAAATTTTAGCTGATACAAATCTGTTAAAAACTTTTCTGTGGGATCGATAACCAGGACTGCACTAGAGCCCTATATTACTTGATACGATACATATACTTGCGTAGAATCCACATTAAACATTCCATCATAAAATCAAATATATATTAAAGCGGAATCACGTTTTTGGTACCGTTGCTATTAACATAATTTGTAAACATATAAAAAGTGGGTCACAGATCGTTCGATCACATATCCTAAAAGAGTTATAGAAGATGTTTTGGTAAAATTGGATCAATTTATTTTTCCTGTGGATTTCATTGTGTTAGATATGGAGGAAGATAAAGAGAAACCCATAATTTTGGGGAGACCTTTTCTAGCTACATGCAGAGCTCTGATAGATGTGCAAAAAGGGGAATTAACGATGAGGGTTAATGATCAGACTGTTATATTTAATATTTCAAAATCGATGAAATATCCTACAGGAGGTAAAGAAGATGAGTGTTTTAGGATGGATGTTATCGAATATTTAAGTGAATGTTATTTTAAATCAACTTATGAAAAGAAAGCTGAAAGAGAAGAATTTGAATATAAGTAAGAAGAGGAGTTATTTGATTCTGAAGATTTTCAAGAAGAAGATTTAAAGTATGTTCATGAAAGTTTTGAATTGTTGGATATGACTAAAAAAGATAAATCTTATGGTCCATCAATTGAAAAACCTCCTGAACTTGAGTTAAAAATGCTTCCTGGTCATTTGAAGTATGTTTTTCTAGGTGAATTCTCAACCTTACATGTTATAATTTCCTCTCAATTAACTGAAAAAGAAGAAGAGAGTTTGCTGAAATTCGAAGAAGCACAAGAAAGCCTTTGGATGGACAATTGCCGATATTAAAGTAATCAGTCCTTCAATTTGTATGCACGTAATTCTTATGGAAGATCATTGCAAATCGCGGGCTGATCCCTAAAGGAGATTAAATCCTATCATGAAAGAAGTTGTTAAGAAAGAAATTTTAAAGTGGTTGGATGCTGGAATTATCTACCCTATTTCAGATAGTGCATGGGTTAGTCCTATTCATTGTGTTCCTAAGAAAGGAGGAGTAACTGTGATTGTTAATGAAAAGAATGAAATGATACCAACAAGACAAGTTACAGGGTGGCGAATATGCATTGATTACAGAAAATTAAACCTTGCCACAAGGAAAGATCATTTTCCACTCCCTTTTCTATATCAAATGTTGGATGGACTGGCTAGGCATAAATACTTTTGTTTTCTGGATGGATATACTGGTTACCACCAAATTCAAATTGCTCCTGAGGATCAAGACAAAACTACGTTTACCAGTCCTTATGGTACATTTGCTTTCAGAAGAATGCCCTTTGGTTTATGTAATGCCCCTGCAACATTTCAGAGATGTATGATGGATATTTTTTGTGATTTAATTAAAAAAGGGATTGAAGTTTTTATGGTTGACTTTTCATTGTTTGGAATTTCATTTGAATCATGTTTAGAACATCTATCTAAAGTTCTAAAACGCTATGAAGAAACTAATTTGGTCCTTAATTGAGAAAAATGCCAATTTATGGTAGCAGAAGGAATTATTTTGGGACATCAGTTTCAGAAAAAAGTTTGGAGGTAGATCATGCAAAAATTCAAGTTATATCTAATTTACCTTGGCCAACCAATGTAAGGGGAATTAGAAGTTTTTAGGACATGCTGGATTCTATAGGCGTTACATCAAAGACTTTTCAAAGATTACAAAACCTTTATGTTGTTTACTGGAAAAGGATGCAATTTTTAATTTTGATGATAATTGCCTCAAAGCCTTTGAAACATTAAAAAAAAATTAATCACTGCACCTGTAATAATTTCACCAAATTGAGAAAAACCTTTTGAATTAATGTGTGATGCTAGTGATTATGCTATTGGTGTCGTTTTGGGTCGAAATATTATAAAATTTTCAAAGTAATTTATTATGCTAGTAAAACTCTTAATGAAGCTCAAATTAATTTTACCACTACTGAGAAAGAGTTATTAGCTATAGTATTTGCCTTTGATAAATTTCGATTATATTTAATTGGAACTAAATGTGTTGTGCATACTGATCATTCTGCTATCAAATACTTAATAAAGAAAAATGATGCAAAACCGAGACTTATAAGATGGATTCTTCTTTTACAAGAATTTGATTTTGAGATAGTAGATAAGAAGGGTTCGATAATCAAATTGTCGATCATTTGTCCAGGCTTGAAATTGAAAAATCTTTCCGTGATATTGAAGAAATTAATGAACATTTTCCCGATGAAAAACTCGTTCACTCGTTAAAGAATTGCGTGTTCAGTGGTATGCGTACATACTAAACTTTATTGTTAGTAATATTATACCCTATGGTTTGACATATCATGAAAAAGAAGAAATTTCTGTCTGATGATAAGACTTATTTTTTGGGATGACCCATTTTTATATAAACAAGGAAAGGATCTTATAATTTGAAGATGTGTACCTTTGGAAGAGAGTTATGAAATTATTCAAAAATGTCATAATTCTGACTATGGGGGACATTTTAGAAGTGATAAAACTGCATATAAAATATTACAATAAGGATTTTATTGGCCTACAATTTTTAAGGATGTGAATGTTTATATTAAAAATTGTGATAGATGTCGCGCGTGTCGCAATATTTCTAGAAGAAATGAGATGCCCCTCAATTATATGTTGAAAGTTAAAATATTTGATGTTTGGGGATTAGATTTTGTGGGACCATTTACACCATCTTTCGGAAATGTTTATATTTTGATAGCAGTAGACTATGTTTCCAAATGGATTGAAGTTATTGCTTTACCTCGATGTGACGCTCAAAGTGTTGCAAAGTTTTTAGAAAAGAATATATTTTGCAAATTTGGAATACCAAGAGTAATCATAACTGATGGGGGAAGTCATTTTAGAAATGCTATTATTGGGAAGTTAGCAAAGAAATATCATATTAATCATCGCATTCGTTATCGCTTATCATCCATGGACAAGTGGTTTGGTTGAATTATCCAATCGTAAAATTAAAAGAATATTGGAAAAAATTGTTAATCCAAATAGAAAGGATTGTTCAATTAAACTAGATTATGCTTTGTGGGCCTATAGGACTGCTTACAGAACACCTATAGGAATGTCCCCATATAGGCTGATTTTTGGAAAAGCTTGTCATTTACCTTTTGAACTTGAGCATAAAGCATATTGGGCTATTAAAGAGTTCAATTATAATTTGAAAGATGCTTCGCTGAAAAAGATTATTGCAATTGAATGAGCTTGAAGAAATAAGGAATGAATCTTATGAAAATGCTAAGATTTATAGGGAAAAGATGAAGTTATAGCATGATCGGAAGATTATTACTAAAAATCTTGTACCAGGACAACAAGTTTTGTTGTATAATGCTAGATTGAGAATATTTTTTGGAAAACTTAAGTCCAGGTGGATGGGTCCATTCATTGTGATAAAATTTTATTCTTATGGAGCTGGATGTTCAAGATCCTAAGACTGGAAAAATATTTAAAGTTAACAGACATAGACTTAAACGATATTTTTCAGTCAATAAATCTAAATCTGATGAGAATTTAATGTTGGGCCACTCAGAAAGAGTTTTGGGTATGTCAGGCTGAAGACGTTAAAACAAGCGCTTTGTGGGAGGCAACCCATATTTATCGGTGTGCTTTACTTTATGTTTGTTTTGTGTGTTTTGTTTTCTTTGTTTGGTTTGTTTTTATGTTTTTAGTGGTAGTAATTTGGAGTTTTTAAACTTAAGTGGAGTTTAGTTGACCTTAATTATGATTTGGAGAAGTCAGAATGAGAATTTGGACACTTAGTAGACCTGTGCTAAATTGTGCACTGGCGGCTAAGCGCCGACTAGTTGGCGCTTAGGCACCACAGTTATAAAAAACGTGAAAAATGTGAATTTAGAGCCTAGATCGTGGGGGAGAAGTTGTCGGAGTTATTTAGGAGATTCTAAACGTGTTGGAGAATATTCTAGCATCTCCCAAGTCTATAAAAAGATCTTGACTTAAGGAAAACACGTGCCCCAAGTCCTATTTTCATTTCTGAAGTCTAAGAAGAGAATTTTGAGCACCATGTCTTCCTGGGAGAACGAGATGAAGAAGAAGCAAGATTCTGATAAAAGTAAGTTCATTAGTGATAGAGCTAAGGAGTTATTTAATGGATATCTGACTGTTAACATTCAAGGTATTGCAGAGATGATTGCAAAAATTGAAGCCCGAGTGACTTCAATGGAAGCAAAGATCAATGATATTACTTTACATCTGGATCACATGGGATGGCAACTCAAGATGCAATTCAATCATTCAAGGTATGTGGAAGAAATAGATAAGGCGATGTTTGTGAAGAACAAATGGATTGAATAATATGATATAAGAATGAACAATGATCGCCCGTTCTATCAAATTTATATTCCTGAAGGGTCAAATGAGAATAATAGTGGTCCTGGTTATATTCCGCCTAATGGAGAGTGGAATTAAAAGTGTTTGTTTCTATTTGTTTAGTGTCTTATATGTTATGTTAGTGTTCTTTTGAATTCATGTTTGTTGTGTTTAATGTTTAAGTATATGCCTGATGATGTGATGGGTACATCTTAGAGATTTACACTTATCAATTTAAGATTATAGTGTCTTGTATTTTGAGAATTTTATCCTTTATGTTTGGATAAAAATTCTTGTACTGTATTAAGTATTATGTTTGTTTTAATATAAGTTTGTTTTTGTGAAATTTGTGTGGAATCATTGGTTATTTAACTTTGATTTGGAGTATTAGAAGATTTGTGGGGAGAAATAATTATTTTGGAGTAATTAAGGGTAATTAACAAAGTGATTTAGTGCATATTGTTGACCTCATTTTTGATGAGGTCTCCTCTTCTTCTCTTTAGTACTTAGGATCTAGCCTTAGGCTTTTTCTTTGAATAATCTTAGAGGATTAGAATTGGGACCCACCACTTAGAAATTCAAACCACTTCTTAACTCCCTGCAAACCCCACAATTTCTGATTGTAGACCCCTAATCACCTAGAGGGTTGAAATCAAATGTGGAAGTTTAAAGGATGAGTTCCTATAGGACTCTTTGGCCTAGGACTACCCCAGGTGGCTCGGTCCGGTGAAGGGGCCGACTTACACACACACTACACCTATACACTACATTTTCACACACACCTCCTAAAACCACACCCATACCCAATTTGACCTCCTAACTCATGCAAGTGATTCACATGGATGGTCTTTAACCCCTAAGCCCTTGGCTAAGAGGGTTAGGAACAACATAGTGAATGCCTCAAATGAGTCCTCTCATGGCTCATGTGGGCTTGATATGGCTTCATGGCTCAACCAAAATGATTTCATTCCACTTACATTTACCCAATCTTCAATTTTCTAAATTTTCAATTTTTGACCCCCGGGACCCCGGACCCGCCTAGCCTACCCAAAACCTTTGAAATTACCCAAATTTTTCAAAATTCTCCAAAATCACCCAAATTCCACAAAACCAATCCCAAACATTCCCACATCACTCAAATTGATCATTCATAGCCAAAAATACCAAAAATTCCAAAAATACCTCCCAATACCCTCCAAATACCCAAAATGCCCCTCTTAGCCAAAAAATCCAAAAATTCAGAAAATTCCCAGAAAATTCCAAAAAATCCCAAATATTCCCAATTTCATTTTGTTCAACTATACCATGGGCCAATTTTGTCAATTTACCCCACTTTTGTCAAAACCCCCAATTTGACCCATTTTTAACCCAAAGTGAACCCAATGTCAAACCAAACCTACCCAATTGACCCAAATTCTGGTCCAATTCAATTCTAAACTTCAATTAAACATCCCCAACACCAATCTAGACCAAATACAAGCCCAATTTGATTGGCATTTGAATCCAATTGCACTTTTGACCATAAAGCCCAATTTGGACCCATGACCCAAACTTAGCCCAAACTCACCCAATTCAACTCCAATTGACCCCAAATCTTTTCTAAACCTTCTCTAACATCCCCAAAAACAAAACACTAACATGATTTGCCCAAAATTTGGACCCAAACCCCACTCAAATTCAACCCAAAGCTAAAAGGCCCAATTTTGACCTAAACCCAAACCTAACCCAAATAAGCCCAAACCCCAAAATCAAAACCCAACCAAAGCCAAAACCTCTTTGAAACACTCCCATAAACATTTCCCAACATTTATTTTACATCAATTTCAACCCTAGCCCAACATTGGCCCAAGTTAGCCCAATTTGACCTATATTGGCCCATTCACCAAGGAAGCCCAAATTCAACCCAATTCAAACCCAAATCACTCCCAACTTGCTTCAAATCACTCATGACACATCCATGAGCTAAACCCAACATTTGTTTGGCCCAATCCTTCACAAAATTCCCATTCATAAATTTATTTTCAAACCAAAAGCCCATTTTCTTAAACCTTCCTAAAAGCCCAAACTTCATGCTAAAGCCCATATGACAAATTCTTTTCATCATACCCTTAATTAAAATCATCCCTAAGTTCAAATCAATCATCAAATGGTTCCAAATCAAGGCATATGCCAAATCCCATCAAATCACTCCTAAATTACGAAAATTCATAAAAAACCTCTTTCATGAAAGTTGACCAAGCTTTTCCCCAAGCCAAAGATAAGCCATGAACAAGCCACATGAAGCCATGGAAGGTTTGACATGTGATCAAGCCATTAATGGCAAAAGGAGGAGCCTCTTTTAAGCCCCCTTAAAAAGGTTTTAACCCTTTTAATGCTTCACCTTAATCCATGATTAATCAAAATATTCATGGATGGTGACTTCTCTACCCTTTTCTAGCTGATTCACTCGATCCTCCCTCGCCCAAATCGACCATGGAAGGGTGCACCAAACCCAAAAGGTGGGTTGACTCATTTGAACCCAAAATAGCCTTCCCCATTCCATTTCAATTCAACTCCTTTACACATGTCCATGGCCAATTGATCGCACTAAGCCCGACTCCGACCTCCCCGACCTTGAGGGTGACTGACCACTGGCCGGCCGCCCACCACAGCAGTCGGAAACCAACAGAGCCGAGAGCTCACATGTGAGCCCAAACTTGGAATTCTCACTCGTCGTGCCGCCCCATCCCCAGCTGGCCATTGTAGCCGTTCTTCTCTTGCCAAGAGCAGGCTGATCCCAAGCCCTAACTCCCCCAGGAGGCCCTCCACCCTCTCCTATTTAAACACCACCCCTTCTCGGCCATGAGAGGTGCTTGAACAAAACCTTAAGGAAACTCGCCAAAATCGATCCGGACCACTCCCCACACATAGAGCATTTGATTCCCACCGGATTCCGGCCAATTCCCTCCAGTCGAGCTCAATTTTGAGCTCAAACTTCAAGACAAAAACCAGGACACTTCTCCACAAGTGGATCAATCCCCAAATCGATCGGTCCTACACCTTCACCGGACCAAGAGGAGAAGTTTCCCACCGAAAGCCCCATCTCCGGAGCCACCCAGCTTGTTCCAGCCTCCAAGCTTTGTGATCTACTGTGGTCACTTTCATAGCTGAGCAATTCACTGTGCCAAGGGACTTCATCCGGAGCTTGCTTGGACCCAATCGAAGGTGACACGACTCTCGGATCGAAGCTTCACTTCTCCGAGCAAAGGTATGGACTCACTCTTCTTCCCGAGCTTACAGAGATTCTCCATTTAATTTGAGCCAATTTAAATACATGTTTACCGTATGGATGTGTTCGTCTCCTCAAGATGAATCCATAGAGCATAAGAGCACGAAAATCCGTTGAGAATCGAGTGAGAAATTAGGGTTAGAAGGTTGACGGTCACGGGTGCACACCGGCCGTAGACGATGACCATGAGCCGTCGGATCGAGCGTGTATCGAGTGGACGGTCCGGATCGAGTCGGACGGCCGCGTTGGTACGTGACCCGCGGGGCCCCGGATCGGCGAGTCGGATGGCGGCGCCGAATCGGAGACGCCGCGTGGAGCTTCGGAGATGCTCAGGTTGACGCGGCGCCGCGTGGATAAGTAGGAAATTAGGTTTATTTTCCTATTTATTTAATTCCCTAAACTTCAAAAATGCATAACTTTGTGTAGAAAAATCGAAAAATAAAATAAAAATACCCTCTTGCTCGGTGAACGAGAGGAGAATAATGTGGAAAAGAAATCATTTAATTTCATCAAGTATTTGATTTTTAATAATTTATTTACTCTCTGCACATTTTCAATTCTCCATGCATGTATACAATTCACATGGCATGAGACCATAGAGCTTTCGAAGCCCCGAATTCGGGAACATTTCTCGAATTTTCCAAAGTCGAGGCCATCCCTATGAAGAGTTATTGATTTTTCAAATTCATGTTACTCGTTTTGAGTATTTTAAATCTAATAATTAGCATGTTGTGAAATAAATTCTAGGAAAATTTGGTGATGTTTCTTATGATCGGAGGACCCTAGGAAAAATAGGTTTTGAATTAATTCACTTGGAATAACCCTAATCGGCTTAAACACCCAAAATAGGTCTTTAATTAATTAGAGCTAATCATGCATCAAATTGACTTGAAATCAATTCTCCACTGACCTTTAGGATTAGAGGAACCCACCATAAAAATTTGAAGTCAATTGGACTTGGTTAGCCCTACTAAATGGGTTGATTAAGCCATTTAGCCAATTTAAACTTTAAAAATTCATAACTTTCAAAATAATTTTAAAAAATTCACCAAATTGGTTTTGGAGCCTCTCTGATATTAGGAGAATTTAAGAAAATTAAAATTTGAATTTTCTAAAAAAGTTAATTTTTTGTATTATTTTAATATTTTAATAATTTAAAAATAATAAAAATCACAAAAATAATAAAATTCACCAAAATGTCACATTTTGAATTTTAATCACTTAGGAACAAACCCCATATTTTTCTTAAGTCTCTATGATGAGATATTAAATTTTAAAGCCCTAAGGTAATTTTAAAATTAAAAAATGTATTTTCTAGCATTTCCACTAAAATAATTCTAATAAATCAAAGAAAAATCAGAAAATTGTAAAAGTTGGTTCTCGGATTTCCTTGATATCAGAGAGATTTTTGAAAAATATAAAATTCATTTTTCAACCTTTATTTTATTTTTAAATTAATTAATACTCCAAAACTCAAAATAATTATAATAAAAATAATATAATTCAAAAAATCACCAAAATTGGTCCAAGTGTCCTCTGGTCATTAGAAATGTCCCATAATTTTCTTAAGGACAGAAATTTTCCTTTGGTCATATTATTAAATTTTCCTCGGAAATCCCTATTTTCCACAAAAAATAATTACATAAATAAATTAAATACAGAAAAATCACATTTTCTCCTCTCATGTCTTTATTGACATATGAGTGAAGTCACATAAAAATTTCAAGTTCATTTAAGCTCAATTTAATGAGTTATGAAATTATTAAGCTTGAAGGGCAAAATGGTAATTAAAATTTTAGCCCTTGATTAAAACTTTAGGTTTAATAAAATTAAAGAGTAAAATATTTGATTCTAATCTGACTTGGATGATTGAAATTTAAATAATTAAAGGGTAGAAACCTATTAAACAATTTAAAAATAATTAAAATGAACTTTAATTAAATAATTGATTAAATTTGGAAGAATAATAAAATTGGAATTATTAAAATAGGGATGTTATTAGGAAGAAATTTGTTCTTTAATTTAAGAATCCCTAAATTAATCATCTCAATAATATTTAATTACTAATTAAAATGATAATTCAAATTTAAGATTTAAAAATGCTAAAAGACTTAATCATTAAATTGAATTAAATTAAATTATTTAAATTAAACCCTTTTAAAATAAAATATTAACTTAAATTTAAAAATAAAATCAAATTAAAATTTAAATTAAATTAAATTAAATTAAATTAGATTAAAACATATTAAATTAAATTAAATTAAAACATATTAAATTAAATTTAAATTAAATCAAATTAAATTAAATCAAATTAAATTAAATTAAAGTAAATTAAATTAAATTAAATTAAATTAAATTAAATTAAATTAAATTAAATTAAATTAAATTAAATCAAATTAAATCAAATTAAATTAAATTAAATTAAATTAAATCAAATTAAATTAAATTAAATTAAATCATATTATATTAAATTAACTTAAATTAAATTAAATTAAATTAATCCACATTAAATTAAAATTGAATTAAATTAAATTAAATTGAACTAAGTTAAATTAAATTGAATTAAAGATAACATCACCTAAGACATAAGAAAAAAAATTCAAAAATAAAACAACTTGAACACTATTCCAAACTTAAGCCCATTAATTGAAATTAAGTTAAATCATAAATCATTTGAACATCCATTTGCCCTCAAAAAACTCATGATGTCATAACTCTTAAAAGGAGTGTTAAGTGAAGTGTTACTTCACTTATAGGATATTCAAATGTCCTAGTTCACTGAGCAAGATAACAAAACTTGAACTCCCGGACGATTAATTCATTTGTATAATTAAATTCTCTTGGACTTAAAATAATCCTAAAAGTATTGAAAAGATGTTTAAGACTCGTCTTAAGCACTTCCTCGATATGATAGGATATTTATAAGAACAATTGAACTTAATTGTTCTTTGATGAAGAAAATCGTCCTCAAACCAACAAGCAAGAACCTAGACGTCATAGGAGGTGACTAGCTATAGGATTAGGAATTTGGTAGAAAACCATAACCTTTCCCTTAGCTTTACCTAGGAATCTGCTTTAAATGCTTAAATATTCTAATTGTGTTTTAAGTGCAGCTTGGGATGACGGGAAGACCCTCCAGGTACGCTTTTATTTTATTGTAATTTACCTTATTGCAATTTAATTAATCGCATCGTATTTACTTTTCTTGCATGATAAACAACTGTTGCATGAAAACCCACACCTTTAGGATAGTCCCTAAAACTGAAACCAAAACTAAATTAAAAGTCATTGCAAGATAAAAATTCACCGCCACAACATTTCAAAATATAAAACAACTCAAAATTTAATCACAAACAAAACAACAAAACTACAACTACAACTAAATTAAAACGTCTTATTGGATGATCGGGAATACCTCGGATGATGTAACCTACGTGTTGCTAACGGGATTTCCCACGGTCTAAATGAAAGTGTGGAACTCATTCAAGTTGAGTTTAGCAAATTCATCTGGACTAAGTGAATCCGATAAAAATAACGATGCCGGATGGATGGAACCATGGGATCTTAACCGGTGTTGTTATAATCAACTTTAAGATTTGTTTTAATTAAAACATAAAAAACACTTGGAAATTAAGACTTTCTCTAAACCGAACACTTCTCTCATCTCCCGATTTATGATTTCTAAAACTAAACCTCTGCAACAACAAGGAGCTCGGAGCATGGTGGGCAAGACGGCCATCGTCATCAGCAAAACTCGAGTCTACTTCGAGCAGAACTTTCTTAGAATTAAATAACCAAGCCATGGGACTTCGAGGTAGCTTGCCTCGTGCAACATAAATCCTCAACTCTTCGTTAGGCATTTGCATGATCATATCATGTAAATTAAGCCCTAACCGGTCTTAGGACTCCGGGGTAGTCGTCCGATACGACATAAATCCTCACATCTTCGAGGCTATTTGTATGATTTTATCATGCGAATATAAGTCCTAATTAATTAAAATTGACAAGATCAAAACATTAAATAAACATTAGGACTTTCCTAAGTTCAAGCCAAACAATAGGATAGTCGGGAAATTACCGAAGTTCGCTTCGAATCCGTGATTTCTCCTACCTTTCTTCCTTTGAATTCCCAAAATAAAATGTTCTAAATTTGATCCATTCCCTATTGAAATTCCAAAATTCAATCCTCGAAGACTTAAACTTTGAAATTCTTGAGAGCAGTAACTACTAATTATTATCGAGAGTTTTCTTAGGTGATTCCCGTCACTTAAGATGTAATTAACTATAGGGGCTTGCCCTTATAGGGAATTTTAAGAACCTGAGTAATATAAACCCCGTTTAATGTTTTCATATTAAGCAGGGGAACTTGTCGGCTTATAAAATTGGTTCGCAGACCAAACGAATGTCATAAATCTCCTAGTTTATTTAATCGAGCCCCATCATCAAGCAGTGTGTCTATTCTTCGGGATAGATACACGGTTTGTGGTGTGGCGCTCGTTTATATAAACTATTTGGGATGTGAGATCGTTTGATTTCATATCTTAAAATTTTTAAACTTAAAATTACTTTCAAAATCAAATGTTATCTTTTAAACTATATATATATATTTAAATTAAATTTGAAATATGAAAATTCGCCGACAACTTCGTAGGCGACCCCTTTTCAAAAACACATAACCCTAAAATATGCCGACAATTTCGCGCGACTCCGTAGGAAAGTTTGTCTCTCCATTTTTAATCGGATAGCTTCGCTTTCAAAAATCGGTAATGCATCCATGTCCCTAATGGATCAAGCTACCGTTCTTTCCGTTGGAATACTATGTTCATTTCTACCTTGAACGAGTATAGCCAACATTCTCTCGGATTTAGGAGCCACCGTTTAGGCACCCCTAAACAGAGAGGTTCCGAGATCCTTTTACCTCATTTCGAGGTGGGGTGGACCCCCAATAGGTGTTAGTTTAGAGTGATCCTTCGAGTCGAGAAGTCTCGCATAAGACTTTCTTTTCCTTTCCAACTCGAATCGGATTCATTACCTTCCCTACACCTTTCGAACATTCCGTTCTAAATAAACAAACCCTCTAATAAATGACTCTTTTAACAAATATACATGAACAAGAATGTGTTCGGACTCTTTTCGATTCCTTTCTTTTCGTTCCGATGAGAAGAAGCATAACTCGGGATCGACAATCGAATCTACCCCGTAGAAATGGAAGCCCCAAAGCCGATTTTCTCCTTCACCAATGGACTCGGACTTCGCCGTTTACAAGGATGAACTCGCCCGACAATGGGATCATCCGATTCGACAAGGATTCGAGAACACAAATGTCAAGATCGCCGACGTTACCCTTTTCGCGCCGACAAACAAAGTATCCGAAACCGAAAGACCCTCGATCGAGTTCAACCTTAAGTCAACTCAAGAGTTTCCTCCTCCGCAAAGGGTTCCACCGAGAGGAGTACCGCCGTCCATGAAGGACCGTTATATCTACCCCCACCTGGTCTAGTCGTCTCCGCACCTACCCCGGCTCCCGCCAAACCGAAGGGGAAGGAAGCTCAAATTTGTAACGAGCATGTTACCGCGGAGGGTACGGATTTCCGTGCAAGACCTTCTGTTTTCGAAATCGGGTCCAGCTCAAGGGTTCCACCCCTAACACGGACTCGTAGGAGAAACGAGGCGGGAAGATCGCCGGGAAGGCCGTAGCCGCTCGAAGTCGCTTTCTGAAGAAATCCCCGAGTACACACCATTACTCGAATACATACCATTGCTCGAATATACACCCCTTTGGAAGGAAGTAGATTCCATCCCCTTTCCGCCGCAACTCGACGAGGAAAATATCCGCAGGATCGCCTCCACATTACCTCGACCCGCATACTATAGCGACAACAGAAAGAAAAGGGCAAGGATTACACCATTCGCCCGACTACGTACCGTGATCGAGAAGTTAGCAAAGAAAGAAAATGCCCCGTATCGGAGATTTTAAGAAAGATAGGGCGGGTGCCGGCCAAATCCCGTCTCGGCTACGAGTAGAACCTCGCTATCGCCGCAGAAGAGCCGAATAAGAAGATGAAGGCTAGTCCACCCGTTGTTGTTTCGAGTTTACGGATCGTGGAGGATACCACCTTCCAAAGATTCGAGCCGATGCACCATCCGGTCCTGGCCTCATACCGCTAGAAGGATGGTATGGCGTCCCACTACCGACCAATTAAGACCAAAACAATGACCGGAAAAGGAAAGTCTCGTCAGAGACTTGAGTCCGAAGAAAGTGCTACCGCAGAGAAAGGGACTCACGAGAAGGAAACCCGACAATTATCACATGACAACCGCAAGGATACACGTAAAAGACCACTAGAAGATGCTATGGAAAAGCTAAGAACCGATATTCGGCGACTAGCAAGAGAAAGAGAAGAGAAATTCGGAGATGAAGTCGACTCGTCGTAGTTCATGGATGATGAATATGCGAAATTAACATGGTTGAAATGCGAGCTTCGTCAGCCTTCACAAGGTGCTCCTGCAGCCGCAGAAAGAGAGGAGCCGGAAGTAATGAGGAGGCAGCTTCAAGAAAAAGATGATACGATCACCCAAATGGCAAAAGAATGGAAGAGATGGCTGTAGCCCTAGCCACTCTCCAGAGTCAAGTTCAACCCCAAGGAGAGACACCCCCAGAGGTCATTCACATCGTAGACGGAGGAAAGGAGATTACGTCCGTCAACGAGGATGATCAATTAAAGAAGGATACAACACAAAGCATGATTCCATAAAAGGATATCAAGAGCTTGGTGGAACAGCAGGTGCGAGAAGCCTTGGCACAATCAAAGAGCGGGACATCCATTCGGACGGGTAGACCTTACCCCGAAGGATTCGATGCCGTCCAATATCCGAAAGGCTTTGTACCACCTTCGTTCAAGACCTTTGATGGAACCGAAACCCTCGGCAAAGATGTTGCACATTTTCGTGCCGTTGTTGCAATGCCGGCGAAGTGATGCCTTACTCTTCGTACAATTTGTCGCCGACTCGTCGTGGATCGCCTTGATTGGTATGCGGAATTACCAAACGGCTCGAGTAAAGACATTTTCGAACTAGAAAACCTCTTCATCAAGCGATTTGCCGGAGCTCGACACCACATCACTATAAGTGATTTAGTGGTAGAGAAGCGTAAACCGAACGAAACATTGGTGGACTACATACTTCGATGGAGGAACCTAAGTATGAAGTGTGAGCCACGCCTACAAGAACAACATGCAATCGGCATTTTACTAAAAAGCATCCATGGCCCGATAGCACTTCTCCTCAAGGGATTTACTATTAAGACTTTCGAGAAGTTGTTAAGCAAGGCCTAAGCCCGCAAGAGGAGGCAAAGCAATTAAGTTTCACCGACAAAACAGACAAACGAAGCCCGTGAAAACTTTTGAAAAGAAGTCCGGGATCGTTAGCGATGGCTCGTCGTCGCACTATTTTTAGGTTGTGTGATATTTTAAAAAGAGGTCGCCTAACAGAAGTTGTCGGCGAGTTTTAAATTTAAATATAGATATAATTTAGAAAATAATATTTGATTTTGAAAATAACTTTAAATTTGAAGATTTTAAGATATGAAATCAAACCGATCTCACATCCCAAATAGTTTATATAAACGAGCACCGCATCACAAACCGTGTATCTATCCCTAAGGATAGACACACCGTCGATGATGGGGCTCGGTTAAATAAACTAGAAGATTTGTGACATCCGTTTGGTCCGCGAACCAATTTTATAAGCCGACAAATTCCTCGCTTAATATGAAACTATTAAACGAGGTTTATATTACTCGGGTTCTTTAAAATTCCCTATAAGGGCAAGCCCCTATAGTTAATTACATCTTAAGTGACGGGAATCACCTAAGAAAACTCTCGATAATAATCAATAATTCTGCTCTCAAGAATTTCAAAGTTTAAGTTTTCAAAGGATTGAATTTTTGAAATTTCAAAAGGGATTAACTCAAATTTGGAACATTTTATTTTGGAAATTCAAAGGAAGAAAAGTAGGAGAAATTACGGATTCGAAGCGTGACTTCGGTAATTTCCCGACTATCCTATTGTTTCGCTCTGGATTTAGGAAAGTCCTAACGTTTATTTAATGTTTTAATCTCGCCAATTTTAGTTAATTAGTGGCTTATATTTATATGATAGAATCATACAAATCGCTCGGAAGATATGAGGGTTTATGTCGTATCGGACGACTACCTCGGAATCCTAAGACCGGTTAGGGCTTAATTTGCAATGCAAATGCCTAACGAAGAGTTGAGGATTTATGTCGCACTAGTGCAAACTACCTCGAAGTCCTATGGCTTTGTTGTTTAATTCTAGGAAAGTTTTGCTGAAGTAGGTTCAAGTTTTCATCGACGACGATGGCCGTGCCGCCCACCATGCTCCGAGCTCCTCGTTGTTGCAGAGGTTTAGTTTTAGAAGTCATAAATCAAGGGATGAGAAAAGTGTTTGGGTTTAGAGAAGTCTTAATTTCCAAGTGTTTTTTGTGTTTTAATTAAAACAAATTTTAAAGTTGATTATAACAACACCGGCTAAGATCCCACGGCTCCATCCTTCCGCATCATTATTTTTATCTGATTCACTTAGTCCGTATGAATTTGCTAAACTCAACTCGAATGAGTTTCACACTTTCATTTAGACCGTGGGAAATCCCGTTAGCAACACGTAGGTTACATCATCCGAGGTATTCCCGATCATCCAACAAGACGTTTTAATTTAGTCGTGATCGTAGTTTTGTGTTCGTTTGTGATTAGATTTCGAGTTGTCTTATATTTTGAAATGTCGTGGAGGTGAATTTTATCTTGTAGTGTCTTTTAATTTAGTTATGGGTTTCAGCTTTGGTTTCTGTCCTAAAGGTGTAGGTTTTCATGCAATCGTTGTTTATCATGCAAGAAAAATAAGTGCGATGCGATTAAATAAATTGTCAGTAAAGTAAATCGCAATAAAATAAAAGCGTACTCTGAGGGTCTTCCCGTTATCCCAAGCCGCACTTAAAATACAATTTAAAGCATTTAAGCATTCATAGCAATTTCCTAGTAAAGCTAAGGGAAGGGTTATGGTTTTCTACCAAGTTCCTAATCCTATACTATAGCCATTTCCTATGACGTCTAGGTTCTCGTGTTTTTAGCTTGAGGACGATTTTCTTCATCAAAGAATAACTAAGTTCAATTGTTCTTATAAATGTCCTATCATATCGAGGAAGTGCTTAGGATGGATCCTAAACATCTTTTCAATATTTCTAGTGATCGTTTTAAGTCCAAATGAATTTAGTTATATAAATGAATCGATCGTCCGAGGTTTTCAATTTTTGTTAACTTCGTCAATGAATCTAGGACATTTGAATATCCTATAAGTGAAGTAACATTTCATTTTATATTCCGTTTAGGAGTTATGATAAGTAAAAGCTCCTAGAGGCAAAATGATACTTAATGATTCGTGATGCAATTTTAAGTTCAAATTAATGATTTAAGTTCGGAATAGTGTTCAAGTTATTTTAGATTTATTTTTGAGTTCTTTATGTCTTAGGTGATGTTATTTAATTCAACTTAATTCAATTTAATTTAATTTAATTTAATTTAATTTAATTTAATTCAATTTAGTTTGATTTGATTTAATTTAAATCAATTTAGTTTGATTTGATTTAATTTTTAATTTAATTTAATTTAATTTAATTTAATTTAATTTAATTTAATTTAATTTATTTAATTTTATTTAATTTAATTTAATTTAATTTAATTTATTTATTTAATTTTATCTATTTAATTTAATTTAATTTAATTTACTTAATTTAATTTAATTTTTAATTTAATTTAATTTAATTTTAATTGAAATTTTTGAAAGAGTTTAATGATTTAATTTTAGTTTAATGATTAAGTCTTTTAATATTTTAAATTTGAGTTATCATTTTAATTAAGAGTTGAATATTAATGAGATGATTAATTTAGGGATTTTTAAATTAAAGAATAAATCTCTTCCTAATAATATCCCTATTTTAATAATTCCAATTTTATTATTCTTCCAAATTTAATCAATTATTTAATTAAGGTTTAATCATTTTAAATTGCTTAATGGGTTTCTACCCTTCAATTATTTAAATTTCAATCATCCAAATCAGGTTAGGATCAAATATTTTACTTGTTAATTTTTTATTAAACCTAAAGTTTTAATTAAGGGTTAAAATTTTAATTATCATTTTGCCCTTTAAGCCTAATAATTTCATAACTCACTAAATTGAACCCAAATGAACTTGAAATTTTTATGTGACTTCACTCATATGTCAATAAAGACATGAGAGGAGAAAATGTGATTTTTCTGTATTTAATTTATTTATATAATTATTTTTAGTAGAAAGTAGAGATTTTCAAGGAAAATTTGATAACATGACCAAGGGAAAGTTTCTGTCCTTAAGAAAATTAGGGGACATTCCTAATGACCAGAGGACCACTTGGACTAATTTTGGTGATTTTTTGAATTATATTATTTTTATTATAATTATTTTAAGTTTTAGAGTGTTAATTAATTTAAAAATAAAATAAATGTTGAAAAATGAATTTTATAATTTTTAAAAATCTCTCTGATATCAAGGATTCCAGAGAACCAAATTTTACAATTTTTTGATTTTTCTTTGATTTATTATAATTATTTTGGTGAAAATGCTAGAAAATACATTTTTTTTAATTTTAAAATTACCCTAGAGCTTTAAAATTTAATATCTCACTAAATAGACCTAGGAAAAATATGGGATTTGTTCCCAAGTGATTAAAATTTAAAATGTGACATTTTGGTGAATTTTATTATTTTTGTGATTTTTATTATTTTTTAATTATTAAAAATATTAAAATAATATTAAAAATCAACTTTTTTAGAAAATTGAAATTTTAATTTTCTTAAATTCCCCTGATATCAGAGAGGCTCCAAAACCAATTTGGTGAATTTTTGAAAGATATTTTGAAAGTTATGAATTTTTAAAGTTTAAAATGACTAAGCTGGCTTAATCAACCCAATTAGTGGGGCTAACCAAGTCCAATCGACCTCAAATTTTTATGGTGGGTTCCTCTGATCCTAAAGGTCAGTGGAGAATTGATTTCAAGTCAATTTGATGTATGGTTTGCTCTAATTAATTAGAGACCTATTTTGGGTGTTTAAGCCAATTAGGGTTATTTTAAGTGAATTAACTCAAGTTCTATTTTTCCTAGGGTTCTCTGGTCATAAGGAACATCACCAAATTTTCCTAGGATTTATTACACAACATGCTATTTATTGAAATTAAATACTCTAAACAAGTGACATGAATTTGAAAAATCAATAACTCTTCATAGGATGGCCTCGACTTTGGAAAATTCGGGGAATGTTCCCAAATTCGGAGGCTTCAAAAGCCCTATGGTCTCATGGCATGGTGAATTGTATACATGCATGGAGAATTAAAACAATGCAGGGAGTAAATAATTAATTAAAAATAAAATACTGGACAAAATTAATTAATTTCTTTTCCACATTATTCTCCTCTCGTTCACCGAGCAAGAGGGTATTTTTATTTTATTTTTATGATTTTCCTACACAAAGTTATGAATTTTTGAAGTTTAGGGAATTAAATAAATAGAAAATACCCCTAATTTTCTACTTATCCACGCGCGCCAGCCGAAACATCGGCAGCTCCGAAGTGTCGCGCGGCGCGCTCCCATTCGACGCCGCCATCCGCGTCGCCGCTCCCCGGACCCGCCGTATCGTTCCGTCTCCTCATCCGGCGCGATCCCGCCGTCCGTGCGCGCGTGTATTAAATGGACGCGCATCCGTTCATCGTCCCCAAGTGTCCTCACCCGAGAGCCGTCCACACTAAATCCTTAATATTTGACTCGATACTCAATGGATTTTCATGTTCTTATGCTTCTACGGATTCGTCTCGAAGAGACGAACACATCTATACTGGTTATCATGCATCGAAATTAAGGCATTTGAAATGGAGAATCTCCGAAGCTCGGGATGAAGAATTAGTTCATACCTTCGCTCGCAGAAGTGCGGCTTCGATCCGAGAGTTGTCGCACCTTCGATTGGATCCCAGCAAGCTCCGGATGAAGTCTCCTCGTGAATCGTCTGCAGATGTGATTTCGACCAAGCCCGATCACAAAGCTTGGAGGCCGGAGCAACCTGGGTGGCCCGGAGATGGGGCTTTTGCCGGTGGACACCTTCCCTCGGTCCGGTGAAGGTGTAGATCCAATCAATTTGGGGATTGGCTCACCGTGGAGAAGTGTCCCGGTTTTGGGTGTAATTTCAACTCCGAAATCGAGCTCACGAGAGAAGAAATGGCAGGGGGATCTCACTCGGGGATCAAGTGCTCTAAGTATGGAGAATGATCCGGAGCAATTTTGCGCAGTTTCGCAAGGTCCGGTTCAGCACCTCTTCATGGCCGAGAGGGTGAGGGGTTTGGGATCAGAGAGGGGCGGAGGGCCTCCCGTGGGAGTTGGGGCTCGGGATCACCTGCTCCGGTGAGGAGAAGAACAGCCCATGGTGACCACTAGGCATGGGGCGGCTCAACGAAGGGAGAATTTCAATGTTCGGCTCCTCCCGAGGTCTCGGCCATGGTGTTTTCCGGCGACCCGTGCGGGCCGGCGGCAGCGTATGGTCACCCTCGTGTCCAAGTGGGTCGTGGTTAGGAGGTTTGTGCAATCAATTAAGATCGGCCATGTGTAAAGGATTTGATTTAGATGGAATGGGGGCATGGCTAAATTTGGACCTAAATGGGTTAACCCCCCCATTCGGGCTAGGTGCACCACCCAAGGCCCGGTTTTGGTCGAGGGAAAAGTGATTTGGCTCAAGCATAATCGAGTAGGTCAAGTCACCATCCAAGCACAATTAAGCATAAGCATGGTTAAGGGAATCATGGGAGTGGTTAATCACCTTTAGGAATTAAGGAAAGAGTCTCCTCCTTTTGCCCAAAATGGCATGGTGACATGTAAAGAGGTTCTCATGGCTTGCATATGGCTTAGTGCATGGCTCCATGGCTCCATTCGGCTTGGGAAAAGGTCGGTCAATTTCATAAAAATGGGTTTTAAGAATTTTGGATATTTTGGTGAAAATTTGTATGAAGCTTGATTTGGAATGGTTTAATTGATGATTTTGAAACTTAGGGGTGATTTTGATTAAATGGATGATGAAAGGAAGTGTCATGTGGGCTTTGGATGAATTTGGGCTTTTGAATTCGAAGGAGTGGGCTTTTAGGAAAGTTTAAGGGAAATGGGCTTTTTGATTTTAGGATGGGCATTTGGGTAAAGATTTTGTGAAAGGCCTTGTCAAATAAATGTCATAATTGGTTTATGGATGTTCTATGAAGGGCTTGGAGTCAATTTGGTGTGATTTGGAGTCGAATTGGTTCGACTTGGGTTTATTTGGTAAGTGGGCCTATATGGGTCCAAGTGGGCCAAGTTGGGCCAATGTTGGGCTAGAGTTGAAATTGATGTAAAATTAATGTTGGGAAATGTTTATGGGAGTGTTTCAAAGAGGTTTTGGCTTTGATGGGTTTTGATTTTGGGATTTGGGCTCATTTGGGTTAGGTTTGGGTTTAGGTCAAAAATGGGCCTTTTAGCTTTGGGTTGAATTTGAGTGGGGTTTGGATCAAAATATTGGGCAAATCATGTTAGTGTTTTGTTTATGGGGATGTCAAGGAAGGTTTAGAAAAGATTTGGGTTTAATTGGAGTTGAATTGGGTGAGCTCGGGTTAAGTTTGGGTCATGGGTCCAAATCGGCTTTAAGGCCAAAAGTGAAATTGGATCCAAATTTCAATCAAATTGGGCTTGGATTTGGTCTAGATTGGTGTTGGGGATGTTGAATTGAAATTTAGAATTGAATTGGACCAGAATTTAGGTCAATTGGGTAGGTTAGGTTTGACATCGGGTTCACTTTGGGTTAAAATGGGTCAAATCGGGGTTTTGATAAAAGTGGGGTAAATTGACAAAATTGGCCCATGGTGTAGTTGAACAAAATGAAATTGGGAATATTTGAGATTTTCTGGAATTTTTTGGGAATTTTCTGAATTTTTGGATTTTTTGGCTAAGAGGGGTATTTTGGGTATTTGGAGGGTATTGGGAGGTATTTTTGGAATTTTTGATATTTTTGGGTATGGATGATCAATTTGAGTGATGTGGAAATGTTTGGGAATGATTTTGGAGAATTTTGGGTAATTTGGAAATTTTTGAGAAATTTGGGCTTTTAGGGCTTTGGCAAATTAGCGGTGTAGGGTCCCGTGGGTCAAAAATCGAAAATTTGGAAAATCGAAGATTGGGTGGATGTAAGTGGAATAAAATCATTTTTGTTGAGCCATGAAGCCATATCAAGCCCACATGAGCCATGAAGGGACTCATTTGAGGCATTCACTATGTTGTTCCTAACCCTCTAGCCAAGGGCTTAGAGGTTAAGGACCATCCATGTGAATCACCTACATGAGTCGGGAGGTCAAGTCTGGTATGGGTGTGTTTTTAGGAAGTGTGTGAAAGTGTAGTGTGTAGGTGTAGTGTGTGTGCAAGTCAACCCTTCACTGCACTGTGCCACCTGTAGGGCGCTCCCAAGGCCAAAGAGTCCTATAGAACTCATCCTTTAAACTTCCACATTCGATTTCAACCCTCTAGATGATTAGGGGTCTACGACCAAGTTCATGGAGCTTGCAGGGAGTTTAGGAGTGGTTTGAATTTCTAAAAGGTGGGTCCCAATTCTAATCCTCTAAGATAGTCAAAGGAAAAGCCTAAGGCTAGATCCTAAGCACTAAAAGAAGAGGAGAAGACCTCATCAAAAATGAGGTCAACACGGTCGATAAAGGCAAGCAACCGATACAAATATCGTCAGAACGGCCGCAGCAACCTCAACAGAATTACCAGCAACCTCGACCCAGCTATCAGTCATCTCAACAGTATGAACAACCGCCTCGTCCGCAACGTACGTTAAGGGAGCTTCGAGCAGGGAGTATCCGTTCAAGAATGAGGCAAGGCCGAAAATGTTCCACAGCTTGATGAAGACTCCGTATTTCCAACTACCGCAACCTAAGAGACCGAAGAAGTCGACAAGAAAGGTGATCCCAACTTTTGCCCTTACCACCGGATGCTTGGGCATAAGATAGAAGATTGTATTACCTTCAAGAGTCGGCTCAACGACAATCTTCGAAAGGGAATATAACGATCCCGAAGGAGTACATGAAGGAACCCCGTAAAGGAGGTTCCATCAATGTTATCTCGACGGATCTCATTATTCCAATAGCATCCCTATACGATCGATGATGGATGGACTCACCGCTTGGACAAAGTCTTCGAAGAAGATTTTGGATCACATCCAAACCGCTTCGGTGCAAGCCTCAATTCAGAGTTCGAAACCTGTCAAGTCGACACTATCACTTGCGATAGAAGAACCACCTCAACAAGAGACGACTGAAGAAAAGAAGAAAATTGATGAAGAAGAGAAGACCGAGGCTCCTAAGGCTGGACTAGGGGCCGCTTATCCTAGGATAGTTGTTTCGATTCGGGGAGAAATCCCTCGAACCTCTCGACTCGTATGATTATTTGCTCACTCCCGTGGGATCTTATAATGATGAGGGTTATGGCGTTGGCTACGTTTTGATCGTTTCTAACGATTACGTAACTAGCGACAATCAACCTAATCCGAACGTCGATTCCGATACAAATGACAATTCTCAAATCATACACAATCTCGACGATCACAATGACAAAGAAGACATCCACCAAGGAGGCTACGAGAGTTCAATAAGCAACGAATCTATTTGCGAGTTTCGAGGAGCTCCAGTCACAATAGAGTTAGAGCCTTCACACTCGAAGCTAATCCAGAAGAACCTGTCATTCCGATTTAGAAGGAGACATCAGCAAACTCAATACTAGATTCAGGAGAAATCACAGAAGTCAACTTAAGAAATGGAAGAGTTCTACCTCCGAGAGTGGGTCCGAAGGACAAAGGAAAGCGTGTGGTTGTTCAGAAGAACCAACCCCGACAGAGGAAATACCCATTCGGGAAGAAACCGAGACACATGGAAATAAAGCGGACTACAACGTGCTAGCCCATCTTAGGAAACTATGGCCAAACTGAGCATCTACGACGCTCTCATTTTATCAAAGGAGATGAGAGAAGCTCTGATCAAGGCCTTACTTGATCCAGAAATTTGCTTAGCTCAAATGGCCGGAGATTCCTTAGATGAGGTTTGTTCGTTAAAGGAACAGCGAGGTGTCACCTTCACGGATAATGACCTACTACTTGGGATGACAGACCACAACCGACCGTCGTACATTTCAGCTATAATAGGAAGTTTACACTCTCCGCAGTATTGGTGGATCCAGGTGCATCAATCAACATAATGAATCTCTCGAACGCTAAGCATATTTGGAAATCGATGCTCGCGAGCTCGGCGTACAAAATGCTATTAAGAGGATTCAACCGTAAAGGAGAAAGTGCCCCTGATCAATAACGCCGCTAATGAAGACCGGTGACTTGGCAAAGACAACCGCAAAATTTCACATAATCGATTAAGAAACGTCATTCAACGCTCTATCAAGCCGACCATGGATACATGAAAACAGGATGGTACCATCATCTCTACATCGTTGCATCAAATACTACGATGGAGGGGAACAAGGCATCAAAGGTGACTTACAACCATTCTCCGTACATGAAATTGGAATTCATGAAGATGCAACTTATTACGCACCTCCGAAGAAAACAATCTTCTCCGGAGATACCATAATGAATGAAGCAAAGGAAGTTCGGACAACGAAGAACCCGAAGTTCTAGTCCAACAAGCCACTCACCACTCCCTTACGGCGAGATGGTGAAGGTTTCTCCACAACTCGCATCCGAGGTCGAGGCCGGGGACGAGGTCGTGGCGCAGACGTTGAGGACAGTGGCGGAGGAAACCACCCATCAATGTTGATCGGGAAGATAGTTCGAAGAAGAAAAAGAGATCAAACAAGAAGCAAGCGACAATAAGTTCGAAGAAGCCGCAATTCAGAATCCCGCTCGAAGATGAAAAGAATGAAGAATATAAATCGATGTACGAGAAGATTAACCACTATGTACATACTATGACCCTGACCCCGATCCATTCTAATAAGATCGAGGGTATGGTGGTCAAAGAGGTACATAGCGGCGGTGCAAAGCCCATCAAATTCTACCGTGGTGCACCTTCCTCCAAAACTGAAAATAATGTACAATTCAAGATATCACTTCATCGAATTAATGGAATTACCTTTCGAGTGGTACTCTCCCCGTGTTCAAAATTTAATTCAGCCGTGGTTTCTTACCTCGACAATGGACAAAAGGTCAATCACAACATTTTGAAAAATTATGGAATAACTCCGGTCGTCCACCCAATTCAAAGCATGGTCTCGGATTCGGCACAGTAGATCAGCCGACGATACCGAATTTTGCTTGGTTGTCACTTGCAAGTCCAATGAAGACCGCATGGAAGCTACGAAGAGCTCGAAGATTTACAAATCGGAGACGCTCCACCGAATTCGAAGAAGCGATTAAATCTACAATGATGAGTTAACCGAAGTTAACTTAGGTACTAACGAAGAGCCTAGACCTACCTTTGTTAGCTCCTTACTCAATAAAGAAGACTCCGAAGAAATAATCAAGTTATTAATGGAATTTAAAGACCGTTTTGCTTGGAGCTACGATGAGATGTCGTGTTTAGCTCCAGCAGGTCGCAATCCATAAGCTAGGAGTGGATCCCTGCTTCGTCCCGTCCGACAAGGTGCCTGTAAGAATGCGTCTAGAAATCGAACAACAAGTCATACCGAAGTTAAAAAGCTAATAGACGCTAAATTTGTCCGTGAAGAACAATACCCGACTTGGCTAGCCAATGTGGTACCAACATGAAGAAGAATGGTCGTATCGAATTTGTGTGGATTTCGTAGATTTAAACAAGGCATGTCCAAAAGATGAATTCACTCTACCAATCCCGAATTAATGATCGACATTGCTTCAACACATGAAATATTTTCATTCATGGATGGATCTTCGTGATACAACCGTATAAAAATGGCTCCGTAAGATGAAAAACTTACAGCATTCGAACGCCGATCGGAGTATACTCGCTACACAGTGATGCCATTCGGATCGAAGAACGCAGGAGAACCTACCGCAGAGCGATGACAAGAATTTTTGATGATCTCATCCACAATCAAGTCGAGTGCTACGTGGACGATGTGGTCATCAAAAGCAAAGTAAAGGAAAACCACCTGTATGATTTCGAGAATTGTTTTCGAACGATTAAGACAATTTAACCTTAAGATGAATCCCTTAAAATGCGCCTTCAGCGTCACCTCCGGAAATTCTTAGATTCGTTGTCCGACATCGTGGAATTGAAATCGACCCGAAAAGATTAAAGCTATCTTAGAAATGCCACCTCCCAAAACCTTAAAACAACTACGATCTTTTCAAGGGAAGTCGGCATATCTTCGACGCTTTATCTCAAACTTGTCGTGTAGTGTCAGCCTTTCTCGCACTAGTTAAAAAGGACGCCAAATTTATTCGGGAAGAGAAATGCCAGAAGGCCTTCGAGGACATTAAACAATATTTAATGACACCTCCCGTCTTAGCAGCCTCGGGCCTCGTGTAGACCATTGATACTTTATACCGCGGCTTTAGACGACTCTCTCGGAGCTCTGTTAGCCCAGGTCAATGATGAGGGCAAAGAAAATGCTCTTTACTACCTAAGCCGTCGTTTACTTCCGACGGAAATAAGGTATCCCGCAATTGAAAAGCATTGTTTGGCCCTGATCTTCGCCGCTCAAAAGCTCGTGCACTACATGCTTTCTCATAAGGTCAACCCGATCTCGAAATTTAATCCATCGCAATACTTGATGACCCATCCAACGCTTTCCGACAGACTTGCCAGGTGGTCAATGATATTATTGCAATTCGATATAACTTTCGTGCCTCTTCGTGCCGTAAAGGGACAAGTCCTAGCAGACTTCCTCGCAGCACACCCTTTGCCGGCAGAATCTCCTCTCAATGACGACTTGCCGACGAACAAATAATGAGCTTAGAAGACCCCGATGATCGACGTTGGGAATTATATTTCGATGGAGCATCTTCAAGCACACAAAGACGAAGAATCGCAAGTGATAGTGCTCCGTAAGGCAGGGATCGGATTAATCTTTATAACACCGGAGCGGGGGATGTTAAGATACTCCTACCACTTGACAGAGCCGTGTACAAACAACGAAGCGTAATACGAAGCCCTCATAACAGGATTGGAATTAACTATTCAAATGGGGATAACAAACATCAACATCTACGGGGATTCGCAGCTTAATCATTCAACAGATCGCTGGACAAGACGTAATTTTAAAACCAAGACTCGAGCAATACTTCCAAGATGCCATGAAACCGTTGGAACAAATTCCGAATGTGACGATCTACAAAATTCCTGTGAAAGAAAACGCTTTAGCAGATGCGTTAGCCCGCCTCGCAAAAGAATTTGCCTCGCTTGCAAGATGAATCGATGGAAGTGTCGCTCACTGACGTCGAGTCCTATCACAGCTCGACATGTACACAATACACAAATCGAAAAAGGAGAAGAATCAACATGTAACAGAGGATGTAAAAACACAGAAGATCGGCGACAACCATTACATGACTACCCGCAAACAGAAAACTACCAGACGATAGGTCGTTAACCCATCGTATCAAGAAAAGAACTCGTCCTACGCATTAATAAACAATACATTATACGTAAGGTCTTTCGATCAAATGCGGCTAAGGTGCCTAAGCGGGTCCGAGGCCCGTGAAATTGTTAAAGAGGTGCATTCAGACTCGCGGCGCTCACCGACGGTCCGAAGATGAAAATGAAAATTAAAAGACTAGGGTACTACCGGCCCTCGATGATGACCGACCGCATGAAAATCGCCAAGAGCCGTCACCAATGCCAAGTGCACGGAGTGGTTCTACACCAACCTCCAAATGTGCTACATCCGACAATTGCGTCGCGGCCATTCGAATGTCGAGTACATGATATAGTGGGTCCAATAGAACCACCATCTTCAAAAGGACATCGCTTCATCCTCTGCGGCTACGCATTACTTTTCCAAGCTGCAGAGGCAGCTCCACTCGTAGAAGTGAAAGCACACCACGTGCTACGCTTTTCAAGAACCAAGTCGTCTACCGTTTCGGAGTGCCGCGCAGATCATCTCGTATAATCGGTCGCATTCGAAGCACACAAATCAACAATTTTGTCGAGAGACACTGAATCGACCGGCGATATTCAACAATTTACTACCCAAGAGCAAACGGCCTCGTCGAGGCTTTTAATAAAACTCTCGTTCAAATCTTAAAGAAAACCTTGGACGATAATAAGAGAAATTGGCACGAGAAGTTATTAGAAGCCTTATGGGCCTACCGGACAACCTTCGTAACTCCTACTCAAGCTACACCTTACGCTCCGGTGTATGGGTCCGAGGCAAGTGTTACCTTTAGAGGTCCAAACTTCCTTCACTCGTAATCGCAGCTGCAAACAAAATCACGACAGAAGAGAATGCCAAATTACGACTAGAAGAATTGGAAAGCCCGGAAGGGAAAAGACTTGCAAGCGCAGCAGAATTTAGAATTATACCAAGCTAAGATGGTTCAAGCTCATGACGTGATCGGTCCGCCCAAGAACCTTCAAAGTTGGTGACTTAGTTCTCGTTCTCAAGAGACCTATCCTCGCACACCGCAAGATAGGAGGAAAATTCGAACCCACTCGGAAGGACCGTTCGTGGTCGAGGCAGCATACTCAGGAGGCTCCTACCGACTAGTGAATCGCCAAGGAGAACGACATATGCTTCCGATCAACGGACGATACTTCGAAAAAGTATTACGCTACCTCGATGTTTCGAAGGAATGAATTCTTCATCCCTAGAAGCACGGGCGAAGTAGTTACTTATGACCGGGTCCGAACCCAAAAATAATAAAAAATGTGCTAAAATAAATAAAATCATGATAATAAAGTTTTCCTCGTTTTCTCTTCCATATCAAAATCTCTTTCCCGATCTTATCCCACTTCATTCCCGTTAAATTTAAAAATACAAAAGTAATAATAAAAAACCGTCTTTAATAAACATTTTCTTAATGTTCTTGTTCTTAAGATAGCCCCTCGATCCTTTTCCTCGTCTTTTCGCAGGAAATGTCGAACGGCGGCTGGTCCCGAACTTTAGAAATGGCGTAAGCCTCGCACTCGACGAAAAGAGGGTGAAAGATGGAGCGATAATAGAGATCGACTCGTACTTCGCACCGCAGCGCTCGCAATACGAGGAAAGTGACCGGGTCCCGATCGACCGAGAGGAACCGCCCGGCCGACAAGAATGAAAGTGGGTGGCCCAAGCCACCAATCCAAAGAAGAAGAAAAGGAAAACAAGCACCGAAGAAGACAAGAGAATCAAGTCCGTAGTCGCTACAACAGAGGGCGAGCTCATCGCCGCCGCGCCTACGTAGATTCAGAAGTACGAAGAGCTACTCTCACAACGAACTCAACGAAGAAACAAAAATCGCCGTATCCGCAAGATGTTAACCAAACTAGCAATGGACCAAGCACGACGAGGCAGCTTAGCTACCGCGCACATACACTTCAAGGACACCAGCTCACCGTGGACTCGAAGAAAGGAGGCCAGCTCCGAGGATAACGAAGAGACCGTGGAAATCTCAAGAAGAACAGAAGAAAGAAGGCTACAACGCCACCGCACAAAGCCACCGTAATGCATAACCTTGTTGCGGAGCAACCCCGAGGATGTCCCGACGGACACCATCCCCGAGGAGCCGAGGTATGCAGGAGAACGTGAAGGGATCGAGCCATATATCCCACAATACGTCACCGTGCCTCGCCATTCGCAAATTATTCCAGAATACGAGCTAGAAAGGATGCGTAATGTCGAGAAGAAAACTTTTGAATACTTCGAGAGAATCGGAGGCAGGAGGATCAATATACTGAAGGCCTCGAGCTACATACGTACGTGTTCTCGTAGCACGAACAACAACAAATCGTAGATCGCATCCGGATTTGAAAAGAATGGGCCGAGCGGCCGCCTAAGAGAAAACACTTACTCGTAACCCCGGAGATGGATGCCGTGGAAAGGTAGAATTACCATACAATGTGGATGCTCGCTACAACTTCGCGAAGACAGAAAGGAAACCCACCGGGAATACTCCGTCATGGCCAGTGGATCCAATGCCATTAGTCATCAAAAGGATGGTAAAAAGAATGATAACATGGAGGGTACCGCCGCGTATTGCATACCCAACAGCCGCATCATTAACATTTACAAGAAGGGTGATCGCATACCCCCGCACATGATCACCACGACTTTGTCGACCTTTCGCACGCTTTCTTTTCCGAACGAGTGTAATATCATGTTCGGATCCGACCTCCGGATAGCGAGCCCGAGTGAGTTCCGAGGGCCGCAAAGATACCATTACCGGTAGGTTCCGTCATGATACCGAAGGGCAACGGAGCAGATGTCGCTAAACATCGCATACCGGGAGTACCAATGAAGCGGATCTCGGCTACTTTCGAAGGATGGATGACAGAAAGCACCTTACCACTTCCAGCCGCACCCGTAGCTAGAAAGCCTCCGCCTTACGAGCCGCGAGTTACATGGAAAATATCACACCTCCAACGTACATCCATACGGCATCCTTGCCAAGGATGGCTCGGAAGGTGATGTTATCGACCATGTACCTCACTATTCGTACATGGATTTTTGACGGATACCTTTTTGGATGGATCGACAAAGATCATACATAATCCGTTTTGAGTCTACATGGATTGTATGAGATGTATTCCGCATCGAGTCGTATGATGTATCTTTAACATGATTGGAATGAAAGTGACCATGTCACATTTTTGGCCTTCACCTCTTTTGTGCAAGTTGACTGAGAAACGCCATTAAAGTTAAATGAACTTCAAACAAAGAACAGAAAAGAAACAAAAAAAAGAATGAAAGAAAACTTTCCTTAAAAATCTAAATAAAAAATGATGAACTCCAAATTCACGATAAAATAAAATTTGAATCGTTAAAGGACAAACAAAATGAGCACAAATTTTAAATCGATTTCAAATTCAATCTTTCCAAATTCCAAATCAAACCTCAATCAAATTTCAAATTCGATCTTCCAGATCTCAAATCAAATCTCAATCAAATTTCAAATTCAATCTTTCCAAATTTCAAATCAAATCTCAATCAAATTTCAAATTCGATCTTCCAGATCTCAAATCAAATCTCAATCAAATTCAAATTCAACCTTCCAAATCTGAAATCCAATCCGTTCTACTCTCTCCTTGTCTGGGATGGAAGCGGTCGATTCCATTAACCTGGAGCCACGAGGTTTTCAATTCGGATCTAGTGGCGGGGAATTGTATCTAATCCAAACCAGTAACTTCCGATCAACTCTTTTGAATGGAATATGTAGCATCTACATATTCCCTCCTAATCTATTTCCTTCCATGAAAGTCTTTTACAAATTTTTCACGAAATTCTCGAAACACCAAAATTCCACACTTTTCAAATCAACACTACAAATCTTTGCAAAATCAATTACATCAAAATCAAATTCTTGGGGTTGAGGATTTTACATCCGAGACCGCATCGCTTTAGGATTCTTTCCCTATCGCAATGAAATACATTCAAAGTCAAATTCTTGGGTCGAGGATTTTACATCCGAGACCGCATCGCTTTAGGATTCTTTCCCTATCGCAATGAAATACATCAAAAATCAAATTCTTGGGGTTGAGGATTTTACATCCGAGATCGTATCGCTTTAGAATTATTTCCCTATCGCAATGAAATACATCAAAATCAAATTCTTGGGGTCGAGGATTTTACATCCGAGACCGCATTGCTTTAGGATTCTTTCCCTATCGCAATGAAATACATCAAAAATCAAATTCTTGGGGTCGAGGATTTTACATCCGAGATCGTATCGCTTTAGGATTCTTTCCCTATCGCAATGAAATACATCCAAATCAAATTCTTGGGGTTGAGGATTTTACATCCGAGACCGTATTGCTTTAGGATTCTTTCCCTATCGCAATGAAATACATCAAAAATCAAATTCTTGGGGTCGAGGATTTTACATCCGAGATCGCATCGCTTTAGGATTCTTTCCCTATCGCAATGAAATACATCAAAATCAAATTCTCGGGGTCGAGGATTTTACATCCGAGACCGCATCGCTTTAGGATTCTTTCCCTATCGCAATGAAATACATCAAAAATCAAATTCTTGGGGTCGAGGATTTTACATCCGAAACCGCATCGCTTTAGGATTCTTTCCCTATCGCAATGAAATACATCCAAATCAAATTCTCGAGGCCGAGGATTTTACATCCGAGATCGCATCGCTTTAGATTCTTTCCCTATCGCAATGAAATACATCAAAATCAAATTCTCGGGGTCGAGGATTTTACATCCGAGATCGCATTGCTTTAGGATTCTTTCCCTATCGCAATGAAATACATCAAAATCAAATTCTCGGGGTCGAGGATTTTACATCCGAGACCGCATCGTTTTAGGATTCTTTCCCTATCGCAATGAAATACATTCAAAATCAAATTCTCGGGTCGAGGATTTTACATCCGAGATCGCATCGCTTTAGGATTCTTTCCCTATCGCAATGAAATACATCCAAATCAAATTCTCGTGGTCGAGGATTTTACATCCGAGACTGCATTGCTTTAGGATTCTTTCCCTATTGCAATGAAATACATCAAAATCAAACTTTTGAGGTTAAGGATTTTACATCTAATACTGCATTGCTTTAGATTCTATCCCTATTGCAATGAAACACACCAAATCAAGCTGTTGAGGTTAAGGATTTTGCATCCAATACCGCATTGCTCTGAGATCTCTCCTCATTGTAATGATTCGATCCAATCAATCCAATTTTCTTTCGAGGTTGAAGATGTTACATCTAAAACCACAAAATTCCAATTTTCATTTCAAGATTCAAATCCCTTCAAATTAATGTTGACAAACTTCAATTAAATTGAAACTCAAATTGAAATCTAAACTCACACATCAAAAAACTTAAGCCAAAGCAAAATGAAATCTAAATCGAAATTCCCTGCGATCATGCGATTCGGGATTCACCTCATTTTCCTTTCCCCAGCCAAGAGTTCAGGAATCTCCGGCCTCGCAGATATACTCGACACTCCCCAGCGGAAATTCTTCTACTTCGTCCTAAGTTTGTCACTTGGACATCCGTGTTGGTTTTGTTGATCTTTTCGGTCAACGCCAACACGCGTGGTGTGCTCGGTTAGCACACCACACCTATCGGGGTCCATTTGTTGACCTCATTTTCGATGAGGTCTCCTCTTCTTCTCTTTAGTACTTAGATCTAGACTTCAGCTTTTCCTTCGACTAATCTTAGAGGATTAGAATCGGGACCCACCACTTAGAAATTCAAACCACTTCTTAACTCCCCGCAAACCCCACAATTTCGATTGTAGACCCCTAATCACCTAGAGGGTCGAAATCAAATGTGGAAGTTTAAAGGACGAGTTCCTATAGACTCTTCGGCCTTAGGACTACCCCCGGCGGTCCGGTCCGGTGAAGGGCCGACTTACACACACACTACACCTATACACTACATTTTCACACACATCTCCTAAAACCACACCCATACCCAACTTGACCTCCTAACTCATACAGGTGATTCACATGGATGGTCTTTAACCCCTAAGCCCTCGCAAGCAGGGTTAGGAACAACATAATGAATGCCTCAAATGAGTCCTCTCATGGCTCATGTAGGCTTGATATGGCTTCATGGCTCAACCAAAATGATTTCATTCCACTTACATTTACCCAATCTTAAATTTTCTCAAATTTTCAATTTTTGATCACCCGGACTCCTACACCCGCCTAACTTACCCATAACCCTCGAAATTACCCAAATTTTTCAAAATTCTCCAAAATCACCCAAATTCATCAAAACCAATCCCAAACATTCCCACATCACTCAAATTGATCATTCATAGCCAAAAATACCAAAAATTCCAAAAATACCTCCCAATACCCTCCAAATACCCAAAATGCCCCTCTTAGCCAAAAAATCCAAAAATTCAGAAAATTCCCAGAAAATTCCAGAAAATCCCAAATATTCCCAATTTCATTTTGTTCAACTACACCATGGGCCAATTTTGTCAATTTACCCCATTTTTGTCAAAATCCCTAATTTGACCCATTTTTAACCCAAAGTGAACCCAATGTCAAACCAAACCTACCCAATTGATCCAAATTCTGGTCCAATTCAATTCTAAACTTCAATTCAACATCCCCAACACCAATCTAGACCAAATCCAAGCCCAATTTGATTGGAATTTGAATCCAATTTCACTTTTGACCTTAAAGCCCAATTTGGACCCATGACCCAAACTTAGCCCAAACTCACCCAATTCAACTCCAATTGACCCCAAATCTTTTCTAAACCTGCCCTAACATCCCCAAAAACAAAAAACTAACATGATTTGCCCAAAATTTGGACCCAAACTCCACTCAAATTCAACCCAAAGCTAAAAGGCCCAATTTTGACCTAAACCCAAACCTAACCCAAATAAGCCCAAACCCCAAAATCAAAACCCAACCAAAGCCAAAACCTCTTTGAAACACTCTCATAAACATTTCCCAACATTTATTTTACATCAATTTCAACCCTAGCCCAACATTGGCCCAAGTTAGCCCAACTTCGACCTATATCGCCCATTCACCAAGTGAAGCCCAAATTCAACCCAATTCAAACCCAAATCACTCCCAACTTGCTTCAAATCACTCATGACACATCCATGAGCTAAACCCAACATTTGTTTGGCCCAATCCTTCACAAAATTCCCATTCATAAATTTATTTTCAAACCAAAAGCCCATTTTCTTAAACCTTCCTAAAAGCCCAAACTTCATGCTAAAGCCCATATGACAAATTCTTCTCATCATACCCTTAATTAAAATCATCCCTAAGTTCAAATCAATCATCAAATGGTTCCAAATCAAGGCATATGCCAAATCCCATCAAATCACTCCTAAATTACCAAAATTCATAAAAACCTCTTTCATGAAAGTCGACCAAGCTTTTCCCAAGCCAAAGACAAGCCATGAACAAGCCACATGAAGCCATGGAAGGTCTTCGACATGTGATCAAGCCATTAATGGCAAAAGGAGGAGCCTCTTTTAAGCCCCCTTAAAAAGGTTTTAACCCTTTTAATGCTTCACCTTAATCCATGATTAATCAAAATATTCATGGATGGTGACTTCTCTACCCTTTTCTAACTGATTCACCAGATCCTCCCTCAGCCCAAATCAGCCATGGAAGGGTGCACCAAACCCAAAAAGGTGGGTTGACTCATTTGAACCCAAAATAGCCTTCCCCCCATTCCATTTCAATTCAACTCCTTTACACATGTCCATGGCCAATCGACCGCACTAAGCCCTGCACTCGACCTCCCCGACCTCGAGAGTGACCCGACTCCGGCCGGCCACCATCATAGCCGCCGGAAACCACCAGTGCCGAGAGCTCACATGTGAGCCCAAACTTGAATTCTCACCGCCGAGTCGCCCCATCCCCAGCGCCATCAGTAGTCGTTCTTCTCTGCCAAGAGCAACTCGATCCCAAGCCCTAACTCCCCCGGAGGCCCTCCACCCTCTCCTATTTAAACACCACCCCTTCTCGGCCATGAGAGGTGCCGAACAAAACCTTAAGGAAACTCGCCAAAATCAATCCGGACCACTCCCCACACATGAGAGCATTTGATTCCCACCAGATTCCACCAATTCCCTCCACTCGAGCTCAATTTCGAGCTCAAACTTCAAGACAAAAACCAGGACACTTCTCCACAGCTGGATCAATCCCCAAATCGATCGGTCCTACACCTTCACTGCACCAAGAGGAGAAGTTTCCCACCGAAAGCCCCATCTCCAAAGCCACCCAGCTTGTTCCAGCCTCCAAGCTTTGTGATCGGCCATGGTCACTTTCATAGCTGAGCAATTCACTGTGCCAAGGGACTTCATCCTGAGCTCGCTTGGACCCAATCGAAGGTGACACAACTCTCGCATCGAAGCTTCACTTCTCCGAGCAAAGGTATGGACTCACTCTTCTTCCCGAGCTTACAGAGATTCTCCATTTAATTTGAGCCAATTTAAATACATGTTTACCGTATGGATGTGTTCGTCTCCTCAAGACGAATCCATAGAGCATAAGAGCACGAAAATCCGTTGAGAATCGAGCGAGAAATTAGGGTTAGAAGGTTGACGGCCACGGTGCACACCGCCGTAGACGATGACCATGAGCCGTCTGATCGAGCGTGTATCGAGTGGACGGTCCGGATCGAGCCTGACGGCAGCGTTGGTACGTGACCCGCGGGCCCCGGATCGCCGAGTCGGATGGCGCGCGCCGAATCGGAGACGCCGCGCGGAGCTTCGAAGATGCCTAGGTCGACGCGGCGCCGCGTGGATAAGTAGGAAATTAGGTTTATTTTCCTATTTATTTAATTCCCTAAACTTCAAAAATGCATAACTTTGTGTAGAAAAATCGAAAAATAAAATAAAAATACCCTCTCGCTCAGATGAATCGTAGGAGAATAATGTGGAAAAGAAATCATTTAATTTCATCAAGTATTTGATTTTTAATAATTTATTTACTCTCTGCACATTTTCAATTCTCCATGCATGTATACAATTCACCATGGCATGAGACCATAGTGGCTTTCGAAGCCCCCGAATTCGGGAACATTCCCCGAATTTTCCAAAGTCGAGGCCATCCCTACGAAGAGTTATTGATTTTTCAAATTCATGTTACCGTTTTCGAGTATTTTAAATCTAATAATTAGCATGTTGTGAAATAAATTCTAGGAAAATTTGGTGATGTTTCTTATGATCGGAGGACCCTAGGAAAAATAGGTTTTGAATTAATTCACTTGAATAACCCTAATCGGCTTAAACACCCAAAATAGGTCTTTAATTAATTAGAGCTAATCATGCATCAAATTGACTTGAAATCAATTCTCCACTCGACCTTTAGGATCAGAGGAACCCACCATAAAAATTTGAAGTCAATTGGACTTGGTTAGCCCTACTAAATGGGTTGATTAAGCCATTTAGCCAATTTAAACTTTAAAAATTCATAACTTTCAAAATACTTTTCAAAAATTCACCAAATTGGTTTTGGAGCCTCTCTGATATTAGGAGAATTTAAGAAAATTAAAATTTCAATTTTCTAAAAAAGTTCATTTTTTGTATTATTTTAATATTTTAATAATTAAAAAATAATAAAAATCACAAAAATAATAAAATTCACCAAAATGTCACATTTTGAATTTTAATCACTTAGGAACAAACCCCATATTTTTCTTAAGTCTCTATGATGAGATATTAAATTTTAAAGCCCTAAGGTAATTTTAAAATTAAAAAATGTATTTTCTAGCATTTCCACTAAAATAATTCTAATAAATCAAAGAAAAATCAGAAAATTGTAAAAGTTGGTTCTCTGATTTCCTTGATATCGAGAGATTTTTTAAAAATATAAAATTCATTTTTCAACCTTTATTTTATTTTTAAATTAATTAATACTCCAAAACTCAAAATAATTATAATAAAAATAATATAATTCAAAAAATCACCAAAATTGGTCCAAGTGGTCCTCTGGTCATTAGAAATGTCCCATAATTTTCTTAAGGACAGAAACTTTCCTTTGGTCATATTATTAAATTTTCCTCGGAAATCCCTATTTTCCACAAAAAATAATTACATAAATAAATTAAATACAGAAAAATCACATTTTCTCCTCTCATGTCTTTATCGACATATGAGTGAAGTCACATAAAAATTTCAAGTTCATTTAAGCTCAATTTAGTGAGTTATGAAATTATTAAGCTTCAAGGGCAAAATGGTAATTAAAATTTTAACCCTCGATTAAAACTTTAGGTTTAATAAAATTAAAGAGTAAAATATTTGATTCTAATCTGACTTGATGATTGAAATTTAAATAATTAAAGGGTAGAAACCTATTAAACAATTTAAAAATAATTGAAATGAACTTTAATTAAATAATCGATTAAATTTGAAGAATAATAAAATCGAATTATTAAAATATGGATGTTATTAGGAAGAAATTTGTTCTTTAATTTAAGAATCCCTAAATTAATCATCTCAATAATATTTAATTACTAATTAAAATGATAATTCAAATTTAAGATTTAAAAATGCTAAAAGACTTAATCATTAAATTGAATTAAATTAAATTATTTAAATTAAACCCTTTTAAAATAAAATATTAAATTAAAATTAAAAATAAAATCAAAATAAAATTTAATTTAAATTAAATTAAATTAAATTAAATTAAAACATATTAAATTAAATTAAATTAAAACATATTAAATTAAATTTAAATTAAATCAAATTAAATTAAATCAAATTAAATTAAATTAAATTAAATTAAATTAAATTAAATTAAATTAAATTAAATTAAATTAAATTAAATTAAATTAAATTAAATTAAATTAAATTAAATTAAATTAAATCATATTATATTAAATTAACTTAAATTAAATTAAATTAAATTAATCCACATTAAATTAAAATCGAATTAAATTAAATTAAATCAACTAAGTTAAATTAAATTGAATTAAATATAACATCACCTAAGACATAAAAAAATTCAAAAATAAATCTAAAACAACTTGAACACTATTCCAAACTTAAGCCCATTAATCGAAATTAAATTAAATCATAAAATCACTTGAACATCAATTTGCCCTCAAAAACTCATGATGTCATAACTCTTAAACGAGTGTTAAGTGAAGTGTTACTTCACTTATAGGATATTCAAATGTCCTAGTTCATCGAGCAAGATAACAAAACTCGAACTCCCTGACGATTAATTCATTTGTATAATTAAATTCTCTTCGACTTAAAACAATCCTAAAAGTATTGAAAAGATGTTTAAGACTCGTCTTAAGCACTTCCTCGATATGATAGGATATTTATAAGAACAATCGAACTTAATTGTTCTTCGATGAAGAAAATCGTCCTCAAACCCAACAATGCAAGAACCTGAGACGTCATAGGAGGTGACTAGCTATAGTGATTAGGAACTTCGGTAAAAACCATAACCCTTCCCTTAGCTTTACCTAGAACTCGCTTTAAATGCTTAAATATTCTAATTGTGTTTTAAGTGCAACTTGGGATGACGGGAAGACCCTCCAGGTACGCTTTTATTTTATCGTAATTTACCTTATTGCAATTTATTTAATCGCATCGTACTTACTTTTCTGCATGATAAACAACTGTTGCATGAAAACCCACACCTTTAGGATAGTCCCTAAAACCGAAACCAAAACTAAATTAAAAGTCATTACAAGATAAAATTCACCGCCACAACATTTCAAAATATAAAACAACTCAAAATTTAATCACAAACAAAACAACAAAACTACAACTACAACTAAATTAAAACGTCTTGTTGGATGATCGGAATACCTCTGATGATGTAACCTACGTGTTGCTAACTGGATTTCCCACGGTCTAAATGAAAGTGTGGAACTCATTCAACTGAGTTTAGCAAATTCATCTCGACTAAGTGAATCCGATAAAAATAACGATGCCTGAAGGATGGAACCGCGGGATCTTAACCGTGTCGTTATAATCAACTTTAAGATTCGTTTTAATTAAAACATAAAAAACACTTGGAAATTAAGACTTTCTCTAAACCAGAACACTTCTCTCATCTCCCGATTTATGATTTCTAAAACTAAACCTCTCGCAACAACAAGGAGCTCGTGAGCATGGTGGCAAAGACGGCCATCGTCATCAAGAAAACCCGAGTCTACTTCAAAGAAACTTTCTTAGAATTAAATAACCAAGCCATAGGACTTCGAGGTAGCTTCGCCTAGTGCAACATAAATCCTCAACTCTTCGTTAGGCATTTGCATGATCATATCATGTAAATTAAGCCCTAACCGGCCTTAGACTCCGAGGTAGTCGTCCGATACGACATAAATCCTCACATCTTCGAGGCTATTTCGTATGATTTTATCATACGAATATAAGTCCTAATTAATTAAAATCGACAAGATCAAAACATTAAATAAACATTAGGACTTTCCTAAGTTCAAGCCAAACAATAGGATAGTCGGAAATTACCGAAGTTCGCTTCGAATCCGTGATTTCTCCTACCTTTCTTCCTTTCGAATTCCCAAAATAAAATGTTCTAAATTTGATCCATTCCCTATCGAAATTCCAAAATTCAATCCTCGAAGACTTAAACTTCAAATTCTCGAGAGCAGTAACTACCGATTATTATCGAGAGTTTTCTTAGGTGATTCCCGTCACTTAAGATGTAATTAACTATAGGGGCTTGCCCTTATAGGGAATTTTAAGAACCTGTGTAATATAAACCCCGTTTAATGTTTTCATATTAAGCAGGGAACTTGTCGGCTTATAAAATTGGTTCGCGGACCAAACGAATGTCATAAATCTCCTAGTTTATTTAATCGAGCCCCATCATCAAGCAAAGGTGTCTATTCTTCGGATAGATACACTAGTTTGTGGTGCGGCGCTCGTTTATATAAACTATTCGGGATGTGAGATCGGCTTGATTTCATATCTTAAAATTTTTAAACTTAAAATTACTTTCAAAATCAAATGTTATCTTTTAAACTATATATATTTAAATTAAATTTGAAATATGAAAATTCGCCGACAACTTCTGTAGGCGACCCCTTTTCAAAACACATAACCCTAAAATATGCCGACACATATACCTTAATTATAAAAATTTGGGTACTGGCGGCTAAGCGCCAGAATGCTGGCGCTTAAGCGCCATATTTCGAGGCTAAGCGCCGAGAGTTCGCGCTTAAGCGCCAGTTTGCGAAAATTGATTCCCGAAAGTTAAGAACCCAAAAATTGTCATTTTCAACCGCCCCATCGTCTTCAACCTTTGCTTTGCCGCGAAAGAGGAGCCTTGGGTATCATATTGTGGATCATTTAAGAGCCGACCTCAACAAAAATTGTTAGATTTGGATTCCTTGAGGTAAGAGCACTACTTCTAAGTAAAAATTTATTATTTTCACCATGTATTTTGAGTACATTATGGAAAATCTTAAAATCACTATTCATGGTGAAAATTTGAGGAAAAGCTTGATAAATTGCTTGGATTTAGTGAAAATATCTTTTGGAAGATAATTTAGCAAGTTTAGTTTGATTTTGGAATTTATGGTAAATTTTTCGTGAATTTTTAGAGATGGCTCCAAAGTCAAAGCGTGTACGAGAAAAGACGAAGTTTGATTCTGACAAATTTGTTAGTTTGAGGGCTGAGGAACAATACGTCGATGCATTGCAATCACATAAGTTGATTCCCGAGCGAGTGTTTAGTAAGCCAGGAGAGGTGATTGAAGATATGAATGCAAGAAGAAACTCGGCGTACTATCGTTGCTTCTCCGCTGTTGCTGTTGTTTCTGTGGTAAGAGAATTTTATGCAAATTTACCTGCTGTAGAGGAAAATCAGGTGATGGTTAAGAGACATGAAGTAAACTTCTCTTCAGGTGCAATCAATACCTTTTATGAACTACCTCCTAATATGTTCTGTTTTTATTCTAACTATCATTCTTCGGAAGGGGAATTAGATGAGATCATGGAATATCTGACTGAAGGAAGAGGATTATGGAAAATTACAAATGATAGAAGAGTGAACTTTCCTGCTTCCAAATTGAATGTCATTTCTAAGGCATGGCATTATTTTATCTCATCTAAGTTGTTACCTTCAAGTCATACCGATGAAGTGACGAGAGAAAGAGCGGTGTCGAACCATCGTATTCAAAGATGGGAAGCCTATTTATATTGGAAATATAATTTATGATTATGTTTTAAACTGTGCTAGATCAACCACGACTACTGGTATGGGATTTCCTTCCTTGATTCATTCACTTTGTGAATGATCTGGAGTGAAATTTGAAATCTTGGAAGAGGTACTTCAGCCATTGAGATCAATTACCAGTGTAAACGTCGGTGCTTACAATCGTACATTCGTAGTTCGGTCGGAGAGGAGGATTTGGTAGTGGCTTCTATCGCTTCGCCTCGTCGCATCTCGTCTTCACATGCTTCGTCATCTACCGATTCACGGATCGGTTTATTAAGAAAGATTTTGAAAAAGTGAGTCTTACTCGAGAGCATGTGAGAGATATGGATGGTAAGCCGGATAATGTCGAGAGATATATTGTAAAACATGATGAATATGAGGAGAATTATCAACAATATTTGGATGTGATCGATTGGAGGAAATTAGAGTGCTGAGATGCCACCTCATCCATTCTATATACCGTATGTGCCATCCAGAGATTGGAACGAGCAAGATGATGATGATGATGATGATGAGGATGAAGAGTAGATGTATGTTGTTTATTTTAGTTGTTGTATTGATGTGTTGTGTCACTGTGTACTTTATCTAGTATTTTTTTTTATGATTGTGTTTTGATGTGAACCTTGATAGTATGCAGATTGTAGTTGTGCTATTTATCTATTATGCATATTCAGGTATTGTTGTTGTTTTATTGTTGATTTATATGTTGTTGTGTGGTAGTGTGTAATAATAAATGTTTTTATGTGTATGTTAAGTCAGAGTTTTTAGTAGTGTGTACTTTAATTCCAAAAACTGTTACGAAATTATAAACCTATATTAGGAACTTCTACTTAGGAAAACTACATGTTTAAAATTCTTTAAATTCCACTATCATCTGTTATCTGTATCAGTGTGTTATTTTAGTTGGTGTGTATTTGCTTTGAAAACCTCCACTACTGTAGAAGTCTTCTGAAATTTTTACTTTTCTTATTATTAAAAAAAAAAGAGAAAAATGTTTTGAAAAAATAAAGTTGATTTCATTTTACTCCTGTATTTAAATTGTTATACTTACATATTAGGATATTAAAAATTCCTGCAAGCATGATATGTTAGTTTTTATTTCTCACCCATGTATCATTTCTTATGCTTAAATGTTTTATCTTAACTAAAAATTTAAAAGTTTGGGGGGGGGGGGGATTTTAAAAACAAAGATTTTCAAAAACCTAAAATTTTATTTGATTCTCAAGAATACTTAAAAATAAATATTATTTTTGATTGAGAACAATTATGTACATGAAGTTATATTAGGGGAACAAAATTTTTAATATAGCAATGAATAAAAGAATTTAGTTAAAATTTATAGTAATCATGAAAAAATTAAAGTTAACATTTTCTTAATGAAGAGGTGTTAAGTAAAGTTAAACTATCTTTAGTAAGAAGTTTTGTATTTTTGGATAAATAGAAGATTTGACTTTTTTTGTTCAAAGCCTAAATTTCTTTTATTGAAGAGTAATTTTCAGATACTATTATTATGATTTTTAAGTGAAAGATGTATATCTGATTTTTATTTTAAATGGAAGAATGAAATTCAAAATCATTAAAGGTCTATCCAGATATAGTAATCCTTGCCTTATAAATAAAATAAAAAAAGGTGAAAAATATAGTATATGAAAAGGGAGGGGAAGCTTGAGGATTTAAGGGCCTAATCAAAAATTGGTTTCATCCCTAAAGTTTAAGATATAAGTTCAGAGAAAATCTAAAACTTAAAGTTGTAATATAGTAAGTAAAATTATTTTCTAATAATGATTTTTAAGTGAGAAAAATAAATGTTTGAATCCTATATTTTGAAATAAATCTACAAATATTTCTGAATTAGATAGAAACTTATATTTATCACTTTTCTTTTACTTAAGAACTTTCTAAACTTTAAGTTAGTTTTAATTACTGAAATTTTCTCTAAATTGGATTATTCCATTTCTAGAACAAAATTTCGTTATCTTCCTAAGAAACTCATTACATAATTTGCATGCTAAAATGTTCTATGAGACTAACTGTCACTTGAGGATAAGTAACATTTTAAGTTTGGGTGATTTTGATACACCTAAAATATATCGTATTTTTATGCACATTTTTATACCTATTTTTAATGATATTGCACTTTAATGGAAGGTATTTTGTGTTTTTCTTGCAGGTATGATGAAAATGGATGGTCATGATGAAAGGAGCAAAATTGGATCAAATTTGGAGCAAAAAATGAAAAATAAAAAATTTGGCACTGGCGGCTAAGCGCCGCTGGGCCGGCGCTTAGCCGCCACAGTTAAAAATCAAATTTCAAATGGATTTGGCGCCAATTTCAAAGGGGATGGGATGCAACTCTTGGTGGTAACGTCCATAACTTCCTTTGGGCGGCAAGTTTGAATGAAGGGGTGCGTTCCTTGGTAGATACATCTAATCTGGACACATTTTGAAGAGACACCAAGGCACCTTTTGGTTTACTATTTAAAGAGAGTCTTAGGAAAGATTAGGAGAATCTTCCTTTGCATTTTGAAGGGTTCTTTCTTTCTTTCTTTTGTTCTTCCACTGCATTTTTAAGAGTTTTTATTTTAGAGTAGGAGTAGAGAGTAGAAAGGAGAAAAGGGTCAGAATGAAGTATTCTTCTTCCCACTTCTTTTCTTTCTTTTAGTTTAGTTTTTATTGAAGTCTGAAGTCTGTATTCTAAGTCATCAAAGTTGGGAGACTTGCTCTGAGTAGTTTAGCGAAGAGTGAAAGTTTCAGAAGAACTTCCTTAGTCTTGTGGGGATTTTCAGATAAGTGTTTACTTTTATTTAGTTTATTAATATTTGCTTTCGTTTATTATTTTTCTTATTATTGTTTTTAATTTCAAATCAATGTGTTTTTATATTTTCTCAATGCATTCGGAGTAGTTTACTTTATCTTTTTCTTTATTAAATGGAGAAGTAATTAATTTAAAGAGAATTGTTGTGGAAAGTATAAGTTTTTAAAAGTTGGAAGAAGTTGTGAAGATCGATTCTAAAAATTTTGTTTACTTCTTAATTTGGCTCGTTAAGTTGTAAAATTTCTTGAGATTATGTAAGATCCAATGCGGTATTGTCTCATAAAAGTTAGTAGGAATCACATGCAATTATATGGGTGAGAACTCGTAGTCCATATAATTGAATGTAATATTAGAAGATATTTTTATGAAAGGGAGTAAAATTAGAGGATTTTAGAGTGACAAAGTTAAAACCCCTAATTTGTTTTGAAGTTTTGAGTTTTGTTATGAGAAGTTAGCCCCCAGGTGGTGGGAATCGAGGGAACTCTAGAGTGAGAGACTGGTATCTTCCCTGCTTAACCATGTTCAAAATAATATAAAGTTCAAATTAACATATGTTCTTTATAGAACCAAGTAAGGGTAACGAACACATTTGCTTCTATCTGTCACAACAAAAATTTGAATACTTCCACAACAATACTTTAAGAATTATTACTACTTCATGAAAGGAAAGAAAAAGATATTCTAGTTAATAGTATTTTACATCCAGTGTTATTAGTTATTGTAATTTTTAATTTTTTGTTTAGCATTTTATTAAGAAAATTTCAAAAGACATATCAACCTTCAAAACTTTTCAAAATGAAGACATACTTTTTCGAAAACAATTAAAGAAAGTAAAAAGATAATTTATTTGATTCCTTTTAAAATTTTACATTTTCCCTGTGGGTTCGATATCTCAGGGCTTAATCAGAAAGTGCTATATTACTTGATAAACGATATGTATACTTGCGTAGTATCTCATATTATAAAATCATAATTTTCATATCTAAATCACATATATTTGGTGTGGAGTCAAGTTTTTGGCACACATACATATATCTACCGGACGGGACCAAGTTTTTGGCTCCGTTGCCAATTTTCATATCATATTTATATGCACATATATTTATCGGGGATCAAGCTACATGATATTTATTGAGGCAGGAGTTCTAAGGATATTTCTTGGAGCAATGATTACTATGAAGGGAGTTCGTCATCACAATCTTTACTATCCTCAAGGTAGTATAGTGACTAGAATGATTTTTGTTGCTGATAATTCTTCAGACGCCACTATGTTGTGGCCTATGAGGCTAGCTCATGCTGGAGAGCCCTCACTTCAAGCTTTGGTGAAGAAAGAATTGATTAAAAGGGCAAGCACTTGCAAGCAAAATTTCTGTGAACATTGTGTCTTTGTAAGAAGACACAGGTTTTTTTATACTATCATCAAATGTACAAAAGGTGTTTTAGAGTATGTTCACCTGGATGTTTGGGGCCTGACCAAGACAAAAGGTAAAAGTGAAGTGCTGGAGATTTTCATAACTTGGAAGAAATGGATTGAGACTAAACTAGTAAAAATATCTAGTGCATTGGATCAGAAAATTTGGGAGAATACATTTTGGATGTGTTCTTGTAAAAGTGTGAAAGAGTTGGGATAAGGCACCACTTCACTATTTGAGAGACCCCATAGCACAGCAGGTTGACAAAGAGGATGAACCAAATTTTGGTGAACAAAGTTTGGTGCATGTTATCCAACGTTGTGTCGGATAGAATCTATTGGGTCGATGTTGAAGAATATGCATATCATCCAGTGAACTGCTCCTTATGAAACTATTAAGAAGAAGACCTCAAAAGAGATGTGGGTGGTATGAGCATCCTGCTAGAGATTACGAGCACATAAGAATGTGTGGGTCTCTAGCTTACTACCAATAGCAGAATGATAAACTAAAACCATGAGCAAAGAAGGTGATCTTCATTGGCCTTAGGCGTGGAGTCAAAGGTTTCAAGTTGTATGATCAGTCAGAAAGGAAGGTTATCATTAACAAGTATGTTACAATCGACGAGTTAAGCATGTTGAAAAATTGAGACTTAAATTAGTTGGTGAGTTCTAATGGGAAAATATGCAACAAAAGTTAGCATTTGATGCAACTCCATTTATTCCATAGAGTTCATCCACGTTGACTCATGTTAACCTCACTTTTGGTTGAGGTATAGTCTTTCTTTAGAATAGCCTAGGGTCTATCCATAAGACTCTCCTGGTGACTTTCTTAGAAGACTTTTCTTGGAACCCTCTTCTTAGAAATTAAAACACTTCTTTGCTTCACTGGAAGTTTTCATATGCTTAAGGCCTAACCTCCAGCTTTTAGGAGGAAGAGACCAAGCACAAGGAAGCCCAGGGAAAGTTTAACTATAGGTGGTCAAACCCTAGGAGCTACCCTCGGGGAGCTCTGGAGTTCACACCATACATACACCTTACACTCACAACCCTAAACAATGCACATCCCATTTGATCCCCTGCTCTTTTGGAAACTCATGTAAGCGGTTTTCCCAAGCTCTTAGCATCCGGCTAGGATTTGGCTAGTACCAACACATGGAGGATCCAAATATGGAGTTCCCTTGTTCCATAGCTCAATTGAGTTGAAATCCTCAGCCAATATCCCAATTCCATCAAAATTCCATACTTTGGTTCCTTAACCCAGAACTCCACCTAAAATGCCAAATTGCTCGAAAATACCAAAAATTCCCCAAATTTATCAAAATACTCCAAAAATCATCCTAAAACATTCCTTACCACTCAAAATACACAAAGCACCCTAAATTTGCCAAATTTCTCAAAATGCCCCCAAAAGTCCCCAAAATGACCAAAATGCCCCTCTTAGCCCAAAAATCCAAAAATTTCAAAAATTCCCTAAAATTCCCTAAAATTCCCAAAAACTCCCAAATATTCGCAATTTCATTTTTCTCGACTAAAACATGACCCAATTTGATCAATTTAGCCCAATTTGACCCATTTAAACCAAAAGTGCCCAATTTAAACCCAATGTCCACCCAATTGATCCCAATATTGTCTAAATTCAATCACAAACTAAAATTCAATATCCCCAATACCAATCTAAATGAAATATGAGCTCAATTTGTCCCACATTTGAGTTTAATTTCAATATAAACTCAAAATCCCCAATTTGAGTTCAAACCAAACCGCGCTGGCTAATCCCGTAGCACCGCGTGGCCACTTTGACGCCGCCGAGGATGACGTGGTTAAGTAGAAAAGTTTTGATTTTTTTAATAATTTAAATCAATTAAAATTTAAAAATCAATAACTTGGTGTAGAAAAATCAAAAAAATAAAAGAAAAATATCCTCTTGCTTAGTGAACAGAGGAGAAAAATGTGGAAATAGTTTAGAATTTATTTGATGCATGTTTTATTTTTAATTAGTTTAATACTGCCTTGAGTATTTTAATTCTCCATGCATGTAGACATTTCATCAAGGCGTGTCCTTAGGTCATTTGTAGCCTCTGTCATGAGGGATCTTCTCTATTTTTTCCAAGGTCAGAAGAGACCCCTATAAGGAGATCTCTATTTTTCAAGTTATTGTATCTGTTTTAGTAAATTAATCATGATAATTAGCATATTAGTTAGAAAAATCCAAGAAAATCATGGTAGTTTCACTGTGACCATAGGACTCTAAGATAAAAGTTTCATGAGCCAAATCACCAAGAAATCTCCTAATCATCAACTTGAATTAAAACATAATTTAAATTAATTTGAGTAAAATAAAAGTGTAAATGACTTAAAAATAATTCTCCACTGTACTTTGAAGGCCAGAAAACTCTCATAAAAAATCTCAAGACATTTGGAGTTCATTTAGCCACCTAAATGATTTTTTAGGTGAAAATGACAATTTTAAGGTTTAAAATAATCATAACATATAAAATATAAGTAAAAAAATTATCAAATTGATTTGCGAATTTTCTGTGATTAGAAGAATTTTATAAAAATAAAATTAGAATTTTATTAAAATTTTCATTTTTAACCTTATTTTAAATATTTAAATAATTAAAAAATAATAAAAATCACAAAAATAATAAAATTCATGGAAATGTTACAAATGGCTTCCTAAGCTCTTAGGAATAATTTGAATATTTTTCCTAGTTTTCTAAATAAAGATATTGATTTTCAAAGGCTTATATTAATTTTTAAAGGCTGAAAAATGAATTTCCTTAACTTTCCACTAAAATAATTCTAAAATTTAAAATAAAAATTAGAAAAATATGAAGTTTTATTCTTTGAGTTCCCTGACCATAGAGAGATTTTAAAAAAATATAAAACTTAATTTTCAACTTAAGATTAATTATGTAATTAATTAATACTCCAAAATAAAAATAATTTTAATAATTAATTAATATTTTCAAAAATCCTGAAATTTGGTCTAAGTGGTTCTCTGGCCTAGGGCTACCTCTAATAAAAATTTCAAAGGATTGCCTTTGTCTTGGTCATGGTATTGAATTTTCTTTGAAAAATTTAATTTTTATATGCAAATAATAATATATATTAAATTAAATATTGAAAATTCACATTCTTCTCCTCTGGTGTCTTAATTGACCTATAAGTGAGATAGGATAAAATTCCAATGCCATTTGAATTAAATTTAGTGAACTATGAGGTGATAAAGCCCTAGGGGCAAAGTTCTGATTTTAAGATTTTAGCCTTAATTAATATTTAGGGTTAATTAAATGGTAAAATGGGCAAATAATAATCTTAAATAACATGTGTGGAAGATTGAAACATCAAGGGATGAATGGTAGAAACACACTTTAATTTTGTCACATAAAAAAATAATAAATTAATAATTTCCTAGTTATGTGAAGTTGGAAGATCATTAAACTGAATGATCCTAAAGATAAGGGGTTGATTTTAGAAGTTATAAATTCACAAATTCTCACTCATATTTGGTGTATAAATGATAATCTATTGTTTTTGATGAAAACTAAACTCACATAAAATTAATTACAAACTTATTCACTAAATCTTAAGGGCTTGGTAGTGAGCTGGACATAATCAAAATTTGTTAAAAGAAGTCTAGAAAAGCAAACATAATCAAGCTTCAAACATCTAAAAACACTACAAGCCCAATTCTAAAAATTAATTTGCTAACTTTCCTAAATAAATTAACTTTGCCCCGTAGGATTTCCACCCACAAAACTCCTAAATGAAATGACAAATGATAATTACCTCAATTAAAGTGGGAAAATTAAACCATTAGTTCACTAAGCACGAGGTTATGAAATAGATGAATCATTTAATAATCATGATAAGTTTGGAATGAACTCAAGGAAGTTCAAAAGAATTGTGAAAATGTCTAGGTAACTCCTGGGCCCTTTCTCACAAATCTTCTGGACACCTTGGAGAACAATTAAACCTATCATATTTTGTTAAATGAAGTAATCTTCAAAATGAATAGGACCCACTAAGTTATGACATAGGATTTAGTAGGCTTGTGACAAACTTATCCATAAGGTTTTACTTTCCTAAAAAAATGTTTATTTCAAAAGATACTAAATTTTCAGGTGGAGGAATGAGAAGACTCACCAGGTACACTTTTACAAGTTTACAGTGCTTCTTTTCCCGCACTTTCTTTACTTTTTCTTGCTTGCGAGTTTGCATGTTAAACAACAAAGTCAACCTGCATGAAAACCAAAACTTTTAGGATAACCACCAAAACCAAAACCAAAAATCAAAATTAAAAAAAAATCAAAACAAGATAAAATTCACCACCACAACAGTCAAAATATAAAACAACTCAAAATTTAATCACAAAAAAAAAATAATAAAAACCATAATTTTAACTAAATTAAAATATCTCGTTGGATGATCGAGAATCCCTCGGAAGAGGTAACCTACGTTTTGCTAATGGGGTTTCTCACGATCTAAATGAAAGTGTTGAACTCACTTCAGTTGACTTTTGCAAATTCATTTGGACAAAGTGAATCTGATGAAAATAGTGATGTCGAGATGATGGAACTGTTGGATCTTAACCGATGTCGCTATAATCAAATTTAATATTCCCTTAAATAAAACATTAAAATACCTCAATTTAAACATTTCTAAGACATGACACTTCTTTTTCCTCTTCAATTGACACTTTTTTAAACTAAACCTGCTGCGACGAGGAGCTTAGAGCATGCACAGTGAGCAACACGACCATCTTCAATAGCAAAACTTGTCTACATCAGCAAAACCTTTCTTTAGTATAAACAACAAGCCATAGGACTTTGAGGTAGCTCGCTTAGTAAAACATAAATCCTCACTTTATCTCTTTAGGCTTTTGTACAACCATGTTGTGCAATGTAAGCCCTAATTCGTCTTAGGATTCCGAGGTTGTCATCGGATATGACATAAATCCTCCTATCTTCCAGGCTATTCACATGATCGGTATCAAGTGAACATAAGTCCTAAATAATAAAATTGGCAAGATGAAGCATCAAATAAATATCTCAAATTGGAGCCAAACAATAGGATAATTCGGTAAAACATCAAGATTCTTCTTGGATCTTTGCTTTTCCATTAGTCTTTCCTTCCTTTGGATTCCTACAAAAATTGTTCCAAAATTTGAGCCATTCACCTATTAGATTTCTTACTATCACATTTCCTTGAAGAACCTTACCCTTTTGGAAGTCATGAATATAAAAATTTCCTGATCTATATCAAGAGTTTCTTAGGTGATTTTGGTCATCTAAGATATAATTAACTATAGAGGCTTGCCCTTATAGGAAACTTAAAGACCCCAAATTAATATAAACCCCATCTGATTCCTTCATATTAGATAAAGGAAATTATCGGTCAACAATGGTTCGCAGACCAAACGAGTGTCATGAATTCTTTAGTTTATTTGATCAAGCCTCACCGTCAAGCCATGTACCTATTCTTCAGGATAGATACATGTCTTGTGGTGAAGTACTTGATTATTTTAAACTATCGATTATATGAAATCAGTTTGATATAATATTTTCAAAAAATCTATATATTTTGAATTAAATCAAATTCTATTTTATAAAAATATATTTTAAACTTTTCAAAAATTTCAATTTCAAATTTAATGATCGACAACTCAGATATCTGATTGAGTTATAGATCATGAGGTATCTATTGATAGTTCTGATGAGAAAGTAGAAGAACATGTTGAGAATGAGATTCCTACTATAGAATCTATTGCAATGTGTAGGAGATGGCGCTAGAATGTCCCAAACCAATTTGGTTAAGGGGTCAGTTCAACCACGAAGTTCATCCACTTTTATCCACGGAGGTAGAAATTCTTTTCACTACAAAGAAGTGGTGGACAACCCATATTGTGACCTTTGGAGAATGGCAATCAATGAAGAGATGGAGTCTCTTCAGAAGAATGGTTCTTTGAGGTTGGCGAAGATTCCTCTAGGAAGGAAAGCCATTGGATGTATATGGGTGTGTTAGAAAAAGGAAGGATCTCATAGAGCGGATGTGTCATACAAGATAAGATTAGTGGAAAAAGGATTGCACAAGAAGAAAAGCTTGATTATGCCAAATATTCTCCCCAATGGTCAAGCATCTCTCAATTCATGTTCTATTGACATTTGTAACACAGTATGGTCCGATCTTGAAACAGCTTGATGTGAAGACTACAATCCTACACGGAGAATTACAAGAGGAGATCTACACGTTACAATCACCTGTAGGGGTGTAAATGAACCGAATATGAACTAACAAAGCTCGTGTTCGTGTTCGGTTCGTTTGAAATTAAGTGTGTTTGAAATAGACTCGTGTTCAAAATTGTTCGTGAAGCTACTCTTCGTGGTCAGTTTGATTTGTTTGAAATTAGTCTGAAATGTTTGAATTATTCAAATTATTTGAATTCTTTCAAATTTATTTGTATTGTTAGAATTGTTTGAATTGTTAAAATGATAATAAATTTTTAGATAAACTTTGTAGGATTAAATTTTTTAAAATATGATAAATTTTTAGAGTATATAATTATTTTTAAAATATGTTAAATTTTTTATACATAATTATTTGAAAGTTCAGATAATAATGATTCGAACATGATCGAACACATAACTGTTCGTATTTGGTTCATTTATAAACCGAACGAAAAATTGTTTGTGTTCATCTTGTTTGCTTATCGAACGAATCGAACAAGAACTTTCTGGCAAGTCGAACATGAACTATTCATGAACAACGTGCTTTTTTGACAGCCCTGATCACTTGCATATGGAGCATTAAAAGAATTGTTTTGTAAAGTGGACAAACCCTTGTATTGGTTGAAGCAGTCATCATGATAGCGGTATAAATAATTTGATCAGCTCATGAAAAGACATTAGTACACAAGGAGCCGGTATGATCACTGTGCACATTTCAAAAAGTTGGTTAATGGTGAGTTCATTTACTTGTTTTTATATGTTGATAATATTTTTATTTCATATGCTAGTCAGATTGAGGATGATAGGATAAAGAAACTACTACCTAAATGTTTTGAACAATGAGCTGGGTGAAGCTTGTAGAATTCTTTGCATGGAGATTCACGGGACAAGACTAATGGAAAGGTTTGGCTTTAATAAGAAGCAAATGGTTGAAAGGTGTTAAATAAATTTGGGGTTGATGCCTAGAGCAAGGAGGTGATTTTACCTATTGCATCTCACATTTAGTTAAATTTGGATTAGTATCCTAAATATGATTAATAAAGAAAAAATATGTGATTGTTTCTTTATGCTAGTGTATTGGGCAGTCTGGTGCATTTCATGGATTGTACTGTACCAGACATTATACAAGCGGTTGGTATTGCGAGCAGATTCATGAATGATCTAAGAAGGAGTCCTTAGGTTGTCTATGAAAAGTATTCTAATGTATCTGAAGGGTACAGTTGATTTTGGCTTGGTGTTTCAGAGGCAGTCATTGAATGCAAATTTTTGTGTAGGCCACACTAACTCAAACTATGCAGGTGGCATGGATAGGCGGTGATCTACGACCTAATATTTATTCACATTGGAAAGAGGTTAGTGTTGGCATCACATTTGGATGTCATATATGTCAATGTCTGCTTGAGTGCAACAAGTCTATTTGTAGTTTCTTATACTCTAGAAAATCTATTCAAACCATCCTAGTACGCATCTCGAATTCACGATCAGGATCAGTATCAGTTCAGCCCAGCTCGACTTTTGAACAACAGTACTACCATTTGGGATTTGAGCGATGCTCATTTTTATATTTGAGGACCATATTCTACCTTTTTGGTGCCTGTCAACATTTGAGCTAGACTTAAAGCTGCTCCAACCATCACTTCAGGTGCAAGGGTCTGGCGTTACCATGTCTAGAATAGGCGTGGTCGGGCCTCACACCTAGTGTGACCACGAAAAAATGGGTGTGGCCACACCTTAGGAAACCTAGGCTAGAGCCAAAACACCCACGGCATGACCACGCTCAAGGGCGACATTTCCACACCGTCAGACAAAGAGCCCGACGCAATTACGCTAGGTTTCCGGCATGACCATGCACTCTCAACTACAAAACTCAGAAGACGACCCTTGAACATCAGAACTCAAAAAGACGGCTCTTGAACATCAGGGATGGCCATCTTCTCTATCACATAAGGTGATTTTTTGAGTAGTACCTCAAACTCACTGAATCTTGACCAAAATTATATCATTGACACTATGCGGTAGGCATCCCAACCGGTATGCATATAGAACAGGAAGGTCAAGCTCAGTGAAGACAATATTTCTGCCAGTTGAAAACTTCTGTGTGTCAGTGAAAACCCCGTGCTTTATCTCTGGGCATAGTAAGAATAAAGGTTGATGAAATTATCCTACCAACTGGGTATTTATGTTATGTCTTAGCGTCATTTATTTTGATTTTGTTTTGTTTTATTATTTGTGATGTGTTGATTTATATTTTTTGTTGAACTTTGTTTTGTATAAAATTTCTTTAAGAGAATAATTATGACGATAATTTTTTTCAACTCGTTATCAACAAGTGAAGCTCGATTAAAGGAACGAAGTGAAAAGCGAAGCATAGAACCGATGAAAATCGGGGTTTACCTCACAATAAATTCATTTTGGCGAGCCCAATTATCGCTATGAAACCATCCACACCTATTGGGGGTCAAACACACATGAGATCCTAGAGATTCTAGAATCCATTTTTATTTTATTGTTGTAATTCTTTCTATTTGTTGTTTATCTATGATTGATCATGAAAAATAATCTTGGCTCATTAAGGACTCTAAAATTTTAAAGTTTCTATAAAATCATAATAATAAAGATTAAAAATTAAATAAGATTTAAGGTTAAAATATTCACGACATTTAAATAGCTACACTTTATTTTTATGCATGGCCTTCGGGCCGGTTTTAAAATGATCTGCATGCATGGATATACACTCCACCATACTTAATAAGGTGTACAAGATTAGGAATAGACATTTGCATATTGCATGTCCTGATGATAAGTCCATGTGCTTCTTTAACCCGACTGACCAAGCATAAATTTTATACTTATATGTTTATTTAGCACATTTAAGATGTTAGAGGCTTCCCTAACATAGGCAATGTGTAAGTCTTTTGTTGAAAGTGTTTTCAGTTTGTTGTTGGACTTCTCTTTTCTCTTCTTTCCAGTGGCTTCTTTTCCATTTCAGCATATATAAGTCCCACCTCTGTGAGCTCAACCTTTATAGGTCATAGGATTTATAGTTTCCTTCTTTTGACCTTAGACCTACTGATGTCTCTTTGGATGACACAATTTACGGATTGCTAAAAATGAGTTTCTGACTGTGTTGGGTTGGCTACCTCCATGACCAAGTAGACTTTGGGTGCTAATAGATTAGGATGAAGAATCCATGGTATCCTGACCCTACTATCTCTACCCGACTAAGATTACTCTACCCGTCCTTTTTTGAGCCCTTTTCAGCCCTATCATCCTTTTGACACTATGTTGATGTCTTTTTATAGGCCCCAACTGTGGATAGGCAGTCACCCATTTGTGATACAGTGATTCACCCTCTACCCTTATAGCCCCGTTTAACCTTGGAAGCATAGTGTAGTCCCTATGAGTCAACTTAGTTATTTCATAGGCTCTAATTATCGTTAAGCCGCTACCCATTTGAGATGTGAGAGATTCAATCTCTGCTCTCTGGTTTAGTGAGAACTTTGAAAGCATCAGGATATTCATGTGAAATAGCCATCATTTTGGTGACCCATTTACCAACTATCACAATAATGTAAGCAAGAATTCGTTTATCAAAGAGTATTTTTCGGCATCCCCCAAGTTATAACTAACCAAAAGAATAAATTCCTTTGGGAGTCCTCTTGACCTCAGAAAAAAAAAATATTCTTTTTGGTTTTCTAGTTATGGGTGGGCTTATGTAGAGATTCTCTTCATGGATACAGTGTTTCAAGGTATTTTTATCTAATCTTATTAAGACGTGTACTCTCGACCTTTCACACAAGGATTACCTATACATAAGTTTTCCATGTTTTTTTTTAATTTTTTTTTTTGTCTGTTTTCATTGTATATCCCATCTTTTCTAGTTTCTCTCCTCTACGGATCATTCTTTATAATATAAGAGGGAGATTTGTTTGGAAAAGGGGTATCATACGTTGACGGCATATATATAAAAAAGCTGTCAACTCCCATTTTTCATAAGAACAAAAAAACATTCCAGTTAGTTGGAAATTCGTTCTTCAGTCTACTGTTACTTTGTCTAGTACAATGGCTAAGTACATGGCATTCATGGAGACGATGAAGGAAGCAATATGGATGCAGGGCCTAGTTTTGATCAGGAATCTCTGACGGCGTTCTGTGATAGTCAGAGTGCACTGTTCTTAGCCACAAATCTAGTTCATCTTGCTAGTACCAAGCACATTGATATGAGGTATCACTTTGTTCGAGACTTGATTGAAAAAGACCAATTCAGTTGAAGAAGATAAATACAATGGAGAATACATGACACATGCTCACGAAGGTACTACTAGTCCAAAATTTTACCTATTGCAGGAGTTTGGGGAACATCTGAGCTTAGGATTGATTGCTCAAGCTGGCATTTTGAAGAACTACTCGAGGTTTGTTCCCTTCGATAAGGGTACGTAGGCAACCATCTTGGAGCAGATGAATTGAAGTTTGGAACTCATTTGGTCATCCATCATTCATCTTGAAGTAAGAGATGAGGTGCAGATTGTTGCATTTATGGTATTAATTGCTTTTATTATAATTAGGGGTATTTTTGTCTTTTGCCTTTATTTACTTGTATTTTTTGGTCTTCTTGTATAAAAGGTGATTAGGGTTCACAAAGATGTATGAAGTTGTAACCCAGCACCATTTTTCTTTCTCCTCATCCGGTGCGATCCGGTGCTAGCGGAATATCCTTCCTCATAGACATAGGAGAATCAATTGAAAGCCAAATCGCGTAAATCGTTTATGTTTAATTGTTATTGTGTGAATTTCTACGCTTTCACATTGTTTTCACATAATACAGAAAAGTTCCCTCAAACAAGACCTTAAACTCAAAATCAATCAGTTCAGTTAAAATATATCTCTATCTCAAAATTAAACTATTTCTAGCCAAAATGAATTGACCAAAAAAAATCGATTTTAAGTTCGTTCTAATGAGTTCGGGTTAATTCAATACAATCAATCATACAGACCTGAGTGAATGTAATTTCAATGTATCAACTTAATGGTTGAATCTAAACAATTTTCTCAGAATATTCTAATTAACTTATTGTCGGAATGAATCTGAAAGTAATTCATATCTCATGACATCGTCTCTCCTTTTCGTGCTGGAAAGCATCTTCCAACTAACGCCCTAAGGCTTTCCAAAGCCACATAAAATATGCTTTCATTATAATATCAAAATCGGTTGAATTGTTCGTCAGCCTTACGGCAAATTTCTTATTTAAAAAGGGGAAAGGGTGATTAAAACGTGAACAATAAAATCAAGAAGCCGTTAGGGCGAGCACTTGCACTACTAAACAAAATCTTCTATGCTTACTAATTCTGTAAAGAAATAGAATGAAAGGCATCATTTATCTATGTACTTGTGTTCTCTAACTATTAAACCAATTGACTGTTTTAACTCAGTTGCTTAAGCTAGTTAGTCTGTTCAATAATCTACTATATGACACTTAGAATATTGTTATAAAATATTAAGCAATCAACTGAAGATAAGAGAATAAATGCATCAATAACCCAATAAAAAAAACTATAGTCTCCACATTTAACAATCTCTCACGTAAAGTTAGACATTTTGATGTATCAACTTAATGGTTGAATCTAAACACATTTCTATGTGCATCATGTAATCGTTTCTGTGGTGTTTTGCAAAAGTTTTTGTATCTCATCAGATATCAGGAGTTTTAATATATTAGTGTACACCAAAAAATATTATGTACAAATCTCGAGACAATCTAACGACTCAGATTAAAAGAAGTAAAATAAAGATCATCACTCTAACAAAAAGCTACAGTTATTTATAAAGCTGCCTTATTGAAGAACCGGCAACTAGTTGACAGAAGAGTTGGCGACCGACCGTAGGAATGTCCATCGATTGAAAGCCATCACGATAACCAAAGGGCCACCTAAGCAGACCAAAAACAGACATTCACGTCAATGACAAAACAAAGGTCTACAACCCATAGCAATCTCACAGCTATCAATGTAAGGTTATCTCAGCAACTCCATCATTGATCTCCAGAAATCACTAGGGAACTATAATCAAGCAAGCTGACTGGTTACCACTCTCAAAACTGACCGGCTTCAAGAGTGAAGGCCAACTGGTACCAGGCAAAATAGCCAACTAATGCTAACTTGGTCGACTGACCAAAAGACCTACCTAACAAAGAGTCCAAGACATATAAAATAATGTAAGAATTAGTTTAAAAAATAAGAAAGCACAAAAAAAGACAATAATGTCTTGTAACGTCCATATTAAAACAGAGACAGTCATATAATTTTCCATCTTTGGCCCTCTGTCTCCTATAAGGCTTTTTTGGCCTTTGGCTTTTCACCTCTCTAGGCTCTGGTCTCTTAGACCTTTTTCTCTAATAACCTCCAGTTACAATATATTATATGGGTTACAGAGCCCAAGAATACCTGAGTTCACCTCTATGTGGCATGTCTGTGTGTGCTCTGTCATTTCTTTCTCCCTCTCAGTTTCTCTCTACTTCTCCCTCTAGGTTTCTACAGCTCAATCTTTGGGCATGCTTCATAGGAAAATTTTGAATTTAACATCTTAAAGATGCGGTGAGCATAGAGCATGATGAAGCGACGCCAACAATGAAAAATGCATCCCAGAGACACTCATAACATGGAGCGTGCTAAAGATTTCATGCAGCAAAAGATCTAAATCCAAAAACATTGTTTCCATCATCTTCCTATAGGCTTTAACTTGGAAGCAAGTTCCACAAAAGGATGGTCGGATCCCAATAGTCAAAACAAGCCTACCAACCGTATTTGTGCACTACTCGATCAATTCTTGGCAGCTGACACCTTACTTAACAGAGAAAGGGAGTAATACTTTAAAATGTATCTGGTACTATGAAATTATTTCTAATATTTTTTCCACGTTCAATTAACACTTAGGGAACTTAAATCCATGAAGCAACGTCGACAACAACCCAAATGAGGTTCAGTCGACTAAATAACCCACAACACTCCCACATTGAAAATCTTGGTCTCAAATTTAGTTCAACAGTCAAAATTAATTGGATTACCACCCTGGAAGCAAAAATAAAGAAAAGGAAGTCCTCACCTACTAAGTAGAATACTACATGGCAGGCCTGGGTCAGCCTTCCTTCAAATTCCGCAACTTCCTGCCAAGGAACTCCTTTCTTGCTTGTCCTCTTTAGCGTCATATGTGTCCACAAGTCTGTTGTCATTGGACCAAAAATTTTTGGGAACTAATAATAGTTGTCCATTAATATCAGCCCCCTTAACTCGGGAGTAGTTTGTACCCTTCTTCCATTTGAAGGCATCACCGATCAGTAAAGTCTCGATACCGCGGCTCTCAAAAGATGAGGTAATCACTACAGGATTTACGTCAATTAGCTTCAAAAAAATTTGACACCAATAAGGGGATAATCCAATGCTAAAGTGTTTTAGCTTTGGCTTTAGGTCAAATATTTGATCGACGTTAATGACTTCATCGTTAATGCAGTTAGCGTCAAAACATGTCTGACACAATCAGTTTGTGTTAGATTTAGTGTGTGTGCGTATCCTCATTAATCAGTTCCGATGTGCCCCATGCCAACATAACTGCTGACGGCAGAACTTGCAATGGAAGTAGTAGACGCAAACTTGCATCATCCTTAGCATCCAATAGTATTGTGGAACGACAAAATAATTGAAAGCTTAAGCATCAAAATTTTAGAAGCAAGTTTGATAAAAACTTGTAGCAAAAAATATATGTATAAAAAGAATGATCGGATTGTCACAAACTGCACATAAAAAATACAAATAACATAGTAAATTACTCATCCAACATCACAACTCAAAATATATTTTGCAAACAACTAACAACAATGAAAACAAACATAGATTAACAAATATTGATCTAAATTTATGAAATTTTATATTAAAACAAAAAATAATATTTACATGTTAAAAAAAAGAACATACATAAAACCCTTGACGGGGGATCATCATTAAGCTTAATGACATCTTCACCATCCTTTCTCTCATCCTCATCCTTCATAGAAGTCATATGTTGCTTTCCACGCTGACCTACAAGACTCTCCGTCAATAGTGCTACAGTGTACCGCACTACTTGTTGGAACTCTTCATTCAAAGTAGTGATCTACCTAGCTAGTACCTCATGATCTGATAGTACTGACCTCGAACCAACCTCTGAAGCCCTGGAGTACTCGACCTTAAGCACTATTCCCTTTGCACCCAGGGCCATAAAGCTTCCTCCTCTTCTTCCCTGTCGCTTGCCTCCAAATCTCTAAGTCTGACTGTGTAGTGGTAGACCGGCTACCATTGTTGCTGACAACTATCGGATTAGCTAGCTCTCCATTTCCCTCTGCCTCACTCAGAGAAGCTCATACTCCTCCTATCTAATTTAAAACAAGGATTAATTTTTATTTTTATTATTAATAGTCAAATAAAATATAGAAATCATTTTTTTCTTACATTCACACGTTGAGAGATATCAAAGACCCACTATTGCATCTCCCGGGTGCTGATGCATCCGTATAAGAAACTTTCCATTGTTGGGGCCCAGTCAAGCTCCTTAGACTATAGATAGGAAAAAATAGTATGTGACACAAATTAAATTGCATCATTTATTTTTTGAGTGTTTAGAAAATCTTACCAAACTCCGGTGGTGCTTTGTGAGGGGGACTGAGCCTCCAATATAAAATGCAATGCCCATGAACCCCTCGCTCCTATTTTGTTAATTGGGCTTTGATATTAAAATGAGGCCCAGACTTTGGTCAGCTCAGCCCAAAAAACCTCCAAGGCCCACATGGGCTGCTCCCCTTCTTACAGGCTATGGTGAACATTTCTCCTAGCCGATGTCTGGCCATGAATTTTAGAAATCTGGCGGATCTTATGGCAATGCTCCGGTAGTCAGTAGAAAGAGGTATGCTAATTACAAAGTGTATACTATTGAATAGTATAATAAAATAACCTAAAATTAGTATTCTAATTCAAATGTAATGATCCCACTCAACCCCCAGAAACACATGTTCTTAGAAGCAAGCAGGTTTAGGGTTTAGGGAGGCTCCATTGTTGCAAGTATTGTGTCTGATGGGAATTTAGCAAGTTTCGCTAGTCCTTAAATGGTGGGGCTGTCCGTCCCACAAACTTCACCCAATTAATGCATGCTAGAGAATTCACGACAGTAGAGTAATGAATTGTCGTCTTAGTGTTGCACGAGAACCGAACACACACTTAGATAATAAAAGTAACAGGTAGAACACCAAAAGTTCTTAAGCGAAAAGCCCAGAAAAAAAAACTTGACGCCTAACCTAGTTGAAATGATCTACTATGAGTCGATTATTACATTTACATGCTCTTATAAAACAAACGAGAAAGGATTAAACAGCTTCACAAATTACAATGTTCGTATGCTTAAGAGCTCGTCGCACCATGGAAGGGAGAGGTTGTAGGGAATTCGATACACTGTCTTCGAATTATGTCATATCATGGTGTTTGAGGTGATGCATTGCTCTGCATGATGTCTTGTTACTCCGCGACGACAGTTATTACTTTGCAGCATACGCAAGGACTTCATAGTGCACATCATCATTTTATAAGAAGCTTTGTTGCAAAGAATGGAATGTGGCTAATAGTAATTGACGGTGGATGGCATGTGTTGGTCGATTGTTTCAAGAGTGGATGGCGCTTGTTAGACCTATTGTGAAAAATACGGGACAACGACTCCTCCCAAATCTCTGGTCTTCCTTTGCCTCAATGTCTCAGTTCCATTGTGAAGTCGTTATGACTCAATTTATAGAATATAGGAGAGGTCTCTCTGAAAAATAAGAAATGAATCGGAAGCACTCTATCAGACAGTCTTAAGAGATTCCCTTGATCGAGCGGCATTTGGCGAACATATGAATGCTTCTTTAATGTTGAAATCGAGTGATATTGGGCTCATTAGATTCAGCTCATTGAGACACTCAATTTAATTATAAGCTTGTAAGATTCAGAATCTGTTTGAATTTTTAATTGCGCACAGTAGAAGCTTTCAAAAATGATTTAATGGCTAGATCAAAGATTGATTTGATTCTGATTGGACCAATTTTGATTTCTCCGTCTTATTGATTCGAACAGTTTGATTGTAAGTTTCTTGAGATCAAAATTCTGGGTGATTTTTAACTGAAGCATGAGCATTTCATACTCAAAAAGTTATCTAAGATTCGTGCCAGGCCTTGAGATTCATGCCAAAAAATAAAAATTTGTTGATGGCATATCAATTCTATTAGAGATCGATGATCAAGCAAAGATAGCAACCAGATTTGAGCTTAAGGGTGGGAGCAAAGAACGACGACACAAGGGCATCAAGAAGCAATTGTTGTCACCCGTTGAACAATTAAGAAAGTTTATGATATATTTACTATTATTTTGCGAAGATGGTCAGACACAATGAGGTGCATCATTTTTCATGAAACAATTCAGAAACTTTATGATATCACATTATATTCAAGTTTAATTAAGCCAAATGAATAACATTGCAAACTTTCACAGATAATAAATAAGAAGACAGTTACATTTAAATAGCACAACTTTGTTAATAAATCTGGTATCTAAATAGATTTTTTTATTTTTTATATTGGTTTGAAATGAGCTCTCATCTAGATTTCTTCAAAAAATAAACACCATCATATTTTGTTATTTCTTTTGTTGTGCAAAAAGTTTTGAGAAAACATCAAGTGCAGTAGGATTAGAGAGGGGACCCTCCCCTCTCTGTCCTCCTATTAGCTGAGAGGACCCTCCCCTCTCTCGCCTCCTGTTAGCTAGCATAATATTTTCTCTATAAATTCATCTCTCTCTCTCCCTCCCTTTCTCTCCCTTTTGTACATATATATCTCACAAATTCAAAGACTACTTATTTTTATTTTATTTATTAACTTAATTTATATTTACTTTTAAAAATAATGAATTGAGACAAATTTACAATAGAAAATATAAATTCAGTAATTAAGTTAATTGTTAAGCGCAATTAAGATAATTTAAAACATAAATTTATGGGAAACCCATCAATTTGCAGAATTTGCATAATTTTGAGCAGTCTCTCAAGAAAATGCTCAAACTTTGAAAATGGAAACTTTCAAAGTGACCATAATTAGTCTTTTCCGACGAAGAGCCAACCAACAGCACTAGCAAATAAAAGTCATCTATATTTGGACAAATTATTGGATGAACTGAGCTCTTCTTTTATATTATTGACACATAGTTTATAGCTATTAAATTATAATTAACTCTTTTTTTTACTAAATTTTTCTTGTTTCGATCGCTACCATTGTTTTGATCTTTAATAATGGGACTAATGATTCGTAGCAATTTTTTTTTTTTAATATAAGTGTGACGAGATAATTTATACCCACAATGGTTTTTAGCCAGAAGAATATAAACCATAGTTTATAATTTAATGAGCAAAATAAAAATGCATGTGAAGGAATTTTAAGTCATTTTTAACAGAGCTTTTGTTTAAGTTTAAGACAACTCTTGCTCTTTACAAAGCCTACATTAGCTACAGATGGATAAAGTTTCATTATAAATGTTATAACTAAGCACTAATGGCAATCTTTAATTAATAATGTGGCTCATATTATGGACACTTTGGTGTAGTGCGGTCAAGCTTGCATATGTATTTGAAAAATAGTATTCAGCTTACTTATGATCGGTAAATGCCAAATGTTCTTGTTGGCCTATTGCTTTTGTGGGAACACTGTACCCCACCTTGTAAATATGCAGCTTAAATTATTCCTTACATACTCTCCTGTGCCTTCTTCAGCCAGCAATATTGTTCCCAAAAGCTTGGCTATCAAACACTGAAGAATTGGAACAAATGTTACCATTTAACTTTTGACCATACACCTACATGCATAATATGTGAATATAATAGATTTTATAAAGTTATTCTCTACCATCCTAATCTTTTAATATAAAAATAATGCTACGGTTTTAATTATAATTTGAGAAACATATTAAATTGTATAGGTATTGTGAGTAACACTTGTAATTTGTTTCTTGTGTACTGTGAATTTTTAGGCGTTTTATGACTTCAATGTTGATAATTTATGTGGCTACACGCACTATAAGAATTTTTAGTTCTATCAACGTAGTATCTGGGAAGACTAAATAATATACTATCACCCTATTCATAAAATTTTAAATGAATTCTTTGTCATATTTCTCTAAATTAATTATATTTTTAATGATTCGATTATAATGATGTGAATAAATGTTGTTAACTAAATAATTATTTAATTATACATATTAATAACAATATTTTTAAATGATAAAATGACAGCTTAAAAGTCTACAACAACAACAACAACAACAACAACAACAAAGCCTTAATCCCACTAGGTTGGGTCAGCTAGATGAATCTTTTTCTCCATTGCGTACTATTTAGTGTCATATTTTTATTTAATTCTAATAAATTCATATCATTTTTTATATAATAAGCCCAAGTCTTCCTAGGTCTACCTCTGTCTTTCTTAACATAAGTCGAATATAAAACATCTACACTCCTAATCGAATCATCAGATGGTCGATGTTTAATGTGACCAAACCATCTAAGACTTATCTCTCAAATTTTGTACATCACTCGAGCTACACCTACTCTATCACAGATATATTCATTTTGCATTTTGTCTCTAATTGTAAAGCCACTAATCCACCTAATCATTCTCATCTCGGCAACACTTAACTTGGTATTATGCTTCTCTTTTAATGGCCAACATTCAGCGCTATAGTGCATTGCATGTCTCACCACAATCTTATAAAATTTTCCTTTCAGCCTATGCCGTACTTTTTTATCACAGCTTTAAAATTCTACTAGTGATATATAATATATGTATATTCAATTAGTTGCATTAGTCTATTAATATTGAAAAGTTTGTATAATTTAATATTGTTATTAGAGTCCTATAAAAAATTTATATATAGGCATCTGCATTAATGAGACAAGACTTCTTTCAATATGATTTCTCTTTCAGTTTTTCCTGCATCAAAATAACTAGGTTTTAGCTCATTCCAAACTGCGATATTAAGAAGATTGAAGGGAACACCAATGGGAGATGGGGCCCGGATGAAACTTCTTATGTAATCAATAATAAGGTAACAGCTGGATTTATAAATAATATTCTTTTTGGAATGGAGATTTCTTTGAATATTAAAATCATTTCCATGCAAAAAGTCTAACTGAGCTGTTTGGTCTCTCTCTCTCTGTCTCTCTCTCCCTCTCCATTTCTCTTATATATACGGGGAATTTGAAGCATACTCCCCACAAGAGCTTTCCTTTCTGCCTTTGCACTCCACTTCTCTCCATTCATCTAAACTCTGTCAAAATCTACTATTGATTTATGGCAAACATATGTGGGCTTGAAGCCCCACTGTCAAAAATGGCAATCTCAAATGCGCATGGAGAGGACTCACCATACTTTGCTGGCTGGAAAGCTTATAATGAGGACCCTTATGATGCAAAGGAAAACCCAACTGGAGTCATACAAATGGGTTTGGCTGAGAACCAAGTAAGATGAATTAATTATACTCAGATAGGTAAAAGAGTTGTCTTTACAATTAACTCATGGGCCTTCATTTTCTTTTCACAGGTCTCTTTTGATTTGCTTGAGAATTATCTGGAGGAGCACCCAGAGGCATACAGCTGGAGCTCTGGCCCCTCTAGCTTCAGAGAAAATGCCTTGTTTCAAGACTATCATGGCCTCCAAACTTTCAGAAAGGTCCCCCCCACCTGTACCTCTCTCTCTCTCTCTCTCTCTCTCTCAACAAAAAAATAAATTAGCTATGTTTATAACTTCTTATCATATAATAGTGCTACCACTTTAGTTGTCCCGAACAACAATAGCCAATAAAACGTGCTACCATTATATGAGACCTTGTTGTTCCACTAGCAGACAACAAGGCAGAAAACTTTCCATGCAACCTTGTTGTCGTAAAAAACAAAGTAAAATTTTAGTCTATTAGCGATATTCAATAAATTATGCTCAAAGTAGGCCCGAGATGTTTGGTCTCCTAATAATAACTCAGTATGCTTGTCAGGCAATTGGAGGCTTCATGGAGAAAATAAGAGGCCGGCGTGCAAAATTTGATCCTGATCGCATCGTTCTCACCGCTGGTGCTACCGCAGCCAACGAGCTCCTTACCTTTATTTTAGCTGATCCTGGCGATGCCTTGCTTGTTCCCACACCCTACTACCCTGGGTATGCAACTTATATTGCTTTTTTTTTTTTTGCTCGGCTATCTCTTGGTGTCAGATTCATTGTCCATGCATAGCTTTGTGTCCAGACTCTCAAAATAGTATTTTTTCTAATCACAGGATATCATATCTTCATATATCTCATTTATAAGTGACGTGAAATCCTGTAGTTCTATGCAGACGTATGATCATTCTAACGTAATATTTCACTTCTCTTAAAAAGCTAATACTAAACCTTCTTCAACATGAACAGATTCGACAGGGATCTTCAATGGAGAACAGGAGTTAGTATCGTCCCCATCCCTTGCCACAGCTCTAACTCCTTCCAACTCACTCTGCAATCTCTCGAAATAGCCTACGCCGAAGCCGAAGCATCAAACCTTAGAGTTAAAGCTGTCCTCATAACCAACCCTTCTAACCCTCTTGGCATCTCTTCTCCTCGCACCCTCCTCGAAGACATTCTAAACTTCATCAGCAAAAAGAACATACATTTGATCTCCGATGAGATCTACTCCGGCTCCGTTTTCGCCGCAACCGACTTCATAAGCATTGCAGAGATTGCAGAAGAACGAAGCCACAAAAACTCTGAACAAATTCACATAGTTTACAGCCTTTCAAAGGACTTAGGCCTGCCCGGCTTCAGAGTGGGAGCTCTATATTCTTACAATGACAGGGTGGTAAAGGCAGCAAGAAGAATGTCAAGCTTCAGTCTTGTCTCCTCTCAAACTCAAAAGATGTTATCGTTCATGCTATCTGATGAAGAGTTTTCATTGAAATATATTGAAACTAATAGAATGAGATTGAAGGAGAGGCATTCATCTGTTGTTAAGGAGCTAAGGGATTCAGGTATTGAATGCTTGAAGGGGAATGCAGGGCTATTTTGCTGGGTGAATCTTGGTGAGTTCCTTGAGAAGAAGAATAGGGAAGAAGAGCTAAAGCTTTGGAAGGTGATACTGGATGAGGTGAAGCTTAATATATCTCCGGGGACTTCTTGCCATTGTTCGGAATCTGGTTGGTTTAGAGTTTGCTTTGCTAATATGAGCAAGGAAACGTTGGAGGTTGCGTTGAGGAGACTGAGGGAATTTTCTAAGAAGATTAGAGGAAGAAGAAGATCTCTTAGTGGAGTGATTAGTATATGAGTGAAGAGAAAAGGATGTGTTTGATAGTTACATATTTAGACTTTTTAGAGGTTGTCCTTTTAATCTATGTCAAATCATTCAAATTTTATAAATTTAATGCATGTTACTTTTTTTTCTGAGAGTAACATTTTCAAATAGAATATTATTATTCTAGAAATAATAATTATATATATATATTAGAAGAAAGATTAGAGTGTCTAACTATTCAAGAACCGCCCTCATTACAAATAAACAGATCAGAGGATTTGAACCTGTGATTAGTAGAGACTTGTGACCTTCAAAAAGACTGCTCCACTAATAAATTACGTCGGCACATGTGTGTGTATATATATATATATATATATATATATATATATATATATATATATATATATATATATATTTTTTGCTGTAAATTCGAAATAATTTTTAAACAAAAGGTACATAACTCTACATGCTTCTTACTACATGTAGTTCATAACTTTCGTCCCCGCGCTTCTGTAACTCAGACTGAAATCCTGTTAGGAATTTGAATGTAACCTACAAGTCTCTTTAGAGAATTATGATACATATTAACATATAATATTATATAAATTTTAACGTAAAATTATTATATAACTGTCTGAAGCTTCGTAATTGAATTTCTCTCTGAAATTTCTTAACAGTATTTATGTTTTCCTCCGTGTTGAAAAAAATATCAGTTATTACAGTGAGACCTACTTGACACGTGGCGCCTAACTATTGGACTCTAGATGCAAAGTAATATTTTTTCTCTTTATTCAGAGAAAGAATTCTGTGTAGTAAAAACTAAAAAGATTACCATGCTTACCGAATTGCTTTCAAATTAATACAGGTGTCTCCGTAATATGCTGAAGAGACCATATTAAAATCAACGCTGTGAAAGTTTGGCGTATGATATGTAAATACATAAGAATTGTGTGCTACGTTTGTAAATTTCTCTCTGAGTAAAATTTAATAAATATTATATCAATTTCTGATGTTTTTAAAATGGAGAAAATAGCTTTACTCTATAAAGTAAATTATGATATGACATACTTTGGATGTTGACGGATTAACATCTCGTTATGTTGAATGTGAACGCATCAAATTAGTACTTTAAATGACGAATAAAGAATACGAGCGTCAAGATCTATTAATTATGATGCTGGCTCAGCTTGTATTGTTATATCCAACGAGTGGTTTTTGGTAAAGTAATCGAAGTCGTAGGTTAAACTCGGTCATAATCTCAAATTAATTTTATTAGTTAATAAATGTTAACTATGATTTTTAATTGCCTAATGATTTAAGTTCATGATTGGTGTTTGATGATTTTTTTTTTAATCCTATTTATGCTGATTGTCTGATTGGAAGCCAAGTAGTTAAAGAATAAATAGCTTTAAAAATTTGATACATTTCTTTTTAGAGATCTATAGCAGTTGGTGCTCTTACCAACAGACTGCAAAGAAAAGCCAGTCCATGTCTGACCGGCCAGGCAGCCCTTTGAATATTTATGTCTCTATCCTCAACTGGGTTCCACCTTTTTCCATCATTGTTATATTTTTCATTAGTTCAGACCATCACCATTAACTCCTCTCTATGGAGCTCTTCAATGTTGCGGGCATTCAAATTATATCCTCGGCAGTGTTCTTCGATGGTCTTTAAGCGTCAACATCTTTAGGTGAGACACCCCTTTAGCTCATTCATAGCACAATGTGGGTTATGTTGAAAATTAAACTTGATTTTTGGCCCACCTGTCCTGTTAACCTCATTTTTGGTGAGGTCTTTCTTTCCTCTTAGTGCTTAGGATCTAGCCATAACAATTTCCTTTTAGACTATTCTAGAGGACTAGAGATGAAACCCACCATCTTGAAATCTAAACCACTTCTTAGCTCTTCTTGAAACCCTACATGGATAGTCACAAATATCCAAACCACTTGGAAGGTTAAGACCAACATGTGGAGGTTCAAAAATGAGTTCCTATAGGAGTGATTGGGACTCAGGGCAACCCTGGATGACTAGGACTTGTTCTTGCACTCACACTCCTGGAGCCCTTGAACCCCCCACTTATTCCAGAACCCTAAACCATTTATTTTCGCCTCCAACCTTTAAGAAACTCACATGGATAGTCCCAAGCCTCTAATCTTTGATTAAGATGGCCAGGATCAAGATGTGAAGGTTCATAAAGTAATTACTATTTGACTAGGCTTGGTCCCAAAGTGGTCAAACATGGCTAAGAACCATGAGCACATGGCCCTAAACCCTAATTTCATTCTAAATTTCAATTTTCAAACCAAAATTTCCAAAACTTACCAAAACCTCCAAATTCATTTCAAAATCTTACCTAAATAAATTTGAACCACCAATTGGCCCAATTGCACCCAAACCCACCAAAATTAGTCAAATTACCAAAATGCCCATAAAATACCCAAATTTGCAAAAATCCAAATTCCATCCAATTAAATCCTAAAAATCATTTGAAACTTCCCCATATCATTCAATTGCCCCAAATTTGCCAAATTTGACCAAGTTGACCAAATTTGACCAAATTGACCAAATTTGACCAAAATCCTAATTTTACCCCTAAATTGCCAAATTCTCAAACCATGATCAATTTCCACCAAATTGATCCCAAAAATCTTCAATTTTAATTCTAAACTTAAATTGAACATGTTCAATTCCAATATATACCAATATGAAGTCCAATTGGACCAACACCAAAACCTAATTTCAATTTTGACCAAAAATCCTCAATTTGACGAAATCCCCAAAACTTATCCAGTTGGACCCCATAACCAACCCAATTTCCCCAAATTTGTATTATAAAATCTTCATAACATTCCTCCAGGCCAATTTGGACCATCAATTAGGCTAGACCCAAACTCAAACCCAATCTAGACCAAAACCCCCAATTTTGACCTAAAAGCCCAAATTCCTCAAATTGAACCTCATGACCAAACAATTTCCACAAATTTCAATCTCAAATCAAATTTCAACATGTATAAATCTGATTTCATCTTATTTCAGTCCAATTTGATTATTCCATAATCAATTTCAAAAATCAAAATCATCATGTGCATGTTAAAAGACCCACCACTTTATACATTTTGAAAAGCCCACTTCATTAATTTTAAAAAGCCCAATTTGAGCCCAAATGACAAAAAAATTAACCCCTCTTCATCTCATGGCATTTAAAATTACCCCATCATGGCATCATACCAAATTTGATCATGCATATATGGCTTTTTGCCCAAATTAGGCATGTTGGCATTTTTCATATAAAATCCTAAAATTGAAAATCTCATTTGCATGAAACCTTACCATGCATCATGTGCATCATGACATGCCACATGGACCATCCCATGACCATCCAAAGTCAATTTTGTTAAATTTGGCAAATGAAGGTGACCCACTTGAATTTTTCCCCAATTCAAGCATTTAAACCACCTCCCCAAACTCCCATGGCAGCCATTTAACCTCGCCCAAACCCACTTGGTGGCCTTAAGAACAGTTCTAAACACTTTCAAAATAGATTTAGCCTTTAGACCAGGGGCTAAACCCAAGTAAACCCAATCTAACCCAAACCTCACATTTCCTTTGGATTTTCAACTTGGAGCCACCTAATACCCAAATTGATGCCACCACTCAACCTCCTTGGCACCACTGAACCCAAAGCTGACCTGACCTTGGCCGGCTGACCACCATAGTCGCCGGAAAACACCAGACCGAGAAGCCTCAAATTGATTTAAATTTAAATTGAAGCTTGCTGACTTGGCTCAACCCTAGTAGCCACCACAACTCTTTTTCTCCCCACCAAGTCAGTTGATCTCAAGCCTTGCCAGTCTTGATAACCCCTATAGCCATGGCTATTTAAACAGCTCTCACCCACGGCCATAGGGTTACAAAAAAACCAAAGCTTAGCAAAGCTTTGCCCAATTCACTCCAAACTCTTCCCACATATCAGAGAAGCCAATCCCCACTACATTCCTACCCTGAGCCCCATTGATTGAGCTCAATTTTTTAGTCCCATCTCAGGTCAGAAACAAGACACTTACGGAAGCTCCACCAAATTCAACTTAACTATGCCCACACCTTCACCAGAGCCAAAGAAGAATTTCCCAAGCAAAATCCCCATCAATTGGAGCCTTTGTATTGGACTTCCATCTCAAGCTTCCCACCTGTAGGAGGAAGTCTTACTCAGACACTTCACCAGAGCTAATCAACATTTCCAAGAGGTTCGTCAGACTCCACTGAAGCTTCTCCAAGCATCCAATTGAGGCCACATGATCACAGAAAAATACATCAAGAAATTCATATATATTTTTGATGAAGTTGCACTTTAAAGAAAGGTATTTTCTTTATTTTATTGCAGGAATGAAGATTTATAAGTGATAGAAGCAAAAAGCATGAAATGGAGCAAATTTGGATAAAAAAGGAGGAAATTCATGCAAATATAACTACTTCGTCGACGGCGAGATCGAGGCCGCCGACGGCGAGATCGTGAGGAGAAATTTCTGAAGGAATTATAACTACCTCACCGACAGCGAGCCCGAGCACGCCGACAGCGAGATCGTACGGTTTGAAGACCTTCTAGAAGCCCCGCTGACGGCGAGGTCGTTTCCCGCCGACGGCGAGACGACTCAAAATGCATATACATCGAACCCGGACACTTTTCAAGAGGTGTTTAAGCACCCCTTGGACCTTCGCCTACCTCTATAAATAGAGGATGAATTTTAGTCATTTGTGTGTTCTTTTTGTGTGTCTATTTAAGAGAGTCTTAGTCTCTTTTCATTTTCTTAAGTGTCATTTGTGTGAGTTTAATTTAGTTTGAGTGAGTTTAGTGAGTTCATTAGTTTAATTGAGTGCTATTTAGTTTGTTGTACTAGAAGGAAAAGTCAAAGGAACTTCAAGGAGTCTCGTCAGGGAGGAAATTAAGATAAGTATCTTTGTTTATTGTTGTTAACTTTAAATGAAATCCATGCTTTGTTTTATTCCCATGCATTCTGAGTAATTTTCTTAGTCTTTCTCCTTGTTTATGAAAATTATGCGGATTGATGAAATTAAAAAGAAGCACATAATATAATAAATAAATTGTGATAATTTTTACTTAAAACTTAATTTACTTTCAATCTGGCCCATTGAGTAGTTAAAATATGTTGAATTATCAACTATAGTAAAAATTACATCCAATATTTAGGGAAGTCAAAAGCCTTAGAAGCCGGGTGCAAATAAATAGGGAAATATTAATTATCGGGTGTAGAATTGGATATTTTAGTGTGACAGACTAAAATACTCAATTCGGTCCTACTGTTTGAGAGCTGAAGTGTAGATGTTAGCCCTCGAGTGAGGGGAACGTGGGAGCTCGAAGTGGCAACCGAGTATCCTCCCGACCTAGCCGCAAATTCAGTAATCAAATATAGGATTAGTCAATGTTCTTTGCACCTGGACCAAAGGGTAAAGAATAGGAATGCTCCTATTTGTCACAATACAATTAAAAAAAAAATTTTAAATTCATCATTCACTTAATTTTCTAAAAACAAGGAGAAGGATACTTTTTCTAAATTATTTAAATCAACTTATTTCAAGCATTAGTTTACTTTAGTTTATTATATTTACTTTGAATTTCTGTTCACTTTATTAGTAAGTAATTCCTTTAAATTTAGCTGATAACAAATCTGTTAAAAACTTCCCTGTAGGATCGATAATCAGGACTCCACTAGAGCCCTGTATTACTTGATACGATACGTATACTTGCGTAGAATCCACATTATACATTAAATCATATATCTATATTTAAAGTGGGATCAAGTTTTGGTGCTGTTGTTATAAACATAATTTGCAAACATATTAAAAGTGGGTCAAGTTTTTGGCGCCGTTGCCGGGAAAGTAAAGAAATTATTTACTAAAGTAAGGGACTATTTTATTTTATAAAATTGTATGCGAAAATTTGGAAACGAAAATTTAATACCTTGCGATTCAGAATTAGAGCGTACAATTAAAAGAATTAGAAAACAAAAAAGAGAAATTATAAATTTAACACAAATGGCAAATATACCTGAAAATGAAAATATCAATCAACCAAGACCATTACGAGATTATGCCAACCCTACATTAGATGAAATTCATTTAACTATTCAAAACCCCGATGTAGTCGCTAATTCATTCGAACTTAAACCCGCAATTATCCAAATGGTACAAAACAATCAATTTAGTGGTTCACCTACCGAAGATCCTAATTTACATCTTGCTAGTTTTTTAGAACTATGTGCTACTTTCAAATATGAAGGAGTATCTAACGATGCTTATTAGACTTAGACTTTTTCCTTTTTCTTTAAGGGATAAAGCGAAAATGTGGTTAAATTCATTAAGCACTGGATCTATTAAAACTTGGGGAGAATTATCACAAAAATTTCTATCCAAATATTTTCTCGCCATCTAAAACTGCTAAGCTTAGAAACGATATAACTTCTTTTAGTCGATTTGATGGAGAGTCAATACATGAATCTTGGGAGAGATTTAAAGAACTTCTTAGGAAATGCCCACATCATGCGTTACCATATCAAGTTAATTATCCAAACTTTTTATAACGGATTAGTAGGATCTTTAAGATCAATCATCGATCCGTCATTTGGAGGATCATTAATGTCAAAACCATTTGATGAAGCCTATGCACTAATCGAAGAAATGGAAACAAATAATTTTCAATGACCTGCTGATAGAATGAATCCGAAAAAAATAGCTAGTATTCATGAAAATGATGCAATATCTATGTTAGCCTCACAAATAGCTGCTATATCTAAAAAATTAGATCATTTTGGAATGAATTACTCTCCAACTATAACAGAAGAAAATTCATCTGGACAACTTATAAAATCACAATCTCAATATGAAACAATTAATGCAATTAACAACAGACCCAATAATCCTTATGCAAATTATTATAATCCTGGATGGAAAAATCATCCTAATTTTAATTGGAATAATAATACAACAAATCAACCATGGATGAATAATATGACACAACAATTAGGAAATCCATCTAATCAAGGAAATCCTAATTATAAACCTAATTATCCACTGGATGTAATAATAATAACCTTCAATTTAAAGATAAGAAATTATCTGTAGAAGAATTAATATTAAATATGGGTCAACATTTACAAAATCAAGGAAATCAATTACAAATACAAGGAAACCAATTACAAAATCAAGGAACAGCTATCAAAAATATTGAAACTCAACTTGGACATATCGCTACGGCACTTAATAATAGAATACCTGGAACATTTCCTAGTAATGTGGAAATAAATCCCAAAGACAAGGGAAATGAACAATTTAAATCGATACAATTACGAAGTGGAAAAGAATTAGAACCTCAAATTCAGAAAGAACTTGAAAGTCAAAAAGAGGAAGTGGAAATCGAAAAGGAAAAGAATCAACAAGATCCAAACTTAGAAAATCCTTTAATACCAATGAAAATTTCTGTTGAAAAACCTCCACCACCATTTCCTCAACGACTAATTCAACATAAAAAAAGACAAACAATTTGCTAAATTCCTTGAAATTTTGAAGAAATTAACGATAAATATTCCTTTCGTAGAAGCTTTAGAACAGATGCCAAACTATGTAAAATTCATGAAAGATATTCTAAATAAAATTAGAAAATTTACTGATAATGAAATGGTTACACTTAGTGAAGAGTGTAGTGCTAATTATTCGAAAAAACTTCCGAAAAATTAAAAGATCCCGATAGTTTCACTATACCTCGCGCTATCGGAGAAAAATTCTATGGAAAAGCTTTGTGTGACTTAGGAGTAAGCATAAATTTAATGCCTCTATCAATTTTCAAGAGATTAGGATTGGGAGAAATTTCACCTACTTCAGTAACTCTTCAGTTAGCTGACCGTTCTGTTACATATCCTAAGGGAGTTATTGAAGATGTATTAGTAAAAGTGGATAAATTTATCTTCCCTGTAGATTTTATTGTTCTAGATATGGAAGAAGATAAAGAAATTCCTATCATTTTAGGAAGACCATTTTTAGGCACCGGAAAAGCTATGATTGATGTTCAAAAAGGAGAATTAACTATGAGAGTAAATGACCAAAAAGTAACTTTTAATATTGCTAAATCAATGAAATATCCTGCGTTGTAGAAAAAGATGATGAGTGTTTTCGAATGGAAGTACTCGATCATTTACAAAAAGAACATTTTAAAGAATATTATGAAGAAAAATTAGAAAAAGAAAATATTGAATTAATTGAAAAATCCGAGATAAATGAAGAATTAGATTATATTCAAGAGAAATTTGAATTTTTGGATAACACGTACAACACCTGAAAAAACTATAGTTCCATCAATTATTAAACCTCCTGGTCTTGAGTTAAAAATGTTACCTAATCATTTAAAATATGCTTACTTAGGTAATTCTTCAACTCTACCAGTTATTATTTCATCTGAATTAAATGAATCTCAAGAACAAAAACTTTTAGATACATTAAAAAAATATAAGAAAATTTTTTGTTGGACTTTAGCAGATATTAAAGTATTTAGTCCTTAAATATGTATGCACAGAATTATTTTAGATAATGAACATAAACCTAAAGCCGATCCACAAAGGAGATTAAATCCGATAATGAAAGAAGTAGTCAAGAAAGAAATTTTAAAATGGTTAGATAATGGTATTATATATCCTATTTACGACGGTCTTGGGTAAGCCCAATTCATCGTGTACCTAAAAAAGGAGGGGTGATCGTCAAAGCTAATGAAAATAATGATCTTATCCCTATAAGACAAGTTACTTGGATGGCGAATATGTATTGATTATAGAAAATTAAACACGACCACTAGAAAAGATCACTTCCCTTTACCATTTCTAGACTCGGATGTTAGATAGATTAGCCGGACATAAGTATTTTTGTTTCTTAGATGGATATACCGGTTATCATCAAATACAAATTGCTCCTGAGGATCAAGATAAAACTACATTTATTAGTCCTTATGGAACTTTCGCTTTTCGAAGAATGCCTTTTGGATTATGTAATGCACCTGCAACATTTCAAAGATGTATGATGTCTATATTTAGTAAATTAATTGATAATGCAATAGAAGTATTTATGGATGATTTCTCTGTATTTTGAACAACATTTGACACATGCTTAAATCATCTTGAAAAAGTATTTAAAGTATGTGAGAAAACTAAATTAGTTCTTAATTGGGAGAAATGTCAATTTATGGTTACAGGCGGCATTGTATTAGGGCATAAAATTTCGGAAAAGGGCATGGAAGTAGACCCTGCAAAAATTCAAGTAATAGCTAAATTACCACCTCCAACTACGGTAAAAGGGGTAAGAAGTTTTCTTGGACATGCTGGATTTTACAGGCGTTATATTAAAGATTTTTCAAAAATTACTAAACCTCTATGCCAACTTCTTGAAAAGGACAAGAAATTTGAATTTACAACCGAATGCTCGAATGCTTTCGAATTATTAAAAGATAAATTAATTACAAGACTTATAATAGTTTAACATAATCTGGGAGAAACCATTTGAGCTTATGTGTGATGCTAGTGATTGTGCTATAGGAGCGCTTCTTGGGCAAAGATATGATAAGATTTTCAAAGTTATATATTATGTTAGTAAAACTCTAAATGATGCCGACATAAATTATACGATATCTTGAAAGAGAATTATTAGCGATTGTATATGCTTTTAATAAATTTCGGTATTATCTAATAAGAACTAAATGTATTGTACATACCGATCATTCTGCTATAAAATATTTAATGCAAAAGAAATATTCTAAACTAAGATTAATCAGATGGATATTATTAATGCAAGAATTTGATTTTGAGATAGTTAACAAAAAGGGAACTGATAATCAAATTGTCGATCATTTATCAAGATTAGAAAATCATGAATTATCTAATATTGATAATAAAATTTTAGACAGTTTTCCTGATGAACAACTTTATAATATTAATGAGTTGAAGATACCTTGGTATGCTCGATATAGTAAATTATATTGTAAGTGACATTTTACCACCTATGTTAACTTTGCAACAACGAAAAAAATTCATTCACGATACTAAATCATATTTTTGGGATGAACCATACTTATATAAGCAATGTAAGGATTTAATTATTAGAAGATGTGTGCCTTATGAAGAAACTGAACCAATTATTCAAAAATGTCATGACTCGATTTTGGAGGAAATTTTAGGACGGATAAAACCGCATATAAAATTCTACAATCTGGATTCTACCGGCCTACTCTATTTAGAGATGTATATAGATATATAAAAACCTCGCGATAAATGCCAAAGAGTAGGAAACATATCAAGAAAAATGAAATGCCTCCGAATTTTATATTAGAAGTTGAAATTTTTGATGTTTGGAGATTAGATTTCATGGGACCTTTTATTCCGTCATTCGGAAACTCATATATACTAGTAGCTTGTTGATTATGTTTCCAAATGGATCGAAGCACAAGCTTTATCTAGGTGTGATGCTAAAAGTGTTTCAAAATTTTTAATGAAAAATATTTTTACTAGATTTGGAATGCCGAGAGTGATTATCACCGACGGAGGAACTCATTTTAGAAACAAATATATTCACAAACTAGTAGAAAAGTATAATATTATGCATACGATATCAACTGCTTATCATCCACAAACTAGTGGATTAGCTGAAGTTTTTAATCGAGAAATTAAGCATATATTAGAAAAGTCTGTAAATCCTAATAGATCAGACTGGTCTATAAAACTAGACAATCGCATTATGGGCATACGAGATCGCTTATAAAACTCCGATCGGAATGACTCCTTACAAGCTTATATATGGAAAAACTTGCCACTTACCAAGTTGAATTAGAACATAAAACATATTGGGCGATTAAAGAATTTAATTATAATATGAAAGAAGTTCGGTGAGAAGAGATTGTTGCAATTAAATGAATTGGAAGAATTAAGGAATGAATCATATGATAACGATAGGATTTATAAAGAAAGGATGAAATTATGGCATGATCGGAAGATTAATCAGAGAAATTTTGAACCGGGACAAGAAGTTCTACTATATAATACTAGATTGAAATTATTTCCTGGGAAATTGAAATCTCGATGGTTAGGACCTTTCACCATAACTCAAATATTTTCATATGGAACTATAGAAATTGAAGATCCAAAAACAGAACATATATTTAAAGTAAATGGACATAGATTAAAACCATATTTCGAAAATAGACGACCAAATTTTAAAGAGGTTTTAATGCTTAGTCGAACCCGAACACTAACCGAATTAGGTCGGCCGACGACGTTAAACCAAGCGCTTTATGGGAGGCACCCCATAGCAGTCTTTTATTTTTAAATGTCTACATATTAGTGAGTCTATATTATTAAAACAAATCTTACTACTTAAATTTTTATTAGAATCATCACAAAAATTGAACTTATTTGATGAGATCAGAAAATATTCGGACCAGAGCGAAAATGGGCGATTTTTACGAATCTTGCCGACAGCGAGCTCGAGCCCGCTAACAGTGAGATCGTGGACCATACTTCATTCAGTTTTATAACTAAGTAGCCGATGGAGAGGAACTTCTCGCCGATGGCGAGGTAGTTAAAAATTTGGTTTCTTAAAGATTTTTCGTGCGGTTTTGGATGGATCTAAGCCATTCCTTCGTAAGAAATTATTCCAAATCCGATTTTACACCATTTTCTTCCTTAGGAACGACTAGAGACCAATCCATTCCATCCAAAATGGCCTCCAAATTCCTAGAAACCACAAAAACTGAAGTTTTCAACCGAGAGAAAATTTGTCGGTTCGGAGGCACAACGAATCTTCAACAAAGGCTTCGATGAAGAAAAGACTTATCAAAGAAAGAGGATTCGTCAATAGAGGAGTAGAGAATTCTACTACAAAAATCGAAGAAATGATCGCACTGACGGCATTGGTTGGTATTTTGTTATACAACTTCCGCTGTAGTTATACCAGTAGTTAAAGAGTTTTACTCTAATTTACGTGCGATCAACAATGGAAATGTGTACGTCAGAGGAAGATGGGTAACATTTACTCCTGCAAGGGTAAATGAATTGTTTTCTATAGAAAATATCTCTGTTTGTCATTATTCCAACTTTGTGCCTTCAAGATACAATATGAACGAAATCTAAAGATACCTAACTGATGAACCGGATGATTGGGAGTTACGAGAAGATGGGTATGTCAGTTTTTCTGCATCACTTCTAAACCCTGTCTCAAAGCACTGGAATTTCTTTATATCATCAAAATTATTACCTACCATGAGAGTAAATAAAGTTTCAAAGGAATGCGCTATTTTAAACTACTGTATTCAAATTGGATTACCTATCGATGTTGGATCAATAATAGTAAAGTCTGCATTGGGATTAATTGTGCATGGGTCAGTGCATGGACTTGGACACCCATCTACTATATTTGCTTTATGCAGATCAATACCAAGTTTCTTATGAGGCTTGGGAAAAAGTACTTTTACCATGGAAACCCCCGGATCCTACCGATATGTTTCCCACTTTGGATAACAATGATGAGATCACCGTTATTTCGACAGAGCATCACAGAACAATCCTTTAGCAAGGCCCTTTACTGATAAGACTAATTTCATTCTGAAGAAGATTAAAGGATTGGAGAAAGAATTGAAAAATGTGATGAATTTCATTGACAATATCTCTGATATGTTTGATCATTATGATTGGAGAATGAAGGAGCACTTTGATCATACTGGACATCTGGAGGCCAATTTTATTCATTTACTAAGACAAAAAGGATGGATTAATGAAAAATCTACTGCAGAATTCCCTTTCAGGCCTTTCTACAATTTATTTGTGCACCTGCGTCGCATCGGAAATATCAGAGAAGATGTTAGTTCAGACACTGAAGAGTAGGAAAGATTTCTATATTTATGTTATATTTGTATATATGTGTGTTTGATTTGGAGTTAGGTTTTATTATGAGTCGAACTTTGATTTGATCATCTCAGATTTGATGAGATTATTTGTAAATTGTTATGTCTCAGCATTTAGAGTGTTGTGGTTTGGATTGCGATACTGAGTATTATGGATTTGAACATTTAAGTTAAGTATGTGTGAAGTTGTCAATGTGAAAATTGTAAGTTTCATGGATTTCATTTATAAAGTTATATTGTTTGTGTTGTGTGACTTTTTGTTAGTATAAGTATCTAATCTTCGTATTATTATTAAATTAAGTGATCGGAAGATTGATTAAGGGCAATTCGAGGTTGAAAATGATTGACGAATTTCAAACATTGAAAATTTTTTGGAACCTCACCGACGGAGAGAATTATCTCACCGACAGCGAGAAAACCCGCTGACAGCAAGACCGAGCTCGCCGACGGCGGATTTTTCCTGAAACTTTTGCCTTATGAAATTAATTAGCTCGCCGACGGCGAGAAAAACCTCGCTGACAGCGAGAACATGAAAAGACCTATATTTGATCAGTCAACCGACACTATTCATCATCCATTTCCTCAAATTTTCGAAAAAACCGACCTAGGGCTTGAGAGATCTCGGATTTGAGGCGATTTCAACACTTTTTGACACCGGATTTCATCTTCCCTTGGTAAGAGCTTCACTCCTATGCAAAAATTTTTGATTTTCACCATGAATTTCTTCTACATTGGGATATTTTGAAAAATTTTGAAATGTGAAGAAAATACTTGGACGAATTTCATAGAAATTGATTTAAATAGATTTTAGTTGTTGTAGGAAGCCTTCTTAGTAATATTTTGGAGTTTAGTTAAAATTTTTGTAAATTTCACAGATCGAGAAATGGCTCCACGACAAAAGTGACGAATAGATTATGACGAAACACGATTCATTAATGCAAGAGCACAAACTCGATATTTTCAAAATATTCAAGCAAGAAAATGCATACAAGATCGAGTTTTCAAAAATCCTGGAGGAGAAGTAGAGCGAGTTATAAAGGAGCGAGGATGGGAAAACTTCTGTTACGTGACCAACAGAGCAGCTGTAGAAGTTGTGAAGGAATTTTATACGAACTTAACACAAGCTGAAGATGCACCGGTTAAGGTTAGAGGATTTTTTGTAGATTTCAACGCTGCTAGAATAAACGCTTATTATGAAGTAGGAGACACCTACACCAGCGAGTATGAAACTTTTGGAACTATGGAAGGACCACTGGAAGAGGTGATCGACTTTCTCACTGATGGGAAAGGAGTCTAGAAGATAAAGCGACGGGAACGGGTAAACTTCCCTCTTTCTATGCTAAATGCAACATCTAAAGCCTGACATTATTTTATTTGTTCTACTTTGTTACCTACCTACCACCATAGTGAGGTAACAAGAGATGAAAGCGATTACGAATTTCGTATTCGGGACCGGAAGAGTATTAATGTGGGAAATATTATATATAAAAACATATTAGCCACTGCTAGAAATGAAAGTGGAGGAGGACTAGGACATCCTGGTCTTATCTATGCACTTTGCCAATTATCTGGGGTAGAGGCAAGAGATGATGAGAAATGGATAGAGCCTATGAAACCCCTTACTCAGGCTAATATAAAGAAATATGAATCCCACGAAGGATGGAGATGCAGGACAAGAGATTATGTACCTTCTTCAAGTAGAGATATACCCTCTACTAGTTATGAACCACCCCCTCAGTACACCACTCCTACCCTTCAAGATCTGATGAATGAGTTAACCCTGAGTAGAAAGAGTTTTGAGTTATTTGGGGAAAATATGGAAAGAAGATTTGAGCATATAGATCAAAGGATCAGAGGCTTGGAAAGAAGACACGATTATGATAGCGAATATCTCCAGCGACATTCAGAGTACGAGATTGCATACTATGAAGCTGAGCGTCGATATAGGAGTGGTGATTTAGATGTTGTCTTTCCTGAGTGCCCCCGTTATGCACGGTACCAACCTGCTCAGCCTTCTCAGCCTGGAGATCAGGGAGATTACATAGTTTGGGATTTTAATGTAGAAGATTAGAGTCTTTGTTTAGTTTGTTTGGTTTGTTTAGATTTGTTGTTTTGCAAACTTTAATATTTCTGTGTGTAATATTTTAGTACTTTCTGTGGACTTTGGACTTGATATGTTGTTTGTTTGCTTGAGCAGTGATATTAAATTTCTTATGTGTGTTAAATTAGTTGCAAATTTTTATAGGATGTTAGTCTTTCTTTAATGTATTGTTTAAATTTTAAATGTATGTGTAGTAACAGATTAAGTTTTCTTTGTTATGTTTGATACTTATTTTAAAAATTTCCATCCCTGCACTTTCTTTTAAATATTATATGTGGAAGAATACTAATAGTACGAGTTACGTAAGTAATGAAAAAGCTCGCGAAAATTTCAAAGAAAATAAATATCTAAAGCTCAAAGGTATGATGAATTTTATTTATATACTTTCCCTTTTCACTATGTATAGATAGAAAAATTTAAGTTTGGGGGAAGATAAAATACAATTTAATTATTAAAATTGTTCTCAATTTCTATTTTCAAAAATTATTATTAAATGATTTTCTATAGTAATTTTCAATTCAATAAATATGAGTTACTTTATTTAATTATTATATAAAGTTGAAGAAAATATTTCTAGTAATTCATTTAATTAATGGAATAAGATATTTGGTTAAAAGGAATAAGAATATAGTAAACTATTTAAAGTAAGGAAAACTATATTTTGAAATTAAAAATTCTTAAGTATTTAAGTGAAAAAGAAAGGATAGAAACTCAATAAAGTAAAAGCTATGAAATATATATAAGCAAAGAAATATTTTAAGTTTCAAATTTAGGAAGAGAAATTGAAGTTCAAAATTATTAACAGGCTATCCAGATACAGTAATCCTCAATTAAAAAAAAAAAAAAAGAGAAAGAAAAAGAAGGATTGAAAATCAATCCAAAAAGAAAAGAAAAGAAAAGAAAAACATAAAGTGAGGAGAAGCTTGAGGATATGCCTTATCAAAAATTGGCTTTAATGGATTCAACCTAAAGGGTAAAACTTAATTATATTTCTAAACTTATATTTGTGGATTAGTATTTTACTAAATAGAGTTTTCTTGAATTTCTTATCATCTAAATATCTTAAGTAATTTATTATTTTTAATATAGTCATTCCTGAATTAAATAGAAAGCTAGAAATCTTAGACCTAATAACTAAATAATCTTATCTCTATAAAGTAAATTTAATTACTTAGAAATATTTCTATTCAACTTTATTATAATGTTATTTAAAATTAATTCATATATTATCTAAGTTGAAAAATTCTATTATAGAAATCATTATTTTTATTTAGTATTAAAATTACTTGAGGACAAGTAATAATTAAGTTTGAGTGATTTTTATCACAAAAAAATACATCAAGAAATTCATATCTATTTTTGATGAAATTGCACTTTAAAGAAAGGTATTTTCTTTATTTTATTGCAGGAATGAATATTTATAAGTAATAGAAGCAAAAAAGCATGAAATGGAGCAAATTTGGATCAAAAAGGAGGAAATTCATGCAAATATAACTACTTCGTCGACGGTGAGATCGAGGCCGCCGACGGCGAGATCGTGAGGAGAAATTTCTGAAGGAATTATAACTACCTCACCGACAGCGAGCCCGAGCCCGCCGACAGCGAGATCGCACGGTTTGAAGACCTTCTAGAAGCCCCGCTAACGGCGAGGTCGTTTCCCGCCGACGGCGAGACAGTTCAAAATGCATATACATTGAACCTGGACACTTTTTGAAGAGGTGTTTAAGCACCCCTTGGACCTTTGTCTACCTCTATAAATAGAGGACGAATTTTAGTCATTTGTGTGTTCTTTTTGTGTGTCTATTTTAGAGAGTCTTTGTCTCTTTTCATTTTCTTAAGTGTCATTTGTGTGAGTTTAGTGAGGTCATTAATTTAATTGAGTGCTATTTAGTTTGCTGTACTAGAAGGAAAAGTCAAAGGAACTTCAAGGAGTCTGCTTGGGGAGGAAATTAAGATAAGTATCTTTGTTTATTGTTGTTAACTTTAAATGAAATCCATGCTTTGTTTTATTCCCATGCATTATGAGTAGTTTTCTTAGTCTTTCTCGTTGTTTATGAAAATTATGCGGATTGATGAAATTAAATAGAAGCACATAATATAATAAATAAATTGTGATAATTTTTACTTAAAACTTAATTTACTTTCAATCTGGCCAATTGAGTAGTTAAAATATGTTGAATTATCAACTATAGTAAAAATTACATCCAATATTTAGGGAAGTTAAAAGCCTTAGAAGCCGGGTGCAAATAAATAGGGAAATATTAATTATCGGGCGTAGAATTGGATATTTTAGTGTGACAGACTAAAATACTCAATTCGGTCCTCATTGTTTGAGAGTCGAAGTGTAGATGTTAGCCCTCGGGTGAGGGGAACGTGGGAGCTCGAAGTGGCGACGAGTATCCTCCCAAATCTAGCCGCGTGATTCAGTAATCAAATATAGGATTAGTCAATGTTCTTTGCACCTGGACCAAAGGGTAAAGAATAGGAATGCTCCTATTTGTCACAATACAATTTAAAAAAAAGAAAATTTTAAATTCATCATTCACTTAATTTTCTAAAAACAAGGAGAAGGATACTTTTTCTAAATTATTTAAATCAACTTATTTCAAGCATTAGTTTACTTTAGTTTATTATAGTTACTTTGAAGTTCTGTTCACTTTATTAGTAAGTAATTCCTTTAAATTTAGTCGATAACAAATCTGTTAAAAACTTCCCTGTAGGATCGATAACTAGGACTCCACTAGAGCCCTGTATTACTTGATATGATACGTATACTTGCGTAGAATCCACATTATACATTAAATCATATATCGATATTTAAACCGGGATCAAGTTTTTGGTGCCGTTGCTATAAACATAATTTGCAAACATATTAAAAGTGGGTCACCACACCTCTTGGACAAAGGTAATTTCTTAAAATCCCTTATTTAGGCTCGGATTGAGACATTATAAAGAAGACCTCTATTTTATGCTGGATTAAACGTATAGATAGGTTCGCCTTCAGTAGATGAAGGTGTAGAAACAAACATCATGTAATTTGGTTAAGGGTCTCGGGAGAAATTAGGGTTAGAAAACGTACGGCCTCGGGTTCACACCATTGGGGATGAAGACTCTCAGACGTCGGATGGCGTGTGTATCCATTGGATGGCCCAGATTGCGCCGGACGGAAGGCTGGAACGGAACCGCGGAGCCCAATCAGTGCTGATGTGGATGGTGGCACTGAATCAAACAGCGTCGCATGGTCTTTCGATCCGATGTAGGTTGACGTGATTAAGTGAGAAAATATGGATTTTCTATATTTATTTAATTCAGTAAACTTCAAATATGCATAACTTGGTTTATAAAATTCACAAAAATAAAATAAAAATACTCTCTTACTCAGTGAACAAAGGAGAATAATGTGGAATTAAAATCAAATTTATTTGAATTAAATTTATTTTTAAATTAATTAAATACAGTAAAAATAACTTAGAGCATAACTTAGCTCACACAATTTACCATGGCTTGGGACCATAGGGTTTTTGTTCCCTCTGCCCTTAGGAGTCTTCTCTGATTTTTCCAAAGTCATGGAGTATCCCTAAGTGGAGAACCCCAATTTTCAAGTGAGTGGTCCCTATTTTGATTAAAAAATTATAATAATTATAATATAAATCAAAAAATTACAAAATCAAGTTTGGTTACTGAGGTCAGAGGGACCTAAGAAAAATATAAAATAAATTTTAATAATTATGGAACCCCCTAAATGTAATTAACTCAGTAAAATTTAAAGAAAATTAAATAATTAAACTAAAATCAGAAAAATTACAAAATTAATTCCACACTATAACTTAGAGTCAGAGGAACTCCCCATAAAAAAAATTAAATCATTTGGAGTTAATTTGATCACCTAATTGGATTTTTTAAGTTAAATAGTATTTTTGGCATTAAAATATTTCAAATATTTAAAATTTAAATCAAAAAATTACCAAATTAACTTTGGGAGTTTTCTATGATCTAAGGAACCTAAGAAAGATAAAATTAGAATTTTTAAAAAATTTTCATTTTTAAACTTATTTTAAATATTTAAATAATTAAAAATGATAAAAATCACAAAAAAATATTAAAATTCACCAAAATGTTCTAAATTGTTTCTTAATCACTTGGGAGCAATTACAATAATTTTACTAATTTCCTAAGTAAAGATATTAATTTTCAAAGGTTAAAAGTAAATTTAAAGGCTTAAAAATGAATTTTCCTTAATTTGGCATTAAAATATGTCTAATAAATCAAAAAATTACAAAAATATGAAACTTTTTTTACTAGATTCCTTGAACTCAAAGATATTTAAGGAAAATATAAAATTTAATTTTCAACTTAAATAATATTTTATATTTACTTAGTACTCCAAAAATTAAATTAAATCTCAAAAAATCATAGAATTTGGTCCAAGTGATCCTTTAACCTATGTGAACCTCCCATAATTTTTCTAAGGAAAGATATTTAATATTGATTAAGTTATAGAATTTACTTTGAAAATCCCTATTTTGCATTAAAAATAATTCAAAAAATAAAATAAAAATCATAAAATCATTTTTTATCCTTTGATATTTTAATTGACCCATGAGTTGGGTAACATAATAATTCTAAAGTCATTTGAGTTTAAGTTAAAGACTTATGAAGTAAACATGTCTAAAAGGGCAAAATGGTAATTATGAAATTTAAGCCTTAATTAATATTTAGGCCTAATATAACGATAAGTGGGCAATGAACAATCTTAATTAACATGATTGATGATTGAAACATGAGGGGTAAGAGGTAGAAACCAATCTCACAATTTCCACCATAAAGACATAATTGTAATTTCCCTAAGTATCTAAATTTGAAGTTAATCAAATTAAAATGACACCAAAAGTATGGGGTTTGATCTAGAAAGATCTCAACTCACTGATCTAAAGCCCCTAATCAATGGTTGAATGATATTACAATCTTTAAATAAAACATTAAATGATATTAACATAATAGCAAATTTAATTATGAGTTTACCTATAAAAGCTTAAGGGCTAGGTAGTGACCTAGGTTTGATTCCAACTTCAATTAATGAGGTTCAGAAAAGAGAACACAATTATTTAAAAGAAATTTTTAAAAACAATACTAGCCCCACCTTAATCTAAATGGCTAGGTCCGCTATTAATTCAACTTGCCCCTAAAGGCTTTTACTCACATAATTCATAAATGAAACATTAATTGAATGTTTCCCCACCCAAGGGATAATCAAATCATCTAAGTTCATGGAGCAAGAATTAAAACATCATTACCAAACTCTAATTGAGTAGGGGTGATTGATTGAACTTTATGATGAAACCAAATGAGCTCTAAGTTTACCCAATGTTTTGAGAAAGATATTCACAGCTATGCCCCTAGCACTTTCTCAATCTAATGGGTTACATTTAGAAGGACAATTGAATTTCATTGTTGTTTGATTAAGAAAATCATCCTTAACACACCTTAAAACCCACCAAGTTATGAAATAGGTTTCCTCACTGAATTTAAATCACTTAATTTCAATTGCTACTTTTATACCTGCTTTAAAATGCTTCAGCAAGTGCACTCGAAGACTTCCAGGTACACCTTTATTTAGAGCAATTTACATTACTTTATTAAATTCTTTATTCCTACTTGCAACGGCTGCTAATCAGATTTTCCACGGTCTAAATGAAAGTATTGAATTCATGTACTTAAATTTAGTAAATTCATCTGGACTAAGTGAATATGAAAAAAATAGTGGTGCCGGAATGAGGGAACCATGGGATCCTAACCGGTGTCGCTATAATCAACTTAAATTCCCCCTAATAAAACTTAAGACATTAAATTTGACACACTAGAAAACTTAACCTATAAACCACGACACTTCTCTCAACCTCCTCCATTTGACACCTCTTTAAACTGAACCTACAATAATGAGGAAGCTTGAAGCAAACATCGTGGGCAACACAACGATCTTCAACATTAAAATGAATCTACATCAACTAAACGTTCCTTAGAACTAAAATAACAAGTCATAGGACTTCGAAGTTGTTTCCTAGTGACACGCCTAAAATATATACGCTTTTTGCTATATAATTTTACTCATTTTTGATGATATTACACTTTAAAGGACGGTATTTTTATGTTTTTTGGTTTTAGGTACAATAAATGGTGATTGGAGCAAAAGGAAGTAAAAGCGATGCAATTTGGAGCAAAAAATGAGCAAGAAAGCAAATTTTAGCCTGACACATTTCGATAAGTCTTTCTATGTTTAATCTCTTTTACACTTCTTACATATTTTTGAATGAGATTACACTTTAAATAAAGGTTATTTTTAGGCTTATTTTGTAGGACTATCTTTTAGGAACGCAACACAACTGAAACGGGGCGAATCGAAGCTGAAACGGAGCCAAACGGAGCAAAATAGTGGAGCTGCGCAGGACGGGCGCCCAGGGCGCCAGCGTCCAAACCGGTGTCGGTGGCGCCAGAGACCTGAGACCACCAAAATAGGGCACTAGCAGCAACCTATTCAACATCGGCGGAGCTGGGATGCGATATTGGGCAGTTTTTGGCCATATACATCGAATCTGTACACTTTTTGGAAGGTTTCTTCACGCACCTCTTGGGAAATTCTTCTCTACACTATTTTAAACCAAATTTGAAGCCAAAAATGAGGGAGATGATGGGAAAACATGGAGAATGATTAGAGATCTTAGAATAGGAGTAGAAATGTAGATTTCTATCTTTTTGGAGAGATTGGTGAGGGGATTTTGAGAGAATCTGTAAGGGAATGTTCTAGCATTGCATGGATCCGCGGGAGACTTTATGGGAGAGATTTTCATTTTTCTTTCAAGGGAAAAAAAAGCTAAGTATTGTGTTTTTCATTATCTTATGATTTTGTAAACACTTATTTTGTGGATTTTCTTTGAAATGATGTTCTCCGTTATGTTTTCTTCGTGCTTTGTGATGTATTTCTCTTACTCTTTCTTCTAGTTTAAAAATAGTGGCATAAGAAAATTATGTTATTTTTTTCATTCTAATTTTCTTTTGCAATGAGTAGGATTCATGTTTAGGATATTGGGATGATTTCTAGAAGAATTTTAATTATAAATGTGATGGTTTTTACTTGCGCTTCATTTACATTACAAAAAAGGCTCTTTGCAGTGTTAAAATTTGTTGTGATTACATTGACCCAAAAGGGCAGTGTAATTCTCAACAAAGTGGAACCACATTCAATTTTTGTGAATGAATTGCGTAGTTCATGGGGATTGAGTGCAAAAAAATAGATAAATATGATTTCACGGGCTTCGAATTAGAGGTTTCAGGGTGACAAGCTGAGATCCCCAATTTGGTCCTAAAGTTTGGTAACTAAAGCTAGGGTTAGCCTTCAGGTGAAGGGAAGTGGGAGCTCTGAAGTGACAGCTAGTATCCTCCCAGCCTAACCTTGGATTTAGGGACTAAGCCTAGGATTTGCCAATGTTCTTTATAGCACTCTGAGAGGGGGTACTCGGAAGAGGGTAAAGAATAGGATTACTCCTATTTGGCACACACAATATTTAATGCATCTCATTCCTATATATTATCCAATTCATTACATGGAATAGTAGTTTTTATTATCTCAAAATTCACCAAACCAGTTTCCCCAAAAAGGGTTATCTTTAGTATTAATATTTGCATTAGAAAGTAGTTATTATTCTTACATATAATCATCTGCATTTAAGAGTAGTTGTTAGAAAAATCACTTATATCACCCTTCCAAACTAAGGCTGTTAGTAGTAGACTAGAATTTGACTAAGAGCCTCTTACCTCGCTTCCCTGTGGGATCGATAAACGAGACTCTATTAGAGCCCTGTATTACTTGATATGATACATATACTTGTGTTGGATCATTGTGACTTTATAAAAATTATTATATATCTATTGTTCGTAAATCCTTGCATATAAAAAAAGTTACATCACCTAGCGCAACATAAATCCTCACTATATCTTTAGGCCTTTGCACAATCATATTGTACAATCTAAGCCCTAACTCTTTTTAGGATCTTGAGGTTGTCGTCCGTCATGACATAAACCCTCCTATCTTCCAGGCTATTTGTATGATCATGTCATACAAACATAAGTCCTAAATAAATAAAATATGCAATATTGAAATATCAAATAACATCTCTCAGAAATTGAAGCCAAATCATAAGATAGCTTAGGAAGTCATTCGGATCGCTTCAAGGATGCATGACATCCCCTACCTTTTCTCCTTTGGATTCCACAATAATTGCTCCTAAATTTGATCCATTTCCTTTTGAATTCTCAATGTTCAATTGTGAAAACCTTAAACTTTGAAATTCATGAAAGCAGAACTATTGAACTTAATCGAGAGTATTCTTAGGAGACTTCGGTCATCTAAGATTTAATTAATTATAGGGGCTTGCCGCTATAGAAAACTTTAGAACCCAAGTAATATAAAATTATTTAAATCTATTGTATTAAATAGGGAAACTTGTTGGCCAATATACATGGTTTCGCAGACCGTCCGGATATCATTGACTCTGTAGTTTAGTTAATCGAGCTCCACTATTCAAGTGATATATCTACTCTTATGGATAGATGTATTACTTGCGGTTCTGTGCTCATTTAATTTTTTTTAATTAAAACTATTGAATGTATGATATCTTATCTTATTTTTAAAAAATTAAAATATCATTATTTTCAAAAGAGACATACCCTATTATTTTAAATTAAACTATTTTAAATTTAAACTATATTTTAAAATCACTTTTCAAAATTTAACGGCTGACAAGACCCTATCTACCAAGGATTAGATAATGATACCTTTGAGAAGATTTCTAATACGAATTATGTCAAAGAGACCTCGAAGAAGCTTCAAACATCTTACAAAAGTGAGTTTGAAGCCTTGCATATGAAAGAAGCCAAAGTCATCTCTACTACTTTACTATATTCTTAGCAATTTTTAATTAAATAAAAAGAAATGGACATATGTTATAAGATATAAGAATTAAGGAGAAAATCATTGAACTTTATATCTAAAGTTTGGTCTTTTTATCACCTTCATTGAAGAAACCAAAGACTTAAAAATTATGACAATCGAGATGTCCTAAGTTTCATACACCCTATAAATAAAAGAAAGAAGGGATCGTGAAAAACTCTTGAAGACATGACTTAATTGAACTAAGGAAGAGAGCTTAAAGTATGATAGATTTAAGCTAACAAAGAAGAGATTGTGATCAAGGGCAAGTGTCGGCATATTTTTAGGTTGTGTGTTTCATTTTGAAAAGGAGGGTCGCCTACAGAAATTGTCAGCGAATTTTAAATTTAATTTAAATAAATAATTTGAAAAATAGTATTTGATTTTGAAAATAATTTTTTTTTAAATTTGAAGATTTTAAGATATGAAATCAAACTGATCTCACATCCCGAATAGTTTATATAAACGAGCACCGCACCACAAACCGTGTATCTATCCCGAAGAATAGACACACCGCTTGATGATGGGGCTCGATTAAATAAACTAGGAGATTTGTGACATCCGTTTGGTCTGCGAACCAATTTTATAAGCCGACAAATTCCCCTGTTTAATATGAAAACATTAAACGGGGTTTATATTACTCAGGTTCTTAAAATTCCCTATAAGGGCAAGCCCCTATAGTTAATTACATCTTAAGTGACGGGAATCACCTAAGAAAACTCTCGATAATAATCAGTAGTTCTGCTCTCAAGAATTTCAAAGTTTAAGTTTTCGAGGGATTGAATATTGGAATTTCAATAGGGAATGGATCAAATTTGGAACATTTTATTTTGGGAATACAAAGGAAGAAAGGTAGGAGAAATCACAGATTCAAAGCGAACTCCGATAATTTCCCGACTATCCTATTGTTTGGCTTGAATTTAGGAAAGTCCTAATGTTTATTTAATGTTTTGATCTTGCCAATTTTAATTAATTAGGACTTATATTTGTATGATAAAATCATACAAATAGCCTTGAAGATGTGAGGGTTTATGTCGTATCGGACGACTACCTTGGAGTCCTAAGACCAGGTTAGGGCTTAATTTACATGACATGATCATACAAATGCCTAACGAAGAGTTGAGGATTTATGTTGCACTAAGCAAACTACCTCGAAGTCCTATAGCTTGGTTATTTAATTCTAAGAAAGTTTTGTTGAAGTAGACTCGAGTTTTGCTGATGACGATGGTACGTGCTTGCCCACCATGTTCCGAGCTCCTTGTTGTTGCGAGAGGTTTAGTTTTAGAAGTCATAAATCGGGAGATGAGAAAAGTGTTCGGTTTAGAGAAAATCTTAAAATCCGAGTGTTTTTTATGTTTTAATTAAACAAATCTTAAAGTGGATTATAACAACACCGGTTAAGATCCCATGGTTCCATCCTTCCGGCATCGTTATTTTTATCGGATTCACTTAGTCCGGATGAATTTGCTAAACTCAATCGAATGAGTTCCACACTTTCATTTAGACCGTGGGAAATCCCGTTAGCAACACGTAGGTTACATCATCCGAGGTATTCCTGATCATCCAACAAGACGTTTTAATTTAGTTGTAGTTTTTTGTATTTTGTTTGTGATTAAATTTTGAGTTGTCTTATATTTTGAAATGTTGTGGCAGTGAATTTTATCTTGTAATGACTTTTAATTTAGTTTTGGTTTCAGTTTTAGGGGCTATCCTAAAGGTGTGGGTTTTCATGCAACGGTTGTTTATCATGCAAGAAAAGTAAGTGCGATGCGATTAAATAAATTGCAATAAGGTAAATTGCAATAAAATAAAAGCGTACCTGGAGGGTCTTCCCGTCATCCCAAGCTGCACTTAAAACACAGTTAGAATATTTAAGCATTTAAAGTAAGTTCCTAGGTAAAGTTAAGGGAAGGGTTATGGTTTTTCTACCAAGTTCCTAATCCTATAGCTAGTCATTTCCTATGATGTCTAGGTTCTTGTATTTTGGTTTGAGGACGATTTTCTTCATCAAAGAACAACTAAATTAAATTGTTCTTATGAATATCCTATCATATCGAGGAAGTGCTTAAGACGAATCTTAAACATCTTTTCAATATTTCTAGGATTGTTTTAAGTCCAAGAGAGTTTAATTATACAGATGAATTAATCGTCCGGGAGTTCAAATTTGTTATCTTGCTCAGTGAACTAGGACATTTGAATATCTCATGAATGAAGTAACACTTCATTTAACACTCCTTTTAAGAGTTATGACATCACGAGCTTTTGAGGGCAAATGGATGTTCAAGTGGTTTATGATTTAATTTTAGTTAATGGATTTAAGTTTGGAATAGTGTTCAAGTTGTTTTAGATTTATTTTGAATTCTTCATGTCTTAGGTGATGTTATATTTAATTTAATTTAATTTAATTTAATTTAATTTGACTTAATTTTAATTTAATGTGGTTTAATTTAATTTAATTTAACTTAAGTTAATTTAATATAATATGATTTAGCTTAATTTAATTTAATTTGATTTAATTTAATTTGATTTAGTTTTAATTTAATTTAATTTAATTTAATTTAATTTAATTAAATTTAATTTAATTCAATTTAATTTAATTTAATTTAATTTAATTTTTTAATTTGATTTAATTTAATTTAATTTAAATTTTAATTTAATTTAACTTAAATTTTAATTTGATTTAATTTAATTTAATTTAATGTGTTTTAATTTATTTTAATTTAATATGTTTCAATTTAATTTAATTTAATTTAATTTAATTTTTTAATTTTAATTTAATATTTTATTTTAAAAGGGTTTGATTTAAGTAATTTAACTTTAATTTAATTTAATGATTAAGTCTTTTAGCATTTTAAATCTTAATCTTGGATTATCATTTTAATTAGGAATTAAATATTATTGGGATGATTAATTTAGGAATTCTTAAATTAAAGAACAAATCTCTTCCTAATAATATCCCTATTCTAATAATTCCAATTTTTTTATTATTCTTCCAAATTTAATCAACTATTTTATTAAGGTTCATTTTAATTATTTTTGAATTGTTTAATAGGTTTCTACCCTCTAATTATTTAAATTTCAATCATCCAAATCAGATTAAGATCAAATATTTTACTCTTTCATTTTATTAAGCCTAAGGTTTTAATTAAAGGTTAAAATTTTAATTACCATTTTGCCCTTCAAGCTTAATAATTTCATAACTCACTAAATTGAGCCCAAATAAATTTGAAATTTTTATGTGACTTCACTCATATGTCAATGAAGACATTAGAGGAGAAAATGTGATTTTTCTGTATTTAGTTTATTTATGTAATTATTTTTGGTGGAAAAATAGGGATTTCCAAGGAAAATTTAATAATATGACCAAGGGAAAGTTTCTGTCCTTAAGAAAATTATGGGACATTCCTAATGACCAGAGGACCACTTGGACCAATTTTGGTGATTTTTTGAATTATATTCTTTTTATTATAATTATTTTGAGTTTTGGAGTATTAATTAATTTAAAAATAAAATACAGGTTGAAAAATGAATTTTATATTTTTCAAAAATCTCTCTGATATCAAGAAAATCAAAGAATCAATTTTTACAATTTTCTTATTTTTCTTTGATTTATTAGAATTATTTTAATGGAAATGCTAGAAAATACATTTTTTTTATTTTAAAATTACCCTAGGGCTTTAAAATTTAATAACTCATCATAGAGACTCAAGAAAAATATGGGGTTTGTTCCTAAGTGATTAAAATCCAAAATGTGACATTTTGGTGAATTTTATTATTTTTGTGATTTTTATTATTTTTTAATTATTAAAATATTAAAATAATACAAAAAAATCAACTTTTTTAGAAAATTGAAATTTTAATTTTCTTAAATTCCCCTAATATCAGAGAGGCTCCAAAACCAATTTGGTGAATTTTTGAAAAGTATTTTGAAAGTTATGAATTTTCAAAGTTTAAATTAGCTAAATGGCTTAATCAACCCATTTAGTAGGGCTAACCAAGTCCAATTGACTTCAAATTTTTATGGTAGGTTGCTATGATCCTAAAGGTCAGTGGAGAATTGATTTCAAGTCAATTTGATGTATGATTAGCTCTAATTAATTAAAGAACTATTTTGGGTGTTTAAGCCAATCAGGGTCATTCCAAGTGAATTAATTCAAAACCTATTTTTCCTAGGGTCCTCCGGTCATAAGAAACATCACCAAATTTTCCTAGAATTTATTTCACAACATGCTAATTATTAGATTTAAAATACTCAAAACAGTAACATGAATTTGAAAAATCAATAACTTCTCATAGGGATGGCTTCTGACTTTGGAAAATTCAGGAAATGTTCCCAAATTCAGAGGCTTCAAAAGCTCTATGGTCTCATGCCATGGTGAATTTCCTATATGCATGGAGAATTAAAACAATACAGACAGTAAATAAATCATTAAAAATAAAATACTTGATGAAATTAAATGATTTCTTTTCCACATTATTCTCCTCTGCGTTCATCGAGCAAGAGGGTATTTTTATTTTATTTTTCTGATTTTTCTACACAAAGTTATGCATTTTTGAAGTTTAGGGAATTAAATAAATAGGAAAATAACCTAATTTCCTACTTATCCACGCGGCGCCGCGTCAACCTCGGCAGCTCCGAAGGGGGTACGTGTCGCGCTGTGATTGGGCGCCGCCATCCGAGTCAGCCATCCCGGGACCCACGGTTCATGCACCATTGCGGCGCGTCCGGCTCGATCCGGACCGTCCGCTCGATACACGCTCGATCCGACGGCTCCCGATCATCGTCTACGGCGGGTGTGCACCCGTGACCGTCAACCTTCTAACCCTAATTTCTCACTCGATTCTCAACGGATTTTTGTGTTCTTATGCTCTATGGATTCGTCTTGAGGAGACGAACACATCCATACGGTAAACATGTATTTAAATCGACTCAAATTAAAAGGAGAATCTCTGGAAGCTCGGGAAGAAGAGTGAGTCCATACCTTTGCTCAGAGAAGTGAAGCTTCGATCTGAGAGTTGTGTCACCTTCGATTGGGTCCAAGTAAGCTCCAGATGAAGTCCCTTGGCCTGGTGAATTGTCTAGCTATGAAAGTGACCACAACCGATCACAAAGCTTGGAGTTTGGAACAGATGGGTGGCCTGGAGAAGGGGCTTTTGTTGGTGGACTTCTTCCCTTGGTCTGGTGAAGGTGTAGGACCAATCAATTTGGGGATTGGCTCACTATGGAGAAGTGTCCTGGTTTTGGGCTTGGATTTCAACTCTGAAATTGAGCTCACAAAGAGGAAATGGCAGGGGGATTTCAATGGGGATCAAGTTCTCTATGTGTGGGGAGTAGTCTGGAACAATTTTGGCAGAGTTTCCTTAAGGTTTGTTTCAGCACCTCTCATGGCCGAGAAGGGGTGGTGTTTAAATAGGCATGGCTGGAGGCTCTCCAGGGGGAGTTAGGGCTTGGGATCAGCTGCTCTTGGCATGGGAAGAACAGCTATGGTGACCATTGGGCATGGGGCAGCTCAGCAGGTGAGAATTCCAAGTTTGGGCTCACATGTGAGCTCTCGGCCTGGTGGTTTCCGGCGGCTGTGGTGAATGGCCGGCCAGGGTCGGAGTCACCCTCGAGGTCGAGTGGGTCGGGAGCTGGAGGTTTGTGCGATCAATTGGGCCTTGCCATGTGTAAAGGGGTGGCTTGGAATGGAATGGGGAAGAGGCCATTTTGGCTTGGTTTGGGTCAACCCATGTGTTTGGGTTGGGTTCACCTCCCCATGACCTGGTTTTAAGCTGAGAGAATAAGTTAGGTCGAGTGAGTCAAAGGTGGTGAGGTCTCTTTCTAAGAATATTTAGATTAAATTTGGGTTAAGGGGAATCATGGTTAAGGCTAATGACTTTAGGAGATTAAGGAAAGAGTCTCCTCCTCTTGCCCAAAATGGCATGGTGACATGTCAAACCCCCATGGCTTCATGTGGCTTGTCTATGGCTTGCATGTGGCTTCATGCATGGCTTCATGGCTCATCTTTGGCTTAGGAAAAGTGGATCCATTTATATGAAAAAGGAATTTGGGGATTTTGGCAATTTAGTGAAAAATTTAGATGGTGTTTAATTTAGGTTGATTTGATGATTGATTTGGGACTTAGGAATTGATTCCAATTAAAGGGATGATGAGAAGGAATTGTCATGTGGGCTTTGGGCTTTTAGATTTCACTTTGGATGGGCTTTCAAGATGGTTTAGAGAGTGGGCCTTTAGATTTCAAAACAAATTCTAGGATGAAAATTTTGTAAAGGATTGGATCCAATAAGTGTTGAATTTAATTTAGGAATGTTTCATGAATGATTTGGAATCAATTTGAAGTAGTTTGGGCTTGAATTGGGTTGAATTTGGACTTCTTTGGTGAATGGGTCAATATAGGTCAAATTGGGCTAACTTGGGCCAATGTTGGGCTAGGGTTGAAATTGATGTAAAATAAATGTTGGTAAATGTTTATGGGAGTGTTTCAAAGAGGTTTTGGCTTTGGTTGGGTTTTGATTTTGAGGTTTGGGCTCATTTGGGTTAGGTTTAGGTTTAGGTCAAAATTGGGCCTTTTAGCTTTGGGTTGAATTTGAGTGGGGTTTGGGTCTAAATTTTGGGCAAATCATGTTAGGGTTTTGTTTATGGGGATGTCAAGGAAAGTTTAGAAAAGATTTGGGGTTAATTGGAGTTGAATTGGGTGAGTTTGGGCTAAGTTTGGGTCGTGGGTCCAAATTGGGCTTTTAAGGCCAAAAGTGAAATTGGATCCAAATGGCAATCAAATTGAACTTGGATTTGGTCTAGATTGGTGTTGGGAATGTTGAATTGAAGTTTAAAATTGAATTGGGCCAGAATTTGAGTCAATTGGGTAGGTTTGGTTTGACATTGGGTTCATTTTGGGTTAAAATGGGTCAAATTGGGGGTTTTGATAAAAGTGGGGTAAATTGACAAAATTTTCCCATGGTGTAGTTGGATAAAATGAAATTGGAAACATTTGGGATTTTTTGGAATTTTCTGGGAATTTTCTGAATTTTTGGATTTTTTGGCTAAGAGGGGTATTTTGGGTATTTGGAGGGTATTGGGAGGTATTTTTGGAATTTTTGGTATTTTTGGATATGGATGATCAATTTGAGTAATGTGGGAATGTTTAGGATTGACTTTGAGGAATTTTGGGTAATTTAGGTGGTTTTGCAAATTTTGGGTGGTTTCGAGGGTTTTGGGTAGAGTTAAGCGGGTGTAGGGTCCAGGGGTCAAAAATTGAAAATTTGGAAAATTGAAGCTTGGGTGAATGTAAGTGGAATGAAATCATTTTGGTTGAGCCATGAAGCCATATCAAGCCCACATGAGCCATGAATGGACTCATTTGAGGCACCCACTATGTTGTTCCTAACCCTCTTAGCCAAGGGCTTAGGGGTTAAGGACCATCCATGTGAATCACCTTCATGAGTCAGGAGGTCAAGTTAGGTATGGGTGTGTTTTTAGAAGGTTTGTGAAAGTGTAGTGTATAGGTGTAGTGTGTGTGTAAGTCAGCCCTTCACCAGACCAGGCCACCCAGGGCAGTCCTAAGGCCAAAGAGTCCTATAGGAACTCATCCTTTAAACTTCCACATTTGATTTCAACCCTCTAGGTGATTAGGGGTCTACAATCAAGTTTGTGGAGTTTGCAGGGAGTTAAGAAGTGGTTTGAATTTCTAAGTGGTGGGTCCCAATTCTAATCCTCTAGGATAGTCAAAGGAAAAGCCTAAGGCTAGATCCTAAGTACTAAAGAGAAGAAGAGAAGACCTCATCAAAAAATGAGGTCAACAGCAAGGCCATGGTCATGGACAAGGATGAGGTTGGAGTTCTAACAATGAAAACGACAACATTTCAATTTTGGACTGTCGAAGAGGAAGTTCAACAAAAGGGTGTTGAAGACAAAAATTAATGCCAATGTATGACATATCTCAAGGAGTGTGTTCCAATGTCAAAAATTTAGTTCTACACTGCAAAATGTATAAACTCTCAATAAAAATAAAGTTACAGAGAAGGCTAATTATCTAGAAGAGAAATATCAATAAGATGACACTTTGTTATTGGTATATAAGAAGAAGTAAAAGTGTGAATACAATACATGGTATAGGAACACCTATGCAAACAACCATATATGTGGGATAAAATTCATATTTGTGGTGCTTGATGAGTCAGTGAGTGGCAATATTCCTTTAACGATGAGTCCAAGGTAGTAGAGAAAGGAAAATGAAATATTCTTATATGATTGATATATGGAAATCACCAATTTATTTTCAATGTTTATTACATGTTGAATATGAGGATTAATATACTAAATCTTGGTCTGGTCATAGACAAAATTTATGATACCTTTCTATAAGAGATAATATGAGCAACTTAATTACGAAGATACATATGTCAATAAATAGAATATTTTTGTTTAATAATCAAATGATATTACCAAGTATTTCAAAGCTTGCTACAGAAATCCATTTTGGCTCTGACATATTTGGCTTAGTCATCTTAGATTTTGAGGAATAAAAATGTTATTAAAGAAGAAAATGATGGGACTATCCCTGATCAGATATGTGAAGATTGTTTAGAAGATTGTTTGCTTAGAAAGCAATTAAGTAAGAGTTTTCCAAAAAAATTCAAATTAGAGAGCACAAAAGACATTTGAGTTCATACATATGGATGTGTATGGTCCAATCAAGCCAAACTCTCTTAGTAAGAGAAATTATTTCCTTCTCTTCATAGATATTTTTTGCAAGAAAAACTTGGTTATATTTTTTAAAGAAAAAATTGAAGGTCTTTAGAGTATTGAAGAAGTTCAATCTTTCTAAAAGAAACTCTTAAAACATTCTGGAGTCATGTTTTAAAAATGTGATTTATAAAATTCTAAAATATATATTTCATTACTTTTATGACTATATATAAAATGAATATTCTAGAGAGTCGATAGTTGTCGTTCAATTAAAATATGTTGGCACAATTCTAATGGGAGTTTCACTACTATAAATTGATGAGGTGTGTTTGACTTTGAATCAACAAGAAAATAGAGTGTAATAACAGTGTCTTTCAAATTTTATGCCTCTTCTTTTCTTAGCATTCCTTATGTCCTAGTTACTTTTTATTTCCAACAAAGTGGTACCAGAGCCATAAGATTTTTTCTAGAGAGATAGTGAGCAATAATAATATTCACTTTTAAGTCTCAATGTTAAAAAATGGCAACTAAGACAATTAGAGCACCAAGATAAAATGTCTTCATAGAGTACATGTTGTATGGAATATGGTAGAGAAATGCTACTGTGAGGTACAAGATGAGATAATTATATCCAAACTCAAAATGATAGTCTAAGAGATTTGAGGAAGAGGAATAAGAAGACTCTATATCTATCAAGGATTAGATGATGACACCTTTGAGATGATTTCCACTGTGAAGTCTGTCAAAGAGGCATTGGAGAAGCTTTAGACCTCTTACGAAGGAGTAGAGAAAGTCAAGAATGCGTTTCTACAAACATTAGAAGGTGAATTTGAAGCTTTATATATGAATGAAGCCAAGACATCTCTGACAACTTTACTAGAGTGTTAGTAGTTTCTAATCAAATAAAGAGAATTAAGAAGAAGCTTGAAGATGTAAGGATTAAGGAGAAAATTATTTGATCTTTAGATAAAAAATTTGATCATATTCTCACATTCGTTGAAGAAACCAAACACTTGAAAACTATGACAATCGAGTAGCTCATGGGTTCCATATAACCCTATGAAGAAAAAAAAGAAGTGTGGGATCACAAAAAAATTTAAATGCACAACTTAATTTAACCGAGGAAGAGAGCCTTGTGTATGATAACAATCATATGTGTTGGAGTCAGTGAGTGGAAAAGTTCCTTTAGAGATGAGTCCAAAGTAACAATGAAAGGAAAATGTAATATTCTTATACGATTGAAGTATAGAAATTACCATTAAAAAATATGAATAGTAATATACTAACTCTGGTTCAACTATTAGAGAAAATCGATGATATTTATTTGAAAGATAATAATAAAATATAATAAATGTCAATAAATAAAATGTTCTTACTCAATATTCAGAATAATATTGTCAAGTGGCTCAGAGCTTGCTACAAAGATCCATTTTTGCTCTGGCATCTTAATTTTGGAGGATTAGAACTATTATTTAAAAAGAAAATAGTGAGAGGCCTTCCTTGCTTCAATTACCCTGACCAGATATGTGAAGATTGCTTACTTGGAAAGCAATAAATGAAAAGTTTTTTTAAAGAGTCAAATTCAAGAGCATAAAATTCATTCAAGCTCATACATATGGATGTATGCGGTCCAATCAAGCCAATCTCTCTTCATAAGAGTAATTAATTATATCTATTCATAGATATTTTGTAAGGAAAACTTTGATATATTTTTTGAAGAAAAAATTGAAGTTTTTTAGTGTATTGAAGAAGCTCAAAGCTTTGGTGGAGAAAGAAACTAGCCTCAACATCAAATCCATGCAATTTGATAGAGGAGGTGAATTTACTTTAAAAGAACATCAAGAAATTTTTAAAGCTAATAAAATATGTCAACTGTTGGATGTCCCAAGATGCCCACAACAAAATGGTTGGCAGAAAGAAGAATTGAATTATCCCTAACTTCGCTCCAAGTATGCTTAAGATTAAGCGACTACCTACGGAGCTTTGGGTCAAATTTGTTGCATGAATTATTTGTTTATCCAACAGATCTCTAACAAGAAGTGTGTATAGAATGATACCACATGAAGCTGTCAGTCGTTTAAAAGTGAATTTCAAAATTTTATTCTTATTTCATTAGTGTGGTGGGATTAATTTGAAATAGATTTAATTTATGTATATATGTATGATTTTGAAAGTAATATATATATATATATATATATATATATATATATATATATATATATATATATATATATATATATATATACATATATACATATATATATATATATATATACATATATATACATATATATATATATATATATACATATATATATATATATATATACATATATATATATATATATATATATATATATATATAATTGAAAATACAAAATCAAACTGATCTCATATATGCAATAGTTTAAATAAATGAGCGCTACACCACAAGTCATGCATCTATCGCGAGGAAAGAACGCATTACTTGATAGTGAGACTTGATTTAAATAAACAACAGAATTTCTAACATCCGTTTGGTATGAGAACATTTTATGTTGGCCAACAAGTTCCTTTATCTAATAAAGAGTTAGGCAAGGCTTATATTACTTGGGTTCTAAAGTTAACTATAGAGGCAAGCCCCTATATTTAATTACGTACTAAATGACCGAAGTCACTTAAGAAAACTCTCGATAATGGTTAGTGGTTTTGCTCTCAAGAATATCAAAGCTTAAAGTTTTCAAGGATGGACTTGGAAATAGCAAATGGGATTGGTGCAAATAGGAAAATTTATTTTTAAGAGTCCAACGGAATAAGAGGTAGGAAATGTCATGGATCCAGAGGAGAACCTTGGTGACTTCCCAAACTATCTTATTGTGTGGTTTTAATTTTTGGAAGTGATATTATTTGATATTTCAATCCTGCCAGTTTTATTTATTTAGTACTTATGTTTGTATGACATAATCACACAAGTAGCCTGAAAGATAGGATGATTATGTCGTAACAAACGAAAACCTCAGAGTCCTAAGATGAGGTAGAGTTTATGTTGCATAGTGTGCAAAAGCCTAGAAGATCATGTGAGGTTTTGCATAGTACTAGACGATCTACCTTAAAGTCTTATAGCTTGTTGTTTATTTTAAAAAGGTTTGTTGTTGTAGATATGTTTTCTCTCATGAAGATGTTCTTCTGCTTCTCTCATTGTGCTGCCCAAGGTGTTTACTCCGAACTCCTCGTTGCAGCGAGTTTAAGTTTAGAAGTGTCAACTTGAGGAGGTTGAGAGAGGTATCAGGTTTAGAGTTCAAGTTTTGGTGTGTCAAGCTTAATGTCACATGTCTTATTGGGGATAAATATAAGTTAATTATAGCGACACCGATTAGGATCCCACGGTTCCCTCATTCCGTCGCCACTATTTTCTTCGGATTCACTTAATCCTGATGAATTTACTAAACTCACTTAAATGAATTCAATAAGTTCATTCAAACAGGGGAAAATCTCATTAGCAGCCGTAGGTTACCTCCTCCAAGGGATTCCCGATCATCTAAAAAGGATGCATTAAGTTTTAATTGTTTCTTGAAAAATGATTATATTTAATTTTTGAAATTGTGGTTGTTTTTGGTTTGTTGTTTTAACAGCTATCACAGGTATGACATGGAAGAATCAGTAGAACATTTAAATAAAGCAATGTAAAATGCAATAATCATAAATTCATATCTGGCAGTCTTCGAGTATATCCGCTGAAATGTTAGCATTCCAAGCAAGTATGAAAGCAGAAATTAAAGTTTGACAATTTAAATTCCGTGAGGCAACCTATTTCATAACTTGGTTGGTAAGGTGTGTTAAGGATGATTTTCTTGAACAAAGAACAATAAAATCTAATTGTTCTTCTAAAATACCCCATTAGATAGAGAAAGTGCTTGGGGCATAACCCTGAACATCTTTTTAAAACTTTGGGTGTCATTTTGAGATCATTTGATTTCATTGTTTAGTCCAATTAATCACCCTTATTCAACTAAATTCTATTGATAGTAATTTAATCCATGCTCAACTAACTTAGATATTTTAATTATCCCTTGAGTGGGGTAACATTCATTTGACATTTTATTTAGGAGTTATGTGAGTAAAAGCCTTTAGGGGAAAGTTCAATTATTGGTGGACTTAGCCATTTAGATTAAAGTTGGGCTAGTAGAATTTTCAAAATATTTTAAAATGATTGTGTTTTTCTTTTCAAAGTCTCATTAATTAAAGTTAAGATTAAACCTGGTTCACTACCTAGCCCTTAAGCTTTTATGGGTATATTAGTAAATTGTTTATGCATATTAGTTTAAAAGATGTATGATCTTCATCAAAGATTGTATTATTATTCAACCATTAATTAGGAGGCTTTAAATTAGTGAGTTATAATCTTTCTAGATCAAACCCCTTACTTTAGGATCATCAAATTTGATTAACTTTCAAATTTCAATAATTTAAAGAATTACAACTTTACCATTAATGTGGAAAAGTGGTGAGTTGGTTTCTATCTTCTAGTCCCATATATTCCAATCTTATAAGAAGGTCAATCAAGAGTATTCATTGCCCATTTACTTAATTAAAGCTTAAATTCCATGATTACCATTTTTTCGACTTTTTAGGCTTATCACTTCATAAATTTTTAAATTTAATTCAAATGACTTTAAAATTTTTATGTTACCCCACTCATGGGTTAATTAAAATATGAGAGGAGAAAATATAATTTTTCTGGTTTTTATTTTATTTTTCATAATTATTTTAATCCAAAATTAGGTATTTTTCAAGTTGATTCATTTAATCATCTAAGATTAATTATCTATTTTTAAGAAACTTATTAGAGGTTCGCCTAAGTCAGAGGACCTATCATTATTTTTTTATTTTAATTTTAATTATTATAATTATTTGTTGATTTTGAGTGTTAATTAAATATAAAATATTATTTAACTTGAAAATCACTTTTTATATTCTTCATAAATCTCTCTGAGTTCAAGGAATCCAGAATAATAAATTTCATATTTTTGTAATTTATATTTAATTTATTAGAATTATTATAATGCAAAATTAAGAAAAAAATCATTTTTAAGCCTTTTCATTTCATTTTTAAGCCTTTTAAAATTTATTTTTAAGCCTTTTAAAATTGATTTTTAAGCCTTTTAAAATTTATAACTTTATTTTTAAAATAAATAAAAATATTCCACTTATCCCCAAGTGATCAGGAAACAATTTGGAACATTTTAGTGTATTTTAATATTTTAGTGATTTTTTAGTTATTTGTCTTTTATTTTAAAATTAGAAATACCTTGAAAATGAACAATTTATTTTAACTTCAGTTTTAATTTTCTTAAATTCATCTAGTCACAAGGAACTCCCAAAACTATTTTTTGTAATTTTTTTACTTGTATTTTAATTATTAAAATTATTTTAATGCAAAAATCTCATTTGACCTAAAAAATCCAGTTTAGTGATCAAATCAATTCATATTGAGTTCAAATTTTTATGGGGATCCCCTCACCATTTACTTTAATGTGGGTTCAGTTTTGTGATTTTTTGATTATATTTTAATTATTTTATATTCCTTATGGTTTAATGAGTTAATTACATAAAGTGACATTTCTAATTAATAAAATCCATTTTTACATTTTTCTTAGGATCTTCTGACCTCAGTGAACCTACCAAAGCAAACTTTATATTTTTCTGATTTATATTTTAATTATAATGATTTTTTAATTAGACAGAGGTGGTTTAACTTAAAAATTAGGGATCTCATACTTAGATGTACTCTCAGGCCTTGGAAAAATCAGAGAACACACCTAAGTAGGAGATGTTTAAACTCTCCAAGTTTCATGTCATGGTGATTATTATTCAATAAGTTATGATTTAATGAATTTTCTGACCATTTAATAATTTAAAAATAAATATAGGTCAAATGATTTTAATTTTTATTCCACATTGTTTTCCTCTATTCACTAAGCAAGAGAGTATTTTTAATTTATTTTTGTTAATTTTCTACACCAAGTTATGCATTTTTAATATTTTTTGAATTAAATAATTCCATTAAATAACCTAATTTCTCACTTAACAACATCAACCTATGGCAGCTCCGAAAGCACGTGTGTCGCCATTTCATTTGACACCGCCTTCCTCGTCAGCGCTGACTGTGCTCCGCATTAACGCTCTTTTCTTCTTCCTGGCTCAATCACGACCCTCCATCTATTACACGCGCGATCAGACGACCATGGTTCCTCGTCCCCAATTGGTTTAAACCGAGAACCACTCATTTTATAACCCTAATATTTCTCTGGATTCTAAACCAAATTGCATGGGATTTGTTTCAAAAGCCTCATCTACTTAAGAAGAACCTATCAATATGATTAATCTAGCATGGATTGCAAGTTTTCTTCACAATGTCTCAAACAAAGCTTAAATTTGAGAATTTTTTTTGCATACCTTTATCTGAGAGGGGAGGCCTCAATCAAATCCTTGGAGAAGCTTCAGTGGAGTCTCGTGAACCTCCTGGATGTGTTGATTTGATCTAGGGATGGAGCTAAGTAGGAATTCCTCGTACAAGTGGAAAACTTATGGTGGAAGTCTGGTGCGGAGGCTCCAATTGATGGGGGTTTGAATAGAAAGCTTCCTCCCTTGCACTAGTGAAGCTCAAGAGTAGTTCAATTTGGGGATTTTAACCCTCTGCTGGTTTAAAAATATACTAATATATGTAAGAATTCAACACCACTATTAGAAGATATAAATCCTCAACAACGGCACCAAAAACTTGATCCGGAGCGTAATTTTAATTTTAGTAACAATAAAATATTATAATCTTTTTATCGCAGAGTTACCTTTAAACATAAGTATACGTATCGCTCAAGTAATATAAGGCTCTAGTGGAGTCCCGGTTATAGATCCCATAGGGAAAAATATAAAAAACTACGGACTAGGATTATATAAACCAAGTTAAAATTACAACTAAATCGAATATGCCTATCTGTCACTAATATGCAATCGATAATAAAGTTCTTATATCTAAACTAGTTCTACTAACAGATTACTAATACTACTAAAGTTAAGTTCAAATATATATATTAGCAAGAATCTTTCTCCTTTGTTAAGATATTTAAGTGAAATGATAATTAGAATTACTTTTATATGTGTTGTGCCAAATAGGAGCTTACCTATTCTTTAACCTTTGGTTCAGGCATAAAGAACATTGACTAATCCTATGCTTGGTTACTGAATCTGCGTTTAGGCTGGGAGGATACCGGCTCTCACTTCAGAGCTCTCACGTTCCCCTCACCTGAGGGCTAACAATCTACACTTTAGCACCCAAACGATAGGACCGAATTGAGGATTTTAGCCTGTCACTCTAAAATCTCCAATTCTACGTTTGATTAACATTATTTTCCTATTTATTTCCATTTCTCCTTTCAAGGATTTACCCGTCTACCTTTCAAAGAGAAATGTGATACATACTAGTTAAGAATTCTTAGCCCACGGTCAGGTCTTAAAAATTTTTCACAGATTTTAACAATACAAATGACCTATTCGTATATTAAAGAAAGTTTAGGTATAGTATCATAACAACTTCTTTATATTTTGTTTAATAGACTAATTCATTTAATCATTTCACAAAAACATCAAAACAAGGAGAAAGACAGAACAACTACTCATAATTCATGGAAATGATGCAATAAAACTTGGATTTCATATAATAAAGTAAAGTTCTACAAACTATAGTAAATAAACAGTACTTATCTCAAATTCCTCCCCAAGAAAACTCCTTGAAGTTCCCCTCGATTTCTTCCTTTCTTACAGCACATAGAATTCTCCTTCGAAACAACAATGCAGAAGAGATCTCTCACTTCCCTTCCACTCTTACAATCCCTCGAAGAATTCCTCACAAAATCTCTATTTGAACTCACTACTCACTAAATAACAACACTAATACTCACTAATAAACTCTTAAGAACACTTTGGACTCACTACTAATCACGTAGGAGACACATTTTTTGGCCTAATTTGTTCATTTTTAAGTTGTAGAAGAGTCCCAATGGGTTTTGCAGGCACCCCTTCGAAAATCATCCACATTCGACGTATTTCTAGAAAGATCCATCGATCTCACCGTCGGCGGCCTTCTAGAAACAATGCTTTTAAATAGGCCCCACCGTCGGCGGCCTCGATCTCCGCCGTCGGCGGCCTTCCTTGGAATTAATTCTGAACTCTCGGGAAAATCACGCCGTCGGCGCCATCGACCTCGCCGTCGGCGCCCTAGGTCAATTTTGCATAATTTGGTCCTTTTTGCTCCAAATTTGCTCCTTTTTGCATATTTTCGCTCCTTTGTCCCTAAATCTTCATACCTGCAGAAAAACACCAAAAATACCCTTATTTAGAGTGCAATATCATCAAAATCAATATAAAATAAACAAGAAAATCTTAACATTTTTTCCTTGGGTCAAAATCCCCCAAACTTAATTATTACTTGTCCTCAAGTAATCCTTAATACTACATAAAAGTTATGATTCATTGTGGTAAAGTTTTAATTCAGAAGTACTATAATTTTGATTTAAATAAATATTATAGTAAGAATTCTTAGAAAGATTTTCAAATAATTAAATTAATTTTGCAGGTATAAGGCTATCTAGTCCTCAAGTTTAAGAGTTCTAGTTTTCTATTCATTTCAAGAATGACTATATGTTGCAATATTAATTCACTTAGATAATAGATAGGAAATTCATGAAGAAAATATAAGTAATATACTAATCATAAATATAATTTTAGAAATGCTTTTAGTTTTTCTTTTAGATTAATCCAAGTGAAGCCAATTTTTGATAAGGCATATCTTCAATCTTCTCCTCACTTATTTTCTTTTCTTTTACTTTTCTTTTGGGGATTGTTTTTCATTCCTTTTTCTTTTTCTTTTTTAAGTGAGGATTACTACATCTGGATAGCCTGTTAATAATTTTGAACTTCACTCTTCTTTTCCTAAATTTGAAACTTTCAAACATTCTTTACCATATATGTACTTCCTAGTTTTTACATTATTAAATCCAAATCTATTCTTTCTCAACTAAATTCCTAAGATTCTTAATATCTCAAAATATAGTTTTCCTTACTTTAAATAGTTAACTATAGTCTTATCCCATTATACTAAATATCTTAATCTACAAAATTAATTTTCATTATCAATAATATTTCTTTGAATCTCTTACAATATTTAGATAGAATCTAAATATAGTAATTTGAATTAAATTTTATGACAAAAATCATAGTAATAATTTTTTTTGAAAACATATTATTTGAGAACATATAGAAGTTAAGATTTTTCTTCCCGCCCCCAAACTTAAAATTTTCTATAAATAGAAATAGTACATGGGTGAAAGAAAAATTCTAAATATAAAATTCATACCTTTGCACTTTAGGCATTTTTGTCTTTTTGAAATTTGCAGGTTTTATTCAAAATTTTAACTTCAAGTGACCTGTAATATTAAAAACCTTTCTACACACATAACAGTTTAAAATTTGCTGGGGTAATGAAATTTTAAAATAAGTATATAAAACTAAACATCAAACAAAAACAACTAACTGTACTAAACAGGATATATGCATTTCACAACACAGAACAAACAGTTTACTAATTTAAATTAAACAGTTCACAATTACAATTACAATCACAAATATCATAAACATCCAGAAATAAAAATGCAATCTACCAAACTAACACATATCACATAAAATAAAGCATAGTCCACAGTATACAATACATATCACAGTTCATCAAACAAAACTAGAAACAAATAAATAAGCAAATACATCACATCACATCTAAAATCTCAATCATCAAATTCCCATACAACGTCCTCATCACCCTGGTCAGCAGGAGGATTGGGCTGATACTGAGTATACCTGGGGCACTCTGGAAAAGTCACATCTGGCTCTCCTCGGTAGTATCTAGCCTGAGCATCGTAATAAGCCATCTCAAAATCTGAATGCCTCTGAAGATACTCACTATCATGATCATGTCTTCTCTCTAGCCCTACAATCCTGTGATCAATTCTATCCAGCTTTTCATCCAATTGTTCAAAACTTTTCCTCTGCAGGGTCATGGCATTCATCAGATCATACAAACTAGGAGGACTAGAGGCAGGAGGGTCATAGCTAGTAGAAGGGATATCTCTACTAGTTGAAGGTTCTTTACTCCTACTTCCTGATCTCCATTCTTCATATGATGTATAAGTCTTAATATTTCCTTTACTAATGGGTCTCATAAGATAAACCCATTCCTCATCATCCCTTGCTTCAAATTTAGATAGTTGACAAAGTGCATAAATGAGGCCAGGATGCCCTAAATATCCACTTGTCTCTCTCCTCGTAGTAGCCATAATATTCTTATAGATTATTCTCCCCACATTAATGCTTCAGTTGTTCTGAATATAGAAATTTAGAACAGCTCTCTCCCTAGAGACTTCACTATGATGGTAGGTCGGTAGCAGAGTCGAACAGATGAAATAATGCCATGCCTTAGCAGTGGCATTCATCATGGACAATGGAAAGTTAATCCGTTCACGATTTATAATTTTCCAAACACATTTCCCATCAGTGAGAAAGTCGATAACATCGTTTAACGAACCTTCTATTGTTCCAATTGTTTCAAACTCGCTAGAAAAATAGTCGTACAGGTCGTAAAAAGAGTTAATGCGATTAACACAAAATTCGACAGAAAATCCCCTTATTTAGACCAGCACGTCCTTAAGTTAGGTAAGATTGGAGTAGAACTCTCTAACAACTTCAATAGCAGCTTTTTTGGTTGTATAGTAGTGTCGGCATATTTTTAGGTTATGGGTTTTATTTTGAAAAGGGAGTCGCCTACAGAAATTGTCGGCGAATTTTAATTTAATTTAAATAAATAATTTGAAAAGTAGTATTTGATTTTGAAAATAATTTTAAATTTGAAAATTTTAAGATATGAAATCAAGCCGATCTCACATCCCGAATAGTTTATATAAACGAGCGCCGCACCACGAACCGTGTATCTATCCGAAGAATAGACACCTCTGCTTGATAATGGGGCTCGATTAAATAAACTAGAAAGGTTTGTGACATCCGTTTGATTCGCGAACCAATTTTATAAGCCGACAAATTCCCCGCTTAATATAAATGAATTAAGCGGGGTTTATATTACTCAGGTTCTTAAAGTTCCTATAAGAGGCAAGCCACTATAGTTAATTACATCTTAAGTGACGGGAATCACCTAAGAAAACTCTCGATAATAATCAATAATTACGCTCTCAAGAATTTCAAAGTTTAAGTTTTCAAAGGATTGAATTTTTGAAATCTCAAAAGGGATTAGCTTGAATTTGGAACATTTTATTTTGGAAATTCAAAGGAAGAAAAGTAGGAGAAATTACGGATCCGAAGCGGACTTCGGTAATTTCCCGACTATCCTATTGTTTGGCTTGGATTTAGGAAAGTCCTAATGTTTATTTAATGTTTTAATCTTGCCGATTTTAGTTAATTAGGGCTTATATTTATATGATAGAATCATACAAATTGCCTGGAAGATGTGAGGGTTTATGTCGTATCGGACGGCTACCTCGGAATCCTAAGACCGGTTAGGGCTTAATTTGCAATGCAAATGCCTAACGAAAAGTTGAGAATTTATGTTGCACTAGGCAAACTACCTCGAAGTCCTATGGCTTTGTTATTTAATTCTAAGAAAGTTTTGTTGAAGTAGGTTCGAGTTTTCTTGATGACGATGGCCGTCGTTGCCCACCATGCTCCGAGCTCCTTGTTGTTGCGAGAGGTTTAGTTTTAGAAATCATAAATCAAGAGATGAGAGAAGTGTTACGGTTTAGAGAAGTCTTAATTTCCAAGTGTTCTTTATGTTTTGATTAAAACAAATCTTAAAGTTGATTATAACGACACCGGTTAAGATCCGCGGTTCCATCCTTCCGGCATCATTATTTTTATCGGATTCACTTAGTCCGGATGAATTTGCTAAACTCGACTGAATGAGTTCCACACTTTCATTTAGACCGTGGGAAATCCGGTTAGCAACACGTAGGTTACATCATCAGAGGTATTCCCGATCATCCAACGAGACGTTTTAATTTAGTTGTAATTGTAGTTTTGTGTTCATGTTTGTGATTAAATTTTGAGTTGTCTTATATTTTGAAATGTTGTGGAGGTGAATTTTATCTTGTAGTGTCTTTTATTTTAATTTTGGGTTTCGGTTTTGGTTTACGTCCTAAAGGTGTCGGTTTTCATGCAATCGTTGTTTATCATGCAAGAAAAATAAAGTGCATTTGCAATAAAATAAGCTGCAATAAAATAAAAGCGTACCTGGAGGGTCTTCCAGTCATCCCAAGCTGCACTTAAAACACGGTTAGAATATTTAAGCAAGTTCCTAGGTAAAGCTAAGGGAAAGGTTTATGGTTTTCTACCAAATTCCTAATCACTATAGCTAGTCGTTTCTTATGACGTCCAGGTTCTTTGTGTTTTTGGTTTGAAGACGATTTTCTTCATCGAAGAACAATTAAGTTCGATTGTTCTTGGAAATATCCTATCATATTGAGGAAGTGCTTAAGAAGAATCTTAAACATCTTTTCGATATTTCAGGATTGTTTCGAGTCAGAATGAATTTAATTGTGTAAATGAATCGATCGTCCGAGGTTTTCAAGTTTTGTTAACTTGCTCGGTTGAACTAGGACATTTGAATGTCCTATAAGTGAAGTAATATTTCATTTTAATGTTCATTTAGGAGTTATGATAACTAAAGCTCCTAAAGGCAAAATGATATTTAATGATTTGTGATTCAAATTTAAGTTCAAATTAATGATTTAAGTTTGGAATAGTGTTCGAGTTATTTTAGATTTATTTCTTCATGTCTTAAGTGAGGTTATTTAATTTAACTTAATTTAATTTAATTTAATTTATTTTAATTTAATTTATTTAATTTAATTTGATTTGATTTAATTTAATTCAATTTAATTTATTTGATTTAATTTCTTAATTTAATTTAATTTAATTTTTAATTTAATTTAATTTAATTTAATTTAATTTAATTTAATTTAATTTAATTTAATTTAATTTAATTTAATTTAATTTTATTTTATTTATTTATTTAATTTAATGTATTTAATTCATTTAATTTAATTTAATTTGTTTATTTAATTTAATTTAATTTTAATTTAATTTAATTCAATTTTTAATCTTAATTTAATTTAATTTAATTGAAAATTTTTGAAAGAGTTTAATGATTTAATTTTTATTTAATGATTAAGTCTTTTAATATTTTAAATTTGAGTTATCATTTTAATTAAGAGTTGAGTATTAATGAGATGATTAATTTAGGGATTTTTAAATTAAAGAATAAATCTCTCCCTAATAATATCCCTATTTTAATAATTCCAATTTATTATTCTTCCAAATTCAATTAATTATTTAATTAAAGTTTAATCATTTTAAATTGCTTAATGGGTTTCTACCCTTTAATTATTAAATTTCAATCATCCAAATCAGATTAGGATCAAATATTTTACTTGTTAATTTTTTTATTAAACCTAAAGTTTTAATTAAAGGGTTAAAGTTTTAATTACCATTTTGCCCTTTAAGCCTAATAATTTCATAACTCACTAAATTGAACTCAAATGAACTTGAAATTTTTATGTGACTTCACTCATATGTCAATAAAGACATGAGAGGAGAAAATGTGATTTTTCTGTATTTAATTTATTTATATAATTATTTTTTGTAGAAAAGAGAAATTTCCAAGGAAAATTCAATAACATGACCAAGGGAAAGTTTCTGTCCTTAAGAAAATTAGGGGACATTCCTAATGACCAGAGGACCACTTGGACCAAATTTTGTAATTTTTTGAATTATATTTTATTTATTAGAATTATTTTAAGTTCTGGAGTATTAATTAATTTAAAAATAAAATAAATGTTGAAAAATAGATTTTATAATTTTTAAAATTCTCTCTGATATCAAGGATTCCAGAGAACCAAACTTTACAATTTTCTGATTTTTTTTTGATTTATTATAATTATTTTGGTGAAAATGCTAGAAAATACATTTTTTAATTTTAAAATTATCCTAGAGCTTTAAAAATTAATATCTCACTAAATAAACCTAGGAAAAATATGGGACTTGTTCCTAAGTGATTAAAATTCAAAATATGACATTTTGGTGAATTTTATTATTTTTGTGATTTTTATTATTTTTTAATTATTAAAAATATTAAAATAATATTAAAAATCAACTTTTTTAGAAAATTGAAATTTTAATTTTCCTGAACTCCCCTGATATCAGAGAGACTCTAAAACCAATTTGGTGAATTTTTAAAAGATATTTTGAAAGTTATGAATTTTTAAAGTTTAAAATGGCTAAGTGGCTTAATCAACCCAATTAGTGGGGCTAACCAAGTCCAATTGACCTCAAATTTTTATGATGGTTTCCTCTGACCCTAAAGGTCAGTGGAGAATTGATTTCAAGTCAATTTGATCTATGGTTAACTCTAATTAATTAGAGATCTATTTTGGGGATTTAAGCGATTAGGGTTAATCTAAGTGAATTAACCCAAATCCTATTTTTCCTAGGGTTCTCTGGTCATATGGAACATCACCAAATTTTCCTAGAATTTATTTCACAACATGCTAATTTTTGAAATTAAAATACTTAAAACGGCAACATGCATTTGAAAAATCAATAACTTTTCACGAGAGATGGCCTCGACCTTGGAAAATTCGGGGAATGTCCCTAAGTTCGGAGGCTTCAAAAGCCCTATGGTCTCATGCCATGGTGAATTATATGAATGCATGGAGAATTAAAACAATGCAGGGAGTAAATAATTAATTAAAAATAAAATACTAGACAAAATTGAATGATTTCTTTTCCACATTATTCTCCTCTGTTCACTGAGCAAGAGGGTATTTTTATTTTATTTTTGTGATTTTTCTACACAAAGTTATGAATTTTCCAAGTTTAGGGAATTAAATAAATAGGAAAATACCCTATTTTTCTATTTATCCACGCGGCGCCGCGTCGACCTCGGCGGCTCCGAATGCGCACGCGGCGCGCTCCCATTCGACGCCGCCATCCGAGTCGGCGACCCGGGCCCCGCGGTTCTCGTACGCGTCTCCTGGTCCGACGCCATCCGAGCCGTCCGTCCGCGCGTGTATTAAATGGACGGCATCCGTTCATCGTCCCCAAGTGTCCTCGCCGAGAGCCGTCCACACTAAATCCTTAATATCTCACTCGATACTCGATGGATTTTCATGTTCTTATGCTCTATGGATTCGTCTTGAAGAGACGAACACATCTATACGGTTATCATGCATTGAAATTAAAGCATTTGAAATGGAGAATCTCCAGAAGCTCGGGATGAAGAATTAACTCATACCTTAGCTCTGAGAGGTGAAGCCTCGATCAGAGATGCTTGGCACGTTCGTTGGAGCTGCAGGAGGCTAGGGATGAAGCCTGGGGTTGTGGTGAATCGCCTAGGTGTGATTTCCACCAAAGCCGATCACAACCTTTGGAGTACGGAACAAGCTGGGTGACACGGAGATGGGGCTTTTGCTTGGTGGACACCTTCCCTTGACACGGTGCGGGTGTAGGACCAATAAATTTGGGGATTGGCTCGGCTGTGGAGAAGTGTCCTGGTTTTGGGTGAAATTTCGACTGCGAAATTGAGCTCGCGGAGAAGAAATGGCGGGGGGATCTCATCGGGGATCAAGTGCTCGTGTGTGGGGAGGAGTACGGAACAATTTTGGCAGAGTTTCAGTAAGGTCTGGTTCAGCACCTCTCATGGCCGAGAAGGTGAGGGGTTTAAATAGGAGAGGCTGGAGGCTCTCCCAGGGGAAGTTGAGGGTTGGGATCAGCTGCTCTTGGCATGTGAAGAACAGCCATGGTGGCCATTTGGAGTGGGGCGGCTCGGCGGGATGGAATTTCAAAGCTTGGCTTCTCCCGAGGTTTCGGGCATGGTGTTTTCCGGCGATCCGGGCGGTGGCCGGCAGGCATGGGTCACCCTCGGGTCCGAGTGGGTCGGGGTTAGAGGTTTGTGCGATCGATTGGCACTTGCCATGTGTAAAGTGGCTGAATTAAAATGGAATGGGGAAGAGGTCATTTTGGCTTCAATTTGGTCAACCCATTGGTTTGGGTTGGGTGCACCTCCCCATGGCTCGATTTTGGGCTGAGAGGATCGGTTGGGTCGGCCAAGAGAGAATGGTGGAGTCTCCATCGAGGATTAGGTGGCAAAGCATGGTTTAGAGTGTGACATGCTTAAGGTAAAAAAGGCTTAAGAAGGATTAGGAAAGGGGTCCTCCTTTTTCCATTAATGGCTTGATCACATGTCAAATTCTCCATGGCTTCATGTGGCTTGTCCATGGCTTGCATGGCTTGTCTTTGGCTTAGGGAAAAGTTTAGTCGATTTCATGAAAATGGGTTTTAAGAATTTTGGACATTTTGGTGAAAATTTGTATGAAGCTTGATTTGGAATGGTTTAAATAATGATTTTGAAACTTAGGGAGTGATTTTGATTAAATGGATGATGAAAGGAAGTGTCATGTGGGCTTTAGGGCCAAATTTGGGCTTTTATATTTGGTGGAAATGGGCTTTTAGGGAGGTTTAGGGAAGTGAGCTTTTAAATTTAAAATGGATTTTGGGATGAGATTTTGGTAAAGGCTTGGGCCAAATAATTGTTGAGTTTGGTTTAGGGATGCTTCATGAGTGGTTTGAAACAAGTTTGAGGTGATTTGGGTTTGAATTGGTTTGAATTTGGGTTTAATTGGTAAGTGGGCTAAGGTGGGTCAAATTGGGCTAACTTGGGCCAATGTTGGGCTAGAGTTGAAATTGATGTAAAATTAATGTTGGGAAATGTTCATGGGTGTGTTTCAAAGAGGTTTTGGCTTTGGTTAGGTTTTGATTTTGGGGATTTGGGCTCATTTGGGCTAGGTTTGGGTTTGGGTCAAAAATGGGCCTTCTAGCTTTGGGTTAAATTTGAGTGGGGTTTGGATCAAAGTTTTGGGCAAATCATGTTAGTGTTTTGTTTATGGGGATGTCAAGGGAGGTTTAGAAAAGATTTGGGGTTAATTGGAGTTGAAATGGGTGAGTTTGGGTTAGGTTTGGGTCATAGGTTCAAATTGGGCTTTAAGGTCGAAAAGTGAAATTGGATCCCAATGCCAATCAAATTGGGCTTGTATTTGGTCTAGATTGGTGTTGGGGATGTTGAATTGAAGTTTAGAATTGAATTGGACCAAAATTGGGGTCAATTGGGTAGATTTGGTTTGACATTGGGTTTACTTTGGGTTAAAATGGGTCGAGTTGGGGGTTTTGATAAAAGTGGGGTAAATTGACAAAATTGGCCCATGGTGTAGTTGAACAAAATGAAATTGGGAATATTTGGGAATTTCTGGAATTTTCTGGGAATTTTCTGAATTTTTGGATTTTTGGGTCGAAAAGGGTATTTTGGGTATTTGGAAGGTATTGGGGGGTATTGTTGGAATTTTTGGCATTTTAGGCATGGATGACCAATTTGAGTGATGTAGAAATGTTTGAGATTGATTTTGGAGAAATTTGGGTGATTTGGAAATTTTTGAGAAATTTGGAGTTATTCGAGGGCTTTGGGTAGGTTGGCGGGTGTTGGGTCCCGGGGGTCAAAAATTGAAAATTTGGAAAATTGAAGATTGGGTGGATGTAAGTGAAATGAAATCATTCTTGTTGAGCCATGAAGCCATATCAAGCCCACATGAGCCATGAAGGGACTCATTTTGAGGCATTCACCATGTTGTTCTAACCTCTTGCGAGAGGCTTAGGGGTTAAGGACCATCCATGTGAATCACCTACATGAGTCGGGAGGTCAAGTCGGGTATGGGTGTGTTTTTAGGAGGTGTGTGAAAGTGTAGTGTGTGTGCGAGTCGGCCCTTCACTGGACCGAGGCCACCGAGGGCGATCTAAGGCCGAAGAGTCTATAGGAACTCATCCTTTAAACTTCCACATTTGATTTCGACCCTCCAGGTGATTAGGGGTCTATAGTCGAGTTTGTGGAGTTTGCGGGGAGTTTAGAAGTGGTTTGAATTTCTAAAAGGTGGGTCCCGATTCTAGTCCTCTAAGATGAGTCGAAAGGAAAAGCTGAAGGCTAGATCCTGAAATACTTAAAGAGAAGAGGAGAAGACCTCATCGAAAATGAGGTCGACAAATGGACCCCCGATAGGTGTGGTGGTGACGGAGCACACGCACGTATTGGTGTTGACCGAAGCGATCAACAAAACCAACACGGATGTCCAAGTAACAAACTTAGGACGAAGTAGAAGAGCTTCCGCTGGGGAGTGTCGAGTATATCTCTAAGAATGGAGATTCTTGAACTCTCGGCGGGAAAGGAAAAGGAGGTAAAATCCAAATCACATGATTCGGGAGAATTTCGATTTAGATTTTATTTTGTTTCATGTTCAAGTCATGATGTTGTGAGTTTAGATTTCGATTTGGAGTTTTAATTTAGATTGAGGTTTGTCGAGATTGATTTGAAGGGATTTGATTTGAAATAAAAAATGGAATTTTGAAGTTTTAGACGTAACATCTTGACCCCAAAAGAAGATCGAATCGATTGGATTGGATCATTACAATGAGGAAAGATCTCGGAGTAATGCGGTATTGGACGTAAAATCCTTAACCTCGAAGTTTGATTTGATGTATTTCATTGCGATAGGGAAATAATCCTAAAGCGATGCGGTCTCGGATGTAAAATCCTCGACCTCGGGAGTTTGAATTTGATGTATTTCGGTGCGATAGGGAAAGAATCCTAAAGCGAGTGCGGTCTTGGATGTAAAATCCTCGACCCAAGAGTTTGAATTGATGTATTTCGGTGCGATAGGAAGAGAATCCTAAAGCGGTGCGGTCTTGGATGTAAAATCCTCGACCCAAAAGTTTGAATTGATGTATTTCGGTGCGATAGGAAGAGAATCCTAAAGCGAGTGCGGTCTTGGATGTAAAATCCTCGACCCAAAGGTTTGAATTTGATGTATTTCGGTGCGATAGGAAAAGAATCCTAAAGCGGTGCGGTCTTGGATGTAAAATCCTCGACCCAAAAGTTTGAATTTGATGTATTTCGGTGCGATAGGAAAAGAATCCTAAAGCGGTGCGGTCTTGGATGTAAAATCCTCGACCCGAAGGTTTGAATTTGATGTATTTCGGTGCGGTAGGAAAAGAATCCTAAAGCGGTGCGGTCTTGGATGTAAAATCCTCGACCCGAAGGTTTGAATTGATGTATTTCGGTGCGATAGGAAGAGAATCCTAAAGCGGTGCGGTCTTGGATGTAAAATCCTCGACCCGAAAGTTTGAATTGATGTATTTCGGTGCGGTAGGAAAAGAATCCTAAAGCGGTGCGGTCTTGGATGTAAAATCCTCGACCCGAAAGGTTTGAATTGATGTATTTCGGTGCAATAGGAAGAGAATCCTAAAGCGAGTGCGGTCTTGGATGTAAAATCCTCGACCCAAAAGTTTGAATTTGATGTATTTCGGTGCGATAGGAAAAGAATCCTAAAGCGAGTGCGGTCTTGGATGTAAAATCCTCGACCCCAAGGTTTGAATTTGATGTATTTCGGTGCGGTAGGAAAAGAATCCTAAAGCGGTGCGGTCTTGGATGTAAAATCCTCGACCCAAAGGTTTGAATTGATGTATTTCGGTGCGATAGGAAGAGAATCCTAAAGCGGTGCGGTCTTGGATGTAAAATCCTCGACCCAAAAGTTTGAATTGATGTATTTCGGTGCGGTAGGAAAAGAATCCTAAAGCGGTGCGGTCTTGGATGTAAAATCCTCGACCCGAAAGGTTTGAATTGATGTATTTCGGTGCGATAGGAAGAGAATCCTAAAGCGAGTGCGGTCTTGGATGTAAAATCCTCGACCCAAAGTTTGAATTTGATGTATTTCGGTGCGATAGGAAAAGAATCCTAAAGCGAGTGCGGTCTTGGATGTAAAATCCTCGACCCGAAGGTTTGAATTTGATGTATTTCGGTGCGATAGGAAAAGAATCCTAAGACGAGTGCGGTCTTGGATGTAAAATCCTCGACCCGAAGGTTTGAATTGATGTATTTCGGTGCAATAGGAAAAGAATCCTAAAGCAGTGCAGTCTTGGATGTAAAATCCTCGACCCAAAGGTTTGAATTTGATTTGAGGTTTGATGTGAGATCTGGAAAGATTGAATTTGAGATTTGAAATTTGACTGAGATTTGATTTAGGATCTGGAAGATCGAATTTGAGATTTGATAGAGATTTGGAATCTGGAAAGATTGAATTTGAGATTTGATAGAGATTTGGAATCTGGAAAAATTGAATTTGAGATTTGATAGAGATTTGGAATCTGGAAAAATTGAATTTGAGATTTGAAATTTGACATGATGAGTTTGAACTCGGTTGAAATTTGATTTAAGATTTGATTTGAAATTTGGAAGATGAAATTTGAAGTTTGATCGAGATTGGATTCGAAATTTGATTGAGAATTTGATTTAACATTCTTGTTGATTTTGTTTATCCTTTAATGATTCAAATTTTATTTTATCGTTTGTTTAATGTTCATGTGAATTTGGTGTTTGTCATTTTTTAGATTTTTTTTTTTTAGAAAGTTTTCTTTTATCTTTTTTTTGTTTTATTTCTTTTGTTCTTTGTTCGAAGTTCATTTAACTTTAACGGCGTTTCCCGATCAATTTGCACAAAAGAGGTGAAGGCGAAAAATGTGACATGGTCACTTTCATTCCAATCATGCTTGAAGATACATCGTACGACTTGATGCGGAATATATTTCATACAATCCATGTAGACTCAAAACGGATTTGTGTATGATCTTTGTTGATCCATCTAAAGAAGCATACGTCGAAAGTCCATGTACGAATAGTGAGATACATGGTCGATAACATCACCTTCCAAGCCATCCTTGGCAAGGATGCCGTATGGATGTACATTGGAGGTGTGATATTTTCCATGTAACTCACGGCTCGTAAGGTCGGAGGCTCTCTAGCTCCGAGTACAGTTGGAAATGGTAAGGTGTCTTCACGTCGTCCATCCTTCGAACGTAGCGAAATCCGCTTCCTTGGTACTCACGGTATGCGATGCTTGGCGATATCTGCTCCGTTACCCTTCGGTATCATGACGGAACCTACCGGTAGTGGTATCTTTCTCGGCCCTCGGAACTCACACGGGCCTGCTATCCGGAGGTCGGATCCGAACATGATGTTACACTCGCTCGGGAAAGAGGCTGTGCGAAAGGTCGACAAAGTCATGGTGATCGATGTGTGGGGGTATACGGTCACCTGTTTGTAGATGTTGATGATGCGGTATTGGGTATGCGATCTGCTGGCGGTACCCTCCATGTTATCAATCTCTTTACCATTCTCTTGATGACTAATGGCATCGGGTCCACTTGCCCATGACGGAGTATTCCGGCGGGTTTCCCTTCTGTCCTCGGCAAAGTTGTAACGACATCCACATTGTATTGTGATTCTTCCTTTCCACGGCATCCATCTCCGGGGCTACGAGTATGTGTTTTCCCTTAGGCGGCTGCTCGGCCCGGTCTTTTCAAATCCGGATGCAATCCACGATTTCTTGCTTGCTCATACTACGAGAATACGTACGTATGTAATTCGAGGCCCTCCGGTATATTGATTCTTCGCCTCTAATCCTTTCAAAGTATTCGAAAGGTTTTCTTTTCAACATTTTGCATTCTCTCCGGCTCGTATTCGGAATGATGCGAGATGGCGAGGCCTTGTGACATATTGTGGGATATATGGTTCGATCCCTTCGCGTTCTCCTGCATACCTCGGCTCCTCGGGGATGATGTACTGTCGGGACATCCCCGGGGTTGCTCTGCAACAAGGTCATGCATCCTGTGGTGGTTCTATCCGGTGGCGTGGTAGCCTTCTTTCTTCGGTCTTTGTGAGATTTCTCTGGTTCTTTACGTCATCCTAGGAGGTGGCCTCCTTTCTTCGAGTTCTTGGTGAGCCGGTGTCCTTGAAGTGTATGCGCCGACATTAGCGAGTGCCTCGTCGTCTTGATCCGCGGCTAGTTTTGTCAACATCTTACGGATACGGCGATTCTTATTTCTTCGTTGCGTTCTTTGTGAGAGTAGCTCTCCGAACTTCTTGAATCTCCGTGGGCGCGGCGGCGACAAGCTGCCCTCTGTTGTAGCGACTACGGACTTCATTTTCTTATCTTCTTCGATATTTGTCTTTCTTTTCTTGTTCTTTGGATTGGTGGCTTGGGCCACCCACTTTCATTCTTGTATGTCCGGGCAATTCTTCTCGGTTAACGGGACCCGGTCACTTTCCTCGTCGCGTAGGCTGTGGTGCGAAATGCGAGTCGATCTCGATTATCGCTCCATCTTTCACCCTCTTTTCATCGAGTGCGAGGCTTACGCCATTCTTAAAGTTCAAGACCGACCGCCCGCTCGACATTTCCCTGCGAAGAGACAAGGAAAAGGATCGGGGGCATGTCTAAGAACAAGAACATCAAGAAAATGTTTATTAAAGACATCTTGTTTTATTATTATTTTTATATTTTCAAACTTAACGGGAATGAAGTGGGATAAGATCGGGTAAGAGATTTTGATTTGGAAAAGAAAACAAGGAAAATTTTATTATCGGGATTTTATTTATTTTGGCACATTTTTGTTATTTTTGGGTTCGGACCCAGTCATAAGTAATCACTTTGCTCGTGCTCCTAGGGATGGAAAGTTCATTCCTTCGAAACATCAGGTAGCGTAATACTTTTTCAAGTATCGTCCATTGATCGGAAGCATATGTCGTTCTCCCTGGCAATTCACTAGGCGGTAGGAGCCTCACGAGTAGGCTGCCTCGACTACGAAATGGTCCTTCCCGAGTGGGTTCAAATTTTCCTCTCTATCTTGCGGTGTGCGAGAATAGGTCTTTTGAGAACGAGAACTAGATCACCAACTTTGAAGGTTCTTGGGCGGACCGGTTTATCATGAGCTTGAATCATCTTAGCTTGGTATAATTCTAAATTACGTTGTGGCTTGTGAGTCTTTTCCCTTCCGGGCTCTCTAATTCTTCGAGTCGTAATTTGGCGTTCTCTTCTGTTGTGATTTTATTTGCAAGCTGCAATTACGAGTGAAGGGAGGCTGAACCTCCAAAGGTAACACTTGCCTCGGACCCATACACCGGAGCGTAAGGTGTAGCTTGCGTAGGAGTTCTGAAGGTTGTCCGGTAGGCCCGTAAGGCTTCTAACAACTTCTCGTGCCAATTTCTCTTATTGTCGTCTAAAGTCTTCTTTAAAATTTGAACGAGAGTTTTATTAAAAGCCTCGGCTAGGCCGTTTGCTCTTGGGTAGTAAATTGTTGAATATCGCCGATCGATTCCGTGTCTCTGACAAAATTGTTGATTTGTGTGCTTCGAATGCGACCGATTATACGAGATGATCTGCGCGGCACCCAGAAACGGTAGACAACTTGGTTCTTGAAAAATTGTAGCACGTGATGTGCTTTCACTTCTCTTAGTGGAGCTGCCTCGCCGCTTGGAAAAGTAATGCTGTAGTGCAGAGAATGAAGCGATGTCCTTTTGACGACGGCGGTTCTATTGGACCATTATGTCAGGTGCCCCGACATTCGAATGGCCACGATGCGATTGTCGGATGTAGCACATTTGGAGGTTGGTGTAGAACCACTCCGTGCACTTGGCATTGGTGACGGCTCTTGGCGATTTTCATGCGGTCGGTCATCATCGAGGGCCGGTAGTACCCTAGTCTTTTAATTTTCATTTTCATCTTTGGACCGGTTGGTGAGCGCCACGAGTCTGAATGCACCTCCTTAACAATTTCACGAGCTTCGGACCCACTTAGGCACCTTAGCCGCATTTGATCGAAAAGACCTTCGTATAATGTGTTGTTTACTAATGCGTAGGACGAGTTCTTTTCTTGATACGATGGGTTAGCGACCTATCGTCACGGTAGTTTTCTGTTTGTAGGTAATCCATCGATGGTTGTCGCCGATCTTCGTGTTTTTACATCCTTTGTTGCGATTGATTCTTCTTCCTTTTCGATTTGTGTATCGTGTCGATGTCGAGTTTGTGATAGGACATGGCGTCAGGTGAGCGGACACTTCCAGCGATTCATCTTGCAAACGGGCAAATTCTTTTGCGAGACGAGCTAGCGCATCCATTAGAGCGTTTTCTTTTACGGGAATTTTGTAGATTGTCACATTTGGAATGCGTTCCAACAGGTTGTATGGCATCTTGGAAGTATTGCTCGAGTCTTGGTTTTAAAATTACTGTATTGTCCGTGATCTGTTGAATGATTAAGCTTGTGAATCTCCGTAGATGTTGATGTACGTTATCCCCATTTGAATGGTTAATTCCGGTCCGTTATGAGGGCTTCGTATTACGCTTCGTTGTTTGTACATGGCTCTGTCGAGTGGTAGGAGTATCTTAACATCCCCGCTCGGTGTTATAAAGATTAGCCGATTCTGCCTTACTGAGACACTATCACTTGCGATTCTTCGTCTTTGTGCGGTGAAGATGCTCCGTCGAAATATAATTCCCAACGTCGATCATCGAGGTCTTCTAGGTTCATTATTTGTTCATCGGCGGATCGTCGTTGAGAGGAGATTACAGCCGCGAAAGGGTGTCTTTGCGAGAAGTCTGCTAGGGCTTGTCCCTTTACGGCACGAAGAGCACGAAAGTTATATCGAATTGCGATAATATCATTGACCATACGGCAAGTCTGCGGGAAGCGTTGGACGAGTCATCGAGTATTGCGATGGATTAAACTTCGAGATCGAGGTTGACCTTATGAGAAAGCATGTAATGCAGAGCTTTTGAGCGGCGAAGATCGGGGCCAAACAATGCTTTTCGATTGCGGGATACCTTATTTCCGTCGGCGGTGAAACGACGACTTAAGTAATAAAGAGCATTTTCTTTACCCTCATCATTGACACAGGCTAATAGGGCTCGAGGGAGTCGTCTAAAGCCGCGGTATAAAGTATTAGCGGTCACACGAGGCCGGGGCTGCTAAGACGGGAGGTGTCATTAAATATTGTTTAATGTCTTCGAAGGCCCTACGGCATTTCTCTTCCCGAAATAAATTTGGCGTCCTTTTTAACTAGTGCTTGAGAAAGGTGACACACTACGACGGGTTTGAGATAAAGCGTCGAAGATATGCCGGCTTCCCTTGAAAAGATCGTAGTTGTTTTAAGGTTTTGGGAGGCGGCATTTCTAAGATAGCTTTAATCTTTTCCGGATCGATTTCGATTCCACGATGTCGGACAACGAATCCTAAGAATTTCCGGAGGTGACGCAGAAGCTGCATTTTAAGGGATTCATCTTAAGGTTAAATTGCCTTAATCGTTCGAAAACAATTCTCGAATCATACGAGTGGTTGTCCTTTACTTTGCTTTTGATGACCACATCGTCCACGTAGCATTCGACTTGATTGTGGATGAGATCATCGAAAATTCTTGTCATTGCTCTTTGGTAGGTTGCTCTGCGTTCTTCGATCCGAATGGCATCCTTGTGTAGCAAAATACTCGATCGGCGTTACGAATGCTTTGTAAGCTTTTCATCTTACAGAGCCATTTTTATTTGGTTGTATCACGAAGATCCATCCATGAATGAGAATATTTCGTGTGTTGAAGCGATGTCGATCATTAATTGCAGGATCGGTAGAGGAAATTCATCTTTTGGACATGCCTTGTTTAAATCTGCGAAATCCGCACAAATTCGATCGACCATTCTTCTTCATGGTGGTACCACGTTGGTAACCAAGTCGGGTATTGTTCTTCGCGGACAAATTTAGCGTCTATTAGCTTTTTAACTTCGGCTATGACTTGTTGTTCGATTTCTAGACGCATTCTTACGGGACCTTGTCGGTTGGAACGAAGTAGGGTCCACTCTAGTTTATGAGTTGCGACCTGCGGAGCTAAACACGGCATCTCATCGTAGCTCCAAGCAAAGCAGTCTTTGAATTCCATTAATAACTTGATTATTTCTTTGGAGTCTTCTTTATTGAGTAAAGAGTTAACAAAGGTAGGTCTAGGCTCTTCGTTAGTACCTAAGTTAACCTCATTAACTCATCTATTGTAGATTTGATTTCTTCTTCGAATTACGGTGGAGCGTCTCCGATTTGCAAATCTTCGAGTTCGTCAGTAGTTTCCATGCGGTTTTCATTAGATTCGCGGGTGATAACCGAGCAAAATTCGGTATCATCGGCTGATCTGCTTGTGCAGAATCCGAGACCATGCTTTGAGTTGGGTGGACGACGGAGTTATTCCATAAATTTTCAAAACGTTGTGATTGACCTTTTGTCCATTTGTCGAGGTAAGAAACCACGTTGAATTAAATTTTGAACACGGGGAGAGTACCACTCGAAGGCAATTCCATTAATTCGATGAAGTAGCATCTTGAAGTGTACATTATTTTCGAGTTTTGGAGGAAGAAGCACCACGGTAGAATTTGATTGGTTTTGCACCACCGCTACGTACCTCTTTGACCTCCATACCCTCGATCTTATTAGAATGGATCGGGGTCAGGGTCATAGTATGTACATAGTGGTTAATCTTCTCGTACATCGATTTATATTCTTCGTTTCTTTCATCTTCGATAGGGATTTTGAATTGCGGCTTCTTTCGACTTATTGTCGTTGCTTCTTGTTTGATTTCTCTTTCTTCTTCGAAGCTATCTTCCCGATCGACATTGATGGTTGGTTTCCTCAGTCCGATTGTCCTAATGTCTCTACCACGACCTCGTCCCGGCCTCGACCTCGGATGCGAGTTGTGGAGAAACCTTCACCATCTCGCCGTAAGGGAGTGGTGAGTGGCTTGTTGGACTAGAACTTCGGGTTCTTCGTTGTCCGAACTTTCTTTGCTTCATTTGTTATAGTATCTGCTGGAGAAGATCGTTTTCTTCGGCGGTGCATAATAAGCTGCATCCTCGTGGATTCCGATTTCATGTACGGAGAATGGTTGTAAGTCACCTTTGATGCAGCTGTTCCCCTCCATCGTAGTACTTGATGCAACGATGTAGAGATGATGGTACCATCCTGTTTTCATGTATCCATGGTCGGCCCGGTAGAGCGTTGAACGATGTTTCGAATCGATTATGTGAAATTTCGCGGTTGTCTTTGCTAAGTCACCGGTCTTCATCGGTAGCGTTATTGAGCCGAGGGCTCTTTCTCCTTTACGATTGAATCCTCTTAATAACATTTTGTCCGCCTCGAGCTCGCGGGCATCGATTTCCAAGTATCTTAGCGTTCGAAGATTCATTATATTGATTGATGCTCCTGGATCCACCGATACTGCGGAGAGTGTAAATCTTCCGATTGTAGCGAAATGTACAACGGTCGGTTGTGATCTGGCATTCCCAAGTAGTAGGTCGTCGTCTGTGAAGGTAACACCTCGTTGTTCCTTTAACGAGCGAGCCTCATCTAAGGACTCTCCGGCCATTTGAGCTAAGCGAATTTCCGGATCGAGTAAGGCCTTGATCGAGCTTCTCTCATCTCCTTTGATAAGATGAGAGCGTCGTAGATGCTCGGTTTGGGTGGTAGTTTCCTAAGATGGGCTAGCACGTTGTAGTCACTTTGTTTTCATGTGTCTCTGCTTCTTCTCGAATGGGTATTTCTTCTGCGGGGTTGGTTCTTCTGCGAACGACCACACGCTTTCCTTTGTCTTTTGGACCCATTCTCGGAGGTAGAACTTTTCCACTTCTTAAGTTGACTTCGTAATTTCCTACGAATCTATTGTTGAGCTTGCAGGTGTCTTTTCTTGAATCGGAATGACGGGCTCTTCGGATTAGCTTCGAGTACGAAGGCTCTAACTCTATCGTGATTTGGAGCTCCTCGAAACTCGCGAGATAGATTCGTTGCTTGTTGAACTCTCGTAGCCTCCTTGATGGATGTCTTCTTCGTTATTTTGCTTGTCGAGATCGTGTATGATTTGAGAATTGTCGTTGGTATCGAAATCGATATCCGGATTATCGTTAGTTACGTAATCGTTAGAAACGATCAAAACGTAGCCAACGCCATCACCCTTATCATTATATGATCCCACCGAAGTGAGCGAGATAATCATACGAGTCGAGGGTTCGAGGGATTTCTCCCCGAATCGGAAACAACTATCTTAGGATAAGCGACCCCTAGTACAGCCTTAGGTGCCTCGGTCTTCTCTTCTTCGTCGATTTTCTTCTTTTCTTCGATCGTCTCTGTTGAGGTGGTTCTTCATCGCGAGTGATAGTACCGGCTTAACGGGTTTCAAACTACGAATTGAAGCTCGTACGAAGCGGTGCGGATCTTTGTCTAAAATCTTTTTCGAAGACCTCGTCCGAGCGGTAGTCCATCCATCGTCGGTCGTATAGGGATCCATCGGAATGATGGGATCGGTCGAGACAACATTGACGGAACCTCCTTTACGGGGTTCCTTCATGTACTCCTTCGGGATCGTTATATTCCCTTTCAGCGAGGTTGTCATTGAGCCGACTTTTGAAGGTAATGCAATCTTCATTTTGTGTCCGAGCATTTGGTGGTAAGGGCGAAAGTTGGGATCACCCTTCTTGTTGACCTCTTACGGTCTTTTAGGCTCAGCGGTGGAAATGCGGAGTCTTCATCGGATTTGCGGAACATTTTCGGCCTTTGCTTCATTCTTGAACGGATATTCTGCTGCTTTCAAGCTCTCTTAATGTACGTTGCGGACGAGGTGGTTGTTCATATTGCGGAGATGAGTGATAGGTTGGGCCGGGGTTGTTAGTAGTACTGTTGTGGTTGTTGCGGCCGTTACGGTGGTATTTGCATCGGTTGCTTGCCTTTGTCGAGCTAGCTGCGACGATCCGGATTTCTTTTCGAAAGTCTTTACGGGCTTTTGTTTATCCGTCTTGTCGGTGAAACTTAATTGCTTTGCCTCTTCTTGCAAGCTTCCGGCCTTGCTTAACAACTTCTCGAAAGTCTTAATAGTAAATCCCTTGAGGAGAAGTCTTATCGGGCCATGGATGCTTTTTAGCAAAATGCGGTTGCATCTTGTTCTTGCGGTTGTGGTTCACACTTCATACTTAAGTTCCTCCATCGGAGTATGTAATCCACCGAAGTTTCATTCGGCTTACGCTTCTCTACCACTAAATCACCTATAGTGATGTGGTGTTGAGCTCACGGCGAATCGCTTGATGAAGAGGTTCTCTAGCTGCGAGAATGTCTTTATCGAACCGTTTGGTAATTCGCATACCGGTCGAAGGCGATTCTGACGAGACTGGCGACGGAGCTGTCGGAAGAGTAATGCATCGCTCCCGCCGGCATTGCAACAAGCTGGCACGAAAGTGTGCTACATCTTTGTCGAGGGTTCCGGTTCCATCGAAGGTCTTAAACGAGAGGTGGTACGAAGCCTTTCGGGTATTGGACGGCGTCGAATTCTTCGGGGTAAGGTCTGCCGTCCGAATGGATGTCCCGCTCTTTGATTGTGCTAAGGCTTCTCGCACTTTCTTGTTCCACCGAGTTCTTGATATCCTTTTCGGGAATCATACTTTGTGTTGTATCCTTTTTAGGTGATCATCCCCAGTTGACGGACGTAATCTCCTTTCCTCCGTCTACGATGTGAATGACCTGCGGGGGTGTTTCTCTATGTGGTTGTACTTGACTGCGGAGAGTGGCCGGAGGCTACGGCCATCTCTTCCATCCTTTTCGCCATTTGAGCGATCGTGTCGTCTTTCTCTTGAAGTTGCCTTCTCATCGGTTACGGCTCCTCTCTTTGCTGCGGTGCGGGAGCACCTTGCGAAGGCGATGAAGCTCGTGTCTCGGCCATGTTGATTTACGCGTATTCGTCGTCCATAAATTCCGATGAATCAATCTCGTCTCCGAACTTTTCTTCTCTTTCTTTTGCCGAGCGTCGGATATCGGTTCTCGGCTTTTCCATGGCATCTTCTAGCGGGGCTTTACGTGTGTCTTCGTGGTTGTCGTGCGATAGTTGTCGGGTCCCTTTCTCGCGAGTCCCCTTCATCGCGGTAGCACTTTCTTCGGATTCGAGTCTCTGGCGAGACTTTCTTTCTCGAGTTGTTGTTTCGATCTCGGCTGCCCGGTAGTGGGACGCCATACCATCCTTCGGCGGCGAAGGTGCTAGGACCGGATGGTGCGTCGGCCCGAATGCTTTGGAAGGTGGTATCCTCCCTGTCTGTAATACTGAGACGACAACGGGCGGACTAGCCTTCATTCTTTTACTTGGCTTTTACGTCATGATGGCGGGTTCTACTCGGGGCCGAGACGGGATTTGGCGGCACCCGCCACTATCCTCCGTAGAATTTCGATACGGGGCGGTTTTCCTTCTTCGGCTAACTTTTACACAAAGTTTGCGGTCGAGCGAACCGGCGTAGTTCTAGTTCTTTTCTTACGGTATCGTTGTAATATGCGGGGCTGTGGTAATTTGGCGACAATCTTGCGAATGTTTTCTTCATCTTGCGGCGGAGAGGGGATGAAATGCGCTTCCTCCCAACGGTGGTATGTATTCGGGCGGCGGTGTATATTACGGCGATTCGGAATTTCCTCACAGGAAAGCGATTTCGGCGGCCACGGCTTCTTTAGCGATCCTTACATTTGTTTCTTCTGCGGGTCTTTGTTAGTGACGGAATTCTTGAAGCTGGACCCGATCTCGAAAACGAGAAGGTCTTACGGGAAGATGCTGTACCCTCCGCGGTAACGGGTCCATCATAATCTTGGATTTCTTTCCCCTTTGATTTGGCGAAAGTCGGGGCGGGTGCGGAAACAACTAGGCCAGGTGGGGGTAGAAAGAACGGTCCTCCGTGGACGTCGGTGCTCCTCTTAGTCGGGATCCTTTGCGGAGGAGGGAATTCTTGGGTTGACCTGAGGTTGAATTCGAGCGGCGGCTCTTCGGCTTCGGGTACCTTGTTCATCGGTGCGAAAGAGGGAGACGTTGGTGACCTTGACGTTCGTGTTTTCAAATCCTTGTCCAAATCGGATGATTCCATTGTCGGGCGACTCATCCTTATAGACGGCGAGGTCCGGTCCATTGGTGAAGGAGAAAATCGGTTTCGGGGCTTCCATTTCGCGGGGTAGATTCAGGTTGTCGGTCCGAGTTATGCTTCTTTTCTTTAGGACGAAAAGAAAGGAATTGAAAAGAGTCCGAACTCATTCATGTTCATGTATTTATAAGAAGGAATCACTTATTAAAAGAATCACTTATTAGAGGGTTTGTTTATTTAGAACGGAGTGTTGAAGGTGTAGAGAAGGTAAGGAATCGAATCGGAGTTGGAAAGGAAAAGAGAGTCTTAAGCGAGACTTCTCGACTCGAAGGATCACTCTAAGCTAACACTATTGAGGGGTCCGCCCCACCTCGGAAATGAGGTAAAAGGATCTCGGAACCTCTCTGTTTATGGGTGTCTACAACGGTGGCTCCTAAATCAGAGAGAATGTTGGTTATACTTGTTCGAGGTAGAAATGAACACGGTATTCCAACGGAAAGAAGGGTAGTTTGATCCATTAGGGACATGGATACACTACTCGATTTTTGAAAACGGAAGCTATTTGATTAAAATGGAGAGAGGAACTTATTCCCAGTGGAGTCGCAGAAGTTGTCGGCATATTTTTAGGTTATGTGTTTTATTTTGAAAAGAGAGTCGCCTACGAAAATTGTCGGCGAATTTTAATTTAATTTAAATAAATAATTTGAAAAGTAGTATTTGATTTTGAAAATAATTTTAAATTTGAAAATTTTAAGATATGAAATCGAGCTGATCTCGCATCTACGAATAGTTTATATAAACGAGCGCCGCACCATGAGCCAGTGTATCTATCCAGAAGAATAGACACCTTTGCTTGATAATGGGGCTCGATTAAATAAACTAGAAAGGTTTGTGACATCCGTTTGGTACTGCGAACCAATTTTATAAGCCGAATAAATTCCACAGCTTAATATGAAACTAATTAAACGGGGTTTATATTACAGGTTCTTAAAGTTCCCTATAAGGGCGAAGCCCCATAGTTAATTACATCTTAAGTGACGGGAATCACTAAGAAAACTCTCGATAATAATCGATAATTCTGCTCTCGAGAATTTGAAGTTTAAGTTTTCGAAGGGTTGAATTTTTGGAATTTCGATAGGGAATGGATCGAATTTGGAACATTTTTATTTTGGGAATTCGAAGGAAGAAAAGTAGGAGAGATCACGGATTCGAAGCGGACTTCGGTAATCTCCAGATTATCCTATTGTTTGGCTTGGATTTAGGAAAGTCCTAATGTTTATTTAATGTTTTAATCTTGCCGATTTAGTTAATTAGGGCTTATATTTATATGATAGAATCATACGAATTGCACAGAAGATATGAGGGTTTATGTCGTATCGGACGGCTACCTCGGAATCCTAAGACCGGTTAGGGCTTAATTTGCAATGCAAATGCATAACGAAGAGTTGAGGATTTATGTTGCACTAGGCGAAACTACCTCGAAGTCCTATGGCTTTGTTATTTAATTCTAAGAAAGTTTTGTTGAAGTAGGTTCGAGTTTTCTTGATGACGATGGCCGTCTTGCCTATAGTGCTCAGAGCTCCTTGTTGTTGCGAGAGGTTTAGTTTTAGAAATCATAAATCGAGAGATGAGAGAAGTGTTACGGTTTAGAGAAGTCTTAATTTCCGAGTGTTCTTTATGTTTTGATTAAAACAAATCTTAAAGTTGATTATAACGACACCGGTTAAGATCCCGCGGTTCCATCCTTAGAGCATCATTATTTTTATCGGATTCACTTAGTCCGGATGAATTTGCTAAACTCAGTTGAATGAGTTCCACACTTTCATTTAGGCAGTGGAAAATCCCGTTAGCAACACGTAGGTTACATCATCAGAGGTATTCCAGATCATCCGACGAGACGTTTTAATTTAGTTGTAATTGTAGTTTTGTGTTACATTTGTGATTAAATTTTGAGTTGTCTTATATTTTGAAATGTTGTGGAGGTGAATTTTATCTTGTAGTGTCTTTTATTTTAATTTTGGGTTTCGAGTTTTGGTTTACGTCCTAAAGGTGTCGGTTTTCATGCAAGCTGTTGTTTATCATACAAGAAAAATAAAGTGCATTTGCGATAAAATAAAGCTACGATAAAATAAAAGCGTACACGGAGGGTCTTCCAGTCATCCCAGTTGCACTTAAAACACGGTTAGAATATTTAAGCAAGTTCTTAGGTAAAGCTAAGGGAAAGGTTTATGGTTTTCTACCAAATTCCTAATCCTATAGCTAGTCGTTTCTATGACGTCCTAGGTTCTTTGTGTTTTTGGTTTGAAGACGATTTTCTTCATCGAAGAACGATTAAGTTCGATTGTTCTTGTAAATATCCTATCATATTGAGGAAGTGCTTAAGAAGAATCTTAAACATCTTTTCGATATTTTAGGATTGTTTCAAGTCGAAATGAATTTAATTGTGTAAATGAATCGATCGTCAGAGGTTTTCGAAGTTTTGTTAACTTGCTCGATGAGCTAGGACATTTGAATGTCATATAAGTGAAGTAACATTTCATTTTAATGTTACATTTAGGAGTTATGATAACTAAAGCTCCTAAAGGCAAAATGATATTTAATGATTTGTGATTAAATTTAAGTTCAAATTAATGATTTAAGTTTGGAATAGTGTTGAAGTTATTTTAGATTTATTTCTTCATGTCTTAAGTGAGGTTATTTAATTTAACTTAATTTAATTTAATTTAATTTATTTTAATTTAATTTATTTAATTTAATTTGATTTGATTTAATTTAATTCAATTTAATTTATTTGATTTAATTTCTTAATTTAATTTAATTTAATTTTAATTTAATTTAATTTAATTTTAATTTAATTTAATTTAATTTAATTTAATTTAATTTAATTTAATTTAATTTAATTTAATTTATTTATTTAATTTAATGTATTTAATTCATTTAATTTAATTTAATTTGTTTATTTAATTTAATTTAATTTTAATTTAATTTAATTCAATTTTTAATCTTAATTTAATTTAATTTAATTGAAAATTTTTGAAAGAGTTTAATGATTTAATTTTTATTTAATGATTAAGTCTTTTAATATTTTAAATTTGAGTTATCATTTTAATTAAGAGTTGAGTATTAATGAGATGATTAATTTAGGGATTTTTAAATTAAAGAATAAATCTCTTCCTAATAATATCCCTATTTTAATAATTCGAATTTATTATTCTTCCAAATTCAATTAATTATTTAATTAAAGTTTAATCATTTTAAATTGCTTAATGGGTTTCTACCCTTTAATTATTAAATTTCAATCATCCAAATCAGATTAGGATCAAATATTTTACTTGTTAATTTTTTTATTAAACCTAAAGTTTTAATTAAGGGTTAAAATTTTAATTACCATTTTGCCCTTTAAGCTTTAATAATTTCATAACTCACTAAATTGAACTCAAATGAACTTGAAATTTTTATGTGACTTCACTCATATGTCAATAAAGACATGAGAGGAGAAAATGTGATTTTTCTGTATTTAATTTATTTATATAATTATTTTTTGTAGAAAAGAGAAATTTCCAAGGAAAATTCAATAACATGACCAAGGGAAAGTTTCTGTCCTTAAGAAAATTAGGGGACATTCCTAATGACCAGAGGACCACTTGGACCAAATTTTGTAATTTTTTGAATTATATTTTATTTATTAGAATTATTTTAAGTTCTGGAGTATTAATTAATTTAAAAATAAAATAAATGTTGAAAAATAAATTTTATAATTTTTAAAATTCTCTCTGATATCAAGGATTCCAGAGAACCAAACTTTACAATTTTCTGATTTTTTCTTTGATTTATTATAATTATTTTGGTGAAAATGCTAGAAAATACATTTTTTAATTTTAAAATTACCCTAGAGCTTTAAAAATTAATATCTCACTAAATAGACCTAGGAAAAATATGGGACTTGTTCCTAAGTGATTAAAATTCAAAATATGACATTTTGGTGAATTTTATTATTTTTGTGATTTTTATTATTTTTTAATTATTAAAAATATTAAAATAATATTAAAAATCAACTTTTTTAGAAAATTGAAATTTTAATTTTCTTAAACTCCCCTGATATCAGAGAGACTCCAAAACCAATTTGGTGAATTTTTGAAAGATATTTTGAAAGTTATGAATTTTTAAAGTTTAAAATGGCTAAGTGGCTTAATCAACCCGATTAGTGGGGCTAACCGAAGTCCAATTGACCTCAAATTTTTATGATGGGTTCCTCTGACCCTAAAGGTCAGTGGAGAATTGATTTCAAGTCAATTTGATCTATGGTTAACTCTAATTAATTAGAGATCTATTTTGGGGATTTAAGCGATTAGGGTTAATCTAAGTGAATTAACTCGAATCCTATTTTTCCTAGGGTTCTCTGGTCATATGGAACATCACCAAATTTTCCTAGAATTTATTTCACAACATGCTAATTTTTGAAATTAAAATACTTAAAACGGCAACATGCATTTGAAAAATCAATAACTTTTCACGAGAGATGGCCTCGACCTTGGAAAATTCGGGGAATGTCCCTAAGTTCGGAGGCTTCAAGCCACTATGGTCTCATGCCATGGTGAATTATATGAATGCATGGAGAATTAAAACAATGCAGGGAGTAAATAATTAATTAAAAATAAAATACTGGACAAAATTGAATGATTTCTTTTCCACATTATTCTCCTCTGTTCACTGAGCAAGAGGGTATTTTTATTTTATTTTTGTGATTTTTCTACACAAAGTTATGAATTTTCCAAGTTTAGGGAATTAAATAAATAGGAAAATACCCTATTTTTCTATTTATCCACGCGGCGCCGCGTCAACCTCGGCGGCTCCGAATGCACGCGCGGCGCGCTCCCGTTCGACGCCGCCATCCGAGTCGGCAGCCCGGGCCCCGCGGTTCTCGTACCGTCTCTCGGTCCGACGCCATCCGGCCGTCCGTCCGCGCGTGTATTAAATGGACGGCATCCGTTCATCGTCCCCGAGTGTCCTCGCTCGAGAGCCGTCCACACTAAATCCTTAATATCTCGCTCGATACTCGATGGATTTTCATGTTCTTATGCTCTATGGATTCGTCTTGAAGAGACGAACACATCTATACGGTTATCATGCATTGAAATTAAAGCATTTGAAATGGAGAATCTCCGGAAGCTCGGGATGAAGAATTAACTCATACCTTAGCTGCGAGAGGTGAAGCCTCGATCGAGAGATGCTTGGCACGTTCGTTGGAGCTGCGGGAGGCTAGGGATGAAGCTCGGGGTTGTGGTGAATCGCTTAGGTGTGATTTCCACCAAAGCGATCACAACCTTTGGAGTACTGGAACAAGCTGGGTGACACTGGAGATGGGGCTTTTGCTTGGTGGACACCTTCCCTTGACACAGTGCGGGTGTAGGACCAATAAATTTGGGGATTGGCTCAGCTGTGGAGAAGTGTCCTGGTTTTGGGTGAAATTTCGACTGCGAAATTGAGCTCGCGGAAGAAGAAATGGCGGGGGGATCTCCTTTGGGGATCAAGTGCTCTGTGTGTGGGGAGGAGTACGGAACAATTTTGGCGAGTTTCGATAGGTACGGTTCGGCACCTCTCATGGCCGAGAAGGTGAGGGGTTTAAATAGGAGAGGCTGGAGGCTCTCCCGGGGGAAGTTGAGGGTTGGGATCGAGTTGCTCTTGGCATGTGAAGAACAGCCATGGTGGCCATTTGGAGTGGGGCAGCTCAGCAGGATGGAATTTCAAAGCTTGGCTTCTCCCAAGGTTTCGGGCATGGTGTTTTCCGGCGATCCAGGCGGCTGGCCGGCAGGCATGGGTCACCCTCAGGTCCAGGTGGGTCAGGGTTAGAGGTTTGTGCAATCAATTGGCCACTGCCATGTGTAAAGTGGCTGAATTAAAATGGAATGGGGAAGAGGTCATTTTGGCTTCAATTTGGTCAACCCATTGGTTTGGGTTGGGTGCACCTCCCATGGCTCGATTTTGGGCTGAGAGGATCGGTTGGGTCGCCAGAGAGAATGGTGGAGTCTCCATCGAGGATTAGGTGGCAAAGCATGGTTTAGAGTGTGACATGCTTAAGGTAAAAAGGCTTAAGAAGGATTAGGAAAGGGGGTCCTCCTTTTTCCATTAATGGCTTGATCACATGTCAAATTCTCCATGGCTTCATGTGGCTTGTCCATGGCTTGCATGGCTTGTCTTTGGCTTAGGGAAAAGTTTAGTCGATTTCATGAAAATGGGTTTTAAGAATTTTGGACATTTTGGTGAAAATTTGTATGAAGCTTGATTTGGAATGGTTTAAATAATGATTTTGAAACTTAGGGGTGATTTTGATTAAATGGATGATGAAAGGAAGTGTCATGTGGGCTTTAGGGCCAAATTTGGGCTTTTATATTTGGTGGAAATGGGCTTTTAGGGAGGTTTAGGGAAGTGGGCTTTTAAATTTAAAATGGATTTTGGGATGAGATTTTGGTAAAGGCTTGGGCCAAATAATTGTTGAGTTTGGTTTAGGGATGCTTCATGAGTGGTTTGAAACAAGTTTGAGGTGATTTGGGTTTGAATTGGTTTGAATTTGGGTTTAATTGGTAAGTGAGGCTAAGGTGGGTCGAATTGGGCTAACTTGGGCCAATGTTGGGCTAGAGTTGAAATTGATGTAAAATTAATGTTGGGAAATGTTCATGGGAGTGTTTCAAAGAGGTTTTGGCTTTGGTTAGGTTTTGATTTTGGGGATTTGGGCTCATTTGGGCTAGGTTTGGGTTTGGGTCGAAAATGGGCCTTTTAGCTTTGGGTTAAATTTGAGTGGGGTTTGGATCAAAGTTTTGGGCAAATCATGTTAGTGTTTTGTTTATGGGGATGTCGAGGAAGGTTTAGAAAAGATTTGGGGTTAATTGGAGTTGAAATGGGTGAGTTTGGGTTAGGTTTGGGTCATAGGTTCAAATTGGGCTTTAAGGTCAAAAGTGAAATTGGATCCCAATGCCAATCAAATTGGGCTTGTATTTGGTCTAGATTGGTGTTGGGGATGTTGAATTGAAGTTTAGAATTGAATTGGACCAAAATTGGGGTCAATTGGGTAGATTTGGTTTGACATTGGGTTTACTTTGGGTTAAAATGGGTCAAATTGGGGGTTTTGATAAAAGTGGGGTAAATTGACAAAATTGGCCCATGGTGTAGTTGAACAAAATGAAATTGGGAATATTTGGGAATTTCTGGAATTTTCTGGGAATTTTCTGAATTTTTGGATTTTTGGGTCAAAAGGGGTATTTTGGGTATTTGGAAGGTATTGGGGGGTATTGTTGGAATTTTCTGCATTTTAGGCATGGATGACCAATTTGAGTGATGTAGAAATGTTTGAGATTGATTTTGGAGAAATTTGGGTGATTTGGAAATTTTTGAGAAATTTGAGGTACATTCGGGGACTTTGGGTAGGTTGGCGGGTGTTGGGTCCGGGGGTCAAAAATTGAAAATTTGGAAAATTGAAGATTGGGTGGATGTAAGTGAAATGAAATCATTCTTGTTGAGCCATGAAGCCATATCAAGCCCACATGAGCCATGAAGGGACTCATTTTGAGGCATTCGCAATGTTGTTCCTAACCTCTTAGCGAAGGCTTAGGGGTTAAGGACCATCCATGTGAATCACCTACATGAGTCGGGAGGTCAAGTCGGGTATGGGTGTGTTTTTAGGAGGTGTGTGAAAGTGTAGTGTGTGTGCGAGTCGAGCCCTTCACCGGACCAGGGCCACCGCGGGCGGTCCTAAGGCCGAAGAGTCACTATAGGAACTCATCCTTTAAACTTCCACATTTGATTTCGACCCTCTAGGTGATTAGGGGTCTATAGTCAAGTTTGTGGAGTTTGCGGGGAGTTTAGAAGTGGTTTGAATTTCTAAAAGGTGGGTCCCGATTCTAGTCCTCTAAGATAGTCGAAAGGAAAATCCTGAGGCTAGATCTGAAATACTAAAGAGAAGAGGAGAAGACCTCATCAAAAATGAGGTCAACAAGTAGAAGTTCTCTCATCCTCTTTCTTTGATTACTCTTTCTACTTCTCCTTCAGGATTCTCAAAAACTTTATGTTGTATACACTTTTTACTTTTGTAGACTAAATCATACCTCGCTTGTGCCTTCGCATTAACGAATCGAGTTTCATCAAATTCAAGTCTTCTCTTTTGTCTTGGAGTCATAGTTCGACCTATCAAATATAAAAATTCTAAACTAATCTCCAAAATAACAATACAATTACTTCTAAAGGGGGTTTAAAACAATCTAAATCAACTTCCATGAATTCCTTCCAAGTCATTTCTCCACATTTTCAATTTTTCCAAAATTTCTTAATGTAGAAGAAATTCATTGTGAATATAAAAAATTTTTACATAGGAGTGAAGCTCTTACCAAGGGAAGATGAAATCCGGTGTTAGATTTTGTTGAAATCGATGCAAATCCAAGGTCTCTTAAGCCCTAGGTCGATTTTTTAGGTAAAAAGGGGAAGAAGATGATGAATAGTGGCATTTGATCGGTCAAAATCACGTTAAGTAGGTAGTTTTTACGATCGCGCCGTCAGCGGGCTTGTTCGCGCCGTCGGGAGACTCTATTGAATTAATTTCTATTCTTCTCGGGAAATTCGCGCCGTCGGTTGCCTCGAGCGCGCCGTCGGTGAGATTTTCAAAAATTGACAATTTTTCAATTTTTTGCGATTTTGATCAATTTTTAAGCCTCGTTGTCATCCATTCGGTCCTTTTTATCATATATTTTAAGTGATTAAGTGATGTATTAATAAAAAATAAACGTTCACACAACAAAACTTCACTTTTATATATTAAATCCAAGTGTCTGCAACACACAATACATAACACACGTAAGTAGGTATTCTTTCAACCTAAATCCATCTAATTAGCGTCGCAATCCAAACCACAACACTCAAAATGCTAAAAACAAACATTCCAAATTTAATCTCATCTATATTGAGATTAAAAAGCAAACTAAAGAAATCAAACACACACATAAACATACAAACATTGTTCAAATCAAACACAACATAATCAAGTCTACTACTCAAGTCTAATATTCTTCAGAACTAGTGTTAGTCTCTCCTCTGATATCTCCCATTGCTTGAACGTGGACAAACAGGTTGTAAAATGGTCGGAATGGGAATTCTTCAGTTGAATCTTCATTGATCAATCCCATCTTTCTCATCAATCGCACCAAACTCGCTTCGAATTGTCTAGTATGATTAAAATGTTCTTTCATTCTCCAATCGATATGATCAAAGAAATCATACATATTGCTAACTGTACTCGATAAGTTTTGTACCCGATTCTCCAGATTCTTGATTTTATGCAAGAGTATCGGTGTCTTGTCTGCTACTAATGGTTGAACTCGAACAAAATTCTGCGATGCTTGATCCATAATCAAGCCTACATCACTCTCTCCATCAATGGCTGGGAACATCTGAGTTGGGTCTAAAGGTTTCCAGGGTAGCAGTATCTTCTCCCAAACTTCGTACGACACTTTAAACAAACTGCAAATCGAGAAAATTATGGAAGGATGTCCAAGTCCTCGTGATGATCCTTGAACAATCAGGCCATAAACAAATTTCACAATAATCGATCCAATATCAATGGGTCATCCCATTTGAATGTAGTAGTTCAGAATTGCATTTTCTTTCGTAACTTTACCAATTTTCATCATTGGAAATAACTTCGTAGAGATGAAAAAGTGCCAATGTTTCGAAACAGGATTTAAAAGTGTTGCAGAGAAACTAACATACTTGTTCTCTCTAATTTCCCAGTCATCGGTTTTGTCCGTCAAATATTGGTATATTTCTTTCATTTTTTCTCTCATCGGCATGAAATTCGAATAATAACAGACTGGGACATTCTCAAGCATATACAACTCATTAATTCTTCTAGAATTGAATGTAACCCACCTACCTCGCACATAAACGCTTCCTTGGTTGATTCCATGTAAATTAGTGTAGAATTCTTTAACCACAAGAACGACTACTGCTGTAGTTGTGTATCAAAACACTTTCCATCTTCTCCGTACAATCATTACTTTAATTAGTGAAGAAGGATTGCTTTGTCCTCTATTGACAAATCCTCTTTCTTTAATCAATCTCTCTTTGAGATTACCTTGTTGAAAATTAGCTGAGACTCTGCACTGACGAACTTTCTCCAGTTGTACACTCGAAATCTTGGGTTATCAATCAAATTGGAAGCCATTTAAGAAGGATTGAAGAGAGTATCCATTCATTTTTGGGAGTTTGGAGTGATTAGGAACCGTCCATAAGAGTTTATAAAGGTCGAATTCACTAAAAACCACCAAAAACCGTCATTTTGAACACGAAAAACTGCCCACTAGCCAATCCCGCTGTCGACGGCCTCGAAGGCACTGTCGGCGAGCCTTATGAAATTAAATACCAGAGCTCTTGGGAAAAACCCACCATTGGCAGCTTGGAGCGCACCGTCGGCACCCTAGGCAAAAATTTGCATAAAAACGCCGTGGTCCAATACGTTCCAAATTTTCTCTATGGATTCAAATTCTATGATAATCAAAGGGTAAATATGAGTAGTAGGACTTAATATTACTACAAATTAAAAATAATTTCAAATAAACAAATAACTATTAAAGATAACTATGGGTTGCCTCCCATAAAGCGCTTGATTTAACGTTGTCAGATCGACCTATTTAGATATTATTTAGGTTGACTGAGCATTAAACCTCTTTAAAATTTGGTCTTTTACACTCAAAATATGGTTTTAATCTATGTCCATTTACTTTAAATCTATTCACGGTCTTAGGATCTTCAATTTCAACAGCTCCGTAAGTATAAACTTGAGTCACAATAAAGGGTCCTAACCAACGAAACTTCAATTTTCCAGAAAAAATTTCAACCTTGTATTATAAAGCAAAACTTCTTGTCCTGGTTCAAAGTTCTTTCGGTTAATCTTCCGATCATGTCTTAATTTTAGTTTTTCCTTATAAATTCTATTGTTATTGTAAGATTCATTTCTTAATTCTTCTAATTCATTCAATTGCAGCATTCTCTTCTCACCAGCATTTTTCAAATTATAATTGAATTCTTTAATTACCCAATATGATTTATGCTCTAATTCAACTGGTAAGTGATAAGTTTTTCCATATATAAGCACTGTAAGGAGTCATACCAATAGGAGTTTTATAAGCGATCTTGTATGCACATAATGCGATATACGAGTTTAGCGAGACCAATCTACTCTCATTAGGATTTACGGTCTTTTCTAAAATTTATTTGATCTCGCGATTAGAAACTTCAGCTAAACCACTTAGTTTGAGGATGATAGGTAGTAGAGAATTTATGAACAATACTAAACTTTTCTTCCGATCTTTGAATGTATTTATTCTAAAATGGGATCCTCCGTCGGTGATAATCACTCTCGGCATACCGTATCTTGTGAAAATGTTTTTCATTAAGAATTTTGAAACACTTTTAGCATCACGATGAGGTAAAGCTTGTGCTTCGATCCACTTTGATACATAATCAACCACAATCAAAATATATAGGTTCCCAAATGAAGGAATAAATGGTCCCATGAAATCTAATCCCCAAACATCAAAAATCTCAACTTCTAATATGAAATTTAGAGGCATTTCATTTCTTCTAGATATATTACCTACTTGTTGGCATCTATCACATATTTTGATATATCTGTAAACATCTCTAAAAATAGTAGGTCAATAAAATCCACCTTGTAAAATTTTATATGCAGTTTTGTCAATCCTAAAATGTCCTCCAAAATCAGAATCATGACATTTTTGAATAATCTGTTCAGTTTCTTTATAAGATACGCATCTCCTAATAATAAGGTCATTACATTGTTTATATAAATATGATTCATCCCAAAAATATGATTTTGAATCATGAACAAATTTTTTCTATTGCTGTAATGTTAGCATAGGTGGCAAAATATCGCTTACTAAATAATTTACTATATCAATATACCAAGATATTTTCCACTCATTAATATTATAAAGTTGTTCATCAGGGAAAATGCCTATTATTTCATTGTCGGTGTTAGATATTTAATGATATTCCAGTCTCGACAAATGATCAGCAATTTGATTTTCAGTTTCTTTTCTATCAATCACCACAAAATCAAATTCTTGCATTAAAAGTACCCATCTAATTAATCTTGGTTTAGTATTCTTCTTTTGCATCGGATATTTAATAGCTGAATGATCAGTATGCACAATACATTTATTTCTAATTAAATATGATCTAAATTTATCAAAAGCATATATAATAGCCAGTAACTCTTTTTAGATAGCTTGTATAGTTAATTTGAGCATCATTAAGAGTTCTCTTAGCGTAGTATATAACCTTAAAAATTTTGTCATATCTTTGACCAAGAACGACTCAATAACATAATCACTAGCATCGCACATTAGTTCGAACGGTTTCTCTCGATTAGAGTGAAACTATTACAGGTGTTGTGATTAATTTTTCCTTTAATAATTCGAAGGCATTGAGCATTCTTCGGTAAATTTCTTGTCTTTTTCTAAAAGTTGGCATAGAGGTTTTGTAATTTTTGAAAAATCTTTAATATAGCGCTGTAGAAACCGGCATGTCCGAGAAACTTCTTACCCCTCTCGTTGTAGTAGGAGGTGGTAATTTAATTATTACTTGAATTTATGCGAGGTCTACTTCCATACCATTTTACGAAATTTTATGTTCTAATACAATTCCTCCTGCCAATATAAATTGACATTTCTCCCAATTTAGAACTAAGTTAGTTTTTTTGCATAGCTCCAAAACTTTTTCAAGATGATTTAAGCATGCGTCAAATGATGTTCCAAACACAGAGAAATCATCCATAAATACTTCTATTCCATTGTCTATTAATTTACTAAAAATAGACATCATACATCTTTGAAATGTTGTAGGTGCATTACATAGTCCGAAAGGCATTCTTCTAAAAGCAAAAGTTCCATAAGGACTAGTAAAAGCAGTTTTCTCCTGATCCTCAGGAGCAATAGGTATCTGATGGTAACCAGTATATCCATCCAGAAAACAATAGTACTTGTGTCCATCAAGTCTATCCAACATTTGGTCTAAGAAAGGAAGAGGAAAGTGATCTTTCCGGGTGGCGGCATTTAATTTTCGATAGTCAATACAGATACGCCATCTAGAAACTTGTCTAATGGGTATTAATTCATCATTTTCATTTTCTTCAACAGTTATTCCTCCTTTCTTGGGAACACAATGAATTGGACTTACACAATCTTATCAGAAATAGGATATATAATTCCAGCATCTAACCATTTTAAAATCTCTTTTTTAACTACTTCTTTCATTATAGGGTTCAGTCTCCTTTGAGGGTCAATTCTTGGTTTATATTCTTCATTTAATAAAATTATGTGCATACAAATCGGAGGATTAATTCCTTTAATATCAGCTAAAGTCCAACTAAAAGCTCTTTTGTATTTTTTTAATGTATCCATTAATTTTTGTTCTTGAATTTCATTTAAGTCTGAGGATACTAATTGCGGTAATGTTGAAAAGTCTCCTAAAAATACATACTTCGAATGAATTGGAAGATTCTTTAATTCAAGTTCGGGGGTTTTACAACAGATGGAATTAATATTTTATTTTCTGGTGCAGTTGAATTGAGCGTTTCAAAATTTTCCTGAATATAATCAGCTTCTTCACTTTCAATTTCTTCAAAACTATCTTTTTCTACATCTTCTTTTTCTTCATAATTTTCTTTGAAATATTCTTTTCTTAGATAATCACATATATCCATTCTAAAACATTCATCATCTTTTTCTATTGATGGATATTTCATTGACTTTGAGATGTTAAAGGTTACTTCTTGATCATTTACTCTCATTGTCAATTGCCCTTTTTGAACGTCTATCATAGTTCTTCTTGTAGCTAGGAATGGTCTTCCTAAAATGATTGGAATTTCTTTATCTTCTTTCATATCTAGAATGATAAAGTTTACAGGAAAAATAAACTTGTCAACCTTGACCAGAACATCTTCTACAACTCCCTTAGGATGTGTAATAGATCGACCAGCTAACTGTAGAGTTACAGAAGTTGGTGGTATCTCTCCAATTTCTTATCTTTTAAAAGCTGATAAAGGCATCAAATTTATGCTAGCTCCCAAATCAGATAATGCTCGCCCATAAAACTTTTCACCAATAGCACACGGGATAGTGAAACTACCAGGATCTTTAAGTTTTTCGGGAAGTTTTCTCCGAATTATAGCACTACACTCTTCACTGAGTGCAACATTCTCATGATCTGGTAACTTCCTCTTTTTGTTGAGTATATCCTTCATAAATTTAACATAATCAAGCATTTTTTCTAAAGCTTCAACAAAAAGAATATTTATTGACATTTTTTTTAAATGTCTAAGAATTTAGCAAATCTTTTTACTTTATCTTATTGCTTTAATCTTTGAGGAAATGGTGGAGGTGGTTTTTCAACAGTGATTTTCATAGGTTTTAGAGGAAAATCAAGATATAAACTTTCATTTTCTCCTTTAGTTTCTTCTTTTTCCTTTTCAATTACAGTTTCTTTTTGAACTCTTGTTTTTGACTCTTTTTCACTTCTCAATTGAATAGCCTTGATTTTTTCTTTTCCTTGATCTTTAGGATTTACTTCAACATTACTAGGTAAAGTTCCAACAGGTTTATTACTTAATGTAGAAGCAATTTGCCCTAATTGGTTTTCTATTTTTTTAATAGCATTTCCTTGATTTTTGTAATTGATTACCCATATTCAAAACTAATTCTTCCATAGACAACTTCTTCTCCTTAAATTTGGAATTATTATAAAACATGTTGGATTAGAAGGTCTATAATTGAAATTACTTTGATTGTTTATATTACCTAATGGGTTTACTGGATTTTTCCCCCACTGAGGATTAACATTATTATTTTGATTATTCCAATTAAATTTTGGATGATTCTTCCAACCTGAATTATAATAGTTTGAATAAAGGTTATTTTGTCTATTATTTATAGCATTTATAGTTTCATATGAAGATTGAGAATCTACGATTTGTGCTCATGAATTTTCTTCTAACACTGGTGGTGCTTGAGAATGATTCATTCCATATTTATCTATTTTCTTTGAAAGAGTAGCAATTTGAGAAACTAACATAGTTAAAGCATCAGAATCATGAATATTGGCTACTCTCTTAGGATTTACCCTTTCAGCAGGCCATTGAAAATTATTGGTAGCCATTTCTTCTATTAACGCATATGCTTCTTCAAAAGGTTTAGACATTATTGATCCAGCAACAGCAACATCTATTATAGATCTAAGAGATCCTACTAATTCATTATAAAATGTTTGAATAATTAACTAATCTAGTAAAGCATGATGTGGACATTTCCTAAGAAGTTCTTTAAAATTTTCCCAAGATTCATATATCGATTCTCCCTCATATTGACTGAAAGATGTGATATCGTTTCTAAGCATAACAGTCTTAGATGGTAGAAAATATTTTGATAAGAATTTTTTGTGATAGTTCTCCCCAAGTTCTAATAGATCCAAGTGCTGATGAATTTAACCAAGCCTTAGCCTTATCCCTTGGCGAAAAAGGAAAGAGTCTAAGTCTGACAGCATCATCTGACACTCTGTCGTACTTAAAAGTAGCACAAAGTTCTAAGAAACTTGCAAGATGTAAATTAGGATCTTCATTTGAAGTTCCACCAAATTGATTGCTTTGTACCATTTGGATCATTGCAGGTTTATGCTCAAATGAATTAGCTGCTACATCAGGATTTTGAATAGTTAAGTGAATTTCATCTAATGTAGGGTTAGTATAATCTCTTAATGGTCTAAATTGATGTTCATTTCCTATTCTTTGGTTGTTTATATGATTTTCTATTATTTCAGAATTTATAGATTCTTTTCTCAGTTTTCTAATTCTCCTAATAGTGTGTTCTAATTCCGAATCGTAGGGTATAAGATTTTTCAGAACCAAATTTGTGCATACAATCAAAATCAGTGCACAATAAAACAATTAACTAAATAAGTTACATATCTAAATATGTTTTCTAACAGTCCTAAATTTTCTGTTACTTTAATTATGTTTTTCCCTGACAACGGCGCCAAAAACTTGAACCTTCTGCCAGTTTAAAATATACTTATATATGTAAGAATTCAACACCACTATTAGAAGATATAAATCCTCAACAACGGCGCCGAAAACTTGATCCGGAGCATAATTTTAATTTTAGTAACAATAAAATATTATAATCTTTTATCGTAGAGTTACCTTTAAACGCCAGTATACGTATCGCTCAAGTAATACAGGGCTCTAGTAGAGTCCTGGTTATCAATCCCACAGGAAAAAATATTAAAGCCTACAGACTAGGATTATATAAACCAAGTTAAAATTACAACTAAATCGAATCTGCCTATCTGTCACTAACATGCAATTGATAATAAAGTTCTTATATCTAAACTAGTTCTACTAACAAATTACTAATACTACTAAAGTTAATTTCAAATATATATATTATCAAGAATATTTCTCTTATATTTAAGTGAAATGATAATTAGAATTAGTTTTTTATGTGTTGTGACAAATAGGAGCATACCTATTCTTTACCCTTTGGTCCAGGCATAAAGAACATTAAATAATCCTATGCTTGGTTACTGAATCTACAGTTAGGCTGGGAGGATACTGGCTCTCACTTCGAGCTCCACGTTCCCCTTGCACGAGGGTTAACAATCTACACTTCGACACCAAACAATAGGACCGAATTGAAGATTTTGAGTACGTCACTCTAAAATCTCCGATTCTACGTCCGATTAACATTATTTCCTTATTTTTTGCACTTCTCCTTTCGAGGATTTACCCATCTACCATTCAAAGAGAAATGTGATACATACTAGTTAAGAATTCTTAGCCACGGTCGAGTCTTAAAAATTCTTCACAGATTTTAACAATACAAATGGTCAATTCGTATAGTAAAGAAAGTTTAGGTATAGTATCATCACAACTTCTTTATATTTTGTTTAATAGACTAATTCACTTAATCATTTCACAAAAATATTAAAACACGGAGAAAGACAGAACAACTAATCTGAATTCATGGAAAGGATGCAATAAAACCTGGATTTCATATAATAAAGTAAAGTTCTACAAACTATAGTCAATAAACACTACTTACCTCAAATTCCTCCCCAAGTAAACTCCTTGAAGTTCCTCTGGATTTCTTCCTTTCTTACATCACACGAAATTCTCCTTCGAAACAACAATGCAAAAGAGAACTTTTACTTCCCTTCCACTCTTACAATCCCTCGAAGAATTCCTCACAAAATCTCTATTTGAACTCACTACTCACTAAATAACAACACTAATGACTCACTAATAAACTCTTAAGAACACTTTGGACTCACTATTAATCACGTAGGAGACACATTTTTTGGCCTAATTTCATTCTTTTTAAGGTTGTAGAAGAGTTTCTAAGGGTTTTGCAGGCACCCTTTGAAAATCATCCACATTCGACGTATTTCTAAAAAGATCCGTCGATCCCACCGTCGGCGGCCTCGAGCTCACCGTCGGCGGCCTTCTAGAAATAGTTCTTTTAAATAAGCCCCGCCGTCGGCGGCCTCGATCTCCGCCGTCGGCGGCCTCGATCTCCGCCGTCTTCGGCCTTCCTTGGAATTAATTCTGAACTCTCAGGAAAATTACGTCGTCGGCGCCCTAGGTCAATTTTGCATAATTTGGTCATTTTTGCTCCAAATTTGTTCTTTTTTGCATATTTTCGCTCCTTTATCCCTAAATCTTCATACTTGCAGAAAAACACCAAAAATACCCTTCTTTAAAGTGCAATATCATCAAAATTAATATAAAATAGGCATAAAAATCTTAACCTTTTTTCCTTGGGTCAGGATTGATGGGGTTTAAAGGGATGTCATGTTTCTGGCCTAATTTTGGGCTCTAAAATTGCGCTCAAATAGGAGTAATGGAGGCTGGAAAATTTTAGGGATGAGCTTCTCTGGGCTGTGGGAATGGTTTGGGACAATTTTGATAGATTTTGGTTAAGGTTTGATGCATCATCCTTTTTGGCCATGGATGGTGGCTTAATTTATAAAGGAGGCTAGGGTTGGTCACCAGGGCTAGCCATGGTGGCAGAGAGGCCGCTTAGGTGGAGGGAAGAAGTGCTCTAGTGGCCAACGGCAGTGGGACACATCAAGTGTGTTTAATTTTGGGTTTAAGTCATTTTTTGTCTTCTCGACCATGATGTTTTCAGGCTGCTGGCGTGGTTGGCCTGTCAGAGTCAGGTCACCATCGGGTTCAGGTGAGCCAGAAAGGTTGAGTCGTGGAATTATTTTGGGTTAATGGTGGCTCCGAAGTGGAAATCCAAGATGGAATTGAATTTTTGGCAAAGTGAGTAGGTTGGGCTAAGCTTGGTCCAAAAAAGGTTTAGAGTTGGACTTAAGGTCCTTTAGCAGGTTTTAGTGAAGTGAAATGGCTGTTTTGGGCTCAGGAAAAAAGGTTTAAATGTTTCATAAAGGGTAAGTGATCACAGAAAATACATTAAGAAATTCATATCTATTTTTGATGAAATTGCACTTTAAAGAAAGGTATTTTCTTTATTTTACTGCAGGAATGAAGATTTATAAGTGATGGAAGTAAAAAGCATGAAATGGAGCGAATTTGGATCAAAAAGGAAGAAATTCATGCAAAATGAACTAAGTCGCCGATGGCGAGATCGAGGCGCCGACGGCGAGATCATGAGGAGAATTTACGAAGGAATTATAACTACCTCGCCGACAGGCGAGCCCGAGCCGTTGACGGCGAGATCGTGCGGTTTGAAGACCTTCAGAAGCCCGTGACGGCGAGGTCGTTTCTCGCCGACGGCGAGACGGTTGAAAATGCATATACATTGAACACTAGATGCTTTTTGAAGAGGTGTTTAAGCATCCCTTGGACCTTTGCCTACCTGCATAAATAGAGGATGAATTTTTAGTGTCTAGTGTGTGTCTTTTGTGTGTCATTTGTGTGTGTCTTCTGGAGTCTTAAGTGAGTTTATTTAGAGAGTCTTAGTGAATCTTTAGTGAGTTAGAAGTGTCTTTGTACTAGAAGGAAAAGTCGAAAGGAACTTGAGGAGTACGCATTGGGAAGGAAATTAAGATAAGTATCTTTGTTTATTGTTGTTAACTTTAAATGAAATCAATGCTTTGTTTTCTTAGTCTTTCTCCTTTTTTATGAAAATTATGCGAATTGATGAAATTAAATAGAAGTACCTAATATATTAAAATAAATTGTGATAATTTTTACTTAGAACTTAATTTACTTTCAATACGACGATTGATTTGTTAAAATATGTTGAAGTATCAACTATAGTAAAAAATTACATCCGATATTCGGGAAGTCGAAAGCCTTGGAAGGAGGGTGCAAATAAATAGGGAAATATTATTTATCGGACGTAGAATTGAACATTTTAGTGTGACGGACTAAAATATTCAATTTGGTCTATTGTTTGAAGGTCGAAGTGTAGATGTTAGCCCTCGGGTGAGGGGAACGTGGGAGCTACGAAGTGGCGGCCGGTATCCTCCCGAGCTAGCACGTGATTCGGTAATCAAACATAGGATTAGTCGATGTTCTTTGCACATGGACGAAAGGGTAAAGAATAGGAATGCTCTATTTGTCACAATACAATTCGAGAATTCTATTTAGATTCATCATTCACTTAATTTTCTAAAAACAAGGAGAATGATACTTTTTACGAATTATTTAAATCGACTTTATTTCGAGCATTAGTTTACTTAGTTTGCTTGTAGTTACTTAAAATTTCCGATTACTTATTTTAGTAAGTAATTCCTTTAAATTTTAGGTGATACAAATACGTTAAAAACTTCCCCTGTGGGATCGATAACCAGGACTCCACTAGAGCCCTGTATTACTTGATACGATACGTATACTTGCGTAGAATCCACATTAAACATTCCATCATAAAATCTAATATATATATATATATTAAAGCGGGATCAAGTTTTTGGTGTCGTTCTTATTAACATAATTTGCGAAACATATAAAAAGTGGGTCGAGTTTTTGGCGCGCGTTCGCAGGGAAGTAAAGAAATTATTTACTTAAAGTAACGTACTATTTTAAAATTTATTTGGCAAAAATTGTATGCGAAAATTTGGAAACGAAAATTTAATACCTTACGATTCGGAATTAGAGCGTACAATTAAAAGAATTAGAAAACAAAAAAGAGAAATTATAAATTTAACACGAATGGCGAATATTCACGAAAATGAAAATATCGATCAACGAGAGACCATTACGAGATTATGCCGATCCTACATTAGATGAAATTCATTTAAATATTGAAAACTACGATGTAGCTGCTAATTCATTTGAACTTAAACACTACGATTATCCAAATGGTACAAAATAATCAATTTAGTGGTTCATCTGCTGAAGATCCTAATTTACATCTTGCTAGTTTTTTAGAACTATGTGCTTACTTTCAAATATGAAGGAGTATCTAATGATCTTTATTAGACTTAGAACTTTTTCCTTTTTCTTTAAGGTATAATGCTAAAATGTGGTTAAATTCGTTAGCACCTGGATCTATTAAAACTTGGGGAGAGTTATCACAAAAATTTCTATCCAGAATATTTTCCACCATCAAAAGCTGCTAAGCTTAGAAATGATATAACTTCTTTTACTCGGTTTGATGGAGAATCGATATATGAAGCTTGGGAGAGATTTAAAGAACTTCTTAGGAAATGCCCACATCATGCGTTACCGGATTGGTTAATTATTCAAACTTTCTATAATGGATTAGTAGGATCTTTAAGATCGATCATCGATGCTTCTTCTTTGGAGGATCATTAATGTCGAAATCCATTTGATGAAGCCTATGCACTAATCGAAGAAATGCGAACCAATAATTTTCATTAGCTACTGTGATAGAATGAATCGAAAAAGATAGCTAGTATTCATGAAAATGATGCAATATCTATGTTAGCTTCACGAAATCGCTGATGTATCTAAAAGATTAGATCATTTTGGAATGAATTACTCTCCAGTTATATTAGAAGAAAATTCATGCGGACAACTTATAGAATCCCGATCTCGATATGAAACTATAAATGCAATTAATAACGGACCCAATAATCCTTATGCGAATTATTATAATCCTGGATGGAAAAATCATCCTAATTTTAATTGGAATAATAACACAACTAATCGACCATGGATGAATAACATAACACGACCATTAGGAAATCCCTACAATCAGAAATTCTAATTATAAACCTAATTATCCACTGGATTTAATAATAATAACCCACAATTTAAAGATAAGAAATTATCTATAGAAGAATTAATATTAAATATGGGTCGACATTTACAAAATCAGGAAATCGATTACAAATACAAGGAAACCAATTACAAAATCGAGGAACAGTTATTAAAAATATTGAAACTCAACTTGGACATATCGCTACTGCACTTAATAATAGAATACCGGAACATTTCCTAGTAATGTGGAAATAAATCCCAAAGATAAGGGAAATGAACAAATTAAAGCGATACGATTACGAAGTGGAAAAGAATTAGAACCTCGAATTCGAAAAGAACTTGAAAGTCGAAAAGAGGAAGTGGAAATTGAAAAGGAAAAGAATCAACAAGATCCGAACTTAGAAAATCCTTTAATACCAATGAAAATTTACGTTGAAAAACCTCACTACCATTTCCTCGACGACTAATTCAACATAAAAAAGATAAACAATTTGCTAAATTCCTTGAAATTCTAAAGAAATTAACGATAAATATTCCTTTCGTAGAAGCTTTAGAACAGATGCCAAACTATGTAAAATTCATGAAAGATATTTTAAATAAAAAAAGAAAATTTACAGATAATGAAATGGTCGCACTTAGTGAAGAGTGTAGTCTTATTATTCGTAAAAAGCTTCTGAAAAATTAAAAGATCTGGTAGTTTCACTATACCTATCATTTATTGGAGAAAAATTCTATGGAAAAGCTTTGTGTGACTTAGGAGCGAAGCATCAATCTAATGCCTCTATCAATTTTTAAAAGATTAGGATTGGGAGAAATTTCACTACTTCGGTAACTCTTCGGTTAGGTGATCGTTACGTTACATATCTAAGGGAGTTATTGAAGATGTATTAGTAAAAGTGGATAAATTTATCTTCCTTGTAGATTTTATTGTTTTAGATATGGAAGAAGATAAAGAAATTCCTATCATTTTAGGAAGACCATTTTTAGCCACTTGGAAAAGCTATGATTGATGTTCGGAAAGGAGAATTAACTATGAGAGTAAATGACCAAAAAGTAACTTTTAATATTGCTAAATCAATGAAATATCTGCGTTAGAAAAAGATGATGAGTGCTTTCGAATGGAAGTACTCGATCATTTACAAAAAGAACATTTTAATGAATATTATGAAGAAAAATTAGAAAAAGAAAATACTGAATTAATTGAAAAAGCCGATATAAATGAAGAACTAGATTATATTCAAGAGAAATTTGAATTTTTGGATAACACAGAAAACTCTAAAAAAATATAGTTCCATCGATTATTAAACCTCCTGAACTTGAGTTAAAAATGTTATCTAATCATTTGAAATATGCTTACTTAGGTAATTCTTCAACTCTACCAGTTATTATTTCCTCTGAATTAAATAAATCTCAAGAACAAAAACTTTTAGATACATTAAAAAAATATAAGAAAATTTTTTGTTGGACTTTAGCGAGATATTAAAGGAATTAGTCCTTCGATACTGTATGCACGGAGAATTATTTTAGATAATGAACATAAGCTTAAAGCAGATCCGCAAAGGAGATTAAATCCGATAATGAAAGAAGTAGTCAAAAAGAAAATTTTAAAATGGTTAGATAATGGTATTATATATCCTATTTACGACGGTGCTTGGGTAAGTCCGATTCCTTGTGTGCACTGAGAAAGGAGGAGTGACCAGTAAAAGCTAATGAAAATAATGATCTTATCCACTATAAAACAAGATTCTTGGATGGCGAATATGTATTGATTATAGAAAATTAAACACAACCACCGGGAAAGATCACTTCCCTTTACCATTTCTAGACCGAGATCTTAGATAGATTAGTCGGACATAAATATTTTTGTTTCTTAGATGGATATACCGGTTATCATCAAATACAAATTGCTCACGAGGATCGAGAAAACTACATTTACTAGTCCTTATGGAACTTTCGCTTTTCGAAGAATGCCTTTTGGATTATGTAATGCACACAGACATTCCAGAGATGTATGATGTACTATATTTAGTAAATTAATTGATAATGGAATAGAAGTATTTATGGATGATTTCTACTGTATTTGGAACAACATTTGACACATGCTTAAATCATCTTGAAAAAGTATTTGAAGTATGTGAGGAAACTAATTTAGTTCTTAATTGGGAGAAATGTCGATTTATGGTTACGGGCGACATTGTATTAGAGCATAAAATTTCGGAAAAAGGCATGGAAGTAGACCACTGCAAAAATTCAAGTTATAGCTAAATTACCACCTCCAACTACGGTAAAAGGGGTAAGAAGTTTTCTTGGACATCCTGGATTCTACAGACGTTATATTAAAGATTTTTCAAAAATTACTAAACCTCTATGCCAACTTCTTGAAAAGGATAAGAAATTTGAATTTACAACTGAATGCCTGAATGCTTTCGAATTATTAAAAGATAAATTAATTACGGCACCTATAATAGTTTCACCTAATTGGAGAAACCATTTGAGCTTATGTGTGATGCTAGTGATTATGCTTATAGGAGCGAGTTCTTGGGCAAAGATACGATAAGATTTTTAAAGTTATATACTCATGCTTAGTAAAACTCTAAATGATCTTTGAAATAAATTATATAGTTGCGAAAGAGAATTATTAGCGAGTTGTATATGCTTTTAATAAATTTCGGCATTATCTAATAGGAACTAAATGTATTGTGCATATCGATCACTCTGCTATAAAGTATTTAATGCAAAAGAAAAATTCTAAACCAAGATTAATTAGATGGATATTATTAATGCAAGAATTTGATTTTGAGATCATTAACAAAGAGGGCGATAATCAATTGCGGATCATTTATCGAGATTAGAAAATCATGAATTATACGATGCGATAATGAAATTTTAGACGATTGTCTCGATGAACAACTTTATAATATAAATGAGTGGAGAATACCTTGTTATGCTGATATAGTAAATTATATTGTAAGTGATATTTTACCCCCTATATTAACTTTACAACAACAGAAAAAATTCATTAATGATACAAAAACATACTTTTGGGATGAACCATACTTATATAAGCAATGTAAGGATTTAATTATTATAAGATGCGTGCCTTATGAAGAAACTGAACCAATCATTCAAAAATGTCATGATTCGATTTTGGAGGACATTTTGGGACGAGATAAAGCTGCATATAAAATTCTACGATACGGATTCTATTGGCTTACTTTATTTAGAGATGTATACATATATATAAAAACACTGCGATAAATGCCGAAGAGTAGGAAACATATCGAGAAAAAATGAAATGCCTCTGAATTTTATATTAGAAGTTGAAATTTTTTATGTTTGGGGATTAGATTTCATGGGACCTTTTATTCCTTCATTTGGAAACTCATATATATTAGTAGCTGTTGATTATGTTTCAAAATGGATCGAAGCACAAGCTTTACCTAGGTGTGATGCTAAAAGTGTTTCAAAATTTTTAATGAAAAATATTTTTACTAGATTTGGAATGCGAGAGTGATTATCATCGACGGAGGAACTCATTTTAGAAACAAATATATTCACGAAACTAGTAGAAAAATATAATATTATGCATAAGATATCAGTTGCTTATCATCCACGAAACTAGTGGATTAGTGAAGTTTCTAATCGAGAGATTAAGCGTATATTAGAAAAGTACGTAAACCACTAATAGATCGAGTGAGTACGTAAGACTAGACACTGCATTATAGGCATACAGAACTGCTTATAAAACTCCGATTGGAATGACTCCTTACAGGCTTATATATGGAAAAACTTGCCACTTACCAGTTGAATTAGAACATAAAGCATATTGGGCGATTAAAGAATTTAATTATAATATTAAAGAAGCTGGTGAGAAGAGATTGTTACAATTAAATGAGTTGGAAGAACTAAGGAATGAATCATATGATAATGATAGGATTTATAAAGAAAGGATGAAATTATGGCATGATCGGAAGATTAATCAGAGAGATTTTGAACCAGGACAAGAAGTTCTACTATATAATACTAGATTGAAATTATTTCCTGGGAAATTTAAATCTCGATGGTTAGGACCTTTCACCATAACTCATATATTTTCATATGGAACTATAGAAATTGAAGATCCAAAAACAGGACATAGATTTAAGGTAAACGGACATAGATTAAAACCATATTTTGAAGGTAAAAGACCAAAATTTAAAGAGGTTTTAATGCTTAGTCAACTTGATTACTAACTGAAATTAGGTCGGGCTGACGACGTTAAACCAAGCGCTTTATGGGAGGCAACCCATATTAGTCTTTTATTTTAATCATCTACAAATTAGTGAGTCTATATTATTAAAACAAATCTTACTACTCAAATTTTTAATGAGAATCATCACAAATTCGAACTTATATGATGAGATCAGAAAATATTCGGACCAGAGCGAAAATGGGCGATTTTCACGAATCTCGGCGACAGCGAGCCCGAGCCCGCCGACAGCGAGATCGTGTGACATGACTTAATTCAGTTTTATAACTAGCTCACCGACAGCGAGAAACTTCCCGCCGACAGCGAGGCAGTTGAAAATTTGGTTTCTTAAAGATTTTCGTGCGGTTTTGGACGGATCTAAGCCATTTCTTTGTAGGAAATTATCCCAAATTCGATTTTATACCATTTTCTTCCTTAGAAACGACTAGAGACCAATCCTTTCAATCTGAAATGGCACCCAAATTCTTAGAAACCACAAAAACTGAAGTTTTTAACCGAAGAAAATTCGTCAGTTCGGAGGCGCAGTGTATCTTCAACAAAGGCTTGATGAAGAAAAGACTTATTAAAGAAAGGGGATTTGTCGACGAGAGGAGTAGAGAATTCCACCACAAAAATCGAAGAAATGATTGCACGGCGGCATTGGGAGGTATTTTGTTATACGACATTCACTTGTAGTTATTCCAGTAGTTAAAGAGTTTTACTCTAATTTTCATGCGATCAACAATGGAAATGTCTACGTTAGAGGAAGATGGATAACATTTACTCCTTCAAGGGTAAATGAATTGTTTTCTATAGAGAATACCTCTGTTTGTCATTATTCCAACTTTGTGCCTTCGAGATACAATATGAACGAGATCTATAGATACAGATCGACTAACACGATGATTGGGAGTTACGCGAAGACGGGTATGTCGGTTTTTACGCATCACTTCTTAACCCTGTCTCGAAGCATTCGGCATTTCTTTATCTCATCAAAATTATTACCTACTTATGAGGGTAAATAAAGTTTCAAAGGAATGCGTTATATTAAACTACGTATTCAAATTGGACTACCTATCGATGTTGGATCAATAATAGTAAAGTACGCATTGGGATTGATTGTGCATGGGTCAGTTCATGGACTTGGACACCCATCGACTATATTTGCTTTATGCAGTCAGTACCAAGTTTCTTATGAGGCTTAAGAAAAAGTACTTTTGCCATGGAAACCACTTGATCCTACTGATATGTTTCCAACCTTGGATAACAACGATGAGATTACCATTATTTCTGACAGAGCATCACAGAACAATCCTTTAGCAAGACCCCTTGCGATAAAACAAATTTCATTCGAAGAAGATTAAAGGATTGGAGAAAGAATTGCAAAATGTGATGAATTCCATCGACAATATCTCTGATATGTTTGATCACGTTGACTGGAGGATGAAGGAACACTTTGATCATACTGGACATTTAAAGGCTAGTTTTATTCATTTATTAAGACAGAAGGGATGGATTAATGAAGAATCTACTGCATAATTCCCTTTCAGGCCTTTATACAATTTATTTGTGCACCTGCGTCGCATCGGGTATATCAGAGAAGATGATAGTTCAGACACTGAAGAGTAGGAAAGATTTCTATTTTATTTCATATATTTGCGTATATATGTGTTGATTTGGATTTAGGTTTTATTATGATTTGAATTTTAATTTGATCATCTCAAATTTGATGAGATTATTTGTAATTGTTATATCTCAGCATTTAGAGTGTTGTGGTGTGGATTGCGATGCTGAGTTTTATGGATTTGAACATTTAAGTAAAGTGTTGTTAAGCAGTTAGTGTGAAGTTTGTAAGTTTCATAGGTTTTCATATATAAAGTTATATTGTTTGTGTTGTGTGAACTTTTTGTGAGTATAAGTATCTAATATTCGTATTATTATTAAATTAAGAGATCGGAAGATTGATTAAGGGAAAATCGAGGTTGAAAATGATTGACAAATTTCAAAAATTTAAAATTTTTGGGATCTCGCCGACGGCGAGAATTATCTCGCCGACAGCAAGAAAACCCGCTGACAGCGAGATCGAGTTCGCCGACGACGGATTTTTCCCGAAACTTTTGCCTTATGAAATTAATTAGCTTGCTGACGGCGAGAAAAATCTCGCCGACAGCGAGATCGTGAAAAGACCTATATTTGACCAGTCAACTGACACTATTCATCATCCCCTTCCTCAAAACTTTGAAAAAACCGACCTAGGGCTTGAGAGATCTTGGATTTGAAGCGATTTCAACACATTTTGACACCGGATTTCATCTTCCCTTGGTAAGAGCTTCACTCCTATGCAAAAAATTTTGATTTTCACCATGGATTTCTTCTACATTGGGAAATTTTGAAAAATTTCGAAATGTGGAGAAAATATTTGGAAGAATTTCATGAAAATTGATTTAAATGGATCTTAGATGTTATAGAAAGCCTTCTTAGTAATATTTGGAAGTTTAGTTAAAATTTTTGCAAATTTCACAGATAAAAAATAGCTCCACGACAAAAGCGACGAATAGATTACGACGAAACCCGATTCATTAACGCAAGAGCCCAAACTCGATACTTTCAAAACATACAAGCAAGAAAATGCATTCAAGATCGAGTTTTCAAGAATCCTGGAGGAGAAGTTGAGCGAATCATTAAGGAACGAGGATGGGAAAATTTCTATTTCGTGACCAACAGAGCCATTGTAGAAGTGGTAAAGGAATTTTATACAAACTTAACACGAGTGAAGATGCACCGGTTAAGGTTAGAGGATTTTTGTGGAATTCAACGCTGCTAGAATAAATGCTTATTACGAGGTTAGAGACACCTACACCAGCGAATATGAAACTTTTGGAACTATGGAAGGACCACTCGAAGAGGTGATCGACTTTCTCACTGATGGGAAAGGCGTCTGGAAGATAAAGCAGCGAGAACGAGTAAACTTCCCTCTTTCTATGCTAAATGCAACATCTAAAGCCTGACACTATTTTATTTGTTCTACTTTGTTACCTACCTACAACCATAGTGAGGTAACAAGAGATGAAACGATTCTAAATTTCTGTATTCAGAACCAAAAGAGTATTAATGTGGGAAGTGTAATTTATAAGAATATATTAGCCACCTCAAGAAATGAAAGTGGAGGAGGACTAGGACATCCTGGTCTTATCTATGCACTCTGCCGATTATACGGGGTAGAGGCAAGAGATGATGAGGAATGGGTTGAGCCTATGAAACCCATTACTCGGCTAATATAAAGAAATATGAATCCCACGAAGGATGGAGATACAGGACGAGGGATTATGTACCTTCTTCAAGTATAGATATACCCTCTACTAGTTATGAACCCCCTCAGTACACCACTCCTACCCATCAAGATCTGATGAATGAATTAACCCTGAGTAGAAAGAGTTTTGAGCTATTTGGAGAAAACATGGAAAGAAGATTTGAACATATAGACCAAAGGATTGGAGGCTTGGAAAGAAGATACGATTATGATAGCGAATATCTCCAGCGACATTCAGAGTACGAAATTGCATATTATGAGGCTTAACGTCGATACAGGAGTGGTGATTTAGATGTTGTCTTTCCTGAGTGCCCCCATTATACACGATACACGCTCTGCTCGGCCTTTTCGGCTTGGAGATCGGGGAGATGATATAGCACTGGGATTTTGATGCGGAAGATTAGAGCCTTTATTTAGTTTGTTTGGTTTGTTTAGATTTATTGTTATTTTGGAAACTTTATTATTACGTATGTAATTATTACGTACTTTTTGTGGATTTGTGGATGTTGGTATGTTTGCTTATGCTTATGATGTTAGACTTCTTATGTGTGTTAAATTAGTTTGCAATTTTTTATATAGGATGTGTTGTTTAAGTTTTTATAAGTCATGAACTTTTAATATTGTTTAGATTGTTTTAATATGTTTTTAAGTAAGTTAGTTAATTGCATGTGTAGTAATAAATTAAGTTTTCATTTGTTATGTTGGATACTTATTTTAAAATTTCATCCATGCACTTTCTTTTAAATGTTATATGTGGAAGAATACTAACGAGTACGGGTTACGTAAGTAATGAAAAAGCCTGCAAAAATTTCAAAGAAAAGAAATACCTAAAGCTCGAAAGGTATGATGAACTTTACTATATACTTTCCCTTTTCACTATTTAGTATAGATAGAAAAATTTAAGTTTGGGGGAAGGTAGATAGACAAATTTAATTATTAAATTGTTCTCAATATTATTTTCAAAAATTATTATCAAATGATTTTCTATAGAAGTTTTTCAATTCAATAAACATGAATTACTATATTTAATTATTATAGAAAGTTAAATAAAATGTTTCTAGTAATTCAATTAATTAATGGAATAAGATATTTGGTTAAAAGGAATAAGAATAAAGTAAACTATTTAAAGTAAGGGAAACTATATTTTAAAATTTAAATTCTTAAGTATTTAAATGAAAAAGAAAGGATTGAAACTCAATGAAGTAAAGGCTATGAAATATATATAAGCAATGAAATATTTTAAGTTTTTAAATTTAGGAAGAGAAGTTGAAGTTCAAAATTATTAACAGGCTATCCAGATACAGTAATCCTCACTTGAAAAAGAAAAAAAAAGAAAGATTGAAAATCAATCTAAAAAGAAAAATTAAAAAAAAAAGAAAAGAAAAATATAAGTGAGGAGAAGCTTGAGGAGATGCCTTATCAAAAATTGGCTTTAATGGATTCAACCTAAAGGATAAAAAAATTAATTATATTTCTAAACTTATATATATGGATTAGTATTTTACTAAATAGTGTTTTCTTGAACTTCCTATCATCTAAATATCTTAAGTAATTTACTCTTTTTAAATCTAGTCCTTCTTGAAATAAATAGAAAGCTAGAAATCTTAGACACGATAACTAGATAATCTTATATCTATAAAGTTAATTTAATTACTTAGAAATATTTCTATTCAACTTTACTATAATGTTATTTAAATTTAATTCATAGTATATCTGAATTGAAAAATTCTATTACAGAAATCATTATTTTTATTTAGTATTAAAATTACTTGAGGACAAGTAATAATTAAGTTTGGGGGATTTTGATCACAGAAAAATACATTAAGAAATTCATATCTATTTTTTATGAAATTGCACTTTAAAGAAAGGTATTTTCTTTATTTTACTACAGGAATGAAGATTTATAAGTGATGGAAACAAAAAGCATGAAATGGAGCGAATTTGGATCAAAAAGGAAGAAATTCATGGAAAATGAACTAAGTCGCTGACGACGAGATCGAGGCCGCCAACGGCGAGATCATGAGGAGAATTTCTGAAGGAATTATAACTACCTCACCGACAGCGAGCCCGAGCCCGCCGACAGCGAGATCGCGCGGTTTGAAGACCTTCTAGAAGCCCCGCTGACGGCGAGGTCGTTTCTCGCCGACGGCGAGACAGTTCAAAATGCATATACATTGAACCTGGATGCTTTTTGAAGAGGTGTTTAAGCATCCCTTGGACCTTTGCCTACCTCTATAAATAGAGGACGAATTTGTGTGTCTTGTGTGTGTCTTTTGTGTGTCATTTGTGTGTGTCTCTGGAGTCTTAAGTGAGTTTATTTAGAGTCTTAGTGAATCTTTAGTGAGTTAGAAGTGTGCTGTACTAGAAGGAAAAGTCGAAAGGAACTTGAGGAGTACGCAGGGAGGAAATTAAGATAAGTATCTTTGTTTATTGTTGTTAACTTTAAATGAAATCCATGCTTTGTTTTATTCCCATGCATTATGAGTAGTTTTCTTAGTCTTTCTCCTTGTTTATGAAAATTATGCGAATTGATGAAATTAAATAGAAGTACACTAATATATTAAAATAAATTGTGATAATTTTTACTTAGAACTTAATTTACTTTCAATACGACGATTGATTTGTTAAAATATGTTGAAGTATCAACTATAGTAAAAATTACATCCAATATTCAGGGAAGTCAAAAGCCTTGGAAGGAGGGTGCAAATAAATAGGGAAATATTAATTATCGGACGTAGAATTGGACATTTTAGTGTGACATACTAAAATATTCAATTAGGTTCTATTGTTTGAGAGCTGAAGTGTAGATGTTAGCCCTCAGGTGAGGGGAACGTGGGAGCTACGAAGTGGCGGCCGGTATCCTCCCGCGCTAGCCGCGGATTCGGTAATCGAACATAGGATTAGGCGATGTTCTTTGCACTGGACTAAAGGGTAAAGAATAGGAATGCTCTATTTGTCACAATACAATTCAAGAATTCTATTTAGATTAATCATTCACTTAATTTTCTAAAAACAAGGAGAAGGATACTTTTTCGAATTATTTAAATCAACTTTATTTCAAGCATTAGTTTACTTAGTTTGTTATAGTTACTTAAAATTTCGATTACTATTTTAGTAAGTAATTCCTTTAAATTTTAGTGATACACATCCGTTAAAAACTTCCCTGTAGGATCGATAACCGAGGACTCCACTAAAGCCCTGTATTACTTGATACGATACGTATACTTGCGTAGAATCCACATTAAACATTCCATCATAAAATCTAATATATATATATATATTAAAGCGGGATCAAGTTTTTGGTGCCATTGCTATTAACATAATTTGCAAACATATAAAAAGTGGGTCAGTAAGTTCAAGTGAGGGGGTGAAGGGAGAGTGGTCAACTCTATTTTCCATTTTTGGCAAATTTGACCTTGGGATGGGCACGGGAGGCTTCATGGTGATACCATGATATGTATGAGGCCATGAGAAAGTTTCATGCATATGGAATTTTTGATTTTCATTATTTTTAAATAAAAATGTCAAAATTCCTAATTTAGATAGGGTATCATGTATGTATGGCTAGGGTTGGTATGATGCCATGGTTAAATGCCTTAAATGCCATGAGATTATGAGGAATTGATTCTTTGTCATGTGGCTCAAATTAGGCTTTTTAAACATGCATGTGATGATTTTGAAATAGATCATGTATCAATCAAATTAGATTGGAATTTGTTTAAATTGTATTTAGACATGTTGAAATTTGATGTGAATTTGAATTATGGGCATTTTGATTGATCATGAAGTTCAATTTGGGTATTTTGGGATTTTAGGTCAAAATTGGGGGTTTTGGTTTAAAATTGAAATTATGGTTTGGGTTTTGTTAAATTGGGCCTGAAATTGATTTCAATTAAGATTGGGCATGTTTAATTAGGGTTTAGAATTGAAATTGGGGAAATTTGGTATCAATTGGGTGAATATTGGAGTTGATTTGGGGATTTGGCAATTTTGGGGTAAAAGTGGGATTTTGGTCAAAATTGGTCAGTTTGGTCAAATTTGGCAAACTTGGAAACATTGGGTGATGTGGGAAGTTTCAAATGATTTTTAGATTTAAATTGGGTGAAATTTGAATTTTTCAAATTTTGGGCATTTTGGAGGTATTTTGGTAATTTGGCTAATTTTGGTAGGTTTTGGTGATTTTGGGTCATCTGTTAGTTCAAATTGATTTGGGTGAGGTTTTGGAATGAACTTGGTGGTTTTTGTACTTTTTTTGTGAATTTTGGATTTTAATTTTAGGATAGAGTGGAACCAGGGTTTAGGGGTATTTGGTCATTGTTCTTAGCCATGCTTAACCACTTTAGGACCAAGCCTAGCCAAGTGGTAACCTCTTTATGAACCTTCACATATTGACCCTAGCCATCTCCATCCAAGACCAAAGGCTTGGGATCATCCATGTGAGTTTCTTAAATGGGTAGAGGGTATTTAGTTTAGGGTAAAAGTGGGTAATTCAAAGGATTAAGGGTATGTGTTTAAGACCAAGCCTTAGTCACTCAGGGTTACCCTAAGTTCAATCATTCTTATGGAAACTCATCTCTGAACCTCCACATGTTGGTATTCAACCTTCCAAGTGGTTTAGAGGTTTTTAACCATCTATGTAGGGTTTCAAGAAAAGCTATGAAGTGGCTTAAATTTCTAGGTCGTGGCCTCCATCTTTAGTTCTCTAAGATAGTCAAGAGGAAGCTTTATGGGTAGATCTTATGTACTAAGAGGTTGTTTAGACCTCACCAAAAATGTGGTCAACAAAAACATGTAGTGAAGAATGTCTGGTATTTCTTTTCTAAGAGTTTTTGTAAGTATAACACATGTGTACGTACCCAATGAGTAATGAAGTAAGCTAGATGACAAATTTGAGTAATTTATTTTCATCTGTTACGACTCCAACTCAAAAGGTTACAAGTTGTACAATCCAAACACTAGAAATACAATCACCAGTTATTATGTCATGTGGAAAATGAATGGTGAGAATTATCATGTGGAAGAAATTTCATTAAGAAAGGAAAAAAATAGGTAAAGGAAGAGGGAAAAAAAAGAAATCTTCGTCATAATCCTACAAGATCAATCCATGTTATTTGTTGAAATGAGGGAGTGGTGTGATAATAACTTGGCTTAGTTTGAATGGACAAATTTCCTTATTTGAATGATGGATTATTTGTGCTCTCTTTAATGGGGTCTCAACTGTAGTGAAGGAATGATAGGGAGAGAAAAGGGGTTTGGTCTAGATAGTAGAAGAGAAAAGAAGAGGGTGAGGAGTTCGATTTGGATAGGAGAAAGAGAGGGAAAGTGGTTTTGAATAAGAGTGTAAGAAAGAGAATGAGAATTTTGGTTTGATGAAGGCTTAAGTGGGGGAAGTTTTCGAGGGAGGATTTAAGGAGAAGTGGAGGCAAATTTTATAAATGATGGAGGGAAATTTCACTTTGAAAAGGTAGTTATTGTTGTTATGTCTAAAAATAAAACTCTAGCTTAGTTGGAAGAGAAAAATGCAAGGAATTCAGCAACACAATTAGTTTTGTTATGAAGTGGTGGTTATGGCCAAAATTTTTACATTGTCTCATTCTGTTCAAAAAAATTCAGAGAAAATACTTGTGCAATAGGCTTTGGTAAAACTAGGCCCCATATCAAGATATTTTAGATAAAACTGTGGGCCCCACACTAAGAGAAAATTTGGAAGGATTTTGATTTAAAGTTTTTTATGTAATTGATTAAATTAATTATTTTAGCTCACATTCATTTTGGTTGAAATTTGGTTTTGATTTGAGTTTACTATTTAGATTATTCTTCTTATTATCAAAATTGTCATCCAAATTATGGTAGGCTTAATGGGCCCCTATAAAAAGTTTGTTTTGTGCATGGAGGGGTTCATTTGAAATATTTTAATGATACAGATATGAACGTGTAATTAATTTTGAAAATTAATGATTCACTGAAAAAATTTTATATAGAACCATTTTTATTCGTGAAAATCCAAAATGCAAAAAATTACGTAAAAAAATATATTTTATCATCATCAAACAGATTTGCATGCTTCTCATATGTCTTTATGAACAACTTGATGTAATCACTACATAATGAAATTCTAATCACTAGATTGGTCTATGGTGAATAAATTTTTTTATAACGCAATTCATGCATGAAAATTTGAAATGAAAAGATTTACTTTAAAATTCTTCTATGTAATCGTCAAACTTTTTTTCATGGTCTTTATATGGGATAGTAAGCATCAAGCAACTTTCATATTAAATTTTTAAGCCCTAGAATGATTTGAGAAGAGAACAATAACTTTGGTGTGTGTGTCTTGGTTAAAGTTGATTTTAGGCCAATTTTAGGGTTTGCTAAAGTTAATTACATTTAGTTCTATTTATGTTTGGTTAATTTCAAATTTTGTTTAGATAGATTTTACTTTAGGCTAAATTAGGATTTATCTCAATGCTTCAGCTCAAGTAAGGTTTAGGTTATAGCTTGTCTGAGCTTAGTTCAGTAATCTAGTGACACTAGGTGAGACGTCCTATGTCTCAGTGAGACTAGATATAAGCTTGGAAAAAGCTGAAAGAAAAATGAGGTAAAAAATATACCGGTAAACCCAAGTACTATGAGGAGGCCACTCAAGTTGAAGAATTGAAAGGGTGGGATTTGGTGTTTTTATCAAATGAAAAAAAAGTAACACACAATAAGTGAGTTTACATGCTAAATGATGAGTCAAATTGTAGCATGTGCTTCAAGATAATGCATATTATGAAGGAATTCATGTAGAAGGAATGAGTGGGCTACACTGATATTTTTTCAAATTTGGTAAAGATGAAGCTATTAGTTTTGTTGAACTTAGTAGTGGAGGAAGATCTACATATGAAGAAGATGAATGTAAGACAACCTCTTTTCATTGAGATCTAGAAGTAGAACTGTACATGGTGTAAATACAGAGTTGTGAGGTTTCATAAAAAAAGACATGGTACATGGATTGAAGAAAAGTTTTATGGTTTAAGGGAGGACTCAAGACAATACTACATGAGGTTTGATAGGTTCATGTCGGACAGTTCGTACATGAAGTGCCAGACAGACCACTATTGCTTCATTAAAAAAATTGATAACTATTATATCATCCTTCTTTATTTATGTGAATGTCATGTTAATTGTTTGGGAATATAAGAAAAAAATTAGGGATTTGAAGAAGAAATTATCATGGGACTTACAGAAGAAGGATTTAGGTTCAACCAAGAAAATCTTCGCGATGAGAAGCAGTAAGGACATGAGTTCAGATATACTGAAGTTGTCTGAGGCGGAGAATATTAAGAATACCCTACAGATATTCAACATAGGTGAGGCAAAATAATTTTGCATCCTCTTAGATAGTAACTTCAAGCTATCTAAGGAATTATCATCTAGGTCTAAGCAAAGCAAGTATAGATGTGGAGAAATTATATGCTTCAGCAATTGGAAGCCTAATATATGTTATGATATGTATGAGACGAGATATTGCATATATAGTGGGAGTGGTCAATAGCTACATGGGAAATCTAGATAGGCATCACTAAGCGGTAGTGAAATAATTTCTTAGGTATTTGAGGAGAACAATCAACATAGTAATTTGCATTTGAAGTAAATAGATCAGTCTACGGGAATTTTTAGATTCAAATCCGCAAGGATATTTTGATGGTAGAAGAAGCAAAATATGGCATATCTTCACTTTAGGAAACACATCGGTGAGTTAAGTCTCCGAAATGTAGAAGATTATTGCATTTTCAACTACGAAAGTAAAATATAAAACTATTACTAAGGCTGGTAAGGAGATGTTTTTGCTTCAGGGCTTTATGATATAACTAGGCAAGGATCAGAGGATTCAAAAGCATTATAGCGATAGTTTAATATTTATCTTGCTAAGTGCATTGCTTTTCATGTCATGATGAAGAATATTTAGCTAAAGTATCATATTATTCACTCTCTCCTAGAAGTTGGGCAATTTCTTTGCGAGAATATACACATAACTCAAAATCCTACTGGCATGTTAAGTAAGGTGGTGACTATCAAGAAACTAGAGCCATGCTTGCTTTTAGTTGGAGTCCAAGGTTGAGATTGGGGGTGATCCACACTACGGTATGTTACTATAAAAATTGTACAAATGGAGGTATAGATCTGGAGGACAGGTGTTAAGAGCTATTGGTCTCTAATTGAAAGATTCTTGAGATGTGGAGCCTGGAAGCACCCACACAAACATAAGGAAGCATGAAGTACCAACCCTCTACATAGCATGCCTAGCATAGTCATGTCCAGTTTCAGGTGTAGCTATGTCAGATGGCATGCCTACACCATCGGGACGGTTTCTCTAATTCATTTCTTAAGGCTCTAAGTCAAAGCAAAGGGTGTTCAAACAAAAAACTTTGTCTTGAACTCTCGACAATGCTTGGAGCGATAAAGATCGATAGCATGGATTTTATTGATGATATCTCTAGTGCGAGCAAGGAAGGATTTTAAGCAAAGTTCTATAAGTTTAAGTGATTGTAGAGAGAAGATCTAATGTATTAATTTTTGTACTTTTCTCTCATTCATAGTGAAATATTGGTGTGGTATTGCTCTGTGATTTTTACTCATTCTCAAGTTTTTTTTAATGTAATTCTTGGTGTGTTTTTCAAGGATAACTTTGTGCATTTATGTCCTAATTTTTGAATCGGTGTGATTTTTTTTCTTTTTTTGAGTGGTTTTGGGTGTAAATTGATTGAACCACTGAGTGTAGTCCATCCCAACATAACAAGTCTAAGTATTTGTGTTGATGCATTTTTAGATTGTTAACATAAGAATGATCCTTTCTTGGTGCAACTGCGCCGAGTCTTCATGGTGCTACGGTGCGCTAAGTTGGTATTGTGGCACTTTACTCTCGGTTTGATGATCCAAGCTTGTTGCAAATTATGCTTGGCCTAGCATCGTGGCACTGTTGGTAGCGTTATGGTGCTGCTTAGAGAATCTATTTCTAGGTCTTCTTCTTTGATTCCTCTTATGGAGATTCCTACCAACATACACTTATTTATTGAAATAAGCATGTAAATTTCCTATTTCTTGCATTTTTTGACCCAATTTATATTCATTTGCCTCACTTCATCCATATCTAAAATTTTACTGGGTTAACCCAATTGTGTTGTCCATCTTATGGGGCTTAAAAAGGCTTGCTTCCATAAGGGCAAACTTTATTAAGTAGGAAACTAAACTGAGTGTATCAAGACTAGAGCCAAGTCAACTTTACTGTAGAAATGAAATCAACAGTGAGTACTAATATTATCACTAAATTTTATATAAGTTTGGAGATTTCAATAACGCTCGGGCAATAACATAAAATCTCACAACTATGTCAAAAATAAATACTTCATTTTCTTACATTTTCTTTTCAGAAATTACTCATATCAATACTCAATAAGAAAGTTTACCACAGGAGGAAAATTATATTATACATTTGAGGAGATTTACATTTGGAGATCAAGCCAGCTATAATTTTCATCTTCATTTTCTTTTGGATTATTTTGATAAAATAAAATACAATTTTAAAGTTGATGAATATATTGACACTCGATAATACTAAAAGAAATGTACGTTTTAATCATTCATCATCCAAAAAGAATTACAGTAAATTTAAATGATGAATTTGGTCGCATTTTAAGGGTCTGTTAGGGGCAGCTGTAGCTTATTGAATAATCTGCTGATAAGCTGATTAAAAATAATCTGCTAGAGCTAGGTGCGGAGGCTATTACAAAATTTTATTTTTTTGAAAAGTTGTTTTCTGTGTTTTGAAAACACATAAGCTATCAAAATGCAGTTTATCCAAACAGATCAAATGTGTTTTCAAAACGCCACCGCACCAAATAAGCTGCCCCAAATCGACCCTAAATTAAGGTGAAATAATTTACTTTCCAAAATAAAAATTTCACATAGCAACATAATTGAGCACATCGCACTTACTGGCATAATGGTTTGAAGTGTAATATTTAGGCACATATTATCTTTTTTGGGTTCATCTTTCTAAAAATACATTACGGTGTACATTTATATTACTATAATAAATTAGTCTTGTTTTTAGGCGTTAACTGAAATAGGCCAACACGTCTCTTCAAATAAATAAATTGCCTCACAGCCTTCCATATATGATGATGACCAGATGCACCTCGCGAAAACTGAAATGCATGCATTTAAAAAAATCTACCTCAACTCTCATCAAGCCCAAGAAGAATTAAGGCAATATATATATATATATATATATATATATATATATATATATATATATATATATATATATATATATATATATATATATACTCCTTCGCCTTAGTCGCTTAGCTGTTGATTTTGATCTAAATGGCTATTGACTGACCCAGATAGGAGTGTAAACGAGCCGAACACTAGCTGAGCCCTGCTCGTGTTCGGCTCGTTTATACTTCGAGCTCAAAAAATGTGTTTGTGTTCAGCTCATTTGTTTAGCAAGCCGAATACGAGTTATTCATGAACAATGTGCCGTTTTGACAACCCCAAACAAGTAACCATAAGATATTAAGGGTTGGGGCAAGATTTTAAAATTATTGTGTATATTAAAATATAATTTGAATCTAATTTAAAAACTTTTATTCTATTATCTTAATTAATACTTTTAATTGATTATAAATTTTTGTATCCTTGTAGTCAACTAATGTTTTTTAAAATACTACTGATTAATATATATATATATATATATATATATATATATATATATATATATATATATATATATATGTTGATAAATAGTATTTCGAGTCGAAAACGAGCCGAACACGAACGAACAAAACATTGTTCGTATTCAGCTCGTTAACTTAGCAAACAAGCTGAACACGAGCTTATTAACGAGTCAAACATAAGTTGTTCGCGAACAATGAGCCGTTTTGACAGCCCTAGACACAAACGGTTCCAACAGTCAGGTCAGTTAAAATAAAAAGCCTTGTCTTTTAAGTTTGCTCTGGTTCAGATTCAATCATTTGCTCGTGCTCATATAATTTATTTAATGAGAAGATTACAAGTATAATGGCAGAATTAGACTCTTTGTTTTAAAATGGACTACCTTAACACATCAAACATCCTTTTCTAAATATTTTATTCATTTATAAATGTTAGAAAAAAAGCTTTATCAAGGGATGCAAAATTGTTTGCTTATTAATAATTGTTTATTTAACTTGTTGCCCACTAATAGAAACATCAACTTTCATGATTACAATTGTCCACCCCCTTCTAGTTTTAACCTTTGCATGAATAAGATGTTATTCAATTATGTCTAGCTCAGTAACAGCTAATGTTTATATATGCATAAAGCATTCAAATTTGCACATAAGTACGCGCACATATGCTATAATTTGTAACCCAGCAAATAGCCCCATAATTGAATACATCTTCTGGTGGACAGGTGTTGATAGATAAATTATCGAAAGATGAGTGCCTTATCGTGCTTGGGAAATTTAAGAGAAAAATTGCTTCAAGGTGATGTGGAAGAGAACCAGGCAATATCCAAAACAACACATATAATAGAGAACCATTGTGCACATGGAGGAGCTTGGACTTTCACAACTGTTCGACACATTATTTGTAGAACAAAATTGTCTTAAATATTTTAAAATTCTGATAAATGTTAATTTTGTATGATATCTATTATATTGATTATTTATGAGTATTTCAAAAAAATTTTAAATTGCCAATTTCAATAATATTTGATTTATTTACAAATTAAATTTATGTGATTTTGCAACAATTAAATGAAATATAAATTTAACCAAAAGGTTCTCCAATTCTGCAAAGGTCTTGACTGAACCGTTCGGCAACTCTGCATACCAATCAAAGGCGATCCCTTACAGGCTGCTGACGAACTGACGAAAAAGCAAAGCATCACTCCCACCGGCGTTGCAGCAACTAGCACGAAAATATGCAACATGCTGTCGGGGGTTACCTGTTCAGTCAAAAGTTTTAAACGGAGGTGGTACGAAGCCTTTTGGGTATTGAACTGCGTCAAATTCTTCGGGGTAAGGTCTACCCGTCTGAATAGATGCTCCACTCTTGGACTGGGCTAGGGCTTCTTGCACCTGCTGTTCCACCATGTTCTTAATGTCCTTTTCAGGTATCATACTTTGCGTAGAATTTTTCTTCGGCTGCTTATCTCCATTGACTGATGTAATTTCTTTTCCTCCGTCCGCAATGTGAATGATTTCCGGGGGTGTTTCTTTTTGGGGTTGAGGCTGACTTTGAAGCGTGGCTAGAGCAGCCGCCATCTCCTCCATCTTCTTCTCCATCCGATAAATTGTATCGTCCTTTTCTCGCAGATGTAGTTTCAGTGCTTCTGGATCATCTCCCACTACAGCTGCTGGAGCTCCTAGCAAAGCTGACAACGCTCGGGTTTCGACAACATTGATTTCGGAAAAATCATCGTCCATGAATTCTGACAAGTCTTCTTCATTTTCTGATCTTTCTTTCCGCTCTTTGGCCAACTGTTGATTTTCCAACCTCAAATTTTCCAAAGTAACCTCGAGTGACTTTCAAATTTCATTTTATTTATTCTCTTAGTTTGCAGTTTAGAAGGTTCGTTTGTTCATAGTTAAAAAGGGTTTGTTAGGAATGAAATGATTAAAGGAGGAAGAGTAAGGGAAGGTAAAGGACCCAATTCAGCACCAGAAAGGGAGAGAAAATCTCACAAAACTCTCATCTCGACGAACAGGCAAAAGGATCCTGGAACCTCTCTATTTAGGGATGTATAAACAGTGGCTCCAAAATCCAAGAAGAGTTGACTGTACCCGTTCAAGGTAGAAATGAACATGGTATGTCAACAGGAAGAATGATAGTTTGATCCACTAGGGGTATGGATTCACTACCGATTTATGAAAGCAAAATCATCTGTTCAAAATGGAGAGAGGAACTACTCCCCAGCGGAATCGCCAGAAAAGTTGTCGGCGTATTTTTTAGGTTGAGTGTTTAATTTAAATTTATATATATTATTTGGAAAATAACATTTTGATTTTTGAAAATAGTTTTAAGTTTTGAAAAATTTTTGAAGTTTGAAGTCAAACTGATCTCACATCTCGAAAAGTTTATATAAAAGAGCACCACATTACAAACTGTGTGTCTATCTCGAGGAATAGACATCTGCTTGATAATGGGGCTCGATTAAATAAACTAATAGATTTGTGACATCTGTTTGGTCTGTGAACCAATTTTATAAGCCGACAAATTTCCCCTACTTAATATAAAGGAATTAAGCAGGGTTTATATTAAGCTGGGTTCTTAAAGTTCCCTATAAGGGCAAGCCCCTATAGTTAATTACATCTTAAATGACGGGAGTTACTTAAGAAAACTCTCGATAATGATCAGTTGTTTTGCTTTTAAGAATTTCAAAGTTTAAGGTTTTCAAAGAATTGAATTTTGGAAATTTTAATAGGGAATGGATCAAATTTGGGACAGTTATTTTGAGAGTCCAAAGGAAGAGAAGTAGGGGATGTCACAGACCTAAAGTGAACTCCGGTGACTTCCCGACTATCCTATTGTTTGGCTTCGATTTGAGAGTATTATTTAATGTTTCAATCCTGCCAATTTTAGTTAATTAGGACTTATATTTGTATGATATAATCATACAAATAGCCTAAAAGATGTGAGGGTTTATGTCATACCAAACGGCAACCTCGGAGTGCTAAGATGAGTTAGGGCTTAATTTGCATAATATGATTATACAAATGCCTAAAAAGAAGTTGAGGATTTATGTTGCACTAAGCAAACTATCTCAAAATCCTATGGCTTGGTTATTTAATTCTAGAAAATGTTAAGCTGGTGAAGACCCAAGTTTTGTTGTTGAAGATGGTCGTGCTACCCACTGTGCTCTAAGCTCCTAATTGTTGCAGAGGTTTGGTTTTAGAAAGTTGCAATCAAGAGATGAGAGAAGTGTTTTGGTTTAAAGAGGTTGAAAATTTAGATGACTTATGTTTTTATTAAAACAAATCTTAAAGTTGATTAAGCATAACCGATTAAGATCCCACGGTTCTGTCATCCCGACACCAGTATTTTCATCGGATTCACTTTGTCCAAATGAATTTGCTAAACTCAACTGAATGAGTTCTACACTTTCATTTAGACCGTGGGAAATCCCGTTAGCAACACGTGAGTTACATCATCCGAGGGATTCCCGATCATCCAACGAGACGTTTTAATTTAGTTGTAATTAAAGTTTTTTGTTATTTTGTTTGTAATTAAATTTTGAGTTGTTTTATATTTTGAATGTTGTGGCAATGAATTTTATCTTGTGTTGAATTTTAACTTAGTTTTGGTTCAGTTTTGTGGCTATCCTAAAGGTTTCAGTTTTCATGCAGGGTGACATTGTGTTTTAACATGCAAGCTTTCAATAAAAGAAAGTACATCGCAAGTAAATAACTTGCTATAAAATAAAAGTGTACCTGACAGGTCTTCTCATCATTCCCAGCTGCACTTGAAACACATGTTAGAGCATTTATATTTTTAAAAGAAAACACCTAGGTAATGCTAAGGGAAGGTTTGGGTTGTCTACAAAGATGTTAATCCTATCACTAGTTGAGTCCTTAGGTGTGTTTTATGGATGATTTTCTTCACCAAAGAACAATGAAGTTCAATTGTTCTTCTAAAACATCCCATTAGATTGAGAAAGTGCTTAGGACGGGTCCTGAACATATTTTCAACATTATTGGGACTATTCTGAGTCCAAATGAATTTCATCATATGGATGGGTTGATCATCCGAGAATTTAGTTAAGTTTTGATTCTTGCTCAGTGAACTAGGATGTTTGATTATCCTGTGAGTAAATTGACATTTCATTTGATGCTTTATTTAAAAATTATAAGAGTGATAGCCTTTAGGGGCAAGTTGGTTCATTAAAGAATTTAGCCATTCTTAATAGAAGTTTGATTTTATGGTTTAAAGTGATTTTAGTTATAAAGTATTAGTTGGTCTTTTTAAATGTTTTAAATGTTTCAAATTATTTTAAATTGGAAAAGTATCTTTTGGTTCAATTAAGTTTTAATAACTTAAGCTTGTTGTAACTTAATTATGATGTTTTCTTTTTGAATTAACTTTTAATTGGTTTAATTTTACTGCCTTGATTATGAATTGTTTTTTTTTTAAATTGACCTTAACGTTCCAGTTTTGTTTCAATTTTAGTTTTTAGTGATTTCAAATTGGTTTTAATATTTTAAGTTATTTAATTTAATTTTAAATCATCTTTCATTAACTTAAGTATCTTAAGCTTTTCTTTAATTTAATTATAAAGTTTCAAGATTATTCCTTTTAATTTCAAACATTATTTGTTATGACTTCATTAGTAGAGATTAAGTGATGTTTGATTAATTCATTGATTAGGGATTGAATTTCAAAGTATTAGAATCTTCCTGGGTCAAAATCCCTTAACCTTTAATAATTCATTTTTTAATTGACTTCCAAAGTTTAATGATTTAATTAATTAAGGTTTCTTCTTTAAATGTTCAGAGTGATTAATGGGTTTCTACCCCTTAACTCCCTTAGTTTCAATCATATAAAAATTAGGATCAAATATTTTACCCTCCCTTTTGGTTAAGCCTAAAGATTAATTAAGGTTAAAGCCTTTTAATTACCTTAATGCCCTCTTAAGCTTATTCATCCCATATTTCATTAAATTGAGCTCAAATGAGGTTGAAATTTTTATTTCACCTCACTCACATGTCAATTAAGACATTAGAGGAGAAAATGTGATTTTTCAATTTTTAATTTAATTTATATAATTATTTTAGTGAAAAATAAAGATTTTCAATGAAAATTCAACAACATGACCAAGGTAAAGTTTCTATCTTTAAGAAAATTAGAGGAGGTTCCTACTGACTAGAGAACCACTTGGACGAATTTTGGTAATTTTTTGAAATTTATTTTATTTATTATAATTATTTTGAGTTTTGGGGTATTAATTAATTATAAAATAAAATTGAGGTGAAACATTAAGTTTTATATTTTTTTAAATCTCTCTAATCCCAAGAAACTCAAAAAAATAATTTTTATATTTATTTTATTTTTATTTTCATTTTTAAAATTATTTTAGTGAAAGGATTGGAAAATTCATTTTTTAACATTAAAAATAACCCTAAGCCTTTAAAATTCAAAATCTTTACTTAGGGACTTGGCAAATTTTTTTAGTTGGTTCCTAAGTGATTAGGGGACCAAATATAACATTTTATGAATTTAATATTTTTATGATTTTTATTATTTTTTAATTATTAAAATATTCAAAATTAGGTGAAAATTGAAGATTTTAGAAAATTTTCAATTTTAATTTTCTTAGACTCCTCTAATATTTGAGAGGCCTCAAAATTGATTTGGTGAATTTTTGAAATGTATTTTGAGTTTTCTTAGACTCCATTTAGTGGGTTAAATCTTTTGCAATTGGCTTAAAATTTTTATGTGGGATTCCTCTGACCCTAAAGATTAGTGGAGAATTGATTTCATGTAATTTGATGTGTAATTGTTTCAAATTAATTTAATTTTAGTTTTGGGGTTTTACCTAAATTAGGATTTCTTTAAGTGAATTAAGCCAAGTTACAATTTTCTTAGGGTCCTCTGGTCCAGAGATACTTCCCTTAATTTTTCTAGATTTTTTTGATCAACATGCTAATTTTCACAATTAATTTTGCTCAAAATGACTCTGAACTTAGAAAATAGATAACTTACCATAGACATAGCCTCTGGTCTTGAAAAGTTTAGAGAATGTTCCCAAGATCAAAGGCTACAAAAGCTCTATGGTCTCATGCCATGGTGAATTATGCATGCTAATAGAGAATTAAAATATTCAGAACAATATTAAATTAATTAAAAATCACAGACTCAATAAAATAACTTGATTATTTTTTCACATTATTCTTCTTTGTTCATTGAGCAAGAGAGTATTTTTAGTTTATTTTTAGGATTTTTCTATGTAAAATTATGCATTTTTAAAGTTTCAGGCATTTAATTAATTCAGAAAAAGCCTATTTTTCTACTTATCTGACGCGGTGCCACCTAATCTTAGGCAGATCCAAAGTTCCACGCGGCGCAATCTGATTCAACGTCGTCATCTGAGTCAGCGCGCACTTTCTATTCCGCGGTTCTGTCCGGCTCCATCTCCGCCGTCCATTCGATACACGCGCAATCGAACGGTTTCTGGTCATCGTCTTCGTCTGGTTCAACCCGAGAGCCGTCCACCCTAAAACCTTAAAATCTCGCTCGAGACTCAACTAAATCAAGCGTGGTTGGTCTCTATCGACGCATCTTGCCTAGGCAAATACATCTATACGGCTAACATGCATTGAAATTGAACAAAACAAAAAGGAGAATTGTTGGAAGCTCGGGAGGGAGAAGACGTCAATTCCTTTGCTCTGAGAAGTGAAGCTTCAATCAGAGATGCTTGGCACGTTCGTTAGAATCCCATAAGCCTATGGATGAAGCCTCGAGCGGTGGTGAAATGCCTAGGTATGAAAGTGTCCAAACCCAATTTGGTGTTCTAGCCGATAGAGCAAATGACAGGCTTGGTGAGGGGGCTTTCAGTGGGAAACTCCTTCTCTACCTCTGGTGAAGGTGTGGGAAGGTTTAATTTGATTTCTGTGGAGTTTCAGAGAGTGTCCTAGTTTCTGGCCTAAAATTGAACTCCAAAATTGAGCTCAACCAGTGGGGATTAGGGTATAAGGACAATGGGGCTCTTCTTCTCTAGGCTGGGAGAAGGCTTGGGAGCAATTTGGGGGAGTTCTGTGAGAAAAATTTCAACACCTGGTGCAAGGCCGAACGGTGAGGATATTATAGCCATGGCTGCCTGTTGGAGCTCAGAGCCAGGCAATGAGTGTTTTAGGCTACTTAGGGCAAGGGCTGAGCAGGCAAGGTGGCTGGAGAGGAGATGGCACACTGCCAAGGCTCAACTTTGAAATTTAGGTGCTCGGGCATGGCTGTTCCTGCTGCTGGGGTGGTGCGGCAAAGACACTCAGGCGGTTGGGCAGGCTGAGGAGGAGTGGAGGAGAGGTTCAGCTGCATTAATTGGGCTGAGGAGGTTGCTTAAGGGAGGTTTAAAGGATGGGACTTAGCCTTAACAAAGGGCTAAACCCATTGATCCAAAGTGGTGGACCATTGGTCCATGGCTCAAGGGGCATGGGTTGGGTTAGGTCAAACCCATCCTAGGAGGCCTACGGTTGGCTGCCAAGAGGTTGGCTTGATCAAATTTGGTTTGGTTAGGTTCAATTTGGCTCATGTGTGCACATGGGTTGGTTTGGGTTCAACTTGGGCTAGCTTGAGTTTGGGTTTGATTTAGGTCCAAGTGTCTTGAGCAACATTGTCTAAATGATTGCCATTTTGATGAAGACATGGAATGGTTTTGAGTTCAATTGAGAGGTCAATTTGGTGGATTTTGGGATTTTGGTTAATTTGGGTAAGGTTGGGTCAACTTGGGTCCAAATTGGTTTAAGGTGGGCTTTCGACCCAATTGAATGTTTCAAATGGTTGAGGGGAATGTATTGAAGAGTTCCAAACATCAATTGGGAGGAAACTTTGGGGTTAGGCCAATCAATTGGGTAGATTTACGACATGTGTTCAATTTGGGTTAAAATGGGTGTTCTTGATTTTCAAATGCATTTAGGCTAGGCTTGAGCTCAAATTGGGATAATTGAATGTTGCATGGGTTTCATAGGAGTTCCATGGAAGGTTTAGGATTGAAATTTGGGGGGAATTGGTTGACATTAGGTTAATTGGGGAGTTTTGGATTTCAAATGGAATTGAACTCAAATGTGAATCAATTTGGACTTATATTTGGTTTAGATTGGTATTGGGGATGTTTAATTAAAGTTTAGAATTGAAATTGGGCAAAATTGAGGTTAAATTGGTTGATTTGGTTTGACATTGGGTCCTTGTAGGTTAAATTAGCCAACTTGAGATTTTGGATTGAAAGTAGGTTATTTTGGTAGAATTGGCTCATGGTGTAGTTGAACAAAATGAAATTGGGAATATTTGGGATTTTTTGAAATTTTTTGGGAAGTTTTGGAATTTTTGGAATTTTGGGTCAAAAGGGTATTTTAGGGTATTTGGAGGTTATTTGGAGGGTATTGGGGTATTTTGGTGGATTTAAGAGGTATGAATTGTTTTAAAATGATTTTTAAAATTTAGGAATTTTTGGGATTTTTTTTGGGAAATTTTGGAGAGTTTTGGGAGTTGTAGGGGCAATTTAGGTAATTTTAGGTAGGCTTAAGGACCCAATGTCAAAACCAGAAATTTTGGGAAATTGGAATTTTGGTTAAGGTTGATTGGAGTGAAATGATTTAAATTGAGCCATGGACCAATGGTAGTGTCCATTTTGAACATCTCATAGGTTGTTCCTACCCTCTAAGTCAAGGGCTAGGGGTTTGGATCCATCCATATGGGTGCTCTAATGAATCAGGAGTCAAGATTGGGTAAAGATGGTTTAGGGTTTAGGATGTGTGTAGGAGTGCAGTGTGTACAAGCTAGTCCTCACCAAGACCAGGCCACCCAGGGTTGTCCTAAGGCTTGATCATCCTGCATATTGGTCCTAACCTTCCAAGTGGTTTGGAGGTTGATGTCCATCCATGTAGGATTTCAAAAGAGAGTCAAGATTTGGTTTGAATTTCTAAAAGGTGGGTTCCATCTCTAGTCTTCTAGGACAGTCAAGGAGAAGTCCTATGGCTGGATCCTAGCACTAAGAGGAAAGAAAAGACCTCACAAAAAATGAGGTCAACAAGGCTTATGTTCCACAAAATTTCTATGTGGTAGCTTTAAATTTTTATAAAGAAACTTCATGTGATATCATAATGTTTCAACAAAATTTCATGTGATAGTTTTATGCTTTCTTGTGGTGTATTTATGTTTCATGCAATTTAGCAATTTATGTCTTTATGCTTCATGCAAAAAAGTAAGTTGTGGTTATTGTTTCATGTAAGTTAGTAAGTTGTGGCTTTATGTTTAATGCAAGTTAGACAGTTCTCGCAACATATGTTTATTAGAAAACATGTTCAGAACATCTAAAAATATGTTATGATTATATATTTAGAATTGATTATTCTCATAAGTTAGGAACGTAGGTAATGGTTTGCATAAACTTATATAGTTCAGTGATATTAATCTACATATTTAAATAATAAAAAATTAACTGCTTTTATAAAATCTAAATAAATTTAAATGTGATCTAAATTAATTATTTTTATAAAATTTATATAAGTTTAAATGTGCTCTAAACTAACTATTTATACATAAAAGGTATTCTAAATTAATTATTTTTATAAAAATTATATAAATTTAAATGTGCCATAAATTAACTATTTATATAAAAATGAATTATCTTTATTTAAATTTAAATGATTTCTAAAAGAGAGAATAATAATTTTGTAAGGGAATGTAAGCTTATGTGTACTCTAACTTCAAAATATCTTCACAAGCTTATTTTCTTACAGTTTGAATTAATTAAACTGAACTTTTTCTTCAGAAAATTCTAAAATTTCTCATGTAAAGTTTAAAAGGTAGAGTAAACCTCTTAATAAATATATATATATATATATATATATATATATATATATATATATATATATATATATATATATATATAATAAACCAAAACAAACTATTTTCAAACACAAGTAAATTCTTTTTCGGTATAAAACTTAAGAAAATTAATCTTTTTCAAAACCAAACTTTCGGAAAACTTTTTCAAAATAAAATTTATGCAAAAGTTTTACAAAATTAAATAAAACCCAAATAAAAATTTTTAAAACAAAACCCAAATAAAAAAATTTTCAAAATAAAGAAAACCAAAGCAAAGCAAAGTACTTTCATATATATATATATATATATATATATATATATATATATATATATATATATATATATATATATATATAAATTAACCAAAAAGGCTTACCTAGAAGGCAAGCAATATATTAAGAAGGTTGAAAAAACAATTACAATGCTTGGATATAGATACACACACACACACACACACACACACACACACATATATATATATATATATATATATATATATATATATATATATATATATATAACCTAAACAAAACTATTTTAAAATAAAAGTAAAACCTAAGCAAAAACTTTCTTAAATGTAAAACAAACATAATTAAGCCTTTTCAAAACAAAAAAAAAGGATACCCATAAACTTTTTCAAAACAAACCTAAGTGGAACCCTTTTTCAACCTAAAACAAATCTAATACAAACATTTTCAAAAATTAAAATAAACCTCAAAAGTATTTTTAAATAAAAATAAAAATATTTTCAAACCTAAGTAAATCTTTTTAAAAACTAAGGTAAATCTTTTCTTATAACCCCTTATAAGTCATTGATTGTATAAATTTTGGCAAATTATATAAATTTATAAATCATCCTCCTAAATTGGTAATTTGTATAAGATTTATACATATTTAAATGTATAAATCTTAAACATACGAGTCTTGAGCAATTTCATACTTTCATATTTTTCACTTAATTAATTTACATGATTAATTAGTTTCTTTTTGTGATAAAGATATTTATACATATATTTATCAATATTTACTTTTTCATATATGTAATAAAAAATAAACATTAATGAATGCATGTGAAACTTAAATGTGAAAAATATAAATATGAAAGAATTAAATAACATATATATGAGACCCTTATGACATGTGATCTTCAACATAGAACAGTAACCCAAAACTAGAAATAAAATGTAGGATAAAAATTAACGGAGAATACCAACTTAATATAGACAACTAAATGTAAAACATTAAACATAGAATGCCTTAATTTTCATTTTAACAAACAAGAGTTAAACAAATCATAAATATATGTATCAATTATATTTCTGTTTTAGATCACGTTTTGAATAACATATAAAGCGGTATATGCAATAATACAATTAGATGCTGACATTAATTATTCTCTTCCTATATATATTAACTGAATTTTGAACTAATTTAATTTGATTCAAATTTATCTCAATTCGTATACAATTCAAACAAAGCTTGTTAGTAGGCTCGTTGATTCTGTCACAGCCAAAATCAATCCAATTTTCCTGTCAAATTTAGAAGCCCCATACACTAACATCATCGTCAACTTCTGTGGTTGACATGGCCAGAAGCCTACCACATTTCTTTTCAAATTTTCTTGTCAAATTTTTGGACTCATTCAGATAATTATCAGCTCATTGAAACCTACACTTGCAGCTCTAAATCTTCTTCCATGTGACCTCCAAACCGTATTATTAGAGCATTCACAGCCTCGCCCAACAGAAGCAGCCAAGGCCCCCATTAATGTCAAATCCAAAAGAAGCTTTTCCTTGAAAGCAGGCATGATTCCAATTCTCGTATATCCATAGCAGCCCAGAATAGATAGCTGAATTGAACCGCTTAAAAATAGTGAAGAAAGTTGGGTCTTGTTTGAGAAATTTCGTCCTTCAATCCACATAAAATAATAATATTAAGTAGAATCTCCAATAATTCAAATTGTCAGCTACAAGCTTCATCCTTCATTTATGATGGACGGGTTTGCTATGATGTGTAGCTTTCTGTCATGTGTTAATTTGTCAAACTTGTCAAAGAAAAGAGCAATGATACACAGTTTCAAGTTCCACTTGGCAACTGGATAGGAAACTTTGTACGGAGTAAGCATTTCTGAAAAAATAACGTACTGTAAAGTCAAGGATGGAGGGCAAATGATATATTACATTAATTTTTCTAAATTCATTTAATGCATGCCAAGGCGTCATGTTAAATGAGAAACAAAACAGGAATGGAAAGTGATGTACCTTACTGCCAAAATTAAAGAAGTCTGTTATATGATATTTGACAATTGGTCTGAAATGGCGACCGACGACCGACTTAAAGCAGATCTAATATAAAAGAGAAGATTGCATGTTGGAAGAGAAGAAATATTTTAAGCTCTCTCTATTTTCTTTCTGTAAGAGAAAAGCTTTAAAACATGCTTCTCCTTACATGAATGATGCATTGTTTTGATTGGTCTTGATTCAGGAAAACGAGATCAGGTCTTAGAAGAGAAAAGATTTATAATGAAATGGAAATCAATGCTGTTAGATCCTTTTAATCTATTTGTTGGTATTTAAATATATATTTCTCTGAATCTCAGATTTCGGATCCTTAAATGACAAGAAATCAGAAACTTTGGAAGTGTTTTTGTTCACATAGAGATACTTGGGGCCGTTTGGGGTCCCTTTAACTTTTTATATTTAATTTTTGGTTTTTATGTTCTTTTTTTAATGTTTTGATTTGAATTGAAACTTGTTTGAGTTGTATCTCAAAATATTTTTTAGGTATATGGAGTGTTTTTAAATTAAAAAAAATAAAAACATAATAAGAAAATATATCAATCAAGTATACTTTTTAGAATAAAAAATAAATAAAAAAAGAAAAGTAGTGTCAAACAAGTTCTTAATATCTCAAATTAGTTTATACAAAACATAAACAAACTTAGAGAGTTTTTTAGTTTTATGTTGGAGCACCTTAATGCACCTTAATTGTCGTATATTCTCGATGCCAACCCAACACTATCACAGTACTGAGAATCGTCTTCCATTTCAACAAGCAAGGGTGCCCATTGGCGCTGGCCCCCTACCCCATTCGAGTATTGGGAATCTCATTCTCTTTCCACAAACAAGGATGCCCTTCGGCTGTTGAGCATCGATCCTTCTTCTCAAGGATTCTGCTCCCTTCCCAGAGTTAATGCCTCTCGGAGGGCATCCATCATCAGATCCATTAAATTTGGAATTTACTCTTACACAAACTTTCTAGTGTACTCCATATTACTGGTGTTTCTATTTTGGGTTTTTGCTATGTGTTACTCCTCTTCTTATTTGTGTTATGATCTAAGCTTACTGCACCTTTTAAAATATTGAATTTAAATTTGTCCATGAATCACAATGAAGGAATAGAGCGAGAGACATGAGGGAGAAAGAGAGAGAGAGAGAGATAGATAAAGAAGGAAGTGCATAGTGGTAAACAGTAGTGATTAGTCTGTTCTCACAAAATGATTCCATTATTTATAGAAGATGAGATACAACATATGAAATTACATTTTTTGTCCCTACTTTAATAGGGGCATTACATGATATAAAGGGAATTTTATATATATGGGTCTCTGCTGTTGGAAAAAATGACGGAAATAAAGTGAAATTTGGAACGAGAAAAATTACACGAGAAAAAGGCGACACACAAATTTACGTGGTTCGGTAAATTGCCTACGACTACGGAGCTGCAGAGGATTTTATTACTTTAAGGAATTACACCGTCGAGCACCTCGCTGTTTACAAGAAAAACTCTCTCTCTCTCTCTCTCTCTCTCTCTCTGGAGCCACGTAGAGGAAGATGTGAAAAGAAAGAAATTCAAGAACAAAACAACCTTTTTCTTCTTTTCCGTGATCCTCACTACAATTTATTTTATTTCCTGTAAGCTTCACGCCTAAGAGGGATTAGAAGAGGGATTAGGTAGAGATAATCTAGCAGGCTTTTAGCTTGTAATTTATAATACCCTGAAAAGCCCATTTAAGGAAATCACATAAGGCGGCAGCAGAGGGATGCGGAGAACTTTCCTGCGCAGAACTTTATGCGATTCCGTGCGTGACACGGAGAGGAAAGATGCCGGAGGCGGAAAGCTTCACGTGGGAAGCTTTACACAGTTCTGCGTGAGGCGTGAGGCGTGACGCAGAGAGGAAAAAGGTGGGAACAGGCTCCATATCCAGCATTTAGCTCAGCTATCATCAGACTCAGTTAGGCTAAAATCAATGGGTTTTTATTTGGCGAGACCTACTCGTCCAATTGTGTTAAATCATAGTTATCAGTCGACCTTTGATGTTCTTTGAGCCTGTAAGACTCAATTCGATCGGTTTGGCTTTACTTGTCAGCTATTCTAGTTTGGTTGTCAACAATTGATCCATGAATGAGGAGCTCCCTATTGGTAGAGTGAGACTAGACTATTAGGAAGAGATTGAATCGTCATAATCTAATAGATAGCTTAATCCTTGATGAGATGGGTCCTTCGGTATCTTCGTGGATTATGTTATTATCAATTATTGGCCTCTATTGAGGAATCTCAAGGGTGTTCATGAAATGGTTGATGATACATAACCCTTCCCATGAGTCGAATTGTGGTGATAGGCAAAGTGATGCCTCTGCTCCGCTCGATTGGCCTTAGTCATTGGTTCGTTTTGCCTATATCCAGTTGGCCTCCAAACTTAGTTCAAGGGATTGTATCTAGTCAAGTGGTCATTTAATCTCCTGCTAGTGGGCCCTCCTTAGTTTTATCTTTTTGTTTCATAGTTTGTTGAATCTCGAGATTTGTTCTGGAATATTGCTGATGTATAGTTTCTAAGGTAATTGAAATTTGGGGAATGTGAAAAAACCACGGGAATGTGATAATATATATATATATATATATAATCTTTGATTTGTATTAATATATGAAAATAAATGTCCAAAAGTTTTTACGTGGAAAACTCGTAAAGGGAAAAAACCATGGGGTCTGATCCAGTAAGAATAATCAAATATGAATTGGTGACTTAACGTGCAGGTCCTTGTTTTATATATAGGAAAAAAAGGACTTTAGTGTTTTATATTATATAATGTTCATTTTAGAATGATAGAAAGTGATTATTTGAGAATAATTATTGAAACCAATACACTATCTTTGAGGTGCATCGCTAAACAATGTACTAGGTGACACACTGCTCTGTCGGGTGTTGCGCTGCTTTGCAACGTACGATGCGATTCAACAGTACACATTGTGGCTCCATAAAGGATTTCATTATAAGAATTAGGTGATGGTCGATGGTGGTCGATGGTGGTCAACAAGCAGTGGTCAACAACGTTCAGTGGTTGCATGTGTGGAAGGAGTTTGCCAAATCTCGGTGCAGAAATCATGCTGGGCTTAAGCTCATTTTTCTCCAACCACTGGACTTCCTCTAGATCAGAGACTAAATCCCCTTTCAAGAAGGAGAAGGGCTCTATTTATAGATGCTGGATTGCAAATAAGGAAGGAATTTGGACCACTCAAATCAGGCGGCTAGGGAGGTTTCCTCGATCGAACAATATTTTATGAACATGTAAGTACTTAATGTTGTTTTAATTTAGTGATAATAAGCTCATTGATTTGTCTATAGAAGATCAAAATCTTATATTACTGCTGGCATATGAAGTTATGGGATGTCAGCTCGTCGTCGGCCTGTAGCTGTCGAGATTCTCTCGTGTTAATGTCAATGCCATTGTTTGGAATTGCCACTCTATTTATCTATCTTATCGCCCTAATCTTCAAGATATCTTATTTCTTCGGATCATGTACAGGATCCTCGGATATTAAGAAATTTGAAGAAAATAAGGTTCGATAAAATAGAAAACAGTAGAATAAGAAATGTCAGTGATAATTGATGCAGACTTTTTATCATGCAAGAACTTATGAACCCAAATTTATATATTTATAATGATTTTGTAAAGTCCAAACTTCAACGCAAGTATACGTATCGTATCAAGTAATATAGGGCTCTAATGGAGTCCTGATACACCTAAAATATATAGTATTTTTATGCACATGTTTATACCTATTTTTAATGATATTGCACTTTAATGGAAGATATTTTGTATTTTTCTTGCAGGTATGATGAAAATGGATGGTCATGATGAAAGAAGCAAAATTGGATCAAATTTGGAGCAAAAAAATGAAATATCAAAATTTTAGCATCTGTCATTGCTATAGCCATTGTAGTAGTAGCTGCCACGATTAAAAATCGAAATATAAAAGAATTTGGCGCCAATTTCAAATAGGATGGAATGCAACTCTTGGTGGTAACTTACATAAATTTCTTTGGGCGGCAAGTTTGAATGAGGGGGTGCATTCTTTGGTAGATACATTGAATCTTGACACAATTTGAAGAGACACCAAGGCACCTTTTAGTTTAATATTTAAAGAGAGTCTTAGGAAAGATTAGGGGGCTCTTCCTTTGCATTTTGAAGGGTTCTTTCTTTCTTTTTCTCTTCCACTTGCATTTTGAAGAGAGTTTTTACAGTATTTTACTTTTATTTTGTGAGAGTTTTTATTAAGAGTAGGAGTAGAGAGTAGAAAGGAGAAAAGGGTAGAAGTGAAGTCTTCTTCTTCCCACTTCTTTTCTTTCTTTTAGTTTAGTTTCTATTAAAGTCTGAAGTTTATTTTGAGTCATCGGAGTTGGGAGATCCACTCTGAGGAGTAGTTTAGTGAAGAGTTAAAGTTTCAGAGGAACTTCCTGAGTCTTGTGGAAAGAATTTTCAGATAAGTGTTTACTTTTGTTCTTACAATTAGTTTTTTAATTAATACTTGTTTTTATTTGTTGTTTTTCTTATAGTTTTTAATTTCAAATCAATGTGTTTTTGTATTTTTTCAGTGCATTCTGAGTAGTTTACTTTATCTTTTTCTTTCTTAAATAGAGAAGTAATTAGTTTATAGAGAATTGTTGTGGAAAGTATAAGTGTTTAAAGTTGGAAGAAGTTGCGAACATTGATTCTGAAAACTTTGTTTATTTCTTAATTTGGTCTCATAAGTTGTAGAATTTTATGAGATTATGTAAGATCCAATGCAGTATTGTCTCATAAAAGTTAGTAAGAATCACATGCAATTATATGGGTGAGAATTGTAGTCCATATAATAAAATGTAATATTAGAAGATATTTTATGGAAGGGAGTAAAATTAGAGGATTTTAGAGTGACGGGCTTAAACCCCCTAATTTGGTTTGAAGTTTTGAGTTTTGTTATGAGAAGTTAGCCCCCGGTTGGTGGGAATTGAGGGAACTCACAGAGTGAATGACTGGTATCTTCCCTGCCTAACCATGTTACAAATGATAAAAATTTCAAATTAAATTATATTCTTTATAGAACAAAGTAAGGATAAAGAATACATTTGCTTCTATCCGTCACAACAAATTTAAATACTTGCACAACAATACTTTAATAATTATTACTACTTCATAAAAGGAAAGAAAAAGATATTCTAGTTAATAGTATTTTACATACAGTGTTATTAGTTATTATAATTTTAATTTCTTGCTTAACATTTTCTTAAGGAAATTTCAAAAGACTAATCAACTTTAAAAAATTTTCAAAATCAAGACATACTTTTCAAAAACCATTAAAAAAAGTAAAAATATAATTTTCTGAATCCTTTAAGGATTTTCATCCTTTCCCTGTGGGTTCGATATCTGGGGCTTAATCAGAAAGTCCTATATTACTTGATAAACGATACGTATACTTGCGTAGTATCCACATTATGAATCAAAATCATAAGCATATAAATATCCGACGGGATCAAGTTTTTGGTGTCGTTGCCAATTTTCATATCATATTTGTAAGTATAGATATCAGGTGGATCAAGTTTTTGGCGCCGTTGCCGGGAAAAATAATTAAATTGCATTTTTAAGAGAATTAAGAAATTTTAAATTTTTACTTTTCTTTGTTTTTGTTAGTGTGTTTTGTTTTTGTTTTGTTTTATTGTTATATACGTAGTTCAGGTTCTGAGAGACTTGTGCCTTACGATTCTGAATTAGAAAGAACTATCAGAAAAATAAAAAAAAATAAAAATACAATAAAAGATAAAAATATTCAAGAAATGGCAAATCATCAAAATCAAAATGTTGGCATCCATCAAGAATTAAGACCTTTAAGAGATTATGTTAACCCTACAGTAGATGAACTTCATGGTAGTATTCAAAACCCTGCTGTAACTGATAATTCTTTTGAGCTTAAACCTGTTATTATCCAAATGATATCTAATAATCAGTTTGGGAGAGCAACAACTAAAGATCCTAATTTGCATCTTGCTAATTTTCTCGAGTTGTGTGCTACTTTTAAATATGATGGTGTTTCGGATAATGCTATTAGACTTGGACTTTTTCCTTTCTCACTAAGGGATAAAGCTAAAATATGGTTACATTTGTTATCACCTGGATCAATAAGAACTTGGGGTGAATTGTCGCAAAAATTTCTTGCTAAATATTTTCCACCATCTAAGACTGCTAAGTTGAGAAATGATATAACATCTTTTTGTCAGTTTGAAGAGGAATCAATATATGAAGCATGGGAAAGATTTAAAGATCTCCTCAGAAAATGTCCACATCATGCGATACCAGATTGGTTAATAATTCAAACTTTTTATAATTGATTAGTTGGATCTCTTAGATCAATCATCGATGCTGCTGCTTCGGTGGATCATTAATGTCTAAACCATTTTCTGATGCTTATGCTTTAAATGAAGAAATGGCTACTAATAATTTTCAATGGCCTTCTGAAAGGTTAAATCCTAAAAAGGTAGCCAGTGTTTATGAAAATGATGCTTTTACAATGTTCGCAAATCAAGTTATTGCTGTATCAAAGAAGATAGACCAATTTAGGATGAATTTTTCTCAGCCAAATCTCATGATTGAAGAAAATTCATTAGGCTAAATGGTTGATTCTTATTCTTCACCGAAGCTCGTGAATGCTTATAATCAAACCTAACAACCCATATTCCAATTATTATAACCTGGAGTTGGAAGAATCATCCAAATTTTAACTGGAATAACAATAATCAGTGTGGTGTTAATCAACAATGGGGGAACCACCAAGTAAACCCATTGGGGAATTGGAACAACCGAGGTAATAATAATAATAGATTAACTTATCCTTCTAATTATAACAATGTTTTACAATTAAAGGAGAAGTTGTCTATGGAAGAAGTAGTATCATATATGGGAAATCAATTACAAATTCAAGGAGCAACCATCATAAATATTGAAAATCAATTAGGACAAATTGCAAATGCCTTAAGTAATAGATCCCAAGGAATGCTTCCAAGTATATCGAAGTGAATCCAAGAGAAAAGAATAAAGAACAAGTAAAAGCAATTCAGCCGAGAAGTGGAAAAGAATTGGAAGGTAGAATTCAAAAGAACCGAAGTGGAGAAAGAAGAGATTGAAAGACCTAAAGAGGACGCTCCAAAAGGTTTTGAAAGACCTATTTGTCCACCTAAGGTTGATTTAGAAAAATCACCACCTCCATTTCCTCAGAGACTTTATCAACAAAAGTTGGATAAGCAATTTTCAAAATTCTTGGAGATATTAAAGAAGCTAACCATTAATATTCCATTTGCTGAAGCCCTAGAACAAATGCCAAGCTATGCGAAATTTATGAAGGATATTCTTAATAAAAAAGAGGAAGTTTGAAGAAAATGAGACTGTTGCACTTAGTGAGGAGTGCAGTGCGATAATTCAGAAAAAACTTTTTAAAAAACTTAAAGATCTTGGTAGTTTCACAATTTCATGTGCAATCGGAGAAAGATTCTATGGAAAAGCTTTATGTGATTTGGGTGCAAGCATTAACCTTATGCCTCTATCAATATTCAAAAGATTGGGATTAGGAGAAATAGCCCCAACTACTGTAACTCTGCAATTAGCAGATCGTTCGATCACATATCCTAAAGGAGTTATAGAAGATGTTTTGGTAAAAGTGGATCAATTTATTTTTCCTGTGGATTTCATTGTGTTAGATATGGAGGAAGGTAAAGAGATACCCATAATTTTGGGGAGACATTTTCTAGCTACGAGCAGCGAGCCATGATAGATGTGCAAAAGGGGAATTAACGATGAGGGTTAATGATCGGATCGTTACATTTAATATTTCAAAATCGATGAAATATCCTGCTAGGGGTAAAGAAGATGAGTGTTATAGGATGGATGTTATTCAATATTTAAGTGAATGTCATTTCAAATCAACTTATGAAGAGAAAGCTGAAAGAGAAGAATGGGAATATAAGCAAGAAGAGTATTTATTTGATTCTGAAGATTTTCAAGAGGAAGATTTAAAGTATGTTCGTGAAAGTTTTGAATTGTTGGATATGACTGAAAAAGATGAATCTTATGGTCCATCAATTGAAAAACCTGTTGAACTTGAGTTAAAAATGCTTCCTGGTCATTTGAAGTATGTTTTTCTAGGTGAATCCTCAACCTTGCCTGTTATAATTTCCTCTCAATTAACTGAAAAGGAAGAAGAGAGTTTGCTTGAAATTTTGAAGAAGCACAAGAAAGCTTTTGGATGGACAATTGCTGATATTAAAGGAATCGGTCCTTCAATTTGTATGCACAAAATTCTTATGGAAGATAATTGCAAACCGCAGGCTGATCCCCAAAGAAGATTAAATCCTATTATGTAAGATGTTGTTAAGAAAGAAATTTTAAAATGGTTGGATGCTGGAATTATCTACCCTGTTTCAGATAGTGCATGGGTTAGTCCTATTCATTGTGTTCCTAAGAAAGGAGGAGTAATTGTGACTGTTAATGAAAAGAATGAAATGATACAAACAAGACAAGTTATAGGGTGGCGAATATGCATTGATTATAGAAAATTAAACCTTGCCACAAGGAAAGATCATTTTCCACTCCCTTTTCTAGATCAAATGTTAGATAGACTGGCTGGGCATAAATACTTTTGTTTTCTGGATGGATATACTGGTTACCACCAAATTCAAATTGCTCCTGAGGATCAAGAGAAAACTATGTTTACTAGTCCTTATGGTACGTTTGCTTTTAAAAGAATGCCCTTTGGTTTATGTAATGCCCCTGCTACATTTCAGAGATGTATGATGGCTATTTTTTGTGATTTGATTGAAAAGGGATTGAAGTTTTTATGGATGAATTTTCAGTGTTTGGAATTTTGTTTGAATCATGTTTAGAACATCTAACTAAAGTTCTAAAACACTGTGAAGAAACTAATTTGGTCCTTAATTGGGAAAAATGCCAATTTATGGTAGCAGGAGGAATTGTTTTGGGACATCAGATTTCAGAAAAAGGTTTGGAGGTAGATCCTGCAAAAATTGAAGTTATATCTAATTTACCTTACCCAACCAATGTGGGAATTAGAAGATTTTTAGGACATGCTGGATTCTACAGGCATTACATCAAAGATTTTTTAAAGATTATAAAACCTTTATGTCGTTTACTGGAAAAGGGTGCAATTTTTAATTTTGATGATGACTGCCGTAAAGCCTTTGAAACATTAAAAGAAAAATTAATCACTGCACTTGTAATAATTTCACCAAATTGGGAAAAACCTTTTGAATTAATGTGTGATGCTAGTGATTATGCTATTGGTGCTTTTTTAGGTCAGAAATATGATAAAATTTTCAAAGTAATTTATTATGCTAGTAAAATCTTAATGAAGCTCAAATTAATTATACCACTATTGAGAAAGAGTTATTAGCTATAGTATTTGCCTTTTATAAATTTCAATAATATTTAATTGGAACTAAATGTGTGGTGCATACTGATCATTCTGTTATTAAATACTTAATGAACAAAAATGCTGCAAAACAGAGACTGATAAAATGGATTCTTCTTTTGCAAGAATTTGATTTTGAGATAGTAGATAGGAAGGGTTCTGATAATCAAATTGTTGATCATTTGTCCAAACTTGAACTTGAAAAATCTCTCTGTGATATTGAAGAAATTAATGAACATTTTCCTGATGAAAAACTGTTCACTGTTAGAGAATGGCGTGTTCCGTGGTATGCAGACATAGTAAATTTTATTGTTAGTAATATTATACCCTGTGGTTTGACATACCAAGAAAAGAAGAAATTTATTTATGATGCTAAGACTTATTTTTTGGATGACCCATTTTTATATAAACAAGGAAAGGATCTTATAATTCAAAGATGTGTACCTTTGGAAGAGACTTATGAAATTATTCAAAAATGTTATGATTCTGATTATGGGGGAGATTTTGGAAGTGATAAAACTGCATATAGAATATTACAATCAGGATTTTATTGGCCTACAATTTTTAAAGATGTGAATGTTTATATTAAAAATTGTGATAGATGTCAGCGTGTAGGCAATATTTCTAGAAGAATTGAGATACCCCTCAATTATATGTTGGAAGTTGAAATATTTGATGTTTGGGGGCTAGATTTTATGGGACCATTTACACCATCTTTCGGAAATGTTTATATTTTGATAGCAGTAGACTAAGTTTCCAAATGGATAAAAGTTATTGCTTTACCTCGATGTGATGCTCAAAGTGTTGCAAAGTTTTTAGAAAAGAATATATTTTGCAAATTTGGAATACCAAGAGTAATCATAACTGATGAGGGAAGTCATTTTAGAAATACGATTATTGAAGATTTAGCAAAGAAATATCATATTAATCATCACATTGCTATTGCTTATCATTCGCAGACAAGTAGTTTGGTTGAATTATCCAATCGTGAAATTAAAAGAATATTGGAAAAAACTGTTAATCCAAATAGAAAGGATTGGTCAATCAAACTGGATTATGCTTTGTGGGCCTATAGGACTGCTTACAGAACACTTATAGGAATGTCCCCATATAGGCTGATTTTTGGAAAAGATTGTCATTTACCATTTGAACTTGAGCATAAAGCTTATTGGGCCATTAAAGAGTTCAATTATAATTTGAAACATGCTGCTGAAAAGAGATTATTGCAATTGAATGAGTTTGAAAAAATAAGGAATGAATCTTATGAAAATGCTAAGATTTATAAGGAAAGATGAAGTTATAGCATGATCGGAAGATCCTTACTAAAAATCTTGTACCAGGATAAAAAGATTTACTGTTTAATGCTAGATTGAGAATATTTTCTAGAAAACTTAAGTCCAGGTGGATGGGTCCATTTATTGTGAAAAGTTTTTTCTTATGGAGCTGTAGATATTCAAGATCCTAAGACTGGAAAAATATTTAAAGTTAACGGACATAGACTTAAACCATATTTTTCAGTCAATAAATCTAAATCTGATAATAATTTGATGTTGGGTCACTCAAAATGAGTTCTGGGTATGTCAGGCTGAAGACGTTAAAACAAGCGCTTTGTGGGAGGCAACCCATAATTATCGGTGTGCTTTGCTTAATGTTTGTTTAGTGTGCTTTGTTTGCTTGGTTTGGTTTGTTTTTATGTTTTTAGTGGTATTAATTTGGAGTTTTTAAACTATAGTAGAGTTTATTTGACTTTATTTGATGACTTAGAGGAGTCAGAATGAAAATTTGGACACTTAGCAGACTTGTGCTAAATTGAGCACTAGCGGCTAAGCCCCGACTGGTTGGCGCTTAGGCGCCGCAGTTATAAAAAACGTGAAAAATGAGGTTTTATAAGCCTATATTGTGGGGGAGTAGTTTTGGAAGTTATTTTGGAGTTTTAAAACTTCTTCGGGCTGTTTTAGCACTTCCCAAGTCAATAAAAAGGACCTGATTTAAGAGAAACACTTGGCCCAAGTCTTATTTTCATTTCTGAATCTTAAGAAGAGAGTTTTGAGTGCATCATGTCTTTCTGGGAGAATGAGATTAAGAAGAAGCAAGATTCTGACAAGAGTAAGTTCGTTAGTGATAGTGCTAAAGAGTTATTCAATGGTATCTCACTGTTAGTATTCAAGGGATTGCTGAAATGATTGCAAAATTGAAGCTCGAGTGACTTAATGGAAGCAAAAATCCATGAAAGTAATCTGCATTTGGAGCACATGGGATGGCAACTCAAGATGCAATTCAGTCATTCAAGGTACGTGGAAGAAGCGGATAAGGCGATGTTTCTGAAGAACAAATGGATTGAAGAAGATGTAAGAATGAACAATTATAGCCCATTTTATCAGATTTATATTCCAGAAGGTCAAATGAGAATCATAATGGTTCGGGATATAATCCGCCTAATAGAGAATGGAATTAAAAGTGCTTTGTTCTTATTTGTTTAGTGTTCTTATGTGTTATGTGTAATGTTCATGTGTGTTATGTTTGGTGTGTTTAGTGTTTATATTTAAGTATTAACTAAGCCTGATGATGTGATGGTTACATCCTAGAGATGTATACTTATCAATTTGAGATTAAAGTCTCTTATATTTATATAATTTCATCCTTTATATGTGGATAGAAATTCTAGAATTGTATTAAGTGTTATGTTTATTTTAATATAAGTTTGTGTTTGTGTGAAATTTGTGTGGAATCAATGGATATTAAATTTTGATTTGGAATATTGGAAGATTTATGTTGGGAGAAATAATTATTCTAGAGTAATTAAGGGTGATTAACAAAGTGATTTAGTGCATATACCTTAATTGTGAAAATCTGGGTACCGGCGGCTAAGCACCAGATTTCGCGGCTAAGAGCCAAGGAGTTTGCGCTTAGGCGCCAGTTCGCGAAAATTGGTTCCTAACAGTTAAAAACCCAAAAATTACCATTTTTTAACCACCCCATCGTCTTCAACCTTCGGTTTATCGCGAAAGAGGAGCCTAGGGCATCATATTGTGGATCATTTAAGAGCTGATCTCAACAAAAATTATTAGATTTGGATTCCTTGAGGTAAGAGCACTACTCCTAAGTAAAAATTTTTTATTTTCACCATGTATTTTGAGTACATTTTAGAAAATCTTAAAATCACTATTCATGGTGAAAATTTGAGGAAAAACTTGAGAAATTGCTTGGATTTAGTGAAAATATCTTTTGGAAGATAATTTAGCAAGTTTAGTTTGATTTTGGAATTTATGGTGAATTTTTCGTGAATTTTTTAGAGATGGCTCCAAAGTCAAAGCTTGCAAGAGAAAAGATAAGATTTGATTCTGACAAATTTGTTAGTACGAGGGCTGAGGAACGATACGTCGATGCATTGCAGTCACGTAAGTTGATTCCTGAGCATATGTTTAGTAAGCCAGGAGAAGTAATTGAAGATATTATTGCTAGAAGGAACTGAGAGAATTCTCGTTGTTTCTCCACTATTGCTCGTTGTTTACGTGAGTCGAGAGAATTTTATGCAAATTTGCCTGCTGCAGAAGAGAATCAAGTGATGGTTAGGAGGCATGAGGTCAACTTTTCTTACGGGGCAAGCAACACTTTTTATGGACTACCTCCTGACATGTTCTGTTTTTATTCTAACTATCATCCTAGGGAAGGGGAATTAGATGAGATCATGGAAATTCTGACTGATGGAAGAGGATTATGGAAAATAACAAATGATAGAAGAGTGAACTTTCCTACTTCCAAATTGAATGTCATTTCTAAGGCGTGGCATTATTTTATCTCATCTAAATTGTTACCTTCGAATCATACTAGTGAAGTAACGAGAGAAAGAGCTGTGTTGAACCATTGCATTCAGCAAGGGAAACCTATTGATATTGGAGGTATAATTTATGATTACGTTTTGAATTGTGCTAGAGAAACCACTACTGCAGGTAAGGGATTTCCTTCCTTGATTCATTCATTATGTGAACGATCTGGAGTGAAGTTTGAAACCTGGGAAGAGGTATTTCAGCCATTGAGACCAATTACCAGTGTCAACGTTGGTGCTTACACTGTACATTCAGAGTTTGGTTGGAGAGGAGGTTTTGGTAGGGCTTCTACTGCTTCTGCTTCTGCTGCATCTACTTCTCGTGCTTCATCATCTACTGATTCACAGACTGGGTTATTAAGAAAAGTTTTGAAGAAAGTGAGTCTTACTCGAGAGCATATGAAAAATAAGGATGGCAAGATTGATAATGTGGAGAGATATATTGTAAAACATGATAAGTATGAGGAGAATTATCAGCATTATTTGGATAGACTGATTAGAGGTGATCAGAGTGCTGAGATGCCCCCTCATCCATTCTACATACCTTATGTGCCATCCAGGGATTGGAACTAGCAGGATGATAATGATGATGATGAGGATGAAGAGTAGATGTATGTTGTTTGTTTTAGTTATTGTGTTGTTATGCTGTGTTATTGTGTACTTTATCCAGTATTTTGTTTGAAGATTGTGTTGTGATGTGAATTCTGATAGTATGCAGATTGTAGTTGTACTATTTATCTGTTATGCATATTCAGATGTATTGTTGTTGTTGTATTAATGATTTATATGTTGCTTTGAGTGTAGTGTGTGTGGCAGTAAATGTTTTAATGTGTATGTTATGTCAGAGTTTTTAGTAGTGTGTACTTTAATTCAAAAACTGTTAGGAGATTATAAACCACTATTAGGAACTTCTACTTAGGAAACTACATGTTTAAAATTTTTCAAATTCCACTACAATTTGTTATCTTTATCAGTGTGTTATTTTAGTTGGTGTGTATTTGCTTTGAAAACCTCCACTACTGTAGAAGTCTTTTTGAAATTTTTACTTTTCTTGTTATAAAAAGAAAATTGTTTTGAAAAAAATTGAATTTGATTTCATTTTACTCCTGTTATTTAAATTGTTATACTTGCATATTAGGATATTAAAAATTCCTGCAAGCATGTTATGTTAGTCTTTAATTCTCACCCATGTATCACTTCTTATGCTTAAATCTTTTATCTTAACTAAAAATAAAAGTTGGGGGGGGGGTTTAAAAACAAAGATTTTTAAAAACCTAAAATTTTTTTTGATTCTCAAGAACACTTAAAATAAATCTTATTTTTTATTGAGAATAATTATGTACATGAAGTTATATTAGGGGAACAAAAATTTTGAATATAGAAATGAATAAAAGAATTTAGTTAAAATTTATAGTAATCATGAAAAACTTAAAGTTAAAATTTTCTTAATGAAAAGGTGTTAAATAAAGTTAAACTATCTTTAGTAAGAAGTTTTGTATTTTTGGATAAATAGAAGATTTGACTTTTATTCTTCAAAGCTTAAATTCATTTTACTGAAGAATAATTTTTAAATACTATTATTATGATTTTTAAGTGAAAGATGTATATCAGACATTTATTTTAAATGGAATGGTGGAATTCAAAATCATTAAAGGCCTATCCAGATATAGTAATCCTTGTCTTATAAAAAAAATAAAAATAAAAAAAGAAAGTGAAAAATAGTATCTGAAAAGGGAGGAGAAGCTTGAGGATTTAAGGGCCTAATCAAAAATTGGTTTCATACCTAAATTTTAAGATATAAGTTCAGAGAAAATCTAAAGCTTAAGGTTATAATATAGTAAGTAAAATTATTTTCAAATAAATATTTTTAAGTGAGAAAAATAAGTGTTTGAGTCCTATATTTTGAAGAATCTACAAATATTTCTGAATTAGATAGAAACTTATATTTGTCATTTTCCTTTACTTAAGAACTTTCTAAACTTTAAGTGGTGAGTATTCCCGCCTGTCACGCGGGAGACTCGGGTTCGATCCCCGACAACGGCGCCAAAAACTTGATCCACCTGATATTTATACTTACAAATATGATATGAAAATTGGTAACGACACCAAAAACTTGATCCCGCCGGATATTTATATGCATATGATTTTGATTTACAATGTGGATACTACGCAAGTATACGTATCGTTTATCAAGTAATATAGGACTTTCTGATTAAGCCCCAAGATATCGAACCCATAGGGAAAGGATGAAAATCCTTAAAGGAATCAGAAAATTATCTTTTTACTTTTTTAATGGTTTTTGAAAAGTATGTCTTGATTTTGAAAAGTTTTGAAAGTTTATTAGTCTTTTGAAATTTCCTTAATAAAATGTTAAGCAAGAAATTAAAACTATAATAACTAATAACATTGTATGTAAAACACTATTTACTAGAATATCTTTTTCTTTCCTTTTATGAAGTAGTAGTAATTATTAAAGTATTGTTGTGAAATTATTTAAATTTTTTGTGACAGATAGAAGAAAATGTGTTCTTAACCCTTACTTGGTTCTATAAAGCACATAGGTTAATTTGAAATTTTTATCATTTTGAACATAGTTAGGCAGGGAAGATAGCAGTCTCTCACTCTAGAGTTCCCTCGATTCCCACCAACTGGGGGCTACCTTCTCATAACAAAACTCAAAACGTCAAACCAAATTAGGGGGTTTTAGCCTGTCACTCTAAAATCCTCTAATTTTACTCCCTTCCATAAAAATATCTTCTAATATTACATTCAATTTTATAGACTACAATTCTCACCCATATAATTGCATGCGATTCTTACTAACTTTTATGAGACAATATCGCATTGGATCTTACATAATCTCAAGAAATTCTACAACTTAACAGGCCAAATTAAGAAGTAAAAAAAGTTTTCAGAATCAATCTCCACAACTTCTTCCAACTTTAAACACTTATACTTTCCACAACAATTCTCTATAAACTAATTACTTCTCCATTTAAGAAAGAAAAAGATAAAGTAAACTACTCATAATGCATTGAGAAAATACAAAAACACATTGATTTGAAATTAAAAACCATAAGAAAAACAACAAACAAAAATAAGTATTAATTAAAAAACTAAATGTAAGAACAAAAGTAAACACTTATCTGAAAATTCTTTCCACAAGACTCAGGAAGTTCCTCTGAAACTTTAACTCTTCACTAAACTACTCCTCAGAGCGGATCTCCCAACTCCGATGACTCAAAATAAAATTCAGACTTTAATAGAAACTAAACTAAAAGAAAGAAAAGAAGTGGGAAGAAGAAGATGACTCACTACGGAGCTCCCACTCACCCTTCACTTGAAGTCTAACCTTCGACTTAAGTTACCAATCTTAGGACCAAATTGGGGATCTCATCTAATCACCCTGAAACCACCAATTTGAAGCCCATCAAAGCACATTTCCCTATTTTTTTGCACTCAATTCCCATGAACTACGCAATTCATTCATGAACATTGAATGGATTCTTCATTATTATTATAGGTCACTCAATCCTTTTGGAGTTAATGTACAACAACAGATTTTAACAATTCAATTGGCCATATTGAAAAGTAAATTAAGTTTAAAATGAAAAACCATCACAATTTCTTCAATACTTTAAAAGCACTTCAAATCCACATCATCACATCATCACATCTCTATGCAAGAAGAAATACAAAGGAGACTACTCAGAATTCATAAAGAAGACACAATAAAACATAGATTTTATATATAAAAGAAAAGTAATACAAACCACAATATCAAATACAACTTATATCTTTCTCTTCCTCAAGCAAATCTCTTGAAGTTCCTTTGAATCCTTTTCTATTTTCTTTGCAACACTCAATTCCCTCTTTAGAATGGAAAGGAAGAAACAATCTCTCACTTTACTCCTTCTCCTTCACTCCTTGGAGAAGAATCCCTCTCAAATCTTCACTTTTACACTCACTTGTCCAAAACCTAACTCTAAACTCACACTCTCTCTACTACTACACTCTTCTCCCCCTTTCTAATTTCGTCCAAAAACAATTACATATACGTTAGAAACGAATTCCCAAGAGTTTCCTTAAGCATCCCTTCAAAAAGTCGCCAAAACTCTTTATTTTTTAATTGCACCGACATAGGGCGTCGGCGGCACCCAATAGGGCACCAGCGGTGCTCTATCATCAATTTAATTCTGGAGTCTCTGGAAATTAGCGTCGGCGGCGCCAGAAGCTGTTTTCTCCCATTTTGCTCCTTTTCGCTCGGAATTTGTTCCTTTTTGCTTCTTTTTGCTTCAAATCACCTAAAATCATCATACCTATAACAAATCATGAAAAATACCTTTCTTTAAAGTGCAATATCACTAAAAATGGGTAAAATTATATAGCAAAAAAGTATATATTTTTAGTGCATCAAAATCCCTCAAACTTAACTATTACTTGTTCTCAAGTGATCCTTTTACTACATAAATATATAACTCAAGGAAATGTACTTTTCACCTGTAGGACACTAAAATTTTTCATTCAAAGGAATATATTGGTAAGAATTTTAGAAGGAAATTCAGTAACTCAGGTCAACACTACAAGTATAAGAATATTCAGCAATCAAGTCTAAGGGTTATAGTCTTCTATTTATTTCAAGATAAACCATAATTTGTCACATTAAGTGTGCCTTGAAAGACTCTATGAAAAAGGAGTTCATGCAAACTTCATCAGAATGTAGGCCAATAGTTTAGATATAAATTCAGAAATGAAATCAAGTTCTCCGTTTAGGGTGATTCAAGTGAAGCCAATTTTTTATTAGGCATCTCCTCAAACTTCTCCTCATAAATATTTTTCTTTCTTTTTCTTTTCTTTTTTTCTTTTTTCTTTCTTCTGGGATTGTTTTTCAATCCTTCTTTTATTTTCTTTCATTTTTATTTTTTTTTTTCCTTCTCTTTTTTTTATGAGGATTATTATATCTAGTTAACCTTTAACGATTTTGAACTTCACTCTTCACTTTCTAAAGTTCAAACTTGAAACACCTCCTTACTTTATAATTAGGTATTAGCTTTATTATTCATCATAAAGTCACAATATCTTCTTAACACATAATGCTTTAAGTCTCTTAACATTTCAAAAATACAGTTTTCTTTACTTTAAATAGTTAACTATAATCAAATCCTTTCATACCAAATATCTTACCCCTATAATATTAACATTTATTACTAAAAACTTTCATCCAATACTTCCATAATATTCAACTGAAATAAAAAGTTTTAGTTATCTAAAGTAAGGTTCAACTGCCAGAAGTTATGCTAATAATTTTTGAAAATATAATAATTGAGAACAAATAAGAGTTAATATTTTTTACCCTCCCAAAAACTTAAATTTTTCAATAAATTTGAAACAGTAGAAAGTAAAAGAAACTAACCTTTTTGTGTCAGGATCTTGAAATCTTCAAAAGTTATCTGGTATTAGTCAAAATTTACAACTAGCATGTATGAAACAGTTAGTAACAGTGATATAAAATTTTTAAACATTTGCAGGGTAAAGAAATATTAACTTTAAACATCTAAACATCCAACAAAATACCACAACTACTAATCAAACTATCACAGCACTACACATTTCATTACAACACTATAGTACATCAACAGGCTCACACATCACATAGAAAGTAAATAACTACTACAACACAAAAACAAAACACACAAAAAGAAAAACAGAAACAGAAACGAACAAACTACCACTCTTCATCACCTGACTTCATCGGTAGGGACCGCGAGAACGAGTCCATACGGTGTATAGGCAGGGGCAAGTAAAGGGAATATCACACCAGTTCCCCCTCGTGAATCCGACATCAGGCGTCATGATAGGCAATATCATACTCAACTCTTATTCTCATATAATCCTCATTCACATCACTTCTAGCCTCAAACAAATTTATCCTACCATGAAGTCTATCCATAGTATCACTCTGTAATCTCAACTGCTCCATAATATCGGACAATGTAGGAGCTCGGACGTAAATGGAATGTCGTAGCTCGTGGTAGAAATATCAGTACTCCTACTCTCATCTCGTGCTCCCACATGAGACTCATAAGTATGAATGATAGTCTTGGTAATCGGTCTCAGTGGTATAGCTACATCTTCGAACTATTGAATTCTACTACGAGCTGTACACACGAGGCATGAATCGAGGCGGGATGTCCTAATCCTCCAGATGGTCTCTCTGAGAATAAATCGAATTTTTTGAAGACGATAGCTCCAATATCAATTTTCTTCATAGTATGAATACAATAATTCAAAATTGCTCTATCCCTTGTAACTTCACTGTGGTGATAAGAAGGTACCAGTCTTGTAGAGATGAAATAGTGCCAGACTTTAGATGCAACATTTAACTTGGAAGCAGGGAAGTTAATCATCTGTTGTTTACTCACTTTCCATTCCCCTTTTCCATCTGTCAGAAAAGCAATCACTTCCTTCAAATTCACTTCTCGGGTATCAAAATTTTCATATTCACATACAAAAGGTTCCCAAGTCTGATAAAATGCATTGATACGCTGAGGGGTGAATTCAACCATTTTTCCTCGAACTAGCACATATTCGGTCTCATTCTAGGGCAAGTTTGCATAGAATTCTCTTACAACACCCAAAACAGCATTTTCAGTAAAATAATAAAATCTTTCCCATTTCCGCTCGGTAATTAACTGTTCAACAGATCAACCAGAATTGTCAAAAGCTCGATTCTGAATACACTTCTTATTGTAAAGGTAAGAATTAAAATAAAATTACGCCTTGACATTGACAAATTTTTCTTCATCAAAATCAAATTTTCTCTTCCCCTTACGCATTCTTGGAGCCATGTGAATTTATAAAAATTGCAAGAAAATTCTAATAAATTCCAAATCCACAATGTAGCTAACTCCAAATACTATTCTAAACAAGTAAGAGCAAATTTCATCACAGAAAATCCTAAAATTTCTTCAAAAATCCTAAAATTTCAATCTAAACAATGTGAGAGATTCCTATGGCTAAAATAAAAAATTTTTAACTCAAAGTGAAGCTCTTACCAAGAGAAGTGTAGTTCTAGCAAGCCCTAGTCCTTCAAAGTCGCGAAAATGGAAGAGGAAGACGAAAGCAAGGGAGAAATTCGAGGGTCCTGACCTTAATTTGTATTTGGGCACCGGCGGTGCTTGATAGGGCGCAGGCGGCGCTCGATAGGGCGACGGTGGTGCACTATTTATCCAATCAGCCAAAGTCTCTGAATTTTGGAGCCGGCGGCGCCAATGCAAAAATTTTTATGGGTCCAAAAATTTTTTTGTAATTTCAATCATTTCGTCCTCCATAATCTCATTTAAACTTCATTAAGCATCTATTTCATCATACAAGCAATAACTAACATAATTCTTACACAAACAACACAAAACATCACTTCTATATATAAAATCCACATTACAACATAAACTCTAACATGTTCATCAAATCAAATCAACGACCCTTAGATTTTTAGTGTTGCAAGTACACTACGATAAGCAAACACTAAAATCTAAGCACACACAACGAAATTAAGCATAGTAAATCCAAATGCAAATTACAAAGCAAAACAAAGCAAATCTAAACACACCAATCAAAACAAAGCAAAGCAAAGCAAACACGCATCAACCACAAGCAGAATCTAGTAGTCACTCCTCATCAGTCTCCGAACTATCATCCTCTCTGATATCTCCCATAGATTGACGAGGCACGAACAAATTGTAGAAGGGATGAAATGGGAATTCGTCAGATGAATCCTCAACAATCACAGCATTCTTCTTCAACAGATTAATAAGGCCCATTTCAATCCGACCAGTGGGATCAAATTGTTACTTCATCCTCCAGTCTATGTGATCAAATAAATTAGAAATATTATTAATGGAATTCAAAACAAAATCTTGGATTAATTGAAAAAAAGAAAGTTGTTGTCTTATTGTTATTTACATTAATTATTCCATTACTGCTTTATTATTGCATCTAGTAAATTAAAAATATCAAATTTATAACTATAAAAGAAATACTTAAAATTAAAATTAAAATATTTAAAAATCCATAACTCACTCCTCGTGGGATCGATACTGGGGTCTTTCTTTCAAAGCCCTATATTACTTGATACGATACGTATACTTGCATAGTACCCCTAGTGTGTAAAATATTTTTGATAAAATTATATTTATATACACTAGCTGCTATTACTATTTATTATTTTGAAAGCATTAATTATTATATTTGTCATCAGCGGATTGCGGGTCAAGTTTTTGGCGCCGTTGCCAGGGATTGAATTTTTTGTACGCATATATTTAGCGTGGGTCAATGCTCCAATTCAATTGGTAAATGGCAAGTCTTACCAAACACTAGTCTATAAGGAGACATTCCAAAAGTGGTCTCAAAAGCAGACCTATAAGCCCATAATGCAGTATCTAATCGAGCAGACCAATCTAATTTGTGATTATCCACAGTTTTCTCCAAATTTCTTTTAATTTCACGATTAGACACTTCTGATAAACCACTAGTCTGGGGATGATAAGCAGTAAAGATTCTATTAATAATATTATATTTCTCAATCAATCTCTTAATTTAATTATTCTTGAAATGGGATCCACCATCGGTTATAATCACTCTCGGCATTCCATATCTCGCAAATATATTTTTCTTTAAAAATTTTGAAACACTCCGAGCATCACATCTAGGTAAAGCAATAGCTTTAATCCATTTCGAGACATAATCAACTGCAACCAGTATATATAAATTTCCAAATGAAGGAGTAAATGGTCGCATAAAATCTAATCCACATACATCAAAAATTTCAACTTCCAAATTATAATTTAGAGGCATTTCACTTATTCTAGATATATTACCTACTCTTTGACATTGGTCACATGATTTAATATATTTGTATACATCCTTAAAAAGAGTAGACCAATAAAATCTAGATTGTAAAATCTTAAAAGCAGTTTTATCACACCAAAATGACCTCCAAATTCAGAATCTTGACAGCGTTAAATAATTAAATTAGTTTCTTCCTGTGGCACACATCTCCTAATAATCAGATCCTTACACCGTTTATATAGATAGGGCTCATCCCAAAAATAAAATCTTATTTCAAAATTTAAACTTCTTTTATTGTTGTCTTATTAAATCAGGTGGAACAATAATATAATTCACAATATTAGCATACCAAGACAAACTTCTTCCCATAATAGTATAAAGTTGTTCATCAGGGAAAGTTTCTGTAACATCCTTCTCAAATTCAAATAATTTGTCATACTCTAATCTCGATAAATGATCAACTATTTGGTTATCAGATCCCTTTCGATCAACGATAATAAAATCAAATTCTTGCAGAAGAACTATCCATCTAATCAATCTAGGTTTGGCATCCTTCTTTTACATTAAATATTTGATAGCTGAATGGTCTGTATGCACAATACTTTTAGCTCCAATTAAATAAGGTTTAAAATTTTCAAAAGCAAATACTATAGCTAATAACTCTCTTTCAGTAGTGGTATAATTAATCTAAGCTTCATTAAGAGTTTTACTAGCATAATAATAGACTTTGAAAACTTTATCATGCCTCTGCCCCAACGCTACTCCGATCGCATAATCACTAGCATCACACATAAGTTCAAATGGTTTCGCCCACTCAGGTGAAACAATTATAAGTGCAGTGATTATTTTCTCTTTTAATAATTCAAAAGCACACAAACATTCATCATTAAAATCAAATTTTTTATCATTTTCTAGAAGTCGGCACAAAAGTTTGGTAATTTTAGAAAAATCTTTAATATATCGCCTGTAAAATCCAACATGTCCTAAGAAACTCCTCACCTCTCTCACGGTAATGGGTGGTGGCAATCTCTTAATCACTCGAATTTTAGCAGGGTCAACCTCCATACCAAATTCAGAAATTTTATGCCCAAGCACAATTCCTCCTGCAACCATAAATTAACATTTCTCCCAATTTAGAACTAAATTTGTTTTCTCGCAAAGCTCCAAAAATTTTGCTAAGTTTTCCAAACATATTTCAAATGAAGTCCCAAATACAGAGAAATCATCCATGAAAACTTCTATTACATTATCTATCATACTGCTGAAGATAGACATCTTACATCTCTGAAACGTTGCAGGTGCATTACACAGTCCAAAAGGCATTCTTCGAAAAGCAAAGGTTCTGTAAGGGCTAGTAAATATTATCTTTTATTGATCCTCAGGAATAATAAGTATTTGATGATAACCAGTATATCCATCCAGAAATCAGTAGTACTTGTGTTCAGCAAGTCTATCCAGCATTTGATCGAGAAAAGAAAGAGGAAAGTGATCTTTTCGGGTGGCGGCATTTAATTTCCTATATTCAATATAAATTCGCCATCCATTAATTTGTCTTGTGGGTATAATTTCATTCCATTCATTCACTTCAACAGTCACTCCTCCCTTTTTCGGTACACAATGTATTGGACTCACCCAAGTGATCCAAGAAAAAAAATACCTATTTTTATGCCTTGATTTTTATTAAATTTTAAGGATATTATGCTTTAATGAAAGGTATTTTTGTGTTTTTGGATGTAGGTGATACAAAAATGTTCAAGAAGGAGAAAAATATGAAAAAGGAGCAAAAAGGAGCAAAAATAGAGCCAAAATGCAAAATTGTCGAAATTACTGGCCTGGCGCCTAGGCGCCAGAGTCCGGCGCCTAAGCGCCAGCTCGATACAGAAAACTGTTAAGTTTTTGACGACTTTTGGGCGGTTATTTTGACGGTGTGAGCGGTTATTGGACCTTTTAGAAGACTGGCAGTTGTTCCTGGTTTATAAGACATGTGATACAATGTATTTGGAAGCTTCAAAATGGTTTTAAACCCGAAGAGGTGTGATCCAAAGTGAAGAGGTGCGAACAATTGGACGCGGCGCCTAGGCGTCAGACACACCTTCTAGAAGATTCATTGAATGTGGACACATTTTGAGGAGGTGCCTTCAGGCAACCCTTGAAGCCCATAAATAGGAGGGTATTCCTTCAGAGAAAAACGCCCCATCTACCCCCCTATCTAGAGTCCAACCTAGAGAGAGAATTAGAGAGATCATATTAGGGCCACCTTCTTACTTTCCTTCATAAATTAGTGAGTTTATTTTAGAGTTTGTATTTAGAGTTTGAAAGAGTTGGTGCATCTGTAGTTCATTACGCTGTGGAGTCAGTAGGAATCAGAAGTTCAGTAGGAGAAACATCTAAGATAAGTATTTTTATTTTGATTCAAAGTTTATTTATTATGTTTTATTATTTAATTTCAATGTGTTCTGAGTAGTTACTTTACTTTCTCCTTTCAATTATGAAAAGATAAATAAGATAATACAAAATTCGTCGGAGAATTAAAAATCATATATTTTCAAAGCATTGTGATGATATTAATACCGGTTCTTAATTTACTATTTAAATTGGTCATTTAAATTGTTAAAACCTGTTGAAGAGTTTTGAGACCTAGAGGGAGATGAATTCTTAACTTGTAGATATCACATGAATCCTTGGGTAGTCGAAGGCCTTGTGTGGGTTTTTCAAGGTGAAGTGCAAATAAATAGGAAGATGTTATATATTGGGCGTAGAATTGATAAGTTTTTAGAGTGACAGACTAAAATCTTATGATTTGGTTTATAGAAAAGGAAAGGGTCACTAGTAGGGCCGACCATAGCCACCCTTGGACATCTAATAGTGTGATCCTAGATTAACCCATTCTACTAACAATACATCCGGACTCGATCTATAGGCTAGCCAATGTTCTCGTGCACTCGGATCAAAGGGTAAAGAATATGAATGCTTCTATTTGGCACAATACCATAAATTTATATTCTCCACGAATATTATCATTATCTTAGAAAATCTTGGATTAATTGAAAGGGAGAAAGTTGCTTTCTTATTGCTATTTACATCAATTATTTTATTTCTGCTTTATTATTGCATCTAGTAAATTAAATATATTTATTTTTTATTATAAAAGAAATACTTTAAAATAAAAATATTTAAAGATCTATAACTCTCTCATCGTGGGAACGATACTGGGGTCTTTGTTTCAAAGCCTTATATTACTTGAAACGATACGTATACTTGCGTAGAACCCCTAGTGTGTAAAATATTTTCCATAAAATTATATTTACATACACTAGCAGCTATTATTATTTATAACATATATTTTTGAAAGCATTAATTAGTACGTTGATCTTCAGAGGACTTATGGTCAAGTTTTTGGCACCGTTGCCGGGGAAGAAGATTTTAGTACGCATATATTTATATCAGGTCACCAAGCACTATCCAAAATAGGATAAATAATTCCAGCATCCAGCCATTTGAAAATCTCCTTCTTAACTACTTCTTTCATTATTAGATTTAATCTCCTCTGCGGATCAACTCTCAGTTTATATTCTTCATATAATAAAATCCTGTCCATACAAATCAAAGGACTGATTCATTTAATATCTGCTAAAGTCCATCCAAAAGTCTTTTTGTATTTTTTAAAAATTTCCAACAATTTTTTGTTCTTGATATTCGTTTAACTCCGAAGATACAATAACTGGTAGGGTAAGTGATTCTCCTAAAAACATATACTTCAAATGATTAGGGAGAATTTTCATCTCAAGTTCAGGAGGTTTTATTATGGATGGAATTACGCTTTTATCTCCACCTTCCATAGTGTCTAATACTTCAAATCTCTTCTGAACATACTCCAAATCTTCATTCTTCTTACTATCTGAATTTTCTTCATTTTCAATTCCTTCTTCAAACATATTTTCATACTCCGCTTCTTTTTCAAATATATTTTCAAAACGATTCTTTCTCAAATATTTACAGACCTCCATCCAAAAACATTTATCATCTTTTGTCATTGAGGGATACTTCATAGATTTCAAAATATTAAAGGTCACCTCTCGATCATTAACACTCAGAGTTAATTCTCCTTTTTGAACATCAATCACTTCTCTCCCAGTAGCAAGGAATGGTCTTCCCAAAATGATTGGAATTTCTTTATCTTCCTCCATATCAAGTACAATAAAATCTATAAGAAGGAAAAATTTATACACTTTCACTAACACATATTCCACCACTCCTTTAGGGTAAGTAATGGAACGATCACCAACTGAAGAGTCACAGATGTAGTAGAAATTTCTCCTATTCCCAACCTTTTAAAAGTTGATAAAGGCATAAGATTAATAATAGCTCCCATATCATATAAGGCTCTTCCGAAAAAATTTTCACCTATAGCACACGGGATAGTGATACTACAAGGGTCTTTAAGTTTTTCCAGAGGCGTCTTCTGAATAATTACACTCCACTCTCCGCTAAGTGCAACATTTTCATAATTTGTGAACTTTTTTTTTTGAGAATATCCTTCATAAACTTGACATAGTCAGGCATCTGTTCTAATGCTTCAACAAAAGGAATATTTATCGTTAATTTCTTAAGGATCTCCAAAAATTTTCCAAATCTGTTATCCCTGTTTTGTTGCTTCAATCTTTGAGGAAATGGAGGTGGTGGTTTTTCAACACTAATCTTCATGGTTCAAGAGTATATTCCATGTCTGGATAAATCTTGTTCGAAACTTTTTCAATATCCACCTTCTCTTTCTCTATTTTAACTTCTTTTTGTTCTCTCGTCTCCAATTATTTTCCACTTTTTAATTGAATAGCCTTAATTTGTTCCTCGTTTTGATCTTTTGGATTGATCTCAACATTACTTGGAAGCAATCTAGAAGGTCTATTATTAAGTGCAGTGAAAATATGCCCCAATTGATTTTCAATACTTTTCATCGCAACACCTTGAGCTTGTAATTGATTTCCCATATTCAGAATCATTTCTTCAGTAGACAACTTCTTATCCTTAAATTACAGGTTACTATTGAATCCAGCAGGATAAGAAGGTCCAAAATTAGTATTTCCTTGATTGTTCGAATTTCCAACTGGATTTATATAACTGTTCCCCCATTGTGGGTTAACATCGCATAATTATTATTCCAATTAAAATTTGGGTGATTCTTCCAACCAGGATTGTAATAATTTGAATAAGGATTATTAGATCTATCAATAGCATTCAAAGTCTCATAAGGTGTTTGAGATTCTGTTATCTGTCCAAATGAATTTGTCCTCTAACACTTAGGGTGGTTGAGAATAATTCATTTAAATTGATTTATTTTCTTAGAAAGGGCTGCAATTTGAGAACTTATCATAGTTATCATATCTAAATCATGAAAACTTGTTACTCGCTTAAGATTTACCCGTTCAGAGGGCCATTGAAAATTATTAGTAGTCATTTCTTCTATTAATGAGTATGGTTTTGACATTAACGATCCACCAGCAGCAGCATCTATAATCGATCTCAATGATCCCACTAATCCATTGTAAAATGTTTGAATTATTAACCAGTCTGGTAAAGCATGATGTGGGCACTTCCTAAGAAGATCTTTAAATCTTTCCCAAGCTTCATATATTGATTCCCCCTTAAACTGACCAAAAGATGTGATATCATTTCTTAGCTTACCAGTCTTTGATGAAGGAAATATTTTGATAGAAACTTTTGAGAAAGTTCTCCCCAAGTTCTAATAGATCCAAGTGCTAACAAATTTAACCATGCCTTAGCTTTATCCCTTAATGAAAAAGGAAAAAGTCTAAGTCTAACAACATCACTCGACACTCCGTCATATTTAAAAGTAGCACACAGTTCTAGAAAACTAGCGAGATGTAAATTTAGATCCTCACTAGGTGTTCCTCCAAATTGATTATTTTATACCATTTGGATAATTGCAGGTTTAAGCTCAAATGAATTAGCAACAACATCAGGATTTTGAATAGTCACATGAATTTCATCTTTTGTTGGATTAGCATAATCTCTTAAAGGTCTTGGTGAATTTCCAATATCATTTCTCTGATTATCTTGGTTATTCGCCATTTCGCAAGGATTCTCAGTTTGTTTTTGTTGTTTTCTAATTTTTCTAACAGTACGCTCTAACTCCGAATCGTAAGGTACTAAACCTATAGATCCACTACTACGCATATAAAATCACACAAATACTCTAACAAGTAAACAAACACACAATTACACACTACAAAGTAAAGGTTTTCAGTTGCTATATTATCAATAGATACCGTTTATACCTAGCCGGCAATGGTGCCAAAAACTTGATGCGAACTTTTTATTATGCAAGAACTTATGAACCTAAATTTATATATTTTTAATGATTTTGTAAAGTCCAAACTTCAATGCAAGTATATGTATCGTATCAAGTAATACAGGACTCTAATGGAGTCTTAGTTATCGATCCTACAGGGAAGGAACGTTCCTTACGATAGATAGCATAGTACTGAAATCCAATACTTAAATCGCAATTAAAGTTTAAGTTTACTTCTAATAACAAGATGCAAAAAATAGTAACAGTTAAGGAAATCACAATTACTTCTAATATCTTTAAACAGAATTAACTAACAGACACACACTAAGCTTTGTATTTAAAAGGTTTTGATATATATGAAAAGTGTCTTTCCTCTTGCATTGAGTATATGATGTGTGAATGATATAGAATGATTATTTATTGTATTGTGCCAAATAAGAGCATAAATATTTCTTTACCCTCAAAAGAGTACCCCCTCTTCCAAGCATGTAAAGAACATTGACATATCCTAAGTCCAGTTACTAAATCTAAGGCTAGGCTGGGAGGATACCGGCTATCACTATGGAGCTCTCACTCACCCTTCACCTGAAGGCTAACCTTCGACTTTAGTTACCAATCTTAGGACCAAATCGGGGATCTCACTCGTCACCTCGAAACCTCCAATTCAAGCCCATCAAAACACATTTCCCTATTTATTTGCACTCAATTCCCATGAACTACGCAATTCATTCATGGACATTGAATGGATTCTTCATTATTGTTGTAGGACACTCAATCCTTTCGGATTTAATGTACAACAACAGATTTTAATAATTTAATTGGTCAGATCAAAAAGTAAATTAAGTTCGAAATGAAAAACCATCACAATTTCTTCCATACTTTAAAAGCACTTCAAATCCACATCATCACATCATCACATCTCTATGCAAGAAGAAAGACAAAGGAGACTACTCAGAATTCATAAAGAAGACACAATAAAACATTGATTTATATATAAAAGAAAAGTCATACAAACCACAATAGCAAATACAACTTATCTCTTTCTCTTCCCCAAGCAAATCCCTTGAAGTTCCTTTAAATCCTTTTCTCTCTTCTTTGTAACACGCAATTCCCTCTTTAGAATGGAAAGGACAAAGAAATCTCTCACTTTACTCCTTCTCCTTCACTACTTAGAGAAGAATCCCTCTCAAATCTTCACTTCTAAACTTACTCTTCCAAACCCTAACTCTAAACTCACACTCTCTCTACTACTACACTCTTCTTCCCCTTTCTAATTTCATCTAAAAATAGTTACATATAAGTTATAAATGAATTCCCAAGAGTTTCCTTATGCATCCCTTCAAAAAGTCGCCAAAACTCCTCATTTTTGAATTGCGCCGACATAGGGCGCCGGCGGCGCCCGATAGGGTGCTGGCAGTGCTCTATCGTCAATTTAAATCTGGAGTCTCTGTAAATTGGTGTCGGAGGCGCCCATATTGGCGTCGGCGGTGCCAGAAGCTGTTTTCTCCCATTTTGCTCCTTTTCGCTCAAAATTCGTTCCTTTTTACTTCTTTTTGCTCCAATCACCTAAAATTTTCATACCTGCAATAAATCATGAAAAAATACCTTTCTTTAAAGTGCAATATCACCAAAAATGGGTAAAATTATATAAAAACCAGTATATATTTTTGGTGCATCAATAATCCTTACACAAGGAGGATCGCATGTGAAATTTTGATAATCAGAGATTTGTTGGTGTGATACCTATTCTGAGTTCTTAAATCTCCTATAGGAGAAAGCTCCTATAGTTAATTACATCTTAGATAATAAAGTTTACATAAAAAAACTTCTGATTAATGTTAACACTTGTTTTCTAAGAGATTCCAAGAACAAGGAAAGAAACATCAATGTTCAATCCTATGGGTAATATGTTCCTAAGTGTCACGTACTACCCTAAAGGTTTGATTTTGTCAATCTCATTTATTATGCCGGTTTTTTTTTCATTTTATTATCGTTTTGTCTTATAGTTTGTTATTTGTTTAGTGGCTATCATAAAAGTTTGGTTTTTGTGACTATCCTAAAAGTTTAAAATTAGGTTTTGTTTCGTTGTTTGTCTTGATTATGTTATTTTAGTTTTGTTTTTAATGTTATTTATGTCATTTTTATTATTTTTTTTCTCATCTTCAGAATGTTGCCCTGTAAAATAGAGTTAGCAAATCTTAATAACATGCAAACTAAATCTAAAGCGGAACTTGTCTTCAACCTACAAGAAAACAGTGTTAGACTGATTTAAAAGAAATAATGTGGATTTTTAACTTTTTGATTTAGTTGATTTTAAATTAAATAAAAAATGAATTAGATTTAGATTCAAGGTCTTTTGAATTTAAAGATGTGTGTGTTATGTCTAAATCTAACAAAAGTTAGATTTTAAGATTTTTAGATTCAATGTCTTTTGAACTTAAAGATGTTTGATAAAGTTTTATTAAACTTAAAATTAGATAAAATCTTACATTCAGTGTCATTTGAATCTAAATATGTTTAAGTTAAATCTTAGATTCAGTGTCATTTGAATCTAAAGATTTTGAATTAGGCATATTGGACCTAAGTAAGATTTGAATTAGGTTTAATGTTTGTTGAACCTAATTTAAATATGAATCAAGTTTATTGTAAGTTAAACTTGAGTTAAGTTTGAGTTAGGTTCAATGTAGGTTGAACCTAAATTTGGATTAGGTTCAATGTTGGTTGAACCTAAAGGTTTGTTTTAAGTTAGGTTCAATGTAGGTTGAACCTAAGTTTAGATTGAGTTAGGTTCCATGTAAGTTGAACCTAAGTTAATTTTGAATTAGGTCCAAAGCTGATTGAACCTAATGGTTTGAGTTTGACTTGGGTTCAAGTTGAGTTGAACCAAAGTATAGGTTAAGGTTAGGTTCAATGTATGTTGAACCTAAAAGGTTTACGTCTGACACAAGTTCAAGTTGGGTTGAACTTAAGTATAGGTTAAGATTAGTTTCAATATATGTTGAACCTAAAAGTTTAAGTTTGTCTTAGGTTCAAGTTGGGTTGAACCTAATTATACATTAATGTTAGGCTCAATGTATGTTGAACTTAAAAGGTTTAAGTTTGCCTTAAGTTCCAGTTTGGTTGAATCTAAGTATAGATTAAAGTTAGGTTCAATGTATGTTTAACCTAAATGGTTTAAGTTTGACTTACGTTCAAGTTAGGTTGAACCTAAGTATAGTTTAAGGTTAGGTTCAATGTATGTTGAACCTAAAAGGTTTCATTTGTCTTAGGTTCAAGTTGGGTTAAACCTAAGTATAGGTTAAGGTTAGATTCAATGTATGTTGAAACTAAAAGGTTTAAGTTTGACTTAGGTTCAAGTTGGGTTGAACCTAAGTATACATTAAGGTTAGATTCAATGTATGTTGAACCTAACAGGTTTAAGTTTGTCTTAGATTCAAGTTGGGTTGAACCTAAGTATAGGTTAAGGTTAAGTTCAATGTATTTTGAACCTAAAAGGATTAAGTTTGACTTAGGTTCAAGTTGGGTTGAACCTAAGTATAAGTTAAGATTAGGTTCAATGTATGTTGAGGCTAAAAGGTTTAAGTTTGAATTAGGTTCAAGTTAGGTTGAACCTCCTAAGTATAGGTTAAGGTTAGGTTCAATATATGTTGAATCTAAAAGGTTTAAGTTTGACTTAGGTTCAAGTTGGGTTGAACCTAAGTATAGGTTAAGGTTAGGTTCAGGTTATGTTGAACATAAAAGGTTTTAGTTTGTCTTAGGTTCAAGTTGGGTTGAACCTTAGTATAGATTAAAATTAGGTTCAATGTTTGTTGAACCTAAGAAGGTTTAAGTTTGACTTAGGTTCATGTTGGGTTTAAACTAAGTATAGGTTAAGGTTAGGTTCAATGTATGTTGAACCTAAAAGGTTTAAGTTTATCTTAGGTTCAAGTTGGGTTTAACCTATGTATAAGTTAAGGTTAGGTTCAATTTATGTTGAACCTGAAAGGTTTAAGTTTGCCTTAGGTTCAAATTAGGTTGAACCTAAGTATAGGTTAAGGTTAGCTTCAATGTATGTTAAACCTAAAAGATTTAAGTTTATCTTAGATTCTAGTTGGGTTGAACCTACGTATAAGTTAAGGTTAATTAATCCAATTTGGGTAAGGTCTAATTGATAAATTAGACTTAATTATGGTTAAGTCTCATTAGATTAAGGTTAATTAAACCTAATTTTGGTAAGGTTTAATTGATTAATTAGACTTAATTGTGGTTAAGTCTAATTAGGTTAAACTTAATTAAACCTAATTTTGGTGAGGTTTAATTGATTAATTAAACTTTTGTGGTTAAGTCTAATTAGGTTTAGGTTAATTAAACCTTATTTAGGTAAAGTTTAATTGATTAATTATACTTAATTATTGGTTGAATCTAATTAGGTTAAGGTTAATTAAACCTTATTTAGGTAAGATTTAATTGATTAATTAGACTTAATTAGTGGTTAAGTCTAATTGGGTTATGGTTAATTAAACCTTATTTAAGTAAGGTTTAGTTGATTAATTAGACTTAATTAATGGTTAAGTGTAATTGAGTAATGTTTAATTGATTAATTAGACTTAATTAGTGGTTATGACAAATTAGTTTAAGGTTAATTAAACCTTATTTAAGTAAGGTTTAATTGATTAATTAGACTTAATTAGTGGTTAAGTCTCATTAGGTTATGGTTAATTAAACGTTATTTAGGTAAGGTTTAATTGATTAATTAGACTTAATTAGTGGTAAGTCTAATTGGGTTTATGGTTAATTAAACCTTATTTAGGTAAGATTTAATTGATTAATTAGACTTAATTAGTGGTTAAGTCTAATTATGTTAAGGTTAATTAAACCTAATTTAGGTAAGGTTTAATTGATTAGTTAGACTTAATTAGTTGTCAAGTCTAATTAGGTTAAGGTTAATTAGGGTTAATTAGGTCTAATGAGAGGTTAGACCTAATTAGGGTTTATGATGTTAAGCCTAATGTGGTTAAGGCTTAACTTGGTTTATTTAGGTCTAAATGGTGTCTTAGACCTAATTAGGGTTTATTAAGTTAAACTTAATGTGATTAAGGTCTAACTTGGTTTAATTTAGTCTAATTAATGTCTTAGACTTAATTAGGGTTTGTTAAGTTAAACCTAATATGATTAAGGTCTAACTTAGTTTACTTAGATATAAATGGTGTCTTAGACCTAATTAGGGTTTATTAAGTTGTACTAATGAGATTAAGGTCTAACTCAGTTTAATTAAGTTTAATTAATGTCATAGACATAATTAGGGTTTGTTAAGTTAAACCTAATGTGATTAAGGTAAAACTTGATTTTATTAGGGTTAATTCATGACTTAGACCTAATTAGGGTTTATGATGTTAGTTAAGGTTTAAATTGGTTTAATTAGGTCTTAATGGTGTTTTAAACCTAATTAGGGTTTATTAAGTTAACCTAATGTGATTAAGGTCTAACTTGGTTTAATTAAGTCTAATTGGTATCTTAGACCTAATTAAGGTTTATTAAGTTAAACCTAATGTGATTAATGTCTCACTTAGTTTAACTAGGTCTATATGGTGTCGTAGACCTAATTAGGGTTTATTAAACCTAATTTATTTAAGGTTTAATAAGTTTAATTTTAATTAAGATTTTTAAAGGTTCAAGTTATTTTTAAACCTAACCAAATTAAGTCTTACAGATTTATCTTAAGTTTAAATGATTTAAACTTATGTGTTAAGACTTAATTAATCCTAATTTATCCTTTATGAGAGATATATATATTTTAGGGTTCAATTTATAGTTTTTCAATTTTACAAATTTTGCCCTAAAAGTTTAAAATGTCATTTTAAATTTTTAGAGGTTAGGAAATGTCATTTTTAAGGTTTAAATTAATCACCCTAAAATTACTAACCATGTTTAAATTTTATTTTCCAACTTACTAATTTTTATAATTATTTTAGAAAATAATCATGAAGTAAGGTGAAAATTAGAAATCTCTCCTTAAAGACTTTCCCTATACTTAGAAAAATCAGAGAATGTTTTTAATGATGAGAAGATTGATCCCTAGAAATTTCATTATTTTTGGAATTATAATTAAATTTTAATAATTAAATTGCTCCAGAGATTATTTAATTAATTAAAAATTAAATATAATTTATTAATTCAAAATTTTTATTCCACATTATTCTCCTCATTTTTCTGACTTTAGGGATATTTTTATTGTATTTTTGTGATTTTTATATGCAAAGATATGGATTTTTAATTAATTTAAGGTTAATCTGGATTTACTTAAATCCACATTAACCATAAATTATCAGACGGTGTCGTGTGTCCTCGGACTCATCGAAATGTGGTTGATTCATTGTGGGATTCAAAACAGCGGATCAGTTAGGATTAAATCAAAGTCATCCATTCCAAAAGACAGAAATGGATTGCATCCTTTCATCCCTTTCTTATGGTCTAAACCCACAAGCCGTCCATGGTTTAGGGCCAAAATCTCGATCGATTATTGATGGATTTGAGTGATTTTTGTTCTTATAGCTTCATCAGAAGATGAAGAACACATCCATATGGTGATGTGTGGATTGTGAATTGATTTGTTTCACAAAGTATCAAACCCGAGCCTAAACTAGGTCGAATGAACTATACATTGGCCTCGGTGGATGAAACTTTAATTGAATTGGTTCTATAGCTTCATCTTGACCTCAGAAAGCTTATCCCCAACTCAATTTGAGTTAAAATCAGGTCTGGGTATGAGTTCGATCAGAGTGGCTCACGACTAAGAAAATGAAGATGGAACAGTGGGCTGGAGCCTATTGGAAGGGTCAATTTCAATTGGGCTTGTCTTCGTAGGGTTCTAGGAAGCTTTTAGAGGAGTTAATTTGAAGATTTGAGAAAACTCGTTTCAAACCCAAAAATTGTCCTGTTTTGAGTAGAGAAATTAGGACAAAGGAGTTGAATCCAAGGGGAAACAATTCCTCAGGGTTTGGAAAGCAAATTTGGTCTTGGGGTTGTAGGCTTGTCAATTTTCTCCTTAAAGCTCTTGGGTTAGCCTCTATTTACAAACATGGGGAGGCCATGGGTGAACCTAGGCTGGCTTAAGCTCACTTGAGGGAGGTGCTAAGCAATGCCATCATTATTGATGATAGAATTTTGGCTGAGAATTATCCTAAATGACTATCCTAAGATGGCATTCATAATAAGTTATCATTATGGTGAGGATTGGACCAAGTTCATGGCTTTCTTTCATTCGGCATTCCATAAGGTGGATAGAGCTCTTAGAATGAGCTGGGTTTACCCTCTCCCATAAACCTACAAGTCATACCATCACCTTGGCATGAGGTGACACATAAACCTCTCACTTCCCTAATTTTATAATTTGTTCATGATGGGTTTGATCATGATGTAAAGGATGACTTAAGCTAAGCTTTCTTTCCATTGGGTAAGTATTGAGGTGACTGATGATTCACCAAATGCTCTTCCAAGGATTCATAGAGGAATTACACCTCTTTCTTCCCTAATGATGGCTTCATGATGTTTTTTTTTTTTGTTCTTTTATGAAAAATGAAGTGTCATGGGTCATAATGGGTCTTATGGGTTATCCATAACCCATAAATAACTCAACACGTGTTTATTTTAAATTTTAATTATCTATGGATTTTTGATGTCATATGCGATGTGATCACAGAAAAATATATTAAGAAATTCTTATCTATTTTTTGATAAATTTGCACTTTAAAGAAAGGTATTTTCTTTATTTTACTGCAGGAATGAGATTTATAAGTGATTAAAGCAAAAAGCATGAAATGGAGCGAATTTGGATCAAAAAGGTAGAAATTCATGCAAATTGAACTAAGTCGCCGACGGCGAGATCGAGGCCGCCGACGGCGAGATCATGAGGAGAATTTCGAAGGAATTATAACTACCTCGCCGACAGCCGAGCCCGAGCCCGCCGACAGCCGAGATAGCGCGATTCGAAGACCTTCTAGAAGCCCCGCCGACGGCGAGGTCGTTTCCCGCCCACGGCGAGACAAGCTCAAAATGCAAATACTTTGAACCCGGACACTTTTCAAGAGGTGTTTAAGCACCCTCGAACCTTCGCCTACCTCTATAAATAGAGGCCGAATTCTAGTGTCTAGGTGTGTCTATTTTAGAGAGTCCGAGTCTCTTTTCGGTGTCTTAAGTGTGTCTTTTGTTTATCATTAAGTGAGTTTCTTTAGTTTATTCGAGTGTTATTTAGAAGTTTGTCGTACTAGAAGGAAAAGTCAAAGGAATTTCAAGGAGTCCGTCTGGGAGGAAATTAAGATAAGTATCTTTGTTTATCGTTGTTGTTAACTTTAAATGAAATCCATGCTTTGTTTTATTTCCATGCATTCGAGTAGCTTTCTTAGTCTTTCTCCTTGTTTATGAAAATTATGCGGATCGATGAAATTAAATAGAAGTACCTAATATATTAAAATAAATTGTGATAATTTTTACTTAAAACTTAATTTACTTTCAATCTGGCCAATCGAGTTGTTAAAATATGTCGAATTATCAACTATAGTAAAAATTACATCCAATATTCAAGGAAGTCAAAAACCTTGGAAGGAAGGTGCAAATAAATAGGGAAATATTAATTATCGGACATAGAATCGGACATTTTAGTGCGACGGACTAAAATATTCAATTTGGTCCTATTGTTTCGAGAGCCGAAGTGTAGATGTTAGCCCTCAGAGTGAGGGGAACGTGGGAGCTCTAAAGTGGCAAGCAGCATCCTCCCGACTTAGTCGCTGCATTCCGCAATCAAACATAGGATTAGTCAATGTTCTTTGCACCTGGACTAAAGGGTAAAGAATAGGAATTCTCCTATTTGTCACAATACAATTCAAGAATTCTATTTAGATTCATCATTCACTTAATTTTCTAAAAACAAGGAGAATGATACTTTTTCTGAATTATTTAAATCAACTTATTTCAAGCATTAGTTTATTTTAGTTTGCTTTAGTTACTTTAAATTTCTGTTTACTATATTAGTAAGTAATTCCTTTAAATTTAAGTCGATAACAAATCCGTTAAAAACTTCCCCGTAGATCGATAACCAGGACTCCACTAGAGCCCCGTATTACTTCGATACGATACGTATACTCGCGTAGAATCCACATTAAACATTCAATCATATAATTAAATATATATATATATATATATATATATATATATATATTAAAGCGGAATCAAGTTTTTGGTGTCGTTACTATAAACATAAATTGCAAACATATTAAAAGTGGGTCACGATGTCATAAGTTTGAATTTAATTTTAGGTTATTTGCTTATAATTCCATTTTAAATTAATTATGTAATTAATTAAAAATATTAAAAATTATAATATCAAAATGATTTTGGGTGTTAACCACTTGATTAATTTTATTAATTTGGTTCAAAATTGAATATTTTGACAAACGTTGACCATGGTTGACCAGGGTTGACCAGTTTGGTTAATGTGATGGTCATTGGGTCATGGATTGATCATTTTGACTTAATTTGACCATTTGGGTCAAAGGTTGACCAATTTAGTCAATGGGGTGGTCATTGGGTCATGGATTGACCAATTTGACCTAATTTGACCATTTAGGTCAAAGGTTGACCAGTTTGGTCAATGTAGTTGTCATTGGGTCATGGATTGACCATTTTGACCTAATTTGACCATTTGGGTCAAAAGGTTGACCAATTTAGTCAATGGGGTTGTTATTGGGTCATGGATTGACCATTTTGACTTAATTTAACCATTTGGATCAAAGGTTGACCAGTTTGGTCAATGGGGTGTCATTGGGTCATGGACTGACCATTTTGACCTAATTTGACCATTTGGGTCAAATGGTGACCATTTTGGTCAATGGGGTGGTCATTGGGTCAGGGACTGATCATTTTGACCTAATTTGACCATTTGGGTCAAAGGTTGACCAGTTTGATCAAGAGCTGATCGGATCAGGGTTTGTTATTGTTGATTTGATCATATTAGGATGTCATGAAGATTTAGGTTAAAAAGGCTCCATTAGGTTTTACCCTAGACATTAGAGTTTTGTGACCATTGTAAGATTTAGGATGTCAATATTGGTAGACTTCCTTTCTCAAAATGATTTATAAATGATCCTCACAAAAGTGAGGTCAACAATTACTATTTTTTAATATGTGTGATATTTAAATATAATAATATTTGTGATGATGTTGTTAGGCTTAAGTTGTTCATTTTTCTTTTCTTGAAAGGCAAAGAGAACATCCGATTAAATTCTTTGCCCCATGGCTCAATCATCACATGGAATGATCTTGCTAAAGTATTTAACTAAGTAGATTCTACCTTCTAAGACAGTTAAGCTCAAGAATGGCATCACTTTATTGACTCAACTAAATAGTGAGTACATTTATGAGTCTATGAGAGGTTAAAGGACTTATTTAGGAAATATCCCCACCAAGACCTACTCAATTGGTTGATTATTCAATCATTTTATAATGTGGCGGTGGGAACTTTAAGGTCAAACATATATATTGCAGCTTTTGTTTTATGTCCAAACCACTTGAAGGAATATGTTTTGAATAAAGAAATGACAACAATCCATGAAATTTATGAAGCATTGAATATTAGGAAAGTATATGTGTTTCCTTAACAATCAAATAAGGAAATTTGTTAATTTTTAAAGAAATTATACAATTTTACTAACCTTAAAGCTCTTTCAAAATGTTCAAAGTTTTCAAGGTTTTAAAAGTTTCTAAATCATAATTATACAAATATAAAATTTAATTGAGTTTTCTATTGTAAAAATCATGCTTCTTTGAATTATACTATGTAAATTCTCAATATTCTGCCAATGAATCTCCTACATATAATGATGACAACCATTGACAATTACCCCTTACTATATTCCTAGATAAAAGAAGCATTAGAGTCTTACGTTATAGTTAATTATTACTTAAACCTACAAAGTCTCATGGATTCTCATTTCCCTTCATAAGTGTAATCTTTTAATGGAAATATTTCTATTCCACCAAGTGATTGAGTGTTAACTTACTTGTTCTTCAAGATTATGAGCAATAGTCCTAGATTACAAGGATTTTAACTTTACAATCAAACAAATTAAAAGTGAATTAAGTTCATAAAGTTAGCATATCAACTTGCATTTAAAACATTGAAATAATCTTAAGAATCTTACCTATTGTACATAATTCATTGTACTATGAAATTTAACAAGCACATATTACTTAATTCCTAAACATAGGAAAAGAAAATCAAACAAATTCTATTGAAATCCAAAATGAACGTGTACATAAATAAAGAGAAATCAAACCTGATATGAAGCTTATTTTTCTCCACTATGATTTTTCCTTTTACAATGTATCTCCATTTGGATTCAGCTTCACATACTCATAAAAAATAAATCACACTCCCTACACACTCTAAACACACAAACACAGACACCCTCCCTTATGTTTCTCCTTCTGTGTTATAAGTCTCTCCCCATATGGCTCTCCCTCTCAAATGAAGGACAAATCATGTTAGTCTTTTGGATCACTCAAAATTCCAAAAAGTGTCTTAAGTTAGAGAGGAGCACAACGACTTTAACATGGTGGCATCAGGGTGCTTAATGTTGGCGCGGTGATGCTTGGTAGAGTGTTGGGTTTTGTGGCTCTGGATTGTTTAATTATGGCTTAAGAAACTAGGGCACTGAGTTGGGTAGTGATGAGTTGCTGGAGGAGCAGTGGTGTCAAGCACATGTCACTGGGATGTCCTTTGTTTTATTTTCTACATGAATGTGATCATTTCCATGTTCTAAGGAACAACGTTGGGTGTCGTGGTGCTTGAACAAGCTTTAGCTTAATTAAGACTCCAAAGTGCTCAAGTTCTGGATTTAGACATGTATCCTTCAAATAATATTGTATATACCTCACAAAAGTATAAAAATGATACATAAAATAGTATAATACAATTATACACATATCACATATTTTTTACTCATCAAATTCTCCAAAACTTAAATATTACTTGCCCTCAAGGAATTCAGTACCTAAAATTATATTTTTGAAATTTACGGCATATCATGACTTGAGATTGTATTGTTCTTTGATAATGAATTTTTATTAAAACTCTAATATCCAAACATTACTCATATTATTATAAATTTATATGAATATCATTAAATCACTTACATATGATTAACTAAAATAATATTAATTATTAAATATATATAATTCAATTAGGCTTATTAATTAAGTAATTTTAATTTAACTTTATTCTCCTGAATATAATATTATGAATTTAATTTATGGATGCTCTTGATTCTTTCTCTTAAGAAAGTGGATTGATACTAATTTTTAAATTTTAGCTTAACTTCAATCTTTTCTTTAAAGACACTTAAATATTTATCTTTTAAACTAGATTATTTTCTCCTTTTCTTTTACTTTTAATTTTTCTTTTATTTTTACTTGAGGATCACTATATCTTTTTAATCTTTTTTTAATGATTTAAATAATATTTTTTATCAAATACTCAATCACTTCCTAACATTCTTCAAAATATTATTAGTTCATATGATATTAATTGTAAGTAAAATATTTAGATTAATAATTATTAAAATTATATATTTAATTAATTATTTTTATATGTAGTCAATTTTGTCCAAGTTAAGAATTGTATTTAGTATTGACCACATGAACACATATTATAGTTGGTAAAGAAATACATATAATACAATCACATATAATTCATAAGTGTTGAAAATAAAAATATAAACTAACATAACATAAATCCACATAATACTAAGTATAAATAACATAAATAAATCACATGTTCATCTAAACCTAAGCATTACAAAGGGAATGACAAAAAAAAACAGAAAAAAAAATCAAGAGTCATCTCCCTCATCTGTAATACCTCCAAGTGAAATATCCTAAAGCACACCACTTCAAACTAAAGTAAAAAAAAAACAAAACGTTGCAAACACTCATGAAAATTCAATAAGATAACACTTATCTTGCCTCCTAAGAATCATATGGTTTATCAACCTCTGCATAACATAATCAATTCATACCTAAGGTGTTCCTCCATAATCAAATTGCATTTTCAATAGTCCCTTGTCAATCTTCCAATACTTTCATTGCCTTGGAGACTTCCCCAAAACATCAAATTGTGGTCCTAAATTAAAATCTTCTTAAACATATGTATTTTCCTTTACAGAGCTGTTTAACATCTCCAATAATTTATCAATTTCAATTCTACAAAGTTTATCTGGAGGATATATAGGAGGTTAAATTGGATTACAAATCTTAAAAAGCATTTATTAATCTTGTGCTCTCCTTTTTTGTAATCAATATTTATTCTTCTAGTGGGTATTAAAGATATATCTAATATGATTGAGATTCCCTTATCTTCTTTCATATCTAAAATTATGAAATCATTTGAGAATAAAAACTTATTCACCTTAATAAAGATGTCTTCTATAACGTCTTAAACAAGTCAAAGATCGGTCAGCTAATTAAAGGATTATAATGGTAGGTTGAACTTCTCATAGTTCTAATCTTCTGAAGATCAATAAAGTCATATGATTGACGATGGTCCTAATTCACATAAGGAATTGCTAATAATTTATCCTCTAAAGTACAAGGAACAGTAAAGCTATCATGATCTTTTAGCTTTTGTGATAACACTATACTCTTCACTTTGAGCTACAGTTTCAAATTCTCCTAGCTTATATTTTTTATTTAAAATAACTTTCTAAAGTTTTGCATAGCTTGGTATCTGTTTAAAAACTTCAACAAAAGGTATGTTAATTAAATACTTCTTAAATACATTTAATAATCTAGAAAATGGTTGATCCAATTTGTGTTTTATCAATCTCGAAAAAAAAGGTGGTGGTGGTTTTTTTAACCTTCCTAACATGTGGGCCTTCTTTGACTATGCCTATTGTAGACGTCTCAACAAGTTTCACTAGTCCATGTTCTTGTAAACTAACTTATTTATGGTCACACCGTCTAACTCCTTCTTGCTCTTAAGTTTTATGGCTTTGCAATGCTCTACATTTTGGTTCTTAGGATTCACCTCAATGTTTCTTCCTAATGTCCCTTAGTTCTATGAATCAATGTGTTAGCTAACATCCATAATTAGATTTAACTATTTATGATGGTTATAGATTGAACCTGTATATGATTTCCCATTTCCAATATAATTTATTTTAAATTTATTTTTTCTTTAAATTGTGAATTGGAAGTGAATCTAAGTGGGTAATTATGTCTCAGATCAATGTTATTTCCTTGATTGTTATAGTTTCCTAAGGAGTTAAGTTGTTTACTTCCCCATCAATTAATTCATGTATTTTGATTATTATTCTACTAAAAATTGGGGTAAATCCCCTAACCATGTTTTTAGGTGCTTGAATATGGGCTATTCGGTCTATTATTTATATCATTCAATGACTCCATAGAAGTAACAGTATTATCAACTAGCTGTCCATAAGTATTTCTTTAATTATTTGTGATATATATGAAGAAATCAAACCTAAATTATCTAACACTTAGAAATTGTAGATACATTTACAGTCAATGGATAACACATCTTATTCACGAAAGCTAGCTGCTCTTATATGGTTCAGTCCTTATGAAAGTCATTAAAAATAATTTTTCACAATATCCTCAATCAATGTACAAGCTTCCTCAAAATTACGTAACATTAAAGACCCCCTAATCTGTTGCAGCATCTACAACAGACTTTACTGATTTTATTAGTCTATTATATGTTTGTATAATCAACCAACCTGTTATAGCATCTTTCCCATGCATCATATGTCGGCTCTCTATCCATCTGGGTAAAAGAGGTAATGTCATTCCTAAGCTTGACAAATTTAGAAGGTGGAAAATATTTAGCTAGGATTTTTATGCCAAGTCTTTCCATGTGCTTATAGATCCTGGAGCTAATGAGTTAAGCCACATCTTATCCTTATCTCTATGTGAAAATGGGAACAACTTAAATCACACTACATTGTTTGAACACCGTTTATATCTAACGATAACACAAAATTAAAAAAAACTAGTTAAGTATAAGATCAGGTATTCAATGGAAGAACATCTAAATTATTTTTTTTAGACCATTTGAAATATATACCAAATTTCAGTTCAAAGGTGTTGGCTTTTATGGCAAGGCTATGATTACTCAGGTGAATCTCATCCAACGAAAGATCAAAAAGTCCCCAATTGATTTAGGTTAGTCATTTTATCTTTGGTTATTTCTCATTTTTTTCTAAAATCCTTTATAGGTTTACATATTTTTTAAGTTTTTTAGCATTTTTTTTCTATTTTAGGGTTAAACGATACTAGTTCCAGAAATCTAATCATACGCATACAACGTAGGACTAACAAGTGACTCTAAACTAACAAGTCACAATAATAAACAAGAATTCAAGGAACAAGAATTAAATTAGCTTAATAAATTACAATATTTTTGGATTTTTTTAATTTTTTAAATAGTAATAATAAGATAATTAAAAACACCTAACAAAGTATAAAACAAAATTTTCACTACAATTTTTAAATCTAAACCTCAAATCTTGAACTGGTATTCTCATAATTTGAAAATGAATCATTTCTCAGAAATGATTAGAAACTAGATCCCAAAATATTATGAAGGACTTGATATCATATAAGTATACTTGTCGACCAAGCAGTATATAGATTATGAGTTTATGTAACAATCACACGAGAGACTTTACTAATTTTTAAATAAATTAGAATACTAGTTTACAAAACTTAAGTCCAGTTCAAAATATTGCAAGTTTTTTAGGTTTTAAAAGTGACTAAAGGTTTGTCTGGACAGTTGTAGCTATTTGAAGAAACAGTTTTGAAGCTGTTGTTCAAAAAGTTACTGTGGCTACTACCAAAAAGTCAGACTGCAGTTTTCTAGCAGCCACCGCAGGTAGCCAGATTTAGTGAAAAAATGCGGCTTTCAACTGCAACTATTGGAAAATGCAGGCAAAATGCAGTTTAGTTAAAATAGAAAAACTATGGTGTGACACCACCGCTCCAAATGCACCCTAAATCTTAACTTTGTAAATATAAAATCTAATTGGGTTGTGTTTTCTATCATAAAATTATGCTTATTTGAATTGGATCATGTAAATCTTTAATACAAATGAATCTCCCAAACATAATGTTAACAATCAGAGATAATTGTTCCTTACTCTATTTCTAAATATAAAACGCATTGAAGCCTCATATTATAGTTTTTCTTATCTCAACAAACTCTCTCAGGATTCCTTATTCTGCTTCATAATTATAATATTCTAATGGCAATATTTCTATTTTACCAAGTGATTGAGTATTAACTTGTTCTTCTAGCCTATGTTCAATAATTTTGGGTCACTAAGGGTTTTTAAATTTTCAAGAAACCAAATTTAAAGTAAATTAAGTTTTCATAGTTAACAGACCAACATGCATGTAAAGCACCAAAATAGTCTTAGAGAAGTCTCACTAACTAAACATGATTCATCACACCACCAAATCAAAAAAGTATAAATTACGTAGTTCCTAAATATATGAAAAGAAAACTTAATAAATTTAAAGAAATCCAAAATGTAATTGTGCAAAAATAAAGAAAAATCAAGCCTGTTATGATTCTTATTTTGCTCCACCCTAATTCATTCTTTTAAAGAATATCTCCACTTGGATTTACTTTCATATATTTTAAAAAGAGAAAATTTTCTTTTCACACACTTTAAACACTCATAGACACACACTCCATAGTGTTTCTCATTTTGTTCTATAAATCACACCATGCCCGCCTCTTCCTTTGAATGAAGAACAAGTCATTTTAATCCTTCATATTGCTCGAACTGCCAAAATCATTCTTAAGTTACCGAGGAGCATAGCGGCGCTAGCAAGGTGGCGTTGAGGCACTAAAAGTAGGTGTAATGGCATGGGTAGAGTGTCGGGGTTCATGACTCTGGATACTCGAATTAGGGGCTTTAGGGGTTGGAGCGCTGGGTAAGGTAGCATTAAGGTGTTGGAGGTAGATGAACTAGTGCTAGGGATCTGATGTTAGGATATCATCCTCCCTTTTTTTGTTATTTTATTTTATTTTATTTTGCATGAAGGAGATCATCACCATGCACCATACTGGGGAACTAGGGAACTTAAACATGCCCTAGCCTAATTGTTGCCCAAGTGCTCAAGTTATAAACCTATATCTTGTAAATAACAATGTATGTATCCCACAAAAGCATATAAATGATACAAATAATACACATCACATCTTCCACACACATCACACAAAGAATAGTTTGTAATGACCATCTGATAGAGTTCAGATGTCCCCCTAGAATGTGTGTGTACATATACGTGTAATTACTTCAATTTCAATTTCCAGAGATAACACAAAATACTTAATTCCATGGCCAAAAACATGTCCCTGTTTTTATGGACGCTAGTATGTAAAACAAATACGTTGTAGAGTTTAAAATTTAATTTATAGATCACACACTAAGGGTACTACGCAAGTGCACGTATCGTTACAAGTAGTACAAGATTTTCTTTTAAAACCAGAATATCAATCCCACAGAGAAGCAAGAAAAGAATCCCTTAGGCTAATTCTAGCATATTACTGCCAAATCTAAGTTTAAAATAACGATTAAGGGTTTTCTTTATCAACTAATCCTAAATACAAACCTAAGTCTAAAGATAAACCTAACTAGAGAAATTGGTTTGGAGAATTTTTTAGATGTCAAAAACTACCATTCTCGTGTGACGACCTAGATAAAGCGTAGGAATGAAATGCTTAGAATTTAATGTGGCCAGTGACAATAAGAGCAAACATATTTTTTACTAGGGGTGTAAACGAACCGAACACGAGCGAGCCTAGGCTCAGCTCGTGTTCGGCTCGTTTATATTTCGGGCATAAAAAGTGTGTTCGTGTTCGGCTAGTTTGCTTCGCGATCCGAACACGATCTATTCATGAACAAAAATTCATTTTGACAACCCTAATGACGTAGCCATAAGATGTTCAAGATTTAAAAATAATTATTTATATTAAACCAACATTTGAATTTAATTTAACAATTTTTATTATATTTTCTTAATTGATACTTTTCACTGATTTTAAATTTTTGTAGTCTTTTAGTCAATTAAATTATTTAAAAACACCAATCATCCATATATATATATATATATATATATATATATATATATATATATATATATATATATATATATATATATGTATGTATGAATATGTGTGTGAGCCTTAACTCATTGGTTGCGGCCTTTGGCGTAAGTCCCTCAAGTTAGGGGTTCGAATCTCACCCCTTATAGCACACAAGACTGAAAGGGGGATCCGCTCCTCGGTCAGTTCAACCTATAGAGATGGGTTGATCGGCGGTGTCCGACTGTCAATCAATCTTTTTAAAAAAATATATATATGAATGTATGGATGTATATATGTGTGTGTATGTGTGTGTGTGTGCGTAGGTATGTATACATTTATGTGTATGTATGTGTATATATATATGTATATGTGTGTGTGTCTATAAATATATATATATATATATATATATATATATATATATATATATATTTTTAAACCAAAAATATTATTTAAGAAACTGTCTTACATCTAACATGTGGGATTGCAATTAAATCCCCATGCAAAAGAGAACTAAATAAAGGAAAGGAAGAGTAATTGGTACTATAAATAACATCATGAGAAGAAGAAGCCTTGGTTGCTAGCCAATTAGCGAGGTTGATTTCCCTCCCTATAAGTATGGCTCCATAGAATTGTGATAGATGAAGAGAGAAGGTTAATTTTGTTCAGCCAAATCGAAGAAACCAAGGTACATCAACTTGAGACAATATGATTTGCAATAAATACGAGAGAATCCATTTCCAAGTGTACAAAATGATGATGTTGCATAATAGCAATTTTTAAACCCCAAAAGGCAGCAATTGCTTCAGCTTCCAAAGCATTAAATGCAATAATAGGTGCTGAGAAAAACCATATACAATGTCCTTTATAATTTCTGCATAGACCTCCAATACCAGCTGAAGAAGTTTTAAAGCTCCCATCAATATTAATTTTAAGCCATGGATTCTTAGGTGGTCTCCATATAACAAGCATAACTTTGTTTTTGATGCCTTGAGTTGAAGAAAGAACGAATTCGAATCTTACTAAGAAAAGTAATACAATTTCGATGACAAGATCAAAAGAGAACACCTTATTATTGAAAATTAAATCATTCCTGGCTAGCCATAAAAACCGAGAAAATCACAAAAGGGATGAAATAATAAGGAGAAGTTTTCCAATTTGCCCAAGCAAGCCTTAATAGAACTCCAAGGAGATAACCGAGTTTGCAATCCCATAACAGCTAACACACCTTTCCATACCTCTTTTGCCCAACTAGCAATGTAAGAAGATATGCCCAATGGTCTCTTCATCACAATGACACAAATGACACTCGGATGGAAGTCTAAGTCCTTTAAGTTTAAGAATATCATCCGTTGGCGGCATCTCTTTAAACAACTTCCAACAAAAAAAGGACATAGAAGGTGTGATGTATATATATATATATATATATATATATATATATATATATATATATATATGCTTGGGAAATCCAGACAGCAAAAAAGAAAAGAAGAAATAAAGCTGAATTTCAAAATAGTACAAACTCCATTCCTAAGCAGATAACTGGAACTTCCCCTCCCTCCACTAGGGGCAGAACCAGATCAAGATCTCATCCACCCACCTCCCCCCTATTACCCCATGATAAACTTCCTATGCTGGAATATTAGAGGAGTGGCTCATCCCCCTTCTCTCAAAAGACTTATTTACCTCACAAAAAAACACTCAATTTGGTGCATTGCTATACTTGAACCCCTGGTTCACCAACACCCCATCAGAATCATTAATAAATTTTCAGGTTTCTCCCATTTTGCCAACTCCAAAAACAAGATCTGGATTTTCTGCAGGAAGGAATTCAGGTGGACTGTGCTGCTGGATCACCCCCAGATGGTCCATCTTTCCATCCAATTTGCTGGTCACTGTGCCCTTGCTTCCTTTATTTATGCAGGCTGTAGAAGTACTGACAGAATCCATCTCTGGGAAAAAATTCATCTTATTAGCAATAATATTAACTCTCTATGGATACTGGGGGGAGGCTTCAGTTGTATCTCCACTCCAGCTGAGAAGGTTGGTGGTAATAGCCCCAATGTGAAGAGTATGACTACCTTTAGTGATAATATTCTTGTTGTTGGGCTCTATGATTTGGGGTACAGGACCCCCCTTCACTTGGAGAAGGAAGTCTACTAGGGAATGACTGGACAGATTCCTGGCCAATGATCTTTGGCATTCTCACTTTCTTCACACTCAAGTTACTCACCTTGCTCTTGTCTGCTCTAACCACAGGCCCCTCCTCATCACTCTCACGTCGCCTCCTAATACCTTATCCAGCCCTCCCTTTAGGTACCAGAATTTCTGGTCCACTCACCCTGACTTTCTTCAGTTTGTGAAAGAACACTGGAGGGATGTTCACCTTCAGGACCCCTGGGTTAAGCTGTGTACTCTCCACTAGAAAATTAGTAAAAAACTAAAAAATTGGGGCTGGCAGCAATTTGGAAATGTGTTTTATGTAGTTGAGGAGGCTGAAAAAGATGTCTTGGCTCTTGAAGAGAAAACTCAGGATAACAGTGAACTTACTTCCCGGTTGATTGCTGGTGAAGCTAAACTGATGCAGTTTATTGAAATTCAGGACATGTTTCTCAAGCAGAAGGCTTCCATAAATCATTTTGCTGATGGGGATAGGAATACTGCCTACTTCCATGCTTATCTTCAACACAGAAGAAAATGTAACTACATTCACAGCATTAGAAAGGATAATGGGGAGTGGATTTCTAATCACCTGGAGATTGGCAGAAGTGCCACTCAATATTTTAGAAATTTAATTCAGCAACCCAATGTGGAAAGAACCAATATTATCCCTAAACTGTTATAGGAGCACTATCAGTATCTCAATGGTTTGGACCATAGCTCCCCTCCATCTGAAACTGAAATCTGGCAAGCTATCTCCTCCATTAACAGCTCCAAAACTGCTGGTCCTGATGGGTTCACCTCTGACTTCTATAAGAAAGCCTGGGATGTCATCAAGGCTGATGTTATTGAAGCTATTATTAATTTCTTTCAGGGGGGACATTCCCCAATTTTTCCACTCCTCAAATTTTGTCCTAATCCCTAAAGACAGTATGCATTCTAGCCAGGACCATTTCAGACCCATCTGTCTTACATCTGTCATCAGTAAAATTATTAGCAAAGTTATTATCAATAGAATCCAACCCCTATTGGACAAGATCATTAGCCCCAACCAAACAACCTTTGTCAAAGGTCGTTCCATTGCTGATAATATTCTCTTGGCACAGGAGATGCTGTTAGACCTAAATAGAAAGTGCAGGACTGGAAATCTAATCTACAAGTTGGACATCAAAAAGGCTTATGATACTATAAACTGGGATTTTCTCCTTGAGACCCTTACTGTCAGGGGTTTTCAAAACAGTTTCTGCAATCTCATCAAAAGGTGGCTTATTGCTAATGCTCACTCCATCCTTCTTAATGGCACTTGCTGGGGTTATTTTTCTGCTACCAGGGGTCTTAAACAAGGAGACCCCTTATCCACCACTTTATTTATCTTGGCTATGGATTATTTCTCTAAACTCCTTAACCATACTGCTGCCTCTCATAGCTCCATCAGGTATCAACATAAGTCCAATATCATTGTTTCTCACCTAATTTATGCAGATGATGTCATAATCTTCTCTAAGGCCTCCAAAAATGCTGTCAAGCATATCATTAAATGCCTGCATTCTTTCCAACAATATTATGGAATGGCTTTCAACCCTATTAAAAGCCAACTCTTGTTTCCCCATAAGATTCCAGCTGAGGTGAAGAACTGGATTATTGACTATACTGGCTTCTCAAGCACTCATCTCCCTTTAAAATATTTAGGAGTACACCTCAATATGGGTAGAACTAAGCAAAGACATTTTGATGAAATTCTCAACAGATCAGCTCTTATCTGGCTAACTGGACTCACACTTATTTGTCTAATGGAGGCAGAATCACCATCCTTAAGAGTATTCTTACTTCCTTGCCTGCTTATGTGCTGCAAATGACTACAATGAATAAAAGTACCCAAACCCTGTTTGAAAGAGCCTTTAATCAATTCCTTTGGGCTGGTCAGAGGAAACAAATCCACTGGACTTCATGGCTTAAAGTGGCCAAACCCATCTGGGCTGGGGGACTGGGTTTCAAGAGCCTACATCAGATCATCCAGGTCAACCTCTACAAGCTTTGGATTAAATTCAGATCCCAAGACTCTCTTTGGGCCAAATTCATCACTGGTAAGTACTGCAGAAACCTACATCCTTCCCAGGTCTTCAGTAAGATTGTTGATTCCAAACACCGGAGAGCCATGTTGAAAGTCAGACATCAAGATGAACATATGTACATTTGGAATATGGGTCATGGGGAGTTGTCTTTTTGGCTTGACCATTGGTGCCCTCCTGACTGGCTCATCCCAGGTTCTGCCATCCCCAATCTGAAATTAAAGGTTGCTGATTGTTGGACTGGGGATAGCTGGTCTCTCCCTACCCTCCATGCTGTCTTGAATGATACTTCTGCCAAGCAAGTTTCCACTATTAAGTTTGATAGGAAAAGAAAAGATTATATTGGTTGGCAATCTAGTGCTCATCACAGCCTTTCCAAAACCATCTATACCAAACTATACCAATAGGAGACTGTCCAGTGGGGAGAGCTCCCTTGGAATAAATCCTTGTCCCCCTCTATGAGCTTCTTCTCCTGGAGAACCTTCCTTAAGCTGCTCCCTACTGATGATATCCTTAAACTCAAAGGAATTAGAGGCCCTTCCTGCTGCAGGCTTTGCTGGAAGGAGGAGGAATCAGCCTCGCATCTTTTCTTCAGGTGCCGTTTTACTCAGCTAGTTTGGAGCAATTTGCTGAAGCACTTCAATATCAGTATGCTGAATCTAGATTGGGATTGTCTCTTCTCCTGCTGGCCTAGCTGGGACACTTTAGGCCTTAGTGTTGTCCCATTCATTTCTGCCTGGTTTATTTGGATGGAAAGAAACAAGGCTATATTTGAAGACATCCTACCCAGTGAGCAGGTTGTTACCAAGAATTGCTTATATTACATCCAAAAACTGATAAGGTACACCAGATTTCCTAACGTATGCTGTCTTGAGTCAATTCACACCAGACCATCTCCCGAGATTGGCTCGGTGACTCGGCACCCTCCCCGCCCCCTTACCTCAAAATCAATTATGATGGAAGTTTCGGGATGGGAATGCTGGTATTGGTGGCCTCTTTAGGAACCATATGGGGACTTGCCTGATGTTTTTCCATGCTCCTGTGGCTACTGCTGATGCAATGGAGGCTGAACTTATTGCTGTGTACTGGGCACTGCTGATTGCCATAATACTCAAGTGGAACTACATTGAGGTGGAAGGGGACTCCTAGCTGGTTCTCCAACAGTTTAATATTATTGAGGATCCTGTCTACCTTCCCTGGCATCATAATCAGTGGGTTAACAGGATCCATAGCTTACTGTCCCAGCTCCATGTCAAGTTCCTATTCATTTACAGGGAAGGAAACCAGCCTGCTGACTGGTTAGCTAAAGCTGGCTCCTCCTCTGACTCTGTGGTTGTATCTACTGTTCCCCCTCCCAAGTTAGCCACCCTCATAGGGGGGGACAACCTTCCAGCTCCTTACATTAGAATTGTGCACTGATGTTACCTACTGTTTCTCTTGATGATTGGAGACCCCCTGCTGCCCCCCCCCCCCCTCATCAGACTTTTTCAGGCCTATGCCTGTCTACTGCTACTAGATTTGGAATTTTCTTATGTTTTATTTGCCTTTTGGTATACATATATATATGATCGTAATATATATATATATATATATATATATATATATAACTGTTATATATATATATATATACACACACACACACACACAATTTTGTACTTTTGTTTGGGCTTTCTTGAAAGTTTTTGGCCATTTGGAGTGGACTCCTTAGGTATTGATGTTAGATGGAGCCTTTCCATTAATAGTTTTGTACTCTCCACTTGTTATTAACATGTAAGGAGCCTACTCGATGCTTCTTTTTGAAAAGAAATGTATATATATATATATATATATATATATATATATATATATGTATATATATTCTTTTTTTTTTCTTTTTTTTTTATAAGATCTTGAACTCCCATAAGAAAATCTCAATAGCAACCAAATAATTGCCATCACATCAAATCTATCTTACGAGTCTAAAAGCCCTTGAAAAGAAATAAGAAGGCATTTCTTATAATATCATGAAATTCCATAAGAAATTCCCCATATGATATTTTCCCAACTTCACCTCCTAAAAATTGAAAACTACGGACAAAAAAGAAAACCAGAAATACATTCCTCTTCTCATCGTCCTCTCGCAGACAAGAAACAAATACCTAGCGAGCAAAGAATTATATATATATATATATATATATATATATATATATATATATATATATATATATATATATATATATATATATATATATATATATATATATATATATATATATATATATATATATATATATATATATATATATATATATATATATATATATATATATATATATATATATATATATATACATACATACATGCATATACTGAGGATACCCTAGGATCTTGAATGTATTTTTTGCTTTAGTGGGAATCCTCCTCCCTACCCCTCTTTTGTACACTTCTTTTTATATTAACATGTAGGGAACCATGTGATGCTCCTTCCCATATATATATATATATATATATATATATATATATATATATATATATATATATATATATATATATATATATATATAGCAAGAAAGGAGCAGCATAGGCTCCCTACTTGTTAAAAGGAAAGGAATACAAATTTGGAAGGAGGGTCCCTTCTAAGCACAACAAGGGTTACATTGAAAGACCTAAAGGGAACCTCTTTCACCATACAACTCTGCACAGGAAGGGTGACCAGACAGGCAATTGGACTCCAAAGTAAGAAGTAAACAAATAGGACCTTGTACCCAACTTTCAGGAGCACACCCACTGTGTGGTAGCATATACATCTGAATCATAGGTAAAAGCACCATTAAGCTCTGTGTTCAATTCTAATATGAGGAGCCCCCAACAGGTCCCAAGATAGCAGGAAAGAAAGAGGAGGTGGGGGCAGACAAAAAAACTGATGGAGCAGGAGAACATTGCCACCCTTGCTAACCAGTTGGTAGGCCTGTTTCCTTCTCTGAAGATAAACTGGAAAGTGGGAGAGATGGATGCTCTAATGTTGTTGATTCCATTGAGCCACAATTGATGGTGCAAAGGGAGAAGGAGTCGGTATCTAGGAGCACTAGGAGGTTGGAAGAGTCCCTTCAACAATCAGGGAAGTCCACTAGTTAAATGATGCAAGCTTGAGAGCCCAAAAGGCAGCCATCAGTTCAGATTCAAGTGCATCATTAGCAGGAACAGGTGCATAGAAGAATAACAACCACTTTCCAGTGTTATCTCTGAAGACCCCTCCCACCCCAACACCATGGGTAGAGAAACAGTAATCAGTATTAACTTTAATGTAAGGCCGATCAGGAGGCTTCCACTCCACCAAAACTACACGAGGGGGGTTAGCCTATCACTAAAGGGAAGGGCACAGATGTTGGGGAACCCCTTCAATTTAATCAATTTAGAAAACTATGATAAGCAGTTCCTAGCAACTGTTTCTGCCCTTGGGGTGAGATCCTTAAAAGTTGTCTGGTTTCTTCTCTGCCAAATGAACCAGACAATGATAAAGGGGAGCACCCCCATCTTAGCCTCATTTCATTCCTTCCAGCAGATAAAGATGTTCTACCATGTGAGGTGGATCAGATTTAGATTGAGATGCCTAGCACAATGAGCCTAAACTTATTGAGAGAAAGTGCAATAAGAAAATAGGTAGGGGTGGTCTCCTCATTTCTCTTACATAATCTGCAGCTAGAGGTTCCACTCAGGCTCTTTAATTTAAGGAGGTCATCTATTGGAATAATCTTGTGAAGGAGCTTCCAGCAAAAAAATGACATGGAAGGTGACAAGTGCTTGCTCCAGATGAGTTTTCCTCAAGGGGCCTCATCCAATTGGAATAGTCTAGAGTAAATGGCTTTAGATAAACTTTGAGTTTTGTATGAAGCCCAAGCAATTCTATTAGCCCTGGTAGTGTTGAAAGGAATGGAAGAGATAAGCTTTGCTGAAGATTCCTGAAGGATAGACTTAAGGTGGGGAATAGACCAATTTCCATCTACCCAGCAGTCAGCCACCTTGAGCTGAAGGTTAGGGGCATCAGTGTGAGTAGGCTATAACTAGTCTTCAAGACACCACTTGTCCAACCAGAAGGATACCTCTCCTCTACCCAATTCCCAAGGAAACATTGTATCTGCCAGATAGTGAACTTTAAGCATACAAGCCTAGATTTTGGAGTCTCCCAATTTCCTGATAGCTTGGGAGGGAGGGATCTCCCTACAATATTTACCTTTCATGAACTTTACTCGGAGTGAGTTTTGGGATTTGAACTTAATCCAAAGCTTGCAAAGGTTGACTTGAGACAGCTGCTTCAGGCCCTAGAAGCCTAATCCACCAGCCCAACTAGGCTTATCCACCTTCTGCCAAGATGCCCAGTGAATTTTTTTCCTCCTGCCTGACCATAAGAACCTGTTGAAGATTCTTTCCATCTACAGCTGGGTGATTTTTTTCATAGAAATCATTTGTAGAGTGTAGGAAGGAAAGGTAGTGAGAATGCTTTTCAGAAGGGTAATTCTGCCACC